>JAGIQG010000023.1:4341573-4941573 GCA_024679065.1 Sphyrna mokarran | reverse complement strand
AACCTCTCTGCTACCTCCAGTCCTACATCCTGTAGGATCTCTGCATTCCGCCCAGATCTGGGCTCATTTTATCCTGGATTTTAATCACTTCATTATATCCAGCTTTTTTTTTTAGCTGCCAAAGCTCGGGAGTTTTCTCTCAAAACGTCTCATAGAATCCTTACAGTGCAGAAGGAGGCCAGTCAGCCCATCGAGCCTGCACCAACAACTGTCCCACCCAGGCCCTATCTTTGTAACCCCATATATTTACACTGCTAATCCCCCTTAAACTGAGTTAATTTAGGCCAATGCATTTAACCTGCACATCTTTGGACTGTGGGAGGAAACCAGAGCACCCAGAGGAAACCCACGCAGATATAGGGCGAACGTGCAAACTCCACACAGCAATGACCCAAGCCAGGAATCGAACTCCAGTCTCTGACGCTGTGAGGCAGCAGTGTTAACCATTGTACCACCATTCCCCACTTTTCTCTTTTAAGACGTTCCATAAAATCTATATCTTCGCCTAAGTTTTGGTCATTTGTCCAAATGTATAACTGCTGTGAAGTATATTGGAATGTGCTGCTAGGCTAAAGGTGCTTCACAAATACAAGTTGTTCTTGCTCTGCTTTTCTCATGCGGCTGAAGAGATCAGGTTAACAGATAGCTTATGTCTTTTGCCATTTCAATTTGTATTCTTATTGAATTCACTCCCTTGCCTTGTTACATTCAGTGATATCCCATTCATTGTCTAACCGGAAACACGCAAAGGGCAGGAATACGACCACAAGACCATAAGACAAAGGAGCAGAAGCAGGCCATTAGGCCTATCGAGTGCACTAACTCTCTGATAGAAAGTCTTACCCAAGACCTCTCCTTTGCTCTATTCCTATAACCCCATCTATTTGCCATGGCCCCAGAGTGTGGTGACTAGAGAATTTTCATAGTAACTTCAGTAAGTCTACTTGTGACTAATAATAAATAATAATAAATAAATAATAAAATAACTAAACTATTCCTTCTAACCTACAGATCTTGGGACACTAAGGGGCAACTTTGTGCGGTCAATTCATGTGACCTATGCATCTTGGGACATTAAAGGGCCACTTAGCATGGCTCCTAATCCACTAAACTTGCACATCAATGGACTCAACTCTACTCTCCTGCCTGAGCCAATTAATCTTTGATTCCCTTACTGATTAAAAATCTGTCCAAGCAGCAAGTCAGGCAATTTCAATTAATACATTCTCATCTTTTCAATTTAAAAGTGCATCCATAACGGAACTCATGCTTCAATCACACTTCTAGCATTCCATTTCGTGTTACCAGAGCAATGCGGCATAAGCTTTAGCTTAGGGCCAGGTCTCAATGATCTATATCCCGGTGTGATTCTCAATGATCTTTACTCCAGTGGGAGTCTCAATGAGTTGTACCTCAGTGTGAGTCTCAATCAACTACCCCAATGTGAGTCTCAACGTGCTGTACCCCAGTGTGAGTCTCAATGATCTATATCCCAATATGAGTCCTAATAATCTGTGCCCCAATCTGAGTCTCAATAATCTGTACGCTAGTGTGAGTCTTAGTGATCTGTGCCCCAGTGTGAGTCTCAGTGATCTGTATCCCATTGTGTGTCTCAGTGATCTGTATCCCATTGTGTGTCTCAATGATCTGTATCCCAATATGCGTCTCAATGAACTGTACCCAAATGTGAGTCTCAATGATTTGTACTCCAATGTATTTCGCAATGAACCATAAAGGTAAAGTCACCTTAGTCCCAGACGACTGCTGTCCTCTTTGAAGGAGAAAGCTGACAGGTGTTGAGTTTAACCTGAGACTTACCGTGCCTCAAGTGAGAGGTAAGTTCGAGAAGGCTGGGGCCTCACGAATATCCTCAACTGGTACCGGAATTGAGCATGTTGGTGTTGCTCCATATCACAGACCAGCCCTCCACCCAACTGAGCTAAACCGAACCCCAAGCACAAATCTCCCATGAATCAGTCCACTCAAGACAAGAAGGGAGAAAAATTTGACAACAATATTCTAATAAGTTCTGTAACGAGTCAGTGAGGAGGGAATGGGAAAATGCGCCATGGCAATGAATAAGTTAATCATGGATTTTATCGAATTCTAAAAATTCTGCGCCGTTCTGGTCGTCTCATTATAGGAAGGATGTAGAGGCTATTGAGAGAGTTCAGAGGAGATTTACAAAGATGCTGCCTGGATTGGGAGGCAGGCCTTACGAAGATAGGTTGAGGGAGCTGGGACTCTTCTCACTGGAGAGACGTAGGTTGAGAGGCGACCTGATAGAGGTTTATAAAATGTTGAGAGGAATAGATAGGGTGGACTCTCAGAGACTATTTCCCTGAGCGGAAATGGTCACTACGAGAGGACACAGATTTAAGGTGCAGGGAAGCAAATACAAAGGAGATGTCAGGGGTAGGTTTTTCACTCAGAGGGTGGCGAGTGAATGAAACCGACTGCCGTCGGAGGTTGTTGAGGCAAACTCACTGGGGTCTTTTAAGAGACTTCTGGGTGAGTCTATGGAAAAGAATAGGATAGGGGGTTATAGATAGGTCTGGGGATTGGTAGATGTGATCAGCGCAACTTGTGGGCCGAAGGGCCTGTTTGTGCTGTATTGTTCTATGTTCTATGTTCTCTGAAAAGTCGACAGGCTGCATGTGGAAAAGTGGCTTTGATAAGTGAAAATAGGTCATTGGCTGTCTGCACCCGATCTGCTCTGACTGAGTAATTAAAGGTTGTCTATTGCTATCTGCCCAGTGATCAATAACCCCTGTCAACATTGTAAGTGTCACTGCCTATACATTACATTTCCTGTATTGTTTCACTGTGCTGCTGGCAAACTGTTAAATGGTGCCACGGAGACGCATTGAGAGATTGGGACACAAGCGCCGAGAAGCCTGGAGGCTACAGGAGGTATATTCGATCTCTTAGTGCTCATATATTTAGCGCTGGGCTATTGTTAATCATACAGAAACAGCTCCCAAAATGATTGCATACCACAATGATATAACAGCGCTGCGGCTCCGAGACTGATTTAGACTGCTTTACGTAATTTATTCGTTAATGATGTTGGATGTTTTATGTCAGGTGGAAAGTCAGTCCTGTGATGGAAGCAATCAGCTTGGAAGAGGGAGTATTTTGTGTGTTTCCATTCAATCTTTCCCCTCACATCTCTGGCTTTGCTGCAGAATGGCTGAATGGTGCACCCATGTAACTCACCCAGGTGGGCATTTGTCATGCGTGAGCTAGCCTGAGACATGAAAATCTCAATCTTCAATCTCAATCTCAATCTGAATTTTCATTCAGAAAATGACAATCTTCTGAACGTACACTCCCAGCGCAAAGCTTCACCCTCTGGGAACTCATCTTAACAATGACTTCTATCTATATAGAACCTTGGTATGTGTGAGGCAGCAGTGTTAACCACTGGGTCACCATGCCTAGGCGGCAAGGTGGTACAGTGGTTAGCACTGCTGCCTCACAGCACCAGGAGCCCGGGTTCGATTCCTGCCTCGGGTCACTGCCTATGCGGAGTTTGCATGTTCTCCCCATGTCTGCGTGAGTTTCCTCCAGACACTCTGGTTTCCTCTCACAGTCCAATAATGCGCAGATTAGGTTGATTGGTCATGCTAAATTGTCCCTTAGTATCAAGGGGGTTAATGGGGTAAATATGTGGAGCTATGGGAATAGGGCCTGGGTGGGATTGTTGTTGGTGCAGACCAGATGGGCCAAATGGCCTCCTTTGGCACTGTAGAAGTTTACGATTCTATGATAAGAGATTCAAAGGTGCTTCACAAGAGTGCAATAAGACAGAACAATGAGTCACATAATTGTAGAGGAGGTGATGGATTAGTGGTATTATCACTAGATTATTAATCCAGAAACTCAGCTCATGTTCTGGGATCCGGGTGCGAATCCCACCATGAGATTAATTCATTTTATTGAATCTGAATTCAATAAAAAATATCTGGAATTAAGAAGCTACTGATGACTATGAAAGCATTGTCAGAAAAACCCATCTGGTTCACTAATGTCCTTTAAGGAAGGAAATCTTCCGTTCTTATCTGGTCTGGCCACATGTGATCCCAGAGTCACAGCAATGTGGTTGACTCTCAACTGCCCTCCAAGGGCAACTAAGGAGGGGCAATAAAGCCAGCCACTGACACTGATGCCCAATGAATTAGTAAAAGAGAAACATAAGGCGAGTTTGTTACAGGTGACTAAAAGCTTGGTCAATCAGGAATACAGGACAAAACTATTTCAATGAACTCTGATTACATCTTTAGGTCCAACTCTACTCTCTTTTTGTACATCACCAAACAGTATTTTGTGACATGTTGTACAAAAGTCAATTACTGTTGCCACCACCTTCTACTCTGCTACAACAAACTGACAGGTCATAAGCCGCAAGCCATTGGGGAAAAAAAAGTTCACTGTTCAACCCCTTAGCGCTAAATTGCTGATGGTAATAAAAAGTAACCCCTGTGTTTCCAGAAGTTACCAGCTTGAAAGTTGTAAGCTTTACAAGAGGATTGTCAAGCATGGCTGTGATATGAAGGGCTAATTTATTTAGAGGTTGTGTGTTTTTTTTCAATGATTGGACAGAAAATAAAATTATATTGTCACTAGCTACATCCTGAGAGCTCTGGGTAACCAAGTGTTACACTAATTCGATTAGACAACTACAATGCATTGTATGATGAGTGACGCAAGTCTGCACTCCCTCATTAGTCTTGTTTTCGGAGCAGAATAAGTTAGAAATTGATAAGCGGAGGAGAATGAATGATGTGGCAAAGTAAAACAAAGGTAGGCACTGTTGAACATGCATGCCAATCAAGAACAGCGCTTCCCACGTGGGTTTTCTCTGGGTGCTCTAGTTCCCTCTCACAGTCTAAAGATGTGCAGGTTAGGTTGATTGGCCACACTAAATTGACCTTAGTGTCAAGGAAACTAGCAGGGCAAGTACTTGGAGTTACGAGAATAGGGCCTGGGTGGGATCATGGTCAGTGCAGTCTTGATGGGTCAAATGGCCACTTTCTGCACTATGATTCCCACCCTGCCACCTTAGAACATAGAATTCGCACACAGCATCAGGAGTGGAAATTAAATAGACAAATATGCAGTATTGAACAGGACACGTGTGTGTGTGTGTGTGTGTGTGTGTGTGTGTGTGTGTGTGTGTTTGGGTTTGTGTGTGAATGTGTTTTTATGTGTGTCAATGTGTGACAGTATGTGCGTGAATGTGGGTGAGTATGTGTTTGTGTGTGAATGTGTGTTTGTGCGTGACTGAGTGCATGTATGTACTCAGTATGTGTGTGTTTATGTGTGTAGGTGTGTGACTGAGTAAACAGCACAGCATAGGAACAGACCGTTTGGCCTACGATGTTGTGTGGAACTTGATGTTAAATTAAACTAATCCTTTCTGCCTGCCCTTGGTCCATATCCCTCTATCCCTTCCATATTTATGTGCTTATCTAAAAGCCCCTTAAAAGCCCCTATACTAAATCTGCTTGCATCATCACCCTTGGTAGGGCATTTCAGACACCTAACCCAAACACACACACACACACACACACACACACACACACACACACACACACTCAGTCACACACGCTCAGCCCCACACACACACACACACACACACATTCATGTACAAATCCAAACACACTCTCACACATATACAAAAACACATTCACGCACACACATACACATGTTCACACACAAACCCAAACACACACTACACACATACACTCAGTTGTTCACTTACACACAAACACACACTCACCCACATTCACACACTGACGCACACAAAAACACATTCACACACAAACACACACACACATGTGCCCTATTCTGTGCTGCCTATTTGTCTATTTAATTTCCACTCCTGATGCTGTGTGCGAATTGGTGAAAATTCATATTCTGAGTTAATGTGCTGTTGTATTTAATCTGCAGCATGTTTCCCTGGCTACAGATGATCAATATATTAATCACTTAAATTCCCAAAGCAATGACATCTCTCTCCAAGTGGTCAAGTGTCGTGTAGACAACATGAGTCATCTAATTGACCATTTAGCTGCAGAAGTCAGATTATCTTGTGGTATGTTTCATTGTACGTAAGGGCAGTCACAAATTGAATTAAGTTCCCTCCGGTTTGCTACCTTAATTAAAAGACAATGAATCTTATCTGGAATGCAAAACCAAATAATGCTTCAATCCTGTATTGTTTGACTCTGATAGATGTAAGCTTCTCAATATAAAATTCTAGACGATATGTCTAAGTTGTTTTAGCTTACATGCTGCTATGTTGGGAAGATGTTGCAGGCTGATTAGCGGACCAGGGATGAACATTCGTTCCAAGGCTTTCATCATTGTCACACCAGCTGATATGTCCTATAAGGAATGGAAAGATTCTATGGACTTCCTCAACCTGAATGGAGAGAGGGGGGTTGGTACATTGTCACCCACACACAATGGACTTGAGCTTCTCACTAGATGTCCACCTCTGAATTGAGAGACCAATTGAGAGCCCACCAACGCCTCTACTTTCTCAGAAGAGGAAGGAAATTTGGCATGTCAGCATATCTCACAAACTTTTATAGATACACCACAGAAAGCATTCTTTCTGGTTGTATCACAGGTTGGTGCAGCTCATGCTCTGCCCAAGACCGCAAGAATCCACAAAACATTACGAATGTAGCCCAATCCATCACACAAACCAGCCTCCCAACCATTGACTCTGTCTACACTTCCTGCAGGCTCGGCAAAGCAGCCAGCATAATTAAGGATTCCACACATTCCGGACATCCTCTCTTCCACCTTCTTCCTTCGGAAAAATGTCTGAGGTCACGTACCAACCAAGCTAAGAACAGCTTCTTTCCTGCTGCCGTCATACTTTTGAATGGACCTAGCTTTCATTAAATTGATCTTTCTCTATACCCTAGCGAATGACTGTAATACTACATTCTGCACTCTCTCATTTCCTTCTTTATGAAAGGTATTCTTTATCTATAAAGCGCGCAAGAAACAATTCTTTTCACTGCATACTAATATATGTGACCAGAATAAATCAAATCAAACGAAAAGAGGTGGTGGGTTCAGTCCTTCTGACAAGACATTGACTCAAGCAGATCCAATAGCATTATTCGAAGAGGAGCAGGGGAAGTCTCCTAATGTCCTATTTGTCCAAGAGGCGGCTAGATACAGCACCTGGGATGATTGGGATCAAAGGTTAAGGGAAAAATACGGGGTTAGGCTATCGAGTTGGATGATCAGCTATGATCATGATGAATGGTGGAGCAGATTCAAAGGGCCAAATGGCCTCCCCCGCTCCTATCTTCTATGCTTCTATTTCCAGCAATTTTCTTAGCCACTGTCACTTAAAGAAGATTTATCTCATTTCTGCTAGTGTTATTTTGCAACGCATTACAAAAGTGTCTACATTATGCCTTAACTGCAATCTATTGCCTTTGAATTGCTTTGGGATCCTGTCAAAGATGTTATATTAATGCAGGTTCTTTCCAGACAGAGACACTTTATCGTTCAGACCATCAGGGAGTGACTTTCTCCGGATACTAAGCCACGTTGATTAGCAGTGTTCCACAAAGTTCCTCCAGCCCGTGTTCCTAGCACATTTGTTTTTGGTGTCTTTACACTTAGAAACCTAAGGAGATGATCCCCACTGTTTCCTTCACTGTGGTAAAAGCATGCTCCATTACAGAACTGTGTATCTGTGATTAGCAAGCTGTGAGTGACTGACAGCTCTGGGAGACTTTTAGGATAAATTACGTGCAGTTTTTTTCATGGTGTTGTGAATATTTGAGACCACAGCTTCATTAGATCTTTCAGCATGAGCTGACCAGCAATGGTCCACTTTATTGTTTTCTCCCTCCTTTAAGGGAGGCGATGGCCTAGTGGTATTATCACTAGACTATTAATCCAGAGCCTCAGTTAATGTTCTGAGGACCTGGGTTCAAATCCCACCATGGCAGATGGTGGAATTTTAATTCAAATAAAAAATCTGGAATTAAGAATCTACTGATGAGGAAACCATTGTCGGAAAAACCCAACTCGTCCACTAATGGCCTTTAGGGAAGGAAATCTACTGTCCTGACCTAGTCTAGTGTGACTCCAACACCAAAGTAATGTGGTTTGACCCTCACTGTCCTCCAAGGGCAAACAGGGATGGGCAATAAATGCTGGCCAGACAGTAACGCCCATGTCCCAGAAATAAATAATAGTACTTAAAGAAAGACAATTCCCCTTCTCGGTTTATGGTTCCACAGTTCCTCCTCTCCACCAGCATAGAAATCTAGAAATTGGAAGCAGGAATAGGTCCGAACATCCCTCAGCTTTTGTGAGAGACAGTTCCAGGTTTCCATTCCCCTCTTAATCCAATTAATGAATTAGTTTTGTAATTGCCCGCTACATAAACAATTGGGAAGCAGGGAGATTCCACAAACATCAGTTGGGCTGAATATTTCTGGTTGTGGAAGAAACATTACCCAGGACACAAGAAGAGATGAGGAGAGTCCATTTTCTCTGAAGGTTGAGAGTTTCTGGAACGTTCTTCCTCAAAAGGCAGTGGAGGCAGAGTCTTTGAATATTTGTAAGGCAAAGCTGGATAGATTGACGAGGAGATGAAAGGTTTTCAGGGCTAGATGTGGGCGAATGTGAGGTTGAGAATACAATCAGATCATCCATGATTTTATTAAACAGTGGTGCAGGCTCAAAGGGGCTGAAAGACTTATTCCTGTGCATAATTCATAGTACAGCTCCCTGATCCATTCCAAAGTTGACAGAATATAAGGAAAAGCTGGTAGCACCTCAGTTTAAACATCTCTTCCGAAAGGCAGCAGGATAGAATTCCTGCAATCACTCAATATGACACAGGAACATCAATAGAAATGGAGGAATGCTCGGTTTTCCCATATCACTGAGCTATCCTTACTTTCTTTATTCCTTTATTGGATGTGGCCATCGCTGGCTGGGCAAGCATTTATTACCTGCCCTATTGATGAACATACCATTCATAGAGAAGGAAAGGAGAGGGTGCAGAATGTAGTGTTGCAGTCATAGCTAGGGCGTAGAGAAAGATCAACTCAAAGGAAGATAGGTCCATTCAAAAGTCTGACAGCAGCAGGAAAGAAGCTGTTCTTGAGTCGGTTGGCACATGACCTCAGACTTTTGGATCTTTCTCCCAATGGATGAAGATGGAGGAAAGAATGTTCGGGGTGTGTGAGGTCCTTAATTATGCTGGCTGCTTTGCTGAGGCAGCGGGAAATGTAGATAGAGTCAATGAACAATCGACAATGGTTTTAAGGCTTTATATTGAATTCAAATTTAACCTCAGCCCCCTTGCGTCTCTGGATTGCGAGTCCAGTGACAACGCCACTGTCTCCACAGTGTCAGTTATGAAAGGACATTGGAAGCAATATGGAAATTTCAACACCTCCCACGTTATTATTGTACCGTAGGAACGTATAGTTTATATTCAAAGAGAAAGATATGAACCAGTAACATTTTTATTCAGAAGTGATGGCGCTATTTTGGCTCCATCATTTGTCTATTTCCGAATCTTTATATCTTTCTGTGTTTCTCTTTTGTTCATTTTATTTTCCCTATTCACAATACCATTTTCTATTCTTTTTTTCTCCCTGTCCCTCCCTTTTTCCCAGAAAGGGGAATTGGAAACTAGAAGGCATAGGTTGAAGGTAAGAGGGAGAAAAATTTAAAAGGGACCTGAGGAGCAACTCCTTCACCCAGAGGGGTTGCATGTATGGAGGTGGTAGAGGTGGGTACAACAGCAACACCTAAAAAGCATTTGGATAAGTACATGGATGAGGAAGGATTGGAGAGATATGGGCCAAATACAGGAAATTGGGACTTGTGGAGATAACGCCATGGGGTATGTATGGGCTGGCTGGGCTGAAGGGCCTATTTCCATGTTTCATTTCTCTATGACTCTATAGGCGGGATTTTATGATCTTGCTCAAGCGAGACCAGAAATTCCTGCCCAAGATCAATGGACATTTGCATTGTCCACCCCTTGTCCACTCCGATTCCATAGCGGGCGGGGAGATGTATAACACTGTGCTTTTCTCTTGCACTGTCGGCCTTTTTTACTTTTTGCTCTCTCCGACTTTCACTCTCCCGGCTTTTACCTCTCGCAGTGCTGTTCACTGCCAAAGTTAAAAGCGAAGCCTTGACAAACTACGCTTCATTAATTGACATCTAACAACAGCAACAGAAAATTGGCCATCTGGGTTCTGTAATAAAACATGATACAAGATACAGGTACTTACGCATGGATTCTTTGAATGTAGAAACCCTATAAAGAACACTCACTGAATTTCGTTACTTTGCTTATAATGGGATAAGTTTCTGAACCAACGAACTAGTTTAAAATTTCTGATGGATGCAGTAAAGAAAAAGGTTATTCTATTGTATATGCAAAAGAAAATGGATTATTTCTTGTGATGAGCTTTCGGTGATTAACTATTGTTAGTTGTTCTTGGGCAATGAAAAGGACAATATCAAATTATCTACTTAGGTCATGGATAAGGTCCAGCTCAGAGATTCAAGGCAGCAATGTAGGCTAATAATCGCACCATTTCTCATTTGAAATCAGTGCTAAGTGACTGTTGATGTGTGATGCAGCAAAGAGATTGAGATACAGCGAAAGTGAGAAGAATGCAAAATCTGAACTCAGCCAGTTAGTGGCAGGAATCTCGTGGTTTCTTTTCAGCTTCTAGAATACGTGTGACCTTTCTGACTGTCAGACTGGAATATGTCTATGTTTGAGCAAATGTCGTTTGCAGGTTCGGTACAGCCTAGATTAGATGCAGAGTCACCCTCTCCACAATTGCAACAACATTTCAATCTCCTTCAATGATAATTCATACCATTTTTTCAGAACAACAACAATTTTATAGAATCCCTACAGTGCAGAAGGAGGCCATTTGGCCCATTGAGCTTGCACTGGCAATAATCCCACCCAGGCCCCATCCCTGCAACCCTACATATTTACTGGGCTGATCCTCCTGACACTCAGGGGCAATTTATCATAGCCAATTAAACTAAGCTGCACATCTTTGGACTGTGGTAGGAAACCGGAGCATCCAGAGGAAACCCATGCATACAGTGACCCAAGGCCGGAATTGAACTTGGGTCCTTGGTGCTGTGAGGTAGCGGTGCTAACCACTGTGCCACCATGCATTTATATAATGCCTTTAAGCATCCAAGGCACTTCACAGAAGTGTAATCATGCAAAAAAAACTCAAAGTCTGAGTGACAAAGGCTTGATTAAAAAGAGGTAAGTGGCACAGCAGCCTCACAGCACCGGGGACCTGGGTTTGTTTCCTGACTTGGGTCACTGTCTCTGTGGATTCTGCACATTGCCACGTCTGCATGGGTTTCCTCAGAGTGCTCCGGTTCCCTCCCACAGTCCAAAGATGTGCAGGTTACGTAGACAGGCCATGCTACATTGCCCCTTAATGCCTAATGATGTGCAGATTAGGTGGATTAGCCATGGTAAATGCATGGGATTATAGGCATAGGGCAACAGGGGTGAACCAGTGTAAGATGCTCATTCGGCGAGTTGATGCAGTCTCAATGGGCCGAGTAGCTTCCTTCTGCACTGTAGGGGTTCTATGGAAAAGAGAGCTGGAGAGTCTGAGAGGTTGACAAAATCAAATCCATCTGGCTAAGTAATGTGGTGCTTGAACTGGGTATGAATGAGGTATTGGAGTTGAAAGAGCACTGGCAGTGGCGGTGGAGCTTATGACATCAGAGAATTTTAACAGAGGTGCCAACCAGCCATGATCTAATTGAATGCCGGCGTCATCATCTCTTCCTGGTTCTATTTTCCAATGTAATTCTTTATCAGAAGGTAGACAAAGTTGAGAAATACTATTTGATCTCATCCATTTAAGCAAACCAATCATGCAGTGCCTACCTTCCCCCCCACTCCCCGCACCCCCAACCCCCGCTACCCACACCCCTCAAACATACAATTATTTATTAAACAATCCACCTACAAAAAGTCAGCTTTGATGTTGCATCGACCAAGTGAGCTGAATGTTTGCTCCAGGTGTGTGGTGACTGTCCCTTAAAGATTCAATGTGTAGAGTAGATGACCTGGGAAACCAATCGAGGAGCAGGATGGTGGAATCATCTTCAGAGGCGGGTGTTCAGGGTCATCTCAGAAACTGAATACAGACATGAGACTGCAAACCTCTGTATAGTTTTAACCCTGTATCATGGTGGCACAGCGGTTAGCACTGCTGCCTCATTGTGCCAGGGACCCGAGTAATCCATAGATCTATAAACATGGACAGAGATCGCGGGTAGAGGTGGGAACATCGGGGTGGCGGTGCGGGCTCGTTGGGCCGAAGGGCCTGTTTCCCGTGCTGTTTTGTTCTTTGTTCTTTGTTGAATTCCTGGTTTGGGTCACTGTCTGTGTGGAGACTGCACGTTCTTCCCGTGTCTGCATGGGTTTCCTCTGGCTGCTCCAGCTTCCTCCCACAGCCCGAAAGGTGTGCTGTTTAGAGTTCATTGGCTGTGCTAAATTCTCTCTCAGTGTACCCAAACAGGCGCCAGAGTGTGTCAACTGGGGAATTTTCACAGTAACTTCATTGCAGTGTTAACGTAAGCCTACTTGTGACATAAATAAACTTCTTAACTTTAAACTTTTTAAAAACTGAGTTGTGTTTTCCTAAACTGCTGAACAAGCATCTTTGCAAATGTTTTTTTATTTGCTGAAGACTTCCTGACAATTTCCCTTTCACCTAAACTCTCATCTCATTGTCCTACTGTTATGGTTTAGTTTGAAATTGCACCCTGATTCACTTTGTCTTTCCTGTTTGTCCTAATCCCAGCCTCTCATTTGCCTTTTTTAAAAAGCCAATTGGTCTATCCCTCTCCGGCCTTCCCGCTATTACCCAACAGTAAATATCACAATCTCCTGAACGTTTCCACTTCAAGGTTTCACACACGTTTGTGACTCAAGGATTAGAAATGCCCATAAACAAGCAATGAGTCACCACCAGGCCACTGAATTCAAGTTCTGAGCTTGGCAGCGTTTGTGTTATTTTTCTTGTTTTAACCTTTGAGTGTCAATGCTGAGAGAATGTTTTTGCTGGCTGCAGAATTTCTAAATAGATGTTCACATCTAGGCACAGAGGCACAGTGATTAACACAGCTGCCTCACAGCATCAGGGATCCTGGTTCAATTCCCAGCCTTAGGGGACAGTCTGTGTGGAGTCTGCACGTTCTCCTCGTGTATGCATGAGTTTCCTCCAGGTACCCACGTTTCCTCCCACAGTCCAAAGAAATGCGGGTTAGGTGGACTGGCCATGCTAAATTGCCCCTTAGCGCCAGGGGCAACTAGTTAGTGTAAATGCATGGGATCGTTGGGATAAGGCCTGGATGCGATTGTGATTGGTGCAGACTTGATGGGCTGAATGACCTCCTTCTGCACTGTAGGGATTCTATGATTCTAATATCCTCATAGAGAGGAATTGGAAATTTAGAATTGGAGTTAGAAGAAATTTATTCACTCGGTGTGTGATGGAGCAGCAGAGGGTTGGGGGATTGTGAATCTGGAATTCTCTATCACAGAGGGCCCTAAATGCTCGATCACTGAGTACATTGGAAACTGAGATGGATTGATTTTTGGATACAAAGGGAACCAGGAATACGGATAATGGGCAGGGAACTTGAATGTGATAAATCAAGGCACCTCTGAACGCAGATATAAGTTAAGATTTATTTAACTAGAAGAATTATTTATAGCTGAAAGATTTGCAATGGCACAGGTCTGTTCCCAACAACTCCCCCGCTCGCTCTGCTGACTGCCAGCCCCTCTGGCATACACACCCTTGCTCCTGATTGGTCAAGACTTGTGTGGTCATGCTCCATAGGCTTTGGCCAGTCATGTGACTCCCTTAAAGGGCCATGCTACAATAATGGGGTTTAGCTATAAGATCATTATTGAAAGATAAAGCAGGCTTGAGGGGAAATATGCTTTACTGTTGCCCCTAACTCTTTGATTTGATTTTTTAAATTCATTCATGGGATGTGGGCACCACTCACTGGCCAGCATTTATTGCCCATCCCTAGTTGTCCTTGAGAAGGTGCTGGATCACTGCAGCCCACATGCTGTGGATTGACCCACAACGCCATTAGGGAGAGAATTCCAGGATTTTGACCCAGTGACTGCGAAGGAATATATTTCCAAGTTAGGATAGTGAGAGGCTTGGAGGGGAACTTGCAGGTCATGTTGATCCCGTGTATCTGCTGCCCTTGTCCTTCTAGATGGAAGTGGTCTTGGGTTTGGAAGATGCTGTCTAAGGATCTTTGGTGAATTGCTGCAGTGCATCTTGTAGATAGTACACTCTGCTGCTACTGAGCATCAGTGATGGAGGAATTGAATGATTGTAGATGTGATACTAATCAAGTAGGCTGCTTTGTCTTGGATGGCGTCAAGCTTCTTGAGTGTTGTTGGAGCTGTAACCATACGGGCAATTGGGGAGTACTCCACCACACCCCTGACATGTGCCATGTAATAGTGAATAGACTTTAGGAATCTGGAAGAGAATTGCTTGCCGTAGTATTCCTAGCCTAGAATTGATTTGGTTTGATTTATTATTGTCACATATATTGAAAAGTATTGTTTCTTTGTGCGCTATACAAACAAAGCATACCGTTCATAGAGTAGATCGGGGAAAAGAAAAGGAGAGACGCAGAATATAGTGTTACAGTCATAGCTAGGCCAAGAAAGATCAACTTAATGCAAGGTAGGTCCATTCAAAAGCAGCAGGGAAGGAGCTGTTCTTGAGTCGGTTGGTACATCTTCAAATTTTTGCATCTTTTTTTCGATGCAAGAAGGTGGAAGAGAGAATGTCCGGGATGTGTGGAAGCTTTGATTATGCTGGCTGCCTTTCTGAGGCAGCAGGAAGTATAGATGGAGCTTGTTCTGGAGAATTTAATAACATGATCAATTCGAACTTTCATTTCTGGCATTTCATTCTCATAACTGCATTTTTTTTTATCAAGGAATAGCTCCACAACCTTGAAGTAATTTTTTTTATATTTGTTCATTGGATGTGGGTGTCACTGGGGAGGTCAGTATTTTATTGCCAACACAGAATTGCTCTTGAGAAGGTGGTGGTGACTCACTTGCTTGGACTGCTGCCTTCCTCATGATATAGCCTCTTACTGATTTGAAAATCCTGTTACCTGTACAGGTGTGATAAGGAATTAAAAAGAAAACCAGGAGAAAATATCCCATTAATTCACTTCTCTTACCTTGATGAGAACAGGGGCCACTGAGAAAAAAAAAATGAGTTGAAATTTGTCGGCGTATCAGAAACCCACAAATGTTACAGAGACTATTAAGAGGCTTTTACTGCGTGACTGTGGGTCCCTACCAGATGATTAATGAGCAGGCTACAGGACAAGAGGAGACAAGGTCACCTTAGATCACTGGGGATGTACTGCAGTGAACAAAAATCACTCTTTGTGCCACGTTTGTACCAGAAGCAACAATACTTCTGCTGCCTGATATTCAGTTGAGAGAAGAGAGTGTGAAATAAAAGGCCACACAGCAGAAAAGCTGCTGCAAATCACATACTGTTTCGACGCAGAGGCTGATCTCCTTTTTAGACCCAACAATTTCCCAAAAGGGAATACCTATCCTCATAATCTGATAGAAGTGTGTAGGAAGGTGTGAACTGTCCTTCAGTGACATTTAGTGGGTAGCTAACAGAAATATCCACACTCACTTTAAAATGAACGTTTGACAATTTATGTATTTAACTAACCGGGAGCTTCAATTAAAGAAGTAACAAAGATCAAAGAAAATGACAGCACAAGAACAGGCTCTTCGACCCTCCAATTCTGCACCAATCATGCTGTCCATCTGAATTAAAACCCCCTACTGTTCCAGAGACCATTTCCCTCTATTCCCATCCTATTCGTGTATTTGTCAAGACCACCCTTAAAAATCACTACCGTATCTGCTTCCACTACCTCCCCCGGCAGCAAGTTCCAGGCATCCACTACTCTGTGTAAAAAACTTGCCTCGTACATCTCCTTTAAATCTTGTCCCTCGCACCTTAAGCCTATGCCCCCTAGTAATTGACTCTTCCACCCTGGGAAATGCTTCTGACTATCCACTCTGTCCATGCCCCTCATAATCTTGTAGACTTCTATCAGGTCTCCCCTCAATCCCTCTGTCGCTCCAGTGAGAACAAACCAAGTTTCTCCAACCTCTCCTCATAGTTAATGCTCTCCAGGCGACATCCTGGTAAATGTTTTCTGTACCCTGTCCAAAGCTTGCGTTTCCTTCTGGTAGTGTGATGACCAGAATTGAACACCATATTCCAAGTACAATAGAATTAGGGTTCTGTAAAGTTGCAGTGTAAACTTGCCAATTTTTAAACTCAATGCCCTGGCCGATGAAGGCATGCATGCCGTAGGCTTTCTTGACTCCTTTCGCAGATATTGTTCTCAGTGGAAGCCTACTATATTATTGCTAGACTATTAATCCAAAAACTCAACTAATGTTCTGGGAACCTGGGTTCAAATCCTGCCACAGCAGATGGTGGAATTTGAATTCAATAAAAAATATCTATTGATAACCATGAAGCCAACGTTGGAAAAACCTGTCTGGTTTTCCTTAAAATAATTCACTTAAAGTGGCGACACAGGTAGATAGGGTCATAAGAAGTGCTTTTGGTACATTGGCCTTTATAAATCAATTGAATATAAGAGTTGGAATGTTATGGTGAGGTTGTATAAGACATTAGTGAGGCTGAATTTAGAGTATTGTGTGCAGTTTTGGTCACCTAATTAAAGGAAGGATATTAATAAGGTTGAAAGAGTGCAGAGAAGGTTTACAAGGATGTTGCCAGGACTTGAGAAATTACAGTGAAAGATTGAATAGGTTAGGACTTTTTTCCCTGGAGCATAGAAGAATGAGGGGAGATTTGATAGAAGTGTATAAAATTATGATGGGTATAGATAGAGTGAATGCAAGCAGACTTTTTCCACTGACGCTAGGGGAGAAAAGAACTAGAGGACATGGATTAAGGGTGAAGGGAAAAAGTTTAAAGGAAATATTACAGGGGCTTCTTCACACAGAGAGTAGTGGGAGTGTGGAATGAGCTGCCAGATGAAGTGTTAAATGTGGGCTCATTTTTAACATTTAAGAAAAATTTGGACTTGTGCATGGATGAGAGGGGTGTGGAGAGAGATGGTCCAAGTGCAGGTCAGTGGGACTAGCAGAAAAAAGGTTCAACGCAACCAAGAAGTGCCAAAAGTTAGAAGGGTCGTGTTCTATGGTTCACTAATGTCCTTTAGGAAAGGAAATCTGCTGTCCTTAATTAGTCTGGCTTAGATGTGATTCCAGAGCCTCAGCAATGTGGTTGACTCTCAATGGCCAAATGGGCAACTAGGGATGGGCAATAAATACTGGCCCAGCCAGCAATGCCCATGTCCCACAAATGAATAAAAAATGTTAACTCTTTATGTATCAGGCTCTTTTATTACAAAAATGATTTGACTCAGATTTTCCTCTGTGTCTATCTGTTGTCAGCAATCAGATTGTGTGCTACAGGCCACTATAAACCCAGAGTAATATGTTTTGGTAAGTTCTGACTTTAATGTCAATTAAGTAAGGATGGAGAAAAACGCAAAGCACCACTCATTTTACATTATCACACAAAGTGACGATCTATCCCACTGTACATTATCTGGTATAAAGTTTCCATCCTAATTTATATTCCAACTCAGCACTAAGTAATGTGTTAATGTACTGATAGTATTATTATTGGATTTTTAAATGTTTTAGCAATTCTCCACTGAAGACTTGATGCTATTATTATAGAATTATAACATTATCTTTCACAGACATCACAGCAATGCTTGAGTCTGTGGGGGCATTTGCTAATGGTGGGAAATATTAACGTTGCTGGAATAATCTTGCACTCCCAGTGTTGCCCATTCTAACCCACCCCCGTACCTTTCAATCCCACTCCAAAAACAGGCACTTCAATATTCATATCAGCCCAGCTGAAAGCCACTTTGTTCACTTGATTCCTCACTGCTTAACTCAACAACTCAGTAAGAGCAATGGCAGAACATCTGGGAGCTTAACAATGGTTGTTGCAGGTTCCGGGGTTCAGATGTTTCAGTCAGAGCAGAGGTGGTGGTAGAAGAGGGGGAGGAGTGGCATTGTTAGTTGAGGACAGCAGAATAGACGTTTGATGTGGACTTGTCTACTGAGGTAGTGTGGGCTGAGATTAGAAACAAGAAAGGAGAGGTCACACTGTTGGGAGTTTTTTATAGGCCTCCAAAAAGTTCCAGAGAAGTAGAGGAAGGGATTGCAAAGTTGATCTTGGATAGGTGTGAAAGTAACAGGGTAGTTGTAATGGGGGACTTTAACTTTTCTAATATCGATTGGAAAAGCTATAGTTCAAATACGTTAGAGGGGTCAGTTTTTGTTCAATGTGTGCAGGAAGGTTTCATGACTCAGTATGTAGACAGGCCAACAAGAGGTGAGGCTATATTGGATTTGGTATTGGGTAATGAACCAGACCAGGTGTTAGACTTGGAGGTGGGTGAGCACTTTGTTGATAGTGACCACAGTTCGCTTACATTTACCTTAGTGATGGAAAGGGATGGGCACGTACCGAATAACAGTAGTTATAGCTGGGGGAAAGGTAATTATGAGGCTATTAGGAGAGATTTAGGATGCATAGGGTGGAGCAGGATATTGCATGGGCTGGGGACATCTGAAATGTGGAGCATATTTAAGGAACAGCTTCTGCATGTCCTTAATGAATACGTACCTGCTAGGCAGGGAGGAAGTGGTCGGGTGAGGGAACCATGGTGTACTAGGGAAGTTGAATCTCTGGTGAAGAGGAAGAAGGAGGCTTATATAATGATGAGACGTGAAGGCTCAGTTAGGGCACTGGAGAGCTATAAATTAGCCAGGAAGGAGCTAAAGAGGGAGTTGAGAAGAGCGAGAAGAGGACACGAGAAGACTTTGGCGGATAGGATTAAGGAGAATCCTAAAGCTTTTTACAGGTATATAAATAATAAAAGATTGGTTAGGGCAAAATTAGGGCCAGTCAGGGATAGCAGTGGGAAGTTGTGCGTGGAGCCTGAGGAGATAGGAGAGACACTGAATGAATATTTTTTGTCAGTATTCACGCAGGAGAAAGACGATGTTATCGTGGAGAATACTGCAATACCAGGTTGTAGACTGGGCAGGATTGAGGTTCATAAGGAGGAGGTGTTAGCAATTCTTGAGGGTATGAAAATTGATAAGTCCCCTGGGCCAGATGGGATTTACCCTAGGATTCTATGGGAGGCTAGAGAGGAGATTGCAGAGCCTTTGGCTTTGATCTTCATGTCGTCGTTGGCTACAGGTATAGTGCCGGAAGACTGGAGGATGGCAAATGTTGTCCCTTTGTTCAAAAAGGGGAGTAGGGACCATCCTGGAAATTATAGGCCGGTGAGCCTGACTTCTGTTGTGGGCAAAGTCTTGGAAAGAATTATAAGGGATAGGATTTATAAGCATATAGAGAGAAATAAATTGATTAGGGATAGTCAGCACGGTTTTGTGAAGGGTAGGTCGTGCCTCACAAACCTTATTGAGGTTTTTGAGGAGGTGACCAAAGAGGTAGATAAGGGTAAGGCAGTTGATGTAGTGTATATGGATTTTAGCAAAGCGTTTGATAAGGTTCCCCATGGTAGGCTACTGCAGAAAGTGCAGATGCATGGGACTGAAGGTGATTTAGCAGTTTGGATTAGGAATTGGCTAGCTGATAGAAGACAGAGGGTGGTGGTTGATGGGAAATATTCAACCTGGAGTGCAGTTACAAGTGGTGTACCTCAAGGATCTGTTTTAGGGCCACTGATGTTTGTCATTTTTATAAATGACCTAGATGAGGGTGTAGAGGGTTGGATTAGTAAATTTGCTGACGATACCAAAGTGGGGGGAGTTGTAGGCAGCGAGGATGAATGTTACAGTTTGCAGAGGGACATAGATAGGTTGCAGAGCTGGGCCGTGAGGTGGCAAATGGAATTCAATACGGATAAGTGTGAGGTGATTCACTTTGGTAGGAATAACAGGCATATGAAATATAGGGCTAATGGAAGGACCTTAATAGTGTTGTCGAGCAGAGGGATCTTGGGGTACAAGTACATAGCTCTTTGAAAGTTGGCACCCAGGTTGATAAAGTTGTTAAGAAGGCGTACGGTGTGTTAGCTTTTAGTGGTAGAGGGATTGAATTTAGGAGCCATGAGGTTATGTTACAACTGTACAAAACTCTGGTGCGGCCGCACTTGGAGTATTGCGTACAGTTCTGGTCGCCGCATTATAAGAAAGATGTGGAAGCATTGGAAAGGGTGCAGAGGAGATTTAGCAGGATATTGTCTGGTACGGTGGGAAGGCCTTATGAGGAAAGGCTGAGGGACCTGAGGTTATTTTCATTAGAGAGAAGAAGGTTACTTGGTGACCTAATTGAGGCGTATAAGATGATCAAAGGACTGGATAGGGTGGATAGTGAGAGCCTTTTTCCTCGGATGGTGATGACCAACACGAGGGGACATAACTTTAAATTAAGAGATGGTAGTTATAGGACGGATGTCAGAGGCAGGTTCTTTACATAGAGGGTGGTGAGGGCGTGGAATGCCCTGCCTGCAGCAGTTGTGGACTTGCCTACTTTGGGGGCATTCAAATGGTTGGTAGATAGGCATATGGATGATATTGGAATAGTTTAAGTTAGAGGGTCCGCTGGCCGGCGCAACATCGAGGGCCGAAGTGCCTGTACTGCACTGTAATGTTCTATGTTCTATGTTTAACAAGGGTTCTCTCGGCTGGCCCCTGGAATGTCTGGGATGTGCCCATGGTGTTAAGGGTAAGGTCTCGGCATGGATAGAGGATTGGTTGACAGGCAGAAGGCAGAGAGTGGGGATAAAGGTGTATTTCTCAGGATGGTAGCCGGTGATTTGTGATGTGCCTCAGGGGTCAGTGCTGGGGTCACAACTTTTCACAATATACATGAATGATTTGGAGGAAAGAAATGTTGCTAAGTTTGTAGATGATATCAAGATATGTAGAGGGAAAGGTAGGATTGAGGGAGCAGGGGAGCTGCAGAAGAACTTGGACAGGTTAGGAGAGTGGGCAAAGAATTGGAATACAATGTGGAAAAGTGTGAGGTTATGCACTTTGGAAGGAGGAGTGGAGGCATAGACTATTTTCTAAATGGGAAAATGCTCCGGAAATCAGAAACACAAAGGGACTTGGGAGTCATTGTTCAAGATTCTGTTAAGGTTAACATGCAAATTCAGTCAGTGGTTAGATCGGCAAATGCAATGTTAGCATTCATGTTGAGAGGGCTAGAATACAAGAGCAGGGATGTACTTCTGAGGCTGTATAAGCCTCTGGCCAGATCCCATTTGGAGTATTGTGAACAGTTTTGGACCACATATCCAAGGAAGGATGTGCTGGTCTCGGAAAGGATCCAGAGGAGGTTCACAAAAATGATCCCTGGAATGAAGAGCTTGTCGTATGAGGAACGGTCGAGGACTCTGGATCTGTACTTGAAGTTTAGAAGAATAAGGAGGGTACTTATTGGATACTGCGAGGCCTACATAGAGTGGATGTGGAGAGGATGTTTCTACTAGTAGGAAAAACTAGAACTAGAGGATGTTAAAAGGTTAAAAGGACAATCCTTTAAAGGAGGAGGAGGAAGTTCTTCAGCCAGAGCGGTGAAACTGTGGAACCCTTTGTCGCAAAAGGTTGCGGAGACCAAGTCATTGAGTGTCTTTAAGGTAGAGATAGATAGGTTTTTGATTGATAAGGGAATCAGGGGTCCTGAGGAAAATGCAGGAAAATGGGGAGGAGAAAAATGGAACATGCAAAGCTGGAGCAGACTCGATGGGCTGAGCAGCTTAATTTTGCTCATATGTCTTATGGTCTAATCCTACGAAGACAGATGGAGTAGTATACTCACCTGAGTCAAGAAGAACAAGAGGTGTCCTAATTGTTAGAAATAGGATGGGACTTTCCAGCTGCACTCACCCCCAGATGAGAAAAATCCCACCAAGGTCAATAGACCTTTGTATGATCTGTTTCCCGACTGCTATGATTCCCATAGAGGGCAGGGCAGGAACATTCCACCCATGAACTTCTTAGTGGGTTTGATAAGATAGATGCTAAAAAAAAAGTTCCCTCTAGCTGGGAAACTTGGAAGAAGGGGACACAGCATTAGAACTAGGGCTCAGCTAATTTGGAATAAAATGAGGAGAGTTTTCGTCATCCAAAGGATTGTGAATCTTTGCAATTCTCTACCCAGAAGGCTGTACATGCTCAGGCATTGGGTATAATCAAGATGGATGCTTTGTTATCTAGAGAATGAAGGGATATGGAATTAGTGTGGGAATGTGGAGTTGAGGTGGAACAGCCATGATTTTGTTGAATTGTTGAGTCAGTTTGACAAATAACCTGCTCCAGCTATAATTTCTTATGTTCTTGGATTGGGCAACATTGAAACTTGCTGCATTATTTCAGTCACTTTTCCCTACCTTTGGGCTCTCAGGATGACAGCCAGTGATTAGTGATGTGCCTCAGAGGTCAGTGCTGGAGCCACAACTTTTCACAATATACATTAACAATTTGGAGGAAGGAACTATTGCTAAGTTTGCAGATGATATCAAGATATGCAGAGGGGCAGAAAGGATTGAGGAAGCAGGGGGGCTGCAGAAGGGTTTGGACAGGTTTGGAGAGTGGGCAAAGAAGTGGCAGATGGAATACAATGTGGAAAAGTGTGAGGTTATGCACTTTGGAAAGAGGAATGGAAGCATAGGCTATTTTCTAAATGGGAAAATGCTTAGGAAATCAGAAACACAAAGAACTTGGGAATCATTGTTCAAGATTCTCTTAAGGTTGACATGTGGGTTCAGTCAGCAGTTAGGAAGGCAAATGCAATGTTAGCATTCATGTCAAGAGAGCTAGAATACAAAAGCAGGGATGATATCATCCAATGTCAAAGTCAAAAATCAGACCCAGAGTTCTATAACGTAAGTAGAAAAAGATAAGTTAGGAAGCAACAATAAAAAAGAGGTGAAAGAACTTCAATGATCCAGGAAGGCAGATAGGATGGCATGGTGGCACGGTGGTTAGCCCTGCTGTCTCATAGTGTCAAGGACGCAGGTTCAATTCCAGCCTTGGGTGACTGTCTGCTTGGAGTTAGTATGTTCTCCCCGTGTCTGCGTGGGTTCCCTCTGGGTGCTCCAGTTTCCTCCCATGATCCAAAGGTGTGCATGTTAGCTAGATTGGTCATGCCACATAACCACAGAATCCCTTTAATGTATAAGGAAGCCATTAGGCCCATTGAATCTGCACCAATTCTCCAATTTAGTATCAGGCCCACCACCACTGGCTCCCTGCTGCCATACTTCAGTAATTGCAAGCATTTGCTGTGGCTTATCAACCTTACGTACACACCTTTAAAGTTTATTTGTTACTGTTACAAGTAGGCCCACATTAGCATTACAATGAAGTGACTGAAAATCCCCTTGTCGCCACACTCTGGTGCCTGTTTGAGTAGATTGAGAGAGAATTTAGCATGGTCAATGCACATAACCAGCAAGTCTTTTGAACTTTGGGACGAAACTGGAGCACTCGAAGGAAACCTGATTGAATGGGGGCAGGACTTACTCAGTTAATGGTAGGATGTTGGGAAGAGTTATAGAACAGAGATCTAAGGATATAGGTTCACAGCTCCTTGAAAGTGGAGTCACAGGTGGCCAAGGTGGTGAAGAAAATGTTCGGCATCCTTGCTTTCATTGATCAGAACACTGAATATAGGAGTTAGGACGTCTTGTTGAAGCTGTACAAGACATTGCTAAAGTCACACTTGGAATAGCGTGTGCAGTTCTGGTCATCCTATTATAGAACAGATATTATTAAACTTGAAAGAGTGCAGAAAAGATTTACCAAGATGCTACTGGGTCTTGATGATTTGAGTTACGGGGAGTGGATGGGTAGACTGGGACTATTTTCCCTGGAGCATAAGAGGTATGGAGGTAGTATAAAAAAATGAGGGGCATAGATAAAGTGGATAGTGAATATCTTTTCCCAAAGGTAAAGGAGTCCAAAAGTAAAGGGCATAGATTTAAGATGAGAGGGGAGAGACATAAAAGGATCCAGAGGGACAATTCTTTCACACAGAGAGTGGTGAATGTCTAGAACAAGCTGCCAGAGGCAGTGGTAGAGGCGGGTGCAATTTTGACTTTTAAAAAGTGTTTAGACAGTCACGTAGGTAAGATGGGTATAGGGAGATATAGACCAAATGCAGACAATTGTGACTAGCTTAGTGGTTATAAAAAGGGTGGCATGGACAAGTTGGGCCAAAGGGCCTATTTTCATATCGAAAACTATGACTAATTTATTATAGCCCTTTGAAAAAGTAGCAAGCAACATGGGTAAGAGGAAACTGTGAACGTGTTGTGCTTAGATTTTTAGAAGATATCTAAGGAATCAACTGTTAAGGAGAGAAAGCAGGATTAGGCTATTGAGTTGGATGATCAGTATAATCGTAATGAATGCGGAGCAGGCTCTAAGGGCCAAATGGCCTCTTCCTGCTCCGACTTTCTATGTTTCTAAATATTTGACAAGGTGTCACATCGAAGTTACTACACAGAATAAGCACTCAATGTGTAAAAGAATAGCATACAAGCATGGATAAAAGATTGTTTAGCTGACAGGAAACAGAAAGCATGCATAAATGGGTTATTTTCATGGTTGGTAAGATGTAATGAGTCAAGTGCCACAGGGACTCGTGCTGGGAATTCAACTATTTACAAATTATACCAATGACTTGGATGATCGGACTAAATGTATGGTTGGCTAAATTTACTGATGATACAAAGATAGATAAGAAAGTAACCAAAAGAGAAAATGCTGGAAAATCTCAGCAGGCCAGGCAGCACCTGTGAGGAGAGAAAAGAGCTGATGTTTTTGAGTCCAAGTGACTCTTTATCAAAGGGTCATCTGGACTCAGAAAGGGCAGCATGGTAGCATAGTGGTTAGCACTGCTGCTTCACAGTTCCAGGGACCTGGGTTGGAATCCCCGCTTGGATCACTGTCTATGTGGAGTTTGCACATTCTCCCAGTGTCTGTGTGGGTTTGCTGTGGTTTCCTTCCCACAGCTGAAAGATGTGTGGGCTAGGTTGATTAGCCATTCTAAATTGCCCCTTTGTGACCCAGGATGCATGGGTTAGAGGGATTAGTGGGTGGATATGAGGATAGAGTCTGCGTGTGATGGTGATAGGTGCAGACTGGATGGGCTGAATGGCCTCCTTCTGCACTGTAGGGTTCTATGATTCTCTCCTTACAGATGCTGCCAGACCTGCTGAGATCTTCCAGCATTTTTTCTTTTGGTTTCAAGATTCCAGCATCTGCAGGAATTTGCTTTTATTAGGTAAGAAAGTAAGTTGTGAAGGGGAAATGGAGACACTGCAGAGGGACGTGGATATTTTGGGGAGTGGGCAAAAGTTTGGCAGGTAGAGTATAACACAGGAAAATGTGAATTTGTCCACTTTGGCATAAAGAATAAAAAAATGTTTTTAAATGGGGAGAGATTGCTGAACTCTGAGGTACAGAGGGACCTGGGTGACATGGTGCATGAATCACAAGAAGTTAAAATACATGTACAGCTAGTAATTGGGAAGGCAAATGGAATGTTGTCATTTATTGCAAGCAGAATGAAACATAAAAGGAGGGAGGTTTTGCTATAGTCACACAGGACTTTGGTAAGAACGAAACAAGGATATAGTTTGATTTGATTTATTATTATCAATTGTATTAACATACAGTAAAAAGTTTTGTTTCTTGCACACTATAGAGACAAAAATACCGTTCATAGAGTAGGAAACAAGAGAGTGTAGAATGTAGTGTTACAGACATAGCAAGAGTGTAGAGAAAGATCAACTTAGTGCAAGGTAGGTCCATTCAAAAGTCTGACAACAGCAGGGAAGAAGCTGTTCTTGAGTCAGTTGGTACGTGACCTCAGATTTCTGTATTTTTTTCCCAAAAGAAGGAGTTGGAAGCGGGAACATCCGGGGTGCGTGGGGTCCTTAATTATGCTGGCTGCTTTGCCGAGGCAGGACGAAGTGTAGACAGAGTCAGTGGATGAGAGGCTAGTCTATGTATTGTGCACAGTTTTGATCTCCTTGTTTAAGAAAGGAAATAATTGCATTAAAATCCATTCAGAGAAGGTTCACTTGGCTGATTCCTGCGATAAAGGAGAAGTCTTGTAAGAAAACGTTGGGCAGTTTGGACGTGCACCCACTGGAGTTTAGAAGAATGAGTGGTGACCTTATTGAAACATAAGATCCTGAGGGGATTTGACAGGGTGGATGCTGTAAAGATGTTCCCCCCTATGGAGAGACCAGAACTAGGACACACGGTTTAAAAATAAGCAATCTCCCATTTAAGATGGAGATGAGTCCTTAACCACAGAGGGCTGTGGAGGCTGGGTCGTTAAGTATATTCAAGGCTGAGATGGCCAGATTTTTAACTCAAGGGTTATGGGAATATGACAGGAAAGTGGAGTTGATATCAGATCAGCTATCATCTCATTAAACGACAGAGCAGACTGGATGGGCTGAATGGCCAACATCTGTTTCTGTGTCTAACGGAGTTATGGCTTTGTGGAGAGTTTTTTTTCACAGCCTTTGGAATCTTTCTTCAGAGAGCAGTTGATGAAGGATCATTGAATAGTTCTAAAGCTGAGTTAGATAGAATCTAGGAAGTCAAAGGATATTCGTCGTAGGCAGGAAAATAGAAGCAACAATCTGATCAGCCATGATCTTATTGAATGGCGAAGCAGACTCAAACTGAATGACCTACCCCCTGCTCTTAATCTGTATGTTTGCCTAAGAAGGAATTTTTTTGATTTTCTCCCCTCCCCTACCATTCTTTGGATTTTTAATCCGTTTATTTCCCTCCCGCGAGAGATTCCATTATTGCGATCAGATATGATGTGTCGTGACTAATCTTAGTGCTTCAGGCATCATGACACTGCCAGGCAACAAATGGAAAGAGAGGCTGAATGACTTACGCAGGGATGCACATGAGACAGACGGAGGGAGAAATTTAGTCTGAGAGGAAAAGGAAAGCGGTCTGTCTTCACAGTGAAGGCTTCTCATGTTTTAATGAATGAATGAAGTTCAATTTCTCATCTGTTTGTGAATTGAAACTGACCTGCTATCACAGCACAGCTTTACTCACACGTTAGAACAGTGAAACCAAATCCCTGATAGTTCAAGGCATTCACTTGGGTAATGTATCATATTCTAAATAACAATGCGAGTCTTGATAAAGGCCTGAGTTGAATATTGTGACATGAGGAAAAACAGGTCAATTCCTGGATCAGTCTAATTAAGCAATGATTAGATTGAATGCTTCTTCATGGCTATGTCATGTATTTAAAACAGAACGGGTTAACTCATTAGTTTCTGTGTTGTCCTTTCTCAGCAAGAGCCAGTGGATACTCTGTAACAATGCTGGACATGCAATGATCAACAAAACTTGTGTCTCTCATCCACCTGATTCCCCTCTCAGACATCTCAATCCTACCCCAATTCTAAGCAATGCCCAACCCAGACCAATCCACCTCAATCCAGAATAAACAACCCAGCCAATCCAAAGCAACTCAACCCAATGAACCCCATCCAAATCAACCCAACACAGCCCAAACTAATCAAACACACCTCAACCCAGCTCAACCCAACCCAACCCAACCCAAATCAATCAAGCCAAGCCCATCCCAACTAAATCAACCAAATCCAATTCATCTGAACCCAGTCCAATTCAGCTAATTCAACCAAATACAGCCTTGTGGGTGGTAGAATGGCTCAGTGGTTAGCACTGCTGCCTCACAATAACAGGGACCCAGGTTCAATTCCCTGCTTCTGTTGGAGTTTGCACTTTCTCATCTTGTCTGCGTAGGCTTTCTCTGGGTGCTCTGGTTTCCTCCCACAGTCCAAAAAATGTGTGGGTTATGTGGATTCCCCCTTAGTATCCCAGGATGCTAGGTTAGAGGAATTAGGGGGTAAATATGTGGGGTTGCAGGAATAGGGGCTAGGTGGGATTGTAATCAGGGCAGACTCGATGGAATAAATGGTCTCCTTCTGCGCTGAGGGATTCTATGAGATTCTACGAGTTGTAGTTGGTGCAAATTCGATGGGCTGAATGGCTTCCTACTGTACAGTAAGATTATATAATACAACCAGAATACAATAGAGGAAAGCCAAACCAAATCAAGTCCCAATTCTCCCATCTAATTGAACTTGAATTGAATTTATTCAGACCAGATTAACTTAATTCTCAGACTTAACCCAATTAAACTCAATCCCACCTTATGGGAGAATTTAATGCTGGCTCCACTCAGGCAGAAGACAACCCTACACTGATATCAGATAGATTCGGACACTGCTGCCAAACAGGCATTAACCCAATCTCAGTCATTAAAAGGAATGGGAGCTAGGCCATTCCCAAAGGAGAGATCAAACAAAGCCTTCCCCTCAGGTAGAATGCAATTAGGTTCATTTAAGAACCATTCCAGAGACTAAGAGGGATGAATTTACCAAAAGCATTTTAAGTACTGAAAGAGCATGAAAACAGGAGAGTTTCAGATCTGTTTTCTCGATGAGGCAACAAATGAAATCTTGCACCACTTAGTGCAAGGAAAGAGGCAAAGTATGATTCACACCAGTAGAGGAATTGATGGAGCCTATTCTCGCCAGGAAGCTGGCTGCCCACAGCAAAGGGCACTATTACACATGCACAAATCTCCCAGTGTTCTATGCAACCCACCACAGCTTCCTTGCCATTTTTTTTTTAAATGCGCTGTTGTTGCCTGGAGCTGATAAAAAAAAAAAGAGGCTCTCTCTCTCTCTCTCGTTCTCTTTCTCTCCTTCTCTCCAGACTGATTTTGAAAGCTCTAGGCCTGTGACCCAGATCAGAGTCTGTATATCTGTGTTGGCTAACTATTTTGAGAATGGGGTTTATGTGTATAAGAGGAATATTGCTTAATTGGAATTGAATGGTGACAAGTTAGGAGTTAAGAGATTGTTTCTTTTCATGTTTAAAGATTGTTCAAGCTCTTTATTTTGTTAAAAGTCTATTCCAACTGTATTATGAATAAAGCAAGTTTTGATTTTAAAAAGTTTTAAAAAGTCCCCTAATTTGTCTGTGGAATTACTCCTGGACAAATTGTCTTTTCCTCACGCTAATGCCAAAATAGAAAATTTGTTGGGGTCTAGCCTGACTTCATAAGAGAGCTTGGGTTTTCTGATCTGACTCTAATATTATGTTTGTATGTTTCCATTGATAGTAACTGTTAGTCTTGGACCCAACAGAAGAGTAGATTCCTGCACTTAATCATCATCATTTGGGACCTGTTCTGAAAATCATTATGGGATCCTAGCACCGATGATCCATTGGTCCATTCCCTTTTCACCCTCGTGTGGTCCTCAAAATAATGAATAGCCAGCTGGCACACAGAAAAGCTGATACCACAATGGTCATTTACTTGTGGCATTGGAAGGGTTACAAGTGCCAGTAGACCTGGAGCAGAATAGAAATCACCAGATTAATGTCATCTCCCAACTATTCTGCAGACTAGTTCAGAACCATAAGACCATAAGACACTGGAGCAGAATTAGGCCACTCGGCCCTTCGAGTCTACTCTGCCATTCAATCATGGCTAATATTTTTCTTATCCCCATTCTCCAACCTTTTCCCCATAACCCCTGATCCCCTTATTAATCAAAAACCTATCTATCTCTGTCTTAAAGGCATTCAATGACCTGGCCTCCACAGCCTTCTGCAGCAAAGAGTGCCACAGATTCACCATCTCTGGCTAAGGAAATTTCTCCTCATTTCTGTTTTTAAAGGATTGTCTCTTTAATCTGAGGTTGTGCCCTCTGGTTTTTCCTATTAATGGAAACATCTTCCTCACATCTACTCTATCCAGGCCTTGCATATCCTGTAAATTTAAGTAAGACCCCCCTCATCCTTCTAACTCCAATGAGTTCAGATCCAGAGTCCTCAACCATTTCTCATACATCAAGCTCTTCATTCCAGGGATCATTCTTGTGAATCTCCTCTGGGCCCTTTCCAAGGCCAGCACATCCTTCTTTAAATACAAGGCCCAAAACTGCTCAGCACCTCAGGAATAATGTTCCCTCTTGGCTGTGCTGGTGCGCAACCACTGCGAATGTGCCATAAATTGCAATGAACCTATTGCAATGATGACAAATAAGACGAACATCCTCACTGTACTCAGACTTAAACTTATGACCTGCCATAGAATGGCATAGGACATTCAGTGATCATGTTTGTGATGAAGGAATCGGCCAAAAATCAGCTTCAGTGAATCACAATTAAGAAAATATAGCAAAAAAATGTCCTGCTTTGAACCTAATTTTGAACTGTGAATTTCCTAGGTAAAAGTTTTAAGTATCTGCACAAGGCTAAAAACTGGGGATGGCTTAGTTATATTATCGCTAGGCTATTAATTCAGAAACTCAGTTAATGTTCCGGGGACCCAGTTTAAATCTTGCCGTGATAGATGATGGAATTTGAATTCAATTTAAAAAAATCTGAATTAAGAATCCATTGATGACCATGAAACCATTGTCAATTGTTGTAAAAATCTATTTGGTTCACTAATGTCTTTAGGGAAGGAAATCATAGAACTCCTACAGTGCAGAAGGAGGCCATTCAGCCCAAAGAGTCTACACTGACCACAATCCCACTCAGACCCTATTCCCGTAACCTCGAATATTTACCCTGTTATTCCCCCGGCACTTGACTCAATCAACCTGACCGTTAGCCAATCTGCTGTCCTTATCTGGTCTGACCTACAGGTGACTCCAGAGCCACAGCAATGTGGGTTGACTCTTAACTGCCCTCAGGCAACTGGGGAAGGGCAATAAATGCCAATGATGCCCATGTTTCTCACAAATGAGTTTTTAAAAACTCCAATTAGCCTCACTCTCATTTGAATAGTTAATGTCACATCTGTGTGGCCTTTGGAACCAGGACTAAAATATCACTTGAAGTGGTTCATACAGAGCACTTTAAGGATCTCTCAGAGAACGGAACCGTGTACAATTCCTACCTTTAGTTTGTGTTTGCAGTGTAGGAGCGCAGCTGGTGCATCTTCTGGGATCAATCGGCTGAGTGTAACCAAACGGCAGCAGTGTCTGTTTATAGCTCAGCAGAGCTAAGGGCAATTGTTCAGAATGAAAACAGCTTCTCCTCAGCAGCCTTTCCAGGTGGGGGAATGGGCAGGTTAGCGGGAGCGCCAAGTTAGATCATTGTGTCTTATGCTTTGTTGAAAGCAGAAAATTGATCCCTCTGGAGTGGAGACAACCTTTGTCTCAGTGAAAGCGCTTCCTGGCCCTGAGTCAGAAAGGAAGAGTGAAGATTAGGAGATGGTCTCTCAATTTTTATTTTGTTCTTTCATGTGGGCATGGCTGGCAAAGTCAGCATCTGTTGTCTCTCCCTAAATATCCGTCAATTGAATGGTTTGCAAGGCCGTTTCAAGAGGCAGAAAAGTGTAAACTTCTTTGCAGGGGTGGCACAGTTGTTAGCACTGCTGCCTCACAGCGCCAGGGACTCATGTTCGATTCCCTGCTTGGGTGACTGTCGTGTAGAGTCTGCATGTTAAAGTTAAAAATGTTAAGGTTTATTCATTAGTCACAAGTAAGGATTTCATTAACAGTGCAATGAATGTACTGTGAAATTCCCGTAGTCACCGCAGTCTGGTGCCTGTTCAGCACCTAACCAGTACATTCTCCCTGTGTCTGCCTGGGTTTCCTCCAGGTGCTCAGGTTTCCTCCCACAGTCTGAAAGCCTTGCTGGTAGGTACATTGACCCGAACAGGCACCATGGGGAATTTCATAGTAACTTCATTGCAGTATTAGTGTAATCCTTACTCGTGACTAATAAATAAAGTTTAGTGAATCAGGAGCCAGACCAGGTGAGGATAGTCCCTTTCTTAAGGAAAGTAGATTAGTGAACCAGACAACTCAAGACAGTTCCACGGTCACAGTTACTGAGACGAGCTTTCAATTGAAGATTTATTAATTCAGATTAAATTCCACCAGTTGCTACAGGGAGATTTGAACATGTGTACCCCAGAGAATTAGTCTAGGCCTCTGGGCTCCTCGTCCAGTAACATTACCATTACATCAGTGCCACCCCTGTACTGGGTTGCAGTCCAGTTGTACTTGGATGGAGTGACCACTGGCTCAGGAGTTTTATTCCCCTTCTCACTCTGAAAAGTAGACATCCGCTCCCGTTCCAGACAGCTTTGGCGAGCACTGATTGGACTGTTGGCCCTCGATTGTTTCTAATGGGTGATTCCTTCTACTAGGTGATACTCTGCAGATTAAAACTGTGAGGAAGCTAACGGTAGACCACCTTGGCAACCTTCCCTTAGAAGAGGCTGAAGAATCTCAATTTGATTTAGGATCTTACCTGACATCAGAACACTCGTTCTACCTCCTGTTCGAGCCTTCAGCCTCAACCACGTCCTGCAATAGCAAGTTCCCTCCTTATTTCCCAATTGGATTTATTCATAGAATCTCCACAGTGCAGAAGGAGGCCATTTGGCCCATTGAGGCTGTACCAATTCTGTGACAGAGCATCTTGTCCAGGTCCACCCCTACCCTATATATTAACAACTACATTGGATTTGTGACCTGTAGTTTTGGATTTAGTCTGTTCATCCCATTCATAATTTTAAAGATATCTATCAGGTCTAAGTCCTTTCTTTTACAAAAGAAAGGTCCCCAACCTAATCAATCTTTCTTGAATATTATAATCTCTTAATTCTGGCACCATGTTTGTAAATCTTTTTTCACACTTTCCCATTGATTTTATGTTCTATCTATAACACGAAGAACAGAACAGAAGATAGGCCCCTCAGTGGAGATTGACCAGGGCCTACATAAGTTTGAGATCACTTCATCTGTTATACACTGAGTCACAGAGACACAAGAATCCATCATCCAATTCTGAATCCATGACAAATTAATTTGGTTACAGGAGCATTAGGAACATTATGGGATCAGAGTCTTTTCTGGTGCTCGATCAAGGATACAGACTAATGCTCACTATCTCAAGGCAGTTATGAAGAATGATCACTTGAAAGAAATACTTGTATTTATATTGCCACAGTTCACAGCCACTGCACCTCTCAAAGCACTTTACAGCCAATCATGTGTTTTTGAAGTGTAGTCTCTGATGAAATGTAGCAGCCAATTTGTGCACAGCAAGATCCCACAAATAGCAATGTGAATAATGATCAGGTGACCAGTTTTCGTGATGTCGATTGAGCGATAAATATAGACCAGGGCATAGAGTTCAACCTTCCCCAGCCACTTCATTAAAATCGAGCATTGAGATTTTCACAGGGCAGCGCAATGACACAATCATTAACCCTGCAACCTCACAGCGCCAGGGATCCAGGTTCAATTGCGGCCTCGGGTCACAGTCTATGTGGAGTTTGCACATTCTCCCCGTATCTGTGTGGGTTTTGTCCGGGTGCTCCGGTTTCCTCACACAGTGCAGATTAGGTTCACTAGCTGCGTTAAATTGCCCCTTAGTGTCTGGGGCATTAGGAGTGTAAATGTGTGGGATAACCGGGCTGTACTTGAATGGGATTGTTGTCAGTGCACAGTCGATGGGCCCGAATGGCCTCCTTTCTGCACTGTAGTTTCTATCCATCGAAGTTTATGTCCATCGAAAGAGCAGACTCGGGTATTTAAACTCTCATCCAAGGGATAGCAGCTCTGACAGTGTATGCAGCACTCCCTCAGGTCTTCAATGGAGTGTCAACCTTCAATTATCAAATCCCAGAGCAGAATTTGAACCCACAACCTTGAGGTGAAGAGATGAGAATACTGCCAGACCCTATGTGCCTGAGAGAGATGGAAGGAGAGAGAGAGCAGAGAGCGGAGAGAGAGAGAGTTAATCTGGAACTCATAACTAGTTAGACAAGATGCCATTTTTCTCCTCCACTTGATAAAAGCATGAAACCAAGGCAACAGCTTAATTTCGATGACCAATTATAGTTCAGAATGGAGACTGTGAACCATTCATTACTTTCCCCATTTGAAGGGCTGGTACAATTTGTAAATGGATGTACTAAATTTAATTACAATTATTTATGAACATATTGATCTACTGAACAATAAATTTATGTGGCAGTTAATAATTTGTGTTGTTGGCATCGCTGTGCACGATTGGAGATCTGAGGAGTGTGCGGAGACGCAGGATTGATCCTGTCTCTTCAAACACAAAAGAAGACATTCTCTTCCTTATCTGAATTAGGAAGGCCTGCCTAAAGAAATGGCCACATTCTCAAAGGTCCACATAGCAACAAATCTCCAATTAAACTGGTGTAATGTATAGCAGGTCAAGGCTATGTAGCTTAGAAATTCACCCTTGATGCTTCATTGCCTGGCTATGGACTCAGGTTTCACAGTAGCATTAGAACATAGAACATAGAACATAGAACACTACAGCACAAACAGGATCTTCGAACTGCAAGTTGCGCCGATCAGATCCATACCTCCCAGACCTATCTATAACTTTCAATCCTATTAAATCCCATGTACTCATCCAGAAGTGTCTAAAAGACCCCAGCGAGTTTGCCTCTACCAACACCGATGGTAGCCGATTCTACTCACTCACCACCCTCTGAGTGAAAAACTTAGCCTGAACATCTCCTCTGTACCTGCTCCCCTGCACCTTAAACCTGTGTGTTCTCGTAGCGACCATTTCCGCCCTGAGAAATAGTCTCCTAGAATCCACCCTATCTATTCCTCTCAACATCTTATAAACCTCTATCAGGTCGCCTCTCAATCTTTGTCTCTCCAGGGAGAAGAGACCTAGCTCCCTCAACCTATCTTCATAAGGCATGCCTCCCAGTCCAGGCAACATCCTTGTAAATCTCCTCTGAACCCTCTCAATAGCTTCAACATCCTTCTTGTAGTGAGGCAACCAGAACTGCGCACAGTACTCCAAGTGGGATCTGACAAGGGTCTTATAATAGACATTCTTGTGCCTGAGACAGATATTTTGTGTTTGAACCACTCCCCACTCCAGCACTGAAATTTTCCCATCCTACCTGCCACGGGAATCATAGCAGGCAGGGGTCAGACCATGCAAACTTCCATTGGCTCGGGTGGGAATTTCCAGTTTCGGGACAAACACAAGATATTCCAGTTCCAGGATTTGAGTTTGAGAAGTGGACCATTCAGGGAGTGCTGTACTGTTGGAGGTACTGTCTTTGAGTGAGATATTGAACCCACATTGTGTCCACCTACACAAATCAATATAAAGAAGAGCAGGGGGAGATCCACTATTCTTGGCCCACATTTATCCCTCAACTAATACTGTCAGAACCTTTAACCAGTGTTTCTCCTAGAGATTTCTGGTTGCTGCATTTGTCTACACTACAGTGACTGGTTTTCAAAGGGCTGCCTGACTGGGTAGACAGGGTCTCGGTTTAACATATCACCTGAGAGAGAACACCTCCAATAATTCAGCACTCACTCGCTACAACACTGAAATACCGGCTTAGCTCATGTGCCAAGTCTCTGGATTGGGATTGTCAGCTTCCAAAGTTTCTGTTTGAAGCAAAAGTGCTCCCCACTGGAATGAGAGAGGAAAGGGCGAAGGATTTGTGGGGGATTCTAGTGCTAAAAATGATGAGCTAGGAAGTGAAGCAATTGATAAAGATGCTCTCAGACAATTTCAATGGAGGAAGAGCAAAAGGAAAAACAACTGACTGGGTCAGCATCATTGATAATCTTCGTAATGTCTTCTTAAGATTTTTAAAGTTTATTTATTAATGTTACAAGTAGGTTTACATTAACACCATGATGAAATTATTGTGAAAATCCCCTTGTTGCCACAATCCAGCGCCTGTTCAGGTACACTGAGAGAGAACTTAACACGGCCAATGCACCTAACTAGCACATCTTTGCAATGTGGAAGGAAACAAGAGCGCCTGAAGGAAACCTATGCTGACACGGGGAGAATGTGCAAATTCCATATCGACAGTAATTTAAGGCCCAATTCTGCACAGAAGGTTACCCACGGTGGGAATCGAACCCAAGTCCCTAACACTGTGTCATCCTGGCAATACAAATCCATTTCTGGCAAACTAGTGCCTTATGTTCCCAACTAGTTTGAAGATTCCTGGTCATATCACAGCTTGGTATGATTCCTGCTTGGTATGACTCCTGCTCTGCCCATGAGTGTAAGAAACTATAATACTACTACTATACTATCTGTATAGTGCTCAGCAAATAATACTTTTCACTGTATGTTAATATACACGACAATAATAAATCAACTCAAAAGATGCTGAAAAATAATTATCAATAGAACAGAATCCATGAGCCAGTGAAAATCTTCAGTTCTGACAAAAGCTCACTAAACGGTTGTCTTTCTCAAGTCTCCAGAGATACAAGCAAGCAATGTATTGACACCTTCAGTCAGGGGGATGAACAATGTGTAGACACTGTCTAGTCAGGAATTGGAATACACTTTGTCAGCTGTTGTATATTTTTACATTTTTTTCCTACCTTAGTGATATTTGTTTATGATTTGAACATTGCAGCATTTCTGACATCTACCATTGAGCTTAGATAAATATTTGAGTCTCAATGCTCCTGGATTGTGAACAGCCCTTGCTTGTAGGCTGTGCATTTTGTCTTCTGCTGCTTCTTTCCAACTAAGGAAGCCATTCATGTACCTTCATGCATGTGGCTAAACATTGACTGACAACAGCCTATTCAACTGAAGGGCATCACATATAAACCTGATCCTGATGTACAGTTTCCAACAAGTCCCTTTTCTCCTGTTGAAGAGCATTGATGTTAGTTTCAGGGCATTGGAGGTACACCAGGATGTCTGCTCTTCTTTGAAAATTCTTATTCTAACAAAAGGTTTACAACATTGATGTTACTTCCAAAGCCAGCATTCATTGCCCGTACCTATGTTAGATAGGTATCAGGGGAGAATTGACTATGGTTAATTGAATAAACGGACTTAAATGTATGGATATAAATGAACCATTGGAAACATTTAAATAAATAATTCAAAAAGGTTTGACAAAAATACACCCCACTGAAGAACAAAAAGTCAGCAAGGTGAATTCAGCTGTGACTCAGGCAAGAAGTTAGGGATATTGTTAGATTAAAAGGGTGGCATAGAACCATAGAATCCCTACAATGCAGAAGATTGACATTTAGCATGTCAAGTCTGCACCGAGTCTGCGAAAGAGTATTTTACTCAGGCCCACCACCATCTGCCCTATCTCTGTCAACCCATGCAGTTACCATGGTTAATTGCCCTAAACTATACATCTTTGGACAGTAAGGGACAATTAGCAGGGCCAATCCACCCAACCTGCACATCTCTGCCCCTTAGTGTCCAAAGATATGTATGTTAGGTAGATTAACATGTTAAATACATGGGGTGATGGGGATAGGGCAGGAGGATGGCCTGGGACAGATATTCTTTTGGAGAGTCAGCGATGACTCAATGGGCTGAATGGCCTCTTTACGCTCTGTAGGATTTCTATGGTGTGAGGGTATTGAATTAGAACCCCAAAGTATATTCTGAAGGCAGACTAGGCCTCAACATTTTTTCTGTTTTGGCATAAATGAAAGGATGCTTCACTCCAGGGGACCTTCCACTGATAAATAAGGGATCTTTTATATCAAAAGCAACTTTATTTAATAACACGATTTAATTATAACTCTAACAAATGAATCAGCTTAACCTTTAACAGTTGGAGAATATTTTAAAAAATTACTTTCTCACTCGTGACTGCTTCTGTTCCAAATAGACAATGTTCCTCTTACAGACTTAAATACCTTTTTAACTACAATGTGGAGATGCTAGTGTTGGACTGAGGTGGGCACAATAGGAAGTCTCACAACAGTAGAGTAAAGTCCAACATGTTTATCTGGAATCACAGGTTTTGAAGCGCTGCTCCTACATCAGATGAAAGGCATCTGATGAAGAACAGAACATGGGAGCAATGGGAGAGTTACAAATCTGTTTTTCTGGAGTGGGTTTTTAACTCCCAATCTTGTGCACTTGGTGCATTAAAAGATGAGCTAGATAGTTTCTAGCTATTGCCAAAGTGCCCAGTGGGCAGTGTCAAGGTGCCAGGCTAACACTGCCAGGCTGACACTGCTCAAGGGGCATTTTCTTGTCCCCAGCCTCCCCCAGGGAGTTTCAATGGGCTCCGGTTCCACTGGCGAGGGCAACATGACTGTTACCTTTTCATGGAGTGCAGGTGTTTTCGTTGCCGGAGAGAACCTCTCCTGAAGAGGCCATAAAGGCAAATGAGCCCGGATGATTGAGAGCTGAGCTCACTAAACACATGAAATTAAGATTTAAATAAATTTAAATAATTTATTCAGCCTTTTGAGGGAAATGGATAAGAGACTAACTGATCTGATAATCTGGTGTCGTTAAGATCATGAGAGCCGAGAATTTGACCACGTTCCTGATTTCTCAGCTCTTGTGCGATTTAACCAGTTCACTCCGCCCATTGATAGGCCAATGTATCTACTTTTGCTAATGATACTAAACTAGATGGGAAGGTAAGCTGTGAGGGGACGCTAGTAGACTGTATAAGTGGTATAGAAAGATTGCGTGGATAGACAACAGGATGGCAGATGGAGTTGAATATAGCAAAGTATGAAGTTATTCACTTTGGTGGTAAGAATAAAAAGGCAGAATAATTTTAAAATGTGAGAAATTTTTAAATATTGATGTTTAAAGATATTTGGGACAAGTTACATGGAAAATGCAGATATAGCAAGCAACCTGAAGGCAAAGGTATGTTGGCTTTTATTGTAAAGGGTTAGGAATACAAGGATGGATAATTAGCACTGCTGCCTCACAGGGCCAGGGACCCAGATTCGATTCTGGTCTGTGTGACTGCTTGTCTGGAGTCTGCATGTTGTCCCTGTGTCTGTGTGGGTTTCCTCTGGGTGCTTGGGTTTCCTCTCAGAGTCCAAAGATGTGCAGGCTAAGCTGGACATTTTAAATTGTCCCTTAATGTTGTAGGACATGTTAAGGAAATTAGTGAGGTAAAAACTTGGAGTTATGGGAATAGGGCTCTGTCAGAGAGTCAATGCAGATTCAATGGGCCAAACGGCCTCCTTATATACTGTAGCAATTTTGAAATGAATTTAAAGCTTTGATACAGTTGCCAAGATTATAGTCAGACTTGGGGAGAATTCTCTCATATACCCACCCACCTCAGGAATTGTAGTAGGTGGGGGAGGTGGTACAGAACATGCAAAGGTCCATTGACTTCAAGTGGGATTCCCTAGTTTTGGAGCAAGTATGGCTGGAGAATCTCACTGAAACTTATACAATTCTAAAGGGCCTTCATATGATGGATGCTGAAAGATTGTTTTTGCTGCTTGTGGAATCTGATACACAGGGGCATAATCTCAGGATAAGGAAGTGACCACTTAGGACTGGGGTGAGAAGGAATTTCTCTGCTCCAAGATTTGTGAATCTTTGGAATTCTCATCCCCAGAGGGCTATGGACGCTCCCTCCTTGAATATATTTGTAGCTGGGAGAGATAAATTTTTGGTCTCTCAGGGAATCAAGGACTATGGGGAGTGGGTGGAAAATGGAGTTGAAACCCAAAATCAGCCACGACCATTTTGAATGGTGGAGTAGGATTGACAGGCCATCTGGTCTATCCCTGCCTAACTATTGTGCATTTCACTTCACCGTGTTCCAAAACATTTCACAGCCAGTGATATACTTTTGAAATATAGTCAATTGTAATCCATGAATCGGATCAGCCCATCTGGAAATAAATGACCAGATCAATTGTTTCTGGTGTTTAAAGGTCAACTGTTGGCCAGGATGTGAAAAAGAATTATTTTTAAGTGGCATTACGGAACCCATAAACTACATCTGAGAGGACAGATCACTCTGGGTTAATTGAATGTCTTATTGAATGGCAGGGCAGACTCGAAGGGCTAGATGGCTACTCCTGCTCCTATTTCTTATGTTATTACTGTCAATACTGAAAAGTGACATTCCCTCAGCATTGCTCTCGCAGTGCATCACTCCCTGCATTCTGATCATTTTGTGTTGGAATTAAATCTTCATCTTAGATCTATGTGTTCCAATTCACAAACTCTGATAGAACCTAGATGGTGCCAAGGATTGTTCTATTGTCTATGCGGAATCTAAGGGGAAATAATTCCATGGACCTGCTCAGAAGCTGCCCCCTCTAACGCAATAGTCACTTTGACTATTCCATTTCTCCCCTACCCCACTTCCTCCCCTCCCTATCCAATAGATTCCCTCTCCCTTGACGCCATATTTTCAAGCCACAGTTTAAAGAATTCCTCCAATCCGAGATAGGTTCCATCCATATTTGCTGCTGATTGGTTCGCCAGTGATCCTTGCCACAGCGTAAATGGGAGCAAACTGATCTGTGATTGAAAAATCTTCAGATGTGCTGGTTGACACCTTCTGGAGAAGGGATCTGGGGACCAGATAGAGGGGCACACGGCCTGCGGAGGTGTTCAGTGGGTCAGGGAAGGGCCTGGTTGGTCAGCAAGGGATGTGGTGTATTAGGGAGGGACCTGGTGGTCTAGAGAGGGGCCTGATAGATCAGGAAGGGGTCTGACAGTGTGGGAAGGTACCTGATGGTCTAGGGACAGACCTAGCAGATCAGGTAGTGGCTGGCCATTGACTACGTTTTGGACAAGCTTGGTCTGGAAAGACAAGAGCAGCAGATGTAAGTGAACACCGCCACCTGCAAGTTCCTCTCCAAGCCACTCACCATCCTGATTTGGAAATAGATTGATTATTCCTTCGCTGTCTCTGGGTCAAAATCCTCCCTGACAGCACTGTGGGCGGACCTACACCTCAGGGACTGCAGCGGTTCAAGAAGGCAGTTCATCAGCACCTTCTGAAGGGCAACTAGGGATGGGCAATAAATGCTGGCATAGTCAGTGATGCCCACATCCCAAGAATGAATGCAGAAACAATACCCTTTCAACAATCTCAGGATGTTTAAAAGTTCTTTGTAGCCAATTAGTTACTTTTAAAGTTTCTTAACTGCATCAATGTAGGCTGTGGCCATTCCTGCAAATTAACTCAACCTGGAAGATTAAATTACTTTTTTATTCAGTGAAGTGCCAAAGCAGAAATGCAATCTCCTGACAGCAGATAAAGTTTGGTCTAGTGCATTTCTGCAGAGGAATTTGCTGCGCTTGATAATTGCCTGCAGAGGCTCAACGGAGGAGATTTTGTACAGATGTTTAATTGCACTCGGACTGAGATTGTTTTCCCAACATCAATCGAAAAATCCCCATTGTGAGGGAGCACCTCTACTCTCAGCTCCTGTCAAACACACACACAAGCTGTTGATACTGTTTTCCCAAACTTCGAAACACTCAGGTGACAAAGAAACAACTCATTCTCATAAAATCCTAAACCAGCCTCCCATCCATTGATTCTGTCTACACTTCCTGCTGCCTCAGCAAAGCAGCCAGCATAATAGAGGACCCCACACACCCCGGACATTCTCTCTTCCACCTTCTTCCATTGGGAAAAAGATACAAAAGTCTGAGGTCACGTACCAACTAACTCAAGAACAGCTTCTCCCCTGCTGCTGTCAGACTTTTGAATGGACTTACCTTGCATTAATCTGATCTTTCTCTAGCTATGACAGTAACACTACATTCTGCACTCTCTCCTTTCCTTCTCTATGAAGAGTATGCTTTGTCTGTATAGCGCACAAGAAACAATACTTTTCACTGTATATGTTAATAAATGTGACAATAATAAATCAAATCAAATCAAAGAGGCAATTAAAGAACTGGGGGAAGCAGATGAGAGGTAAAACGAAAAATGTCACGGAAGGGGTTCATTGACCTTCTAAGCCATTAAGAAGAAAATGGGCAAAATGTGGACCAATTTCTACTGAATTTTGTTTTGAACTGAACTGGATATTCAATTGAAAAGAAAAGATTTTGCGAGATTACGGGGAAAGAATGAAGGATTGGAAAAAATTGAATTACTCTTTCAAAGGGCTGGCTGAATGATTCCAACCACCTCCATATAAGCATTGAATGCTATGATCTGGGACATGATTAGTTTCACTGTTTTGTCCCAAGGCTGTGAGTGACTTTGAAGGACTTCAGTTCCAATAGTTTGATGGGGGAGGGGGGCAGATTTTAAAGTAGCAACTGAACCAATGTGAAATTCGATTGGTTCACGCATGGTGACAGCATGTTCAACTGCCTTAGCCCAAACTCTGGAAACTTGTTCCCTAAACCTCTTCACCTCTCTCTCTCCATGAAAACTAGCACCAACCTTTTAGTCACAAGCCCCAGTAACTAATTATTTCTTTCAAAGTCAATTTTTATCTGATTATGATCCTGCGAAGTGCCTTGGGCCATTTTATACACCAAAGGTTGAGTGTAAAAATGATGAAACCATTCTGAATCTCCACTTGTACCGGGTGAGGCCTGAGCCAACTTGAGACCGAGAGGGTGGTTAACAGGGCACGGAGAAGTTGACGTTTAGTGTCACAAGCAAAGCTTACATTAACTCATTAATGAAGTTACTGTGAAAATCTCCTTGTTGCCAACTCTGGTGTCTGTTCAGTGACACTGAGGAAGAATTTAGCATGGCCAATGCATTTGATTTAATTTGATTTGATTTATTATTGTCACATGTATTATGTAACATGTGAAAAATGTTGTTTCTTGTGTGCTGTATAGCCGAAACATACAGTTCATAGAGAAGGAAACAAGAGAGTGCAGAATGGAGTGTTACTGTCGTAGCTGAGGTGCAGAGAAAAATCAACTTAATACAAGGTAGGTCCATTCAAAAGTCTGATAGCAGCCAGGAAGAAGCTGTTCTTGAGTCAGTTGGTACATCACCTCAGACTTTTGCATCTTTTTCCTGATGGAATAAGGTGGAAGAGAGAATGCCTGGGGTGTGTGGGGTCCTTAATTATGCTGGTTGCTTTGCCTAGGCAGCAGGAAGCGTAGAATCAATGGATGGGAGGCTGGTTTACCTAATCAACCCAGCTTTTGGTCTGTGGGAGGAATCCAGAGCACAAGGAGGGAACCCACGCAGAGACAGGGAGAAGGTGCACACTCCACACAGATGGTGACCTAGGCCAGGAATCGAATCCAGGTCGCTAGCTATGATTGTAACATTACATTCTGCACTCTCTCATTTCCTTCTCTATGAACAGTATGCTTTGTCCCTATAGCGCGCAGGAAACAATACTTTTCACCGTATGTTAATACATGTGATAATAATAAATCAAATCAATCAAACCAAATGCATTGGCCACACTAAATTCTCTCTCAGTGTTCCTGAACAGACGCTGGAGTTGGCGACTAGGGGATTTTCACAGTAACTTCATTAACCACTGTGTCACCGTGCCAACCACTTGCAACATCCACCGGCAAGTTGGTTGTTGAAGGGGAGGGAATGCTCAGAAACACGCATAAGTAAATAACAGGGAAGAATATTATTGGACTTGATTGTGATTCAATGACAGTTGGATAGCCAACAGTCAGCACCCAGGCTCAGGTTTGACAAATGGCCACTTGGGTGATGTACCAAAGGGTGAATGACACACCTGGGGCTATTCATCAAACTGGAGGGAAGATTGAAGAGACACGGGAAAAGAATTGAGTGGGAGACACATGCGAGTGATAATTCATCTGATGTATGTACAGGAACTCAAAGAAATGAATTGTCAAATTTCTGCAGCTCATACATTTATCTCAGGGCAAGAAACCCAAAAAAAGAAACGAAATTCTAATAGGGGAAGACTAACAAAGTTGAGGATATTGAAATAGAACGATGTGGAATGTAATTGGACATACTTATTCTGAATGATGAAACTGGAATTAAAATATCCGCACAGACTTCAGGAGGCGAGTGAAATGGGCAGACATGTGGGAGGCGAAAACTTAATGCAGAGAACTGGTGCATTTTGAGAGAAAGAATATGGAGGAGCCGTATAAATGAATTGCTACAATTTTAAATAGTGCGCAGGAACACCCTGGAGATATATCTGCACAAACCTCTGAAGGTGGCAGGACAAGTTGATCCTGCAAATTGCACGAGAACAAATCCTGGAATGAGATGAGATATCGAGAGAAGGATGAAAGCAAAGTGCTGCGGATGCTGGAAATCTTAATTAAAACAGCAAATGCTGGAAAACCTCAGCAGGTCTGGCAGCACCCGTGGAGAGAGGTTAAAGCTTCAAATCCATATGTCTCACCCTTGGAGTAAAGCATGAGAGAGGGATGATGTGTGAGAAAGTTGTCCCCCTTTGAAAAGTGGAAAGGAGTCTTGACAAACAGTATTCTGCATTTATACACCTCCTTTGATTGGAGAAGATATTTAGAATCAGAGAATCCCTACATTACAGAAGGGAGCTATTCAGCCCATCGAGCCTGCACTGACCACAATCCCGCATAGACCCTATCACCATAACCCCATGCATTTACCCTAGCTAGCCCCCCGATACTAAGGGAGAATATATAATGGCCAATCCACCTAGCCCGCACATCTTTGGACAGTGGGAAGAAACCAAAGCATGTGGAGGAAACCCACACAGAGAAGGGGAGAATGTGCAGACTCTGCACAGGCAGTGACCTGAGCCGGGAATCGAACCTGGATCCCTGTTGCTGTGAGCAGCAGTGCTAACCTTTGTGCCACTGTGATGCCCACATATATCGATATAGATGCATCATTTTTTATTAAAGTAAGGCTTACCTTTACACTGCAATGAAGTTACTGTGAAAATCCCCTAGTTGCCAACTTCGGCACTTGTTCGAGTCAATACACCTAACCAGCACGTCTTTCAGACTTAAAGTGGAAGAATTGTAATGAAAGGAGATGCATTGGAGGGGTGAATTGATGTATCTTTGGAGGCAGAAATCCCTTCACCAAAATCCTTTTATTTACACACTTGTGGAGTACACAGTATGCTATGAATCAACACTCTATCTCCAGAGTACCAGAGGAACTGCCACTCCAAGTTAAGTACAAGGCAAAGACTCCCTAATTGGTCCATCAATTGGATCTTTATTCAGGGAGTTCATACTCTAATAGTCCAACCTCAATGGCCTGATTGAAGACATTACGCTGACCCAAAGCTTTGCCAGTGAAATGGGTAATCATGAAGCTCTTAAAGAAGGAGAGAAGGTTTGGAAAGACAGAGAGGTCCGTCTGGATAAATTCAAAATGTCTCTCTGAAGCAAAATACCATGGCACTTCTACAATGCAGCAACTCCCCCAGAGCTACACTCCAGCATTCCCCTGCATTATGGAGCCACTGCCAATGGCAATACTGTGGAAATGCCTGTGTAACACTGGGATGGGCACAGTAAGAAGTCTCACAACACCTGGTTAAAGTCCAACAGGTTTATTTGGAATCTTGAGCTTTCAGAGTGCTGCTCCTTCATCAGGTGATTCACTGATGAAGGAGCAACGCTCCGAAAGTTTGTGATTCCAAATAAATCTGTTGGACTTTAACCTGGTGTTGTGAGTTTTTTTAGAATGGCAATGCTAGCAGAAGACCGATGGAATGCTCATTTTAAATCTATTGCAACTTCACTGGGACAGACAGCTAGGAGCATGAATGAGGTAAGGTCAGTAACACAGATATTACATCAGGCTGTCAATCCAAGTGAATAATAAAAGATGAAGACACTGGGACAAGTTGGACATACATGAAGTTTACTCTGGCTGGCTTCTGTTTGAATGTGCAACGTGTAGAATGCTGAGGGATAAGTTTCTATTAGGGAAAATAAGAAGTTGACATCATTCTTGGCGCTATCAAACCCCAAAAACATTAATCAGTCTTAGTTTTGTGGCAACTCCTATTTGCAGAATATCACATGGGTTCCTACTGAAAAGGTCAGAGCTGGAGTCTAAGTGCCTTGTATATGATTATAAGATGATCAGTCAATTAAGGAATGACTTTACTGAGTCACAAATCTCCTTCCAATTTTGCATACAGATTCTCAAATCAGATATGTTGTCGGAATCCTGAATATGTTGCCGTATCATTTCAAGCCTGTAAAATAGAAAGCAGTTAATCTATTGAATGTAGTAAGCAGAATCATTGGTAAACTGTTTGCTTCACTTTTATTTCAGAGTCTTTTGCCGTATGAGGGTGGGCAAAAAAAAAAAATCGCAAATATCGATTGCAAAAATTGTTATTCATTACGTTGAGAAGTGAACTGATAATATATCACTTCATAACTGCTGGGAACTATCACTTGTACAAAATAAAAGCAAATTACTGCAGCTGCTGGAATTTGGGCTTTGACAGAGGGTTATCTGGACTTGAAACGTCAGCTCTTTTCTCTTCTTATAGATGCTTCCAGACCTGCTGAGATTTTCCAGCATTTTTCTCTTCTGGTTACTGTCGCTTGTACGTTTCGTGGGCTAAGATCAGATGTGGCTTTTCCCAGCTCTTTCCTTCTCTTTACACCTCATGGAGAAAACAGAGGGGAAGTCAGCCATGGCTCAGCGGTCAAACCCCCTCACCTTTGAGCAAGGAAATTGAGTTTGGTTCACCACTCCAGAAACTTGTGCACGCAATCCTGGTTGGCTTTCCCAGTGCTGTACTGAAGGTGTGCCGCACTGCCAGAGATTCTGTCCCTCAAATGAAGCATTAAATGCAGGCCTCATCTGCTGTCTTAAGTGGTCATAAAGGACTCCATTGTCCCTCTTGCAAAGAGGAAAAGAATTCTTCCTGGTCAACATTTATTCCTCAACCAACATCACAAGTGGTTATTGTCACATTGCTATTTGGGGAACTTGCTGTGTATAAATTGGCTACTCTATTTCATAGAACATAGAACACAGAACAATTCAGCATAGAAACAAGCCCTGTGGCCACAACATTGTGCGGAACATGATGCCAAAGTAATGTAATCCCTTGGTCCAAATCCTTCTATTCTTGTGCAAATTAAGTTGTAATTCCAGCTATGGCCAAATATTTAATTCACTTTATTCCACCAGATCAAAGATGCTTACTTCAAATAAAACATTATGGAGTTGCTGAAATTTATGAAATTATAGTTAAAAGCTGATGCTGGTAGGAAACAATTAAGATCCAACAAACAATTGTGGAAACTAAGTTATGACAAACAACTCTGTCAAATAATGGGAAATGTTATTCACCAACAAGGCCTTCGGTGAGCCAACGCTTACATACTCAGGATAAGAGACTAATCTAACCTTCAGTCGGTTTCATAAACACTGTATTTCGGGGTAAGGACACAGGATGAAAACAAAGACTACCATGTCCTTATGTAAAAGCCCCTTAAATACCCCTATTGTATTTGCCTCCAACATAACCCCTAGAACCCATTCCAGACATCTACCACTCTCTCTGCAAAAAACTTGCCCTTCTCATCTCCTTTGCACTTCCCCATCTCATCTTAATTTCTTATGTTACAAAGTAACTACACTTCAAAAAATATTTCATTGGCTGTAAAGTGCATTGCAACACCTTGAAGTTGTTTTCTCTTATTTTTCTAATGCTGGAGGTACAGTTGGCAAACATTGTATGATTTAATTTGATTTGATTTTGCGTTGTAACATGTATTAACATACAGTGAAAAGTATTGTTTCTTGTGCTCTAAACAGACAAAACATACTGTTCATAGAGAAGGAAATGAAAGAATTCAGAATGTAGTGTTCCAGTCATAACTAGGGTGTAGAGAAAGATCAGCTTAATGCAAGGTAAGTCCATTCAAAAGTCTGATGGCAGCAGGGAGGAAGCTGTTCTTGAGTCGGTTGGTATGCGACCTCAGACTTTTGCATCTTTTTCCCAATCGAAGAAGGTGGAAGAGAGAATGTCTGGGGGGTGCGTGGGGTTCTTAAATATGCTGGCTACTTTTACGAGACAGCGGTAAGTGTAGACAGAGTTAATGGATGGGAGGCTGGTTTGCATGATTGACTGAGCTTCATTCATGTACCTTGGTATTTTCCTGTGGTCTCAGACAGAGTAGGAGCCATACCAAGCTGACATACATCCAGAAAGAATGTTATTTTATGGTGCATCAATTAATGCATGTCGTGATGTATCATCCTGCTGACTGAGGCTCCTGCCCACAAGGGCACTTTCTAAACTTTCCTGTCAACCCCATTAACTCTCTTTCACCTTGCCAAGTGATCAGACTTTGACTTTAAATCCAATTGGAGTTCAAAATCCCTACAGCGCAAAGAGTGGGGACTTTCCCCAGTGTCCCAACAAATCTCTGTCCATCAATCAGCATCATCAGGACTCCACATATCTCCGCATTTAACTCGTTGCTTGGAGCTTCTTGCTGTGAGCAGATTGGTTGCTGTGTTTCGCTACATCATTACCAGAAGCAACCATCAGAAACGCTTTATTGAGTATAAGACTATTTGAAATGAGCTGTTGTAAAAGGTGCTACATAAATAGAAGTTCTTTCTTTTCACAATGAGGCAAGGTACTGCCGAACAACTCATTAATTGACCTGCATATTTTCCTGGAGGGTTCAAATACAAGGGAGGCTACACTAAAAAGAAATAGATTTAGCATTGTGGTAGATGAGACATCGCTTGGTAAACTGGCAATTGATTCCACAGCAGGGTTTCAGACTGAACCTTAAAACAAAGCAGCTCTTTGCGCAGTCACTTCATGCCAACACAGACCGATTGATAATCTGCAGAAATAAACCATTATTACTGGTAGACTCCAGGGCAGTGACACAGGGAGTTCCATCTTATCATCATCAACATTGTTTTCACAGCTCCGAGGATATTTTAATCACCCTGGATTTCAGAATCATCGCTTTCAAAGGAGAGAAACCTTTTTAAAACACCATCGAGATTATACCACTTTAATGTGCTTGAGTCAAGATTGCATTATCTACCCGTATAAAAACCAACACGTCACCTTAATTTATAGGCCCATTAGAGCATGTTGTAACATTGATGTTTAATTTATTTCTCACATAAAATTGCACTGAAGTTTAAGAATGTTCTGGAATTTTTTTTTCGCTAGTTTGGTGCAAAGTGATTTTAATCTGACCTCTCCGCGCTCCATCTTTTAAAACCTGTTTGTGGCTGTGTGGGCGAATCAATCCATTTGCCAATTAAAAAAAGACTTTCATTTTTATCAAAGTTTTTCACATCCGTTGCGATGTCCCCAAGCACTTTAGGACCAAAGAGGTGCTCCCTGAAGTCTAATCACTGTTGCAGTGGAGGAAAGGCAGCAGCCAATTTAGGCACAGCAGGATCCCACAAACAGCAATGTGATAAGGACCAGATAATCTCAATTTCATCGGAAATGTTTTGACTTGACTTATTGTTGTCACATGTATTAACATACTGAAAAAAGTATTGTTTCTTGAGCGCTATACAGACAAAGCATACCATTCATAGAGAAGGAAATGAGGGAGTGCAGAATGTAATGTTACAGTTGCAGCTAGGGTGTAGAGAAAGATCAACTTAATTCAAGGTAGGTCCATTCAAAACTCTGACAGCAGCAGGGAAGAAGCTGTTCTTGAGTTGGTTGGTACGTGACTTCAGACTTTTCCAGAAGGAAAAAGGTGGAAGAGAGAATGTGCGATGTGGGTGGGGTCCTTAATTATGCTGGCTGCTTTTCCGAGGCAGCCGGAAGAGTAGACACAGTCAATGGATGGGAGGCTGATTTGTATGATAGATTGGGCGACAGTCACGACCCTTTTGCACTTATTTGCATTGGACAGAGCAGGAGCCATACCAAGCTGTGATACAACCAGAAAGAAAGTATTGCTTTACATTGATGGTCCTGTAAAAGTTGGTGAGAATTGTAGCTCAAATATCAAATTTCCTTAATCTTCTGAGACAATATGGGTATGGTTAAATGTGGAATAGAAATTGTTCAGAACCACAGGTAGAATGATGGCACAGTGGTTAACACTTCTGCCTCACAGCACCAGAGACCAGGGGACCACCATAGGAATTGTGCTAAATTGACTCTTGAGTGTAATTTTCCCATCCTGCCTGTCACAAGAATCGTAGTGGGTGGGACACTGACATGCAATGGTCCATTGCCTTTGGGTGGGGTTTTCTGGTCTTGGGGTGAGCATGGCCAGAAAATCCCACCCTCAGTTTCAGGGGGATTATCAGAGTAAATAGGAGAGGTAACGGGATAGGGTTTAGAACATAGAACGTAGAACATTACAGCACAGAACAGGCCCTTCGGCCTTCGATGTTGCGGCGACCAATATAAAAAGCAATGCCCCTCCAAACTAAATCATTCCCTTCTCTTCCATATACTTATCAACTAACTTCTTAAACGCCACCAAACTTGGCGCATCTACAACTGCTGCAGGCAGGGCATTCCACTCCCGAACCACCCTTTGGGTAAAGAACCTACCTCTGATATCCGTCCTATAACTATCACCCCTTAATTTAAAGCTGTGTCCCCTCGTGCTAGCTTTCTCCATCCTAGGAAAAAGGCTATCACTGTCCACCCTATCTAAACCTCTAATCATCTTATATGTTTCGATCAGGTCCCCTCTTAGCCGCCTCCTTTCTAACGAAAACAACCTCAAATCCCTCAGCCTCTCTTCATAAGACCTGCCCTCCATACCAGGCAACATCCTGGTAAACCTCCTCTGTACCCTCTCCAATGCCTCCACATCTTTCTTATAATGTGGGGACCAGAACTACACACAATACTCCAAGTGCGGCCGCACTAGAGTTTTGTACAGTTGCAACATGACGTTGCGGCTTCGAAATTCAATCCCCCTACCAATAAAAGCTAAGACTCCATATGCCTTCTTAACAACCTTATCGACTTGACTGCCTACTTTCAGGGATCTATGCACATATACACCAAGATCCCTCTGTTCATCAACACTATTAAGAATCCTACCATTAGCCCTATACTCTACACATTTATTATTCCTGCCAAAGTGCATTACCTCACACTTTTCCACATTAAACTCCATTTGCCACCTCTCGGCCCAGCTCTGCAACTTGTCCAAGTCTCTCTGCAAACTATAACACCCCTCTTCACTATCTACCACTCCACCGACTTTAGTGTCATCTGCAAATTTACTAATCCATCCTTCAATACCCTCATCCAGATCATTTATAAAAATTACAAACAGCAGGGGCCCCAAAACAGACCCCTGAGGTACACCACTTGTCACCGAACTCCACGATGAATATCTCCCATCAACCACCACCCTCTGTCTTCTATCTGCTAGCCAATTCCTAATCCAATTAGCTAAATCACCCTCTATCCCATACATCTGCATTTTCTGCAGAAGTCTTCCATGGGCCACCTTATCAAACGCCTTACTAAAGTCCATATATACCACATCAACCGCCTTACCCCCATCCACCTCTTTGGTCACTTTTTCAAAAAACTCAATGAGGTTAGTAAGGCACGACCTACCCTTCACAAAACCATGCTGACTATCCCCAATCAATTCATTTCTCTCTAAATAACTATAAATCCTATCCCTAATAATTCTCTCCAATACTTTGCCCACAACAGAAGTAAGACTCACTGGCCTATAATTCCCTGGAAGGTCTCTCTTCCCCTTCTTGAACAATGGGACCACATTCGCTATCCTCCAGTCCTCCGGAACCACACCCGTAACCAACGACGACCTGAAGATCAGAGCCAGAGGCTCTGCAATCACCTCTCTTGCCTCCCAGAGAATCCTAGGGTAAATCCCGTCCGGCCCAGGGGACTTATCCAACTTCAAACCCTTTGGGTGAGATTGTTGTCGGTGCAGACTCAAATGGTTTCTTTCTGCACTGTAAGGATTCTGTGAAATGGCACAGAAATGTCAACAATATATTATCACAGTAGGTGAAGCTGGAGACCTGAGTAGCATTGGAAAAACCCGGTATTCCACATATCATACATCTTCCCGGTTCTTCTTCAAAATAGTGTTTTCAGATCCTTTATGTCCATCTGAGAAGGCAAATGGCACCTTGGCTTAATTGCACATCCAAGAGGTAATAAATCTGACTGTAGTTAACTCTGCACTGGGAGTGTCCTCTAAATTCACATGTCCAAAAACCCAGAGACTTCAAAGCACAGAGAGAGCAGAGTGATCCAGGGTTAACTCATCTGCGGCAATTCCAAAAGTGAAATATGACAGGGTGGGAACAGCAGAAAGACTGAATTCACCTTTTAAATACTGAAAGGCTTTGATAGAGTGGAGAGAGAGGAACTGTTTCCTCACGTGGGGAAGAGCAAAATGTGTGGTCATCAACACGAGATAGTCACTAAGAAATCCAGTAGGGAATTCAGAAATCATTTCTATGCAAAAAGGCAGAAGAGGCGGGGGAAGCAAGGACAAGAACTAAAAATAGAAATGGGAATCAGAAAAGGGATGGGCAGAGAAATCATCAAACGAGAGTAAAAGTTAGAAGGTACGCTGGGCGCAGCTTGCAAGAAGTCGCCTCATTCCAACGCCATCTTGGGAAAAAATGATTTAAAAAATACTAATACACACGATGATAATCAATCAAATTAAATCAAATCAAAAAAGAGAATCAAGAACCAAAATTAAACAAGGCCACAGTGAAAAATAGTGGAACATGACAAATAATATTAAAATGTTCATTTGTGTCACATGTAGGCTTACACTAACATTGCAATGAAGTTACTGTGAAAATCCTCTAGTCGCCACACTCTGGTGCCTGAGGAAGAATTTAGCATGCCAAGGCACCCTAACCAGCACATCTCTGTATTGTGGGAAGAAACCAAAGCAACCAGATATGGGAAGAACGTGCAAATTCTACACAGAAGATGACCCAAGCCGGGAATTGAACTTGGGTCTCTGGTTCTGTGAGGCAGCAGTGCTAACCACTGTGCCACTGTGCTACCCCATGAAACACCTTAAGGATTTGTGTGTTAATGCATAGAGCTTTTGCAATAAATGAATTAGTTTTGAAAATAGATATAAATGAATATGATATAGTTGGGAGTATGGAGGCACAGCTGCAGGGTGACCAGGGATGGGTATTGAACATCAAGGAGTATTCGGTATTTAGGAAGGATGGACAAAAAGAAAAAGATGGTTAAGTTGTATTACTGGTTAAAGAGGAAATTAACTCAATAGTGAGGATAGGTATAAATCAGTGTGGATAAAGGTGAGAAACACTCAGGGATTATAAACATTAATGGGGGGTTTATGTAGATACCCAAACTGTAACAGTGATGTTGGGAATGGCAGTAAACGGGAAATTAGAGACACATGCAACGAAGGCACATCTATATTTGTGTGTGATTTTATTCTGCATAAAGGCTGAGCAAATCAAATTAGTTACAATACCAGGGAAGAGGAATTTCTGGAGTGTGTTCAGGATGGTTTTTTTGGACAAATATGTTCAGAAACCAATTAGAGAACAGGCCATCCTAGAGTGGGTTTTGTCTAATGAGAAGGGGATAATTGGCAATCTATTGTGTAAAACCTCTTGGAGATGAGGACCATAATATGATAGAATTTTTCATCAAGATGAAGAGTGATTGATTCTGAGATTAGGGTCCTGAATGTAAATAAAGAAAACTATGATAGTATGTGGTATGATTTGGCTATGATGGATTGGAACATTACTTAAAGGGATAATGGCGGACAGACAATAGCAAACATTCAACAAATGCGTGGGTGAATTGCAAGAATTGTTTATTCCTGTCTGGCACAGAAGTAGAACAGAAAATGTAGTCAAAACATAGATTACAAGGAAAATTAGACCCAAGGAAGAACATGTCACACTAACTGTAACCCCCATGACTTGCCTGGATTTGCAAAATCTCACTAACTGTCCTGACTGGAGACAGTACACATCTCTTTAACCTGTGCTTAATCCTCTCTCCACCTACATTGTCTGTACCTTTGAGATTTGAAGACCTGTAAAAACTCACATTCCAAACATTATCTTGTAAATTGAGTTTATGTCTGTATATGCCTTGTTTGTGAACACAAGTACTCACTCACCTGATGAACCAGTGCTCCAAAAGCTAGTGCTGCAAAATAAACCTGTTAGACTTTAACCTGGTGTTGTGAGACTTCTCATTGTGACATTAAAATAACAACAGACCTGAGCATTTGGAGCAGTTAAAATTCAGCAATTGAGGAATAATTAAGGAGGAGATTTTAGAGCACAAGAGTAAACTTTGCAGGGAATATAAAAACTGACTGTAAAAGTTTCTATTTCCTGTGAAGAGAAAGAGATTGATGAAGACAACTGTTGGCTCCTTACAATCACAAAGAGGAAAACTTATAAGGAGGAACAAAGAAAATGGCTGACCAGCTGAATGCATACTTTGATTCTGTCCTCGCAAAGGAGAACACAAATAACATATCAGAAAAGATGGGGAACAAAAGCTTTAGTGAGAGGGAGAAATTAATATCAGTAGAGAAATGGCATTGGGAAATCAATGGGGTTGAAGGCTGATAAACTACATCCCAGAGTACTTACGGAAGTCGTCATAGAAGTAGTGGATGCATTGGTGGTCATTTTCCAGGATCCTTTTGTCTCTGGGACAGTTCCTATAAAGTTGATGGTAGGTAATGTAATCCTACTGTTTAGAAAGGCAGGTAGAGAGAAAACAGGGAATTATAGACCAGTCAGCCTGATTCAGTAGTGGGGAAATTTCTAGAATCCATTATCAATGATTTTATAGCAAAGGTAAACAATGGTAGAATCGAACAGGATCCGCATGATTAATGGAAGAGAAATCATGCTTGACAAATCTTTTGGGATTCTTCACTGGTGTAACTATTAGAGTTGATGAGGGAAAGCCAATGGATATAGTATATTTGGACATTCAGAAGCCTTTTCACAAATTCCCACATAACAGATTAGCATGCAAAATTGAAGTGCATGGGATTGAGGATAGTGTATTGAGACAGGTAGAAAACTGGTTGACAGACAAAACAGAATAGAAATAAGCATGTCATTTTCCAAAAGGCAAACAATGAGTGTTAGAGTGACAACTTTGTATTGCTTGTAATGTGACCAATGGGAACAAGATAATAAGGGTTAGCTGACTCAGTAAGCCATAAAACCAATTACAGAATGATGTAATAGTCAACTGACCAGCTGATTCACTATAAATAAAAAACTATTAGAATTGTAGAGAGCTTGGAGTGGCCCAGGGCAAGGCCCCATGTTTGGAGTAATGATGTTTCTTTATTAAACTCATTCTTTAATTTATAAGTTGGATTAAGTTTTGTTGTATTTTTGTTATCTGCACTTCTGAAGAGTTCCTTCTGAAGAAACAGTAAGTAGTGGGTACGGCAGGGATCGGTGCTGGAACCCCAGCTATTCACTGTATATATTAATGACTTAGATGAGAGGACTAAATGTAATATCTCCAACTTTGCAGATGGCACAAAGCTCAGTGGGAGGGTGAGCCATGAGAAGGATGCAGAGATGCTTCAGTGTGATTTGGACATGCTGAATGAGTGGGCAAATGCATAGCAGATACTGTATAACGTGGATAAATGTGAGGATATCCACTTTGACAGCAATAATAGGAAGACATTGTTATCTAAATGGCTGTAAATTGAGTGAGGGGAGTGTGCAGAGGGACCTGGCTGTCCTTGTGTACCAGTCACTGAAGGTAAGCATGCAGGTACAGCAGGCAGTAAAGAAGGCAAATGGCATGTTGGCCTTTGTAGCGAGAAGATTCAAGTACAGGAGCTGGGATATCTTGATGCAATTATTCAGAGCATTGGTGAGACCACACCTGGAATATCATGAACGATTTTAATCTCCTTATCTGAGGAAGGATAATCTGCTATGGAGGGAGTGTTGTGAAGGTTTACCAGGCTGATTCCTGGGATGGCAGGACTGACTTAACAGGAGAGCTTATATTCACTGGAGATCAGAAGAATGAGGGGGGAATCTTATAGAAACATCAAAAATTCTAACAGAGTTAGACGGGGTAGATTCAGAAGGAATGTTTCCGTTGCTTGGAGTGTCCAGACCCAGAGGTCATAGTCTAAGATACGGGATAAATTTTTTAGGCCAGAGAAGAGAAATTTCTTCACCCAGAGACTGGTGGAACTCACTACCCCAGAAAACAGTTGAGGCCAAAACAGTTTTCAAGAAAGAGTTAAATATAACTCTTAAGATGAAGGGGATCAAGGATACGGGAGGAAGGTGGGATCAGGCTACTGAGTTGGATGATTATCCGTGATTAAAATGAATGACAGAACAGGATCGAAGGGCTGAATGGCCTTCCCTCTGCCCTTCTATGTTTCTTCATTCAAAGGGGGTGAGAATGTGAAACTCCCTCTCACGGGGGCGTGGTTAAAGCAGTCTATCAATTCATTTAAGGGGAAAGTAGTTTAATATGTGAGGGAGAAGGGGCTAGAAGATCATGATAGATTTAGATCAGGAAAATGGGACAAGACTGAAGCAAAGCCTAAAAACCAGCATAGACCTTTTGGGCTGACAGGCCTGTTCCTGTGCTGTATTATACTATGTAACATATCATTTCTAGTTTATAGAGGACAAAATTACATAGCATATAACCACACTTAGCATTACTCAAGAGCTAGTAATCTGATTTAGAGTATCACAAATGGCTTGTGTGCGTTGTTTCTGGGCCTTTGTAGGTTGCTTATGTAGAGTAAAGTGTGTCTCACTCTGAATCTGAAGCATGCTGGTGATTGATACTGACTACTGAAAGGTAGTCAAACATTCTACTCACCAGCATTGACACAAACTTATCACACGTGAAGAGACCATTCAACTTGTGGAGTGCATGCTGGCTCTCTGTAGAACAATCCACTTAGTCTCATTACCCTGCCTATCACCTCAGCCCTGCAGGTTCATTTTCCTGCAATTTCCAACTCATTTCCTTTTGAAATTATTGATTGCCTCTCCTTACACTGTCCTCCGAGGAAATGAATTCCAGATTGCCTGACCTTTGGTCAAGCAGAGTAGACATTAGCCACTGAAATCCTGTTCTAATTCGCCAGTTAGTGAGCACAGTTGTAGAGGACACTTCTAGATGTGGTGAGGGAATAGACTCCAGTTCCTGCCATCAAAAGAAAAAATGCTAGAACATCTCAGCAGATCTGGCAGCATCTGTAAGGAGAGAAAAGAGCTGATGTTTTGAGTCCAGATGACCTTTTGTCAAAGCTAAAAGGCACAGAAATTAGGAGGCATTTATGCTGCAGGGGGAGGGAATGAAAGATGAGCCATAGTCACAGAAACCAAGGGGAAAGGCTGCTAATGGCAGCCCGTAGAGAGAATAAAAGGTGTGAATGACCAAGCAGCAGAGAAGCTGGAATCAGAGGGTAAACTGTGACAGATAAAGATGTGAGGGAAGATGGGTGAGAAAGAGGTAACATTGAAAAAAGAAGAAAAGGGAAGAAAGGAGGAAAAAGGGGAAGGAAAGAAGGGGAGAAAATAAGGGGAACAGCTTGTGGGGAGAGAAAAATAATGAAAGACAATAAAGAAACCAAAGGTAGAGAATGGTCAAAAATAACTAAAATGAAATCGAAGTGGTGGAGGTGGGATAGAGTTAATCATCTGAAGTTGTTGAATTCGATGTTGAGACCGGAAGGCTGTAAGGTGCCTAGCCAGAAGATGAGATGCTGTTTCTCCAGTTTACATTGAATTTCACTGGAACATTGCAACAGGCCAAGGACAGACATGTGGACACGGGAGCAGGATCATGTGGTAAAATGGCAAGCAACCAGAAGGTCAGGTCCCTGCGCACAGACTGATTTTTATCCAGTTCCTATCAATGGCTGCTTAATGCTGGGTTTTGGAGAAAGAGTTGTATTAATTGGATGGCACTTTTAAAACTCTGACATAGATTCTGTGGGCCAATTTATTTTAATTATGCATTCATGGGATGTGGATATCATTGGTTTTGCCAGCATTTCTTTCTTGTCTCTAATCGACTTCCATTTCAGAGGGCATTTAAGAATTAGCCACATTTCTGTGACTCTGATCTCATATGTAGGCCAGACCGGATAAGGATCTCAGATTTCCTTTCCTAAAGGGTATTAGAGAACCAAATGGATTTTTCTTGATAACCAACAACGATTTCATGGTCATTGTTAGACTCCTAATTCCAGATTTTTATTGAGTTCAAATTTCACCAAGGTGGGATTCGGATCCAGGTCCCCAGAGCATTACCCCAGGTCTCAGGACTACTAGTCCCACCGCTTCCACGAGCCTCCTTCTGTGGTGCATCATGTAATGATTCATCCTGTGGAAAGAAATTGCTATAATTTCAGGACAATCTTGAGATTTAGATTTCTAGTTTGAGCTCAAATCTTCAGCTACTGCAGATTTCAGACAATAAAGACAGTTGGGAAAGTTGAGAGAAATGTTGAAGGAAAGGAATGGAAGGAGATGAGGATGTTACTGTGAAAAGAGACAAACAATTTGTCCTTTCTGTCAACGGTAGCAAATAGCCTGGGAGATGCTGCGGGAATAATCCACATGAGAGAACTTCCACTTTACATCCCCGTGCACAATAACTGAGACAAATTTTTCATTGCGACAAACCATTCCTATCCTGGGGCCTACCTGTTTAAAACCATCTGTCATCATGTAATGCACAATTGTACATTATTGTCTGAAACTCCATGTTATTTGTGTGAGTGGGTCCTTGTCATTTGCAATCAAAGCTATGATGGTGACTCACAGCCACACGTGAGCTATCCTGCCCCCAGCCACATACTTGGGACTGAACCTTGTGTCGGAAAATTAAACATAGCCTAAAAGCAGCAAGTTGCATCTGTCACTGGCTGCAGGTGATGGGTGTGTCTCCATTTGGAGCTCTCGCTGTTCCTCCTTTCCATGCCTTCCCCCGTACAAGTTCCTGTTTTTCTTTCTTCTAAAGTGCACTCGACCCGAGACCAGAAAATCTCAAGCATTTTTATTGTCCATTCTTTGCGTGCTCTGATTCCGTGGCAGGCGGAGCAGTAGAATTCTGGTCTGAGATGCTGTGTATGCATCTGTCTGCATGTGTGTGTATGTATACATGTGTACGTGTGCATGTCTATATGTGTGTGTGTGTATGCATGTTCTTATGTGTGTGTGAGTGCATGTCTATGTGTGTTTGCATGTGTGTGTGTATGTGTGTTTGCGCATGCATGTGTTTATGTGTGTGAGTGCATTGGATGACACGGTGACAGTGGTTAGCACTGCGACCTCACAGCGCCAGGGACCCAGGTTTGATTCCCAGCTTGGGTCGCTGTTTGTCTGCACTTTCTTCCCGTGTCTGCATGGATTTCCTCCAAGTGCCCTGGTTTCCTCCTACAGTCCAAAGATTAGGTGGATTGGCCATGCTAAATTATCCCTTTGTGTTCGGGGGACTAGCTAGGGTGAATGCATGTGTTTATGGGGATAGGGCCTGGGAGGGATTGTGGTCAATGCAGGCTCAATAGGCCGAATAGTCTCTTCCTGCACTATAGGATTCTATGTGTGTGTGTTTGTTCACGTGTATGAGAGAGGGTGCATGTCTATGTGTGTGAATGCATGTGTTTCTATATGTGTGTGTGAAAGGGAGAGTGTGTGTGTGCATGCATATGTTTGTGTATGTGTGTATGTGTGTACGCGTGTGTGTGCATGTGTGTGTGCAAGTATGTATATGTGTGCGTGTGCGCATGCATGTGTGTGTGTATGTTTATGTGTGTGCATCTTTGTTTTTGAGTAAAGGATAGTGTGTGTCGGGAGGGTGGATGTATGCAGGCTGTTGATATTGTCACCAATTTGTACACCACAGATTTATAAAATGTAAACCAAGTTTAAAGTCAAAATGAAGACAGTGGAAATGATATGTTTGTTCAGATTATCAGTGGATAAAAAGGGATGCAGTGCTGTGAGTGTTGGATGAGGAGCTGTGCCAAGCTTACTCGTCTCTGCTCACCTTCCTCTCGTCTTATGGTTGAAGGGGTTGGATCTAAAAATAAAACCTGAAATGGCTTATTTCAATGAAAACAGAACTGTGATTCCTCCAGCACCTTATCATACCTGTCAGAAAGCTCCTCAAGCATCTCACACAATGAAATACTTAATAGTGCAGGGCCTGAAAACACCTCCCAGATACAATGGGGAAGGTTGTTTGGGGGCTGCAGAGATATCAACAGATTAGCTTGATTCACCAGGGGAGAGGAGAATGAGAATGTGAGGAAAGAGATCTTGCACAGAGATGGTCAGTCCTGCCACGCAGCAAAGGGAGAAACAATCTTTTCTCTCATGTTCTCACCCCTCCCCCTGCTGTATCCTGCGTAAACTCCAGTCAAGACAGAATCCTACTCACAATGAGACAAACATGGACAGTGCCGTGTTATCCATTCTGTTGTTTTGAAGTCAGTATCAGACAGTAGATAAACAAGCATTGACTGCACTAGGGTGGCACGGTGGCACAGTGGTTAGCATTGATGCCTCACAGCCCTAGGCACCGGGGTTCAATTCCCTGCTTGGGTCATTGTCTGTGTGGAGTTTGCACATTTTCCCCATGTCTGCGTGGGTTTCCACCCACAGTCTGAAAGATGTGCTGATTAGGTGCATGGATCCAAACAGGCGCCGCAATGTGATGACTAAGAGATTTTCACAGTAACTTCATTGTAGTGTTAATGTAAACCTTACTTATGACTAATAATAAATAAACTAAACTCAATAAATAAAATAAACTAAACTGAGAGGTGACTCAGAGGCACCACCAAAAATCATGATGAGATTTAATTGAGTAAGTGCAATATTATCTCTTATTTTTGCACCATCCAGGGTGCATTTCTACTCCAGGGTCTTCACCATTAATATATAGGAGGAGGAACAGGCCATTTTTGAGAAATTCGACAAGTGAACCAGATATAACATGAGAAGAGAACATAAGAGCAGTCGGCATGATGGCACAGTGGTTAGCACTGTTGCTTCACAGCGCCCAGGATCTGAGTTTGATTCTGGCTTCAAGTCACTGTCTGTGTAGAGTTTGCACATTGTCCTCGTGTCTGTGTGGGTTTCCTCCTGTTTTCCTCCCATCGTCCAAAGATATATGGGTTTGTTTGATTGGCCCTGCTAAATTGTCCCTTAGTGTCAGGGGGATTAACAGGGTAAATATGTCAGGTTAAGGGAATAAGGCTTGGGTGGGATTGTGATTGATATTGTCTTAACGGACCAAATGGCCTCTTTTTGCACTATCATTATTCTAGATTATTTTTCGCAGAAAGGTGTTGTAATCTGGAACATGCGGCCTTAAAGTTTAAACCAGTTAAAACTAATGGGATAAAACTAAACCTTCTGCCTGAAGATCTGCCTCTGACACCGCACATTATACCAGGGTGAGCTGATGACAACAAAAATAACTGAAAGATCTTAATTTTATTGCAGATTCCACAGCATCCGTACATTCTCAAATCTTTCACAGCCAGTGAAGCATTTTTGAACTGTATAAAATGTGACAACCAAAGACAGTTTGCAATGTAGAAAGTACGAGAGCCAATTTTCACACAGCAAGATCCCACAGCCAGCATTAAGATAATGGCTGAGTCATCCGTTTTTTATTAATGTTGATCAAAGGAAAAATATTGTCAGGGGACTGGGGAGAACCTCCCTGCTCTGTGCCCATTAGGTGGACTGGCCATGATAAAATTACCTCTGAATGTCCAAAGCTGTGTAGATCAGGTGGATTAGCCATGCTAAACTGGGCCAGCACGGTTAGCACTGTTGCCTCACAGCACCAGGGATCTGGGCTCAACTCTGGCCTCAGGCGATTGTGTGACCTTTGTATGTTCTCCCCATGATTGCGTGGGTTTCCTCCAGGTGCTCTGGGTTTCCTCCCAGACTCCAAAGATGTGTGGTTTAGGTTGATTAATCATGCTAAATTACCTCTTAATATCAGGGGGACTAGCAGGGATTAAAAGATAGGGCTTGGAAGAGATTGTGGTTGGTGCAAACTTGATGGGCTGAATGGCCTCATCTGCGTTTGGATCGTATGATACTATTCTATTTTATGATTCTCAATTGCCTATTAATGTCTAAAGATGTGCAGGTCAGATGGATAGGGCCATGCTAAGTTGCCCATTAGTGTCCAAAGATCAGTAGATTAACCACAGTAAATGTGCAGGGTTACAAGTTATAAGTTTATTTATTATTATCACAAAGTAGGCTTGCACTAACGCTGCAATGAAGTTACTGAAAAAATCCCATAGTTGCCACAACTAGCAATTATTTGGGTACACTGAGGAAAAATTAGCATGGCCAATGCATCTAACCAGCATGTCTTTTGGACTGAGGGAATAAGCTGGAGCACCCGGAGGAAACCCATGCAGATTCTGCGCAAACAATGACCTGAGCTGGGAATCAAACCCAGGCCGCTAGTGTTATGATGCAGCAGTACTAACCACTGTACCACCGTGGATAGGATGATGGGATGTGAGTGTGCCTGGATGGGATGCTCTTTCAGAGAGTTAGGTTAGACCCGATGGGTCAGATAGCCTCCTCCTGCACAGTAGGGGTTTTATGAATTCTATTATTCTTTAAAATAGTGGCCATGGGGGTCTTTTAATATCACCTGAGAAAGCCTCTGTTTAACACCTCATCCACAAGAAGACATGTCCGATAATGCAACTCCTTCAGGTAGTGCAACGGGAGTTCCAGACTATATTGTGTGCTGGAGTGAGGCAGAGTCTATAGTTATCACAGTTAGGCTTTCACCTCTTCAGCTATATTTTGATGGCGTCCCCCAACACATCCTCCTCTTTAGTATCCATTTGCAGCTCCCACAATGCTCTGAATGCCCTGGAGACATTTGCAATGTTATTGTTATTATTAACATCTTGCTTGGCGAATACCAGATGTTGTTATTCCTCTCTCACTGTATCGATTATCATTGGGTTCTCCTCGGAAGAGGGAGGGGGCTGTTTGATCGATTGTGCCTGTGTTAGCTCAATGCTGGGCCAATCCAAAACCAGCCTGACCAGCCTGTGCTCACCTCATAACCCTGCATCTTGCTTCATTCCAAGCATTTATCCTGCAACGGTTTCTGCCTCGGCCAATCCAAATGAGAAAACTTTCCACATTCCAACCAACCCCTGGGAAAAGATGTTTCTCCGAACCCATCTCCTCACTCTGACAATGACAATCTTCAACTGATGAATCCACAACAGGAAGAAATGTCTTTGTCCTTGAGTGAGGGGAAGGCATGACCATTAACGGTAGGAGGAAGAGTTAGGGCATTTCGTAAGTGGCCAGAGTCAATTTAATTAGGAAGAAGCCAAAAGGTCCTGTAAAGAGGGAGAAATTCCTCATTTTATCTTAATGGCTAACAACTATCTTGAAACGCAGCGGGGGAGTGGAGGACAATTCTGTTAGGACTTCTCCCCTTGGTAAAGATTTTGCAAAGACTCCGTTTGCACAAACAGGCAACACAATGGCACAGTGGTTAAAATTGCTGCCTCACAGAGCCAGGGACCTGGGTTCAATTCCAGCTTCAAGTCACTGTCTATGTGGAGTTTGCACATTCTCCCCCTGTCTGCGTGGAGGTTTCTTCTGGCTACTCTTCCACAGTCCAGGTTAAGTTGGTTGGCTATGCAAAATTAACCCTAGTTTCAGGGGGATTAGCAGGGTAAATATGTGGGATTATGGGAATAGAGCACGGGTGGCATTGTGGTCATTGCAGATTCAATGGGCTGAATGGCCTCTTTCTGCACTGTAGAGATTCTGTGCTTTCCGATATAGTTACTGTTGAAAGTGTTATAGAGGTTTACAGCATGGAAACAGGCTTGTCAGTCCAACCTGCCTATGCACCTTTTTTTTAAACCCCTAAACTAGTTCCAATTGCCCACATTTTGGTCCATGTCCCTCAATACCCATCTTGTCCATGTAACTGTTTCAACACTTTTTATAAGGCAGTACAATTGTACTGCCTCTAATACTGTCTCTGACAGCTTGTTTCAGCCTCTGTGTGGTGAGGGGGAGTTGTGGTGGTTTCCTGAGTAAATTCACCCCCAACAGGGCAGCTTGTTTACTGAGAACCTTCCACGTGACTGTTTCTGTCGCTGCAAAGCAATAGACAGACTCACTACTGCCTGACACTGTCACAGCTTCACTGTGGCGTCAGCTATTGATGCTTGGTGCATGCCAACCCTGGCAGGTCGCCATGGCAATAATCTCCCCAGCAATGGGCATTTCCACTGTGGCATCAGGATTAATATTTCCTCAGAGGAGTTGCTTCTTATTCAAGAGATACATCGATTGCCTCTTACTTTGTTCATTGCTCTTTCCTTGCCTCCTCTTTTCCCCGGGAGATGTTCCTGACAGTCTATTTTTAGCCCCTTTTAATATATAAATATATATATATATATATATAGAAATATCTACAACACGAGCAGCAGTGGAGGAGGTCACGGCTGTCGCTGCCCAGCGCAGTGAGAATTAGATTCTGAAAAGTCATAATGAGTGCAGGCTGGATGAAACGGTTCTGCACCTTCAGCCGACCCAATCATCAGCCTTTGATAGCTTTTGTCTCGTGGCTCTGGCAGATTCAATCCTAACTCAATCCAGTTAGCACCGGAGCTAAAGGACAGTCATCCCTTTGTGCTTGACTTTGCAGAACATCAGAGACAATTCATGGCATTCACAGCTAGCGGGGTGGTGGGGGTGGCTGGGGGTGGAGAGAGCCATGCATGACTCCCAAGTGTGGGTCAGAGTTCCGGATTGCATCAATGATTCACTACCCTGCACACTCCACAACACTGATCCTTCACTGGCACAGAGCTGAATGAGCTCAATGAGCAGATATTTCTCCTTTAATTTGGATCATAGAATTGTAGAAACCCTGAAGTGCAGAAGAAGGCCATTTGGCCCATCGAGTCTACACTGAAAACACTCCTAGCCAGGCCCTATCTCCACTTAGTTACCCTGCTAATCCCTCTAATTTATCACATCCCGGCATTATCAAGGCCGCCATACACTCGGATATTCTCTCTTCCACCTTCTTCCGTCAAGATTCTGAAAACACACACCAATTGTGAGACAAGAACAGCTTCTTCCCTGCTGCCATCAGACTTTTGAATGGACCTTTCTCACACTAAGTTGATCTTTCTCTATACCCTAGCTATGACTGTAACACTACATTCTGCACCCTCTCCTTTTCTTTTCTATGAGTGGTATGCTTTGTCTGTATAGTGAGCAGGAAGCAATACATTTTGCTGTACCTTGCTAATCCCTCTGACCTATCACATCCCAGAACACTGAAGATTAATTTACCATGTTCAATCTGTCTAACTCACACATCTTTGGACTGCGGGAGGAAACTGGAGCACCCAGAGGAAACTCACGCAGATGAAGGGAGAAAGTGCAAATTCCACACAGGCAGTTAACCAAGGCAGGAATTGAACCTGTGTCCCTAACACTACGGGGCAGCAGTGCTAACCACTGTGCCACCCCCTTTTTGGAAGCTTTTTTTCCATTGATTTGATTTTTGTTATAGTCACATATATTACAATGCAGTTAAAAGTATTGTTTCTTGTGTGCTATACAGACAAATCATACTGTTCATAGAGAAGGAAATGAGAGAGTACAGATTGTCGTGTTACAATCATAGATAGGGTGTAGAGGAAGATCAACTTAACATAAGGTAGATTCATTCAAAAATCTGACAGCAGCAGGGAAGAAGCTGTTCTTGAGTCGGTTGGTACGTGACCTCAGACTTTTGTATCATTTCCCCGAAGGATGAATGTGGAAGAGAGAATGTCCGAGGTACTTGGGGGTCCTGGACAATGCTGGCTGCTTATCTGAGGCAATGGGAAGTGTAGACAGAGTCAATGCGGGGAACTAGGGAATTTTCAGTAACATCATTGCAGTGTTAGTGTAAGCCTGCTGGTAACACTAATAAATAAAACTTTAAAACTTTAAATAAAAGTGATCTTACTCGATCAGCATCAGCCATTATTCATTTTCCTTTATGTTTTCATCCCGCTTCCCCTTAAATGTATCATTACTATTGCCTCAACAACTCCTGATGGGAATGAATCCTACATTCTAAGTACGCTCTGAATAAAGAATTTTCTTCTGAATTCACTATTTGATTTATTGGTGACTATTTTACATATTGTTAGTTTCTAATCTTGCTGTTCTACATGTATGAAAGAAATTCCTCCGTGTCTATTCCATCAAAACCTTCCATAATGTTAAATATTTGTATTAGATCAATCTTCAACCTTTCCTGTCCAAGATAAAGGAATCTGCTCATCTTTTCGCAATTTTGACAGCATCATTGTCAACTATCCAAACTTTCTGCTCAGATTCCAGCCTGTAACTCACTCTCAGGCATTCATTATTCCACATATTAACCTTCCAAATACTCAATTAGATTCCAACTTATAAGTTATTCCACTATTCTCTATATAAATCACCCAACCTCCTAAATTGGATTCCAATTGGTAACTCACTCCCAGCTATCCACTATTATTTTGTACATAAACCAACAAAACCATCAATTGAATCCCTAAAAAAAAAGTCAGCTAAACTGGAGTCAATGGGAATTGGGAGAAAAATTCCATACTGATTGAAGTAATACCTGGCACCAAAGAAGATGATTGTTGGAGGTCAATGATCTCAGCTCTAGAACATCACTACAGGAGCTCCTTGGGATAGTGTCTGAGGCCCAACCATCTTCAGCTTCATCAATGACTTTTCCTCTGTCATAACATCAGAAGTGGGATATTCACTGATAATTGGAAAATGTTCAGCATCGTTCCTGAGATACTCAAGCAGTCCAGATGTAGGAGGGTCTGACAACATCACAGCTTGGCCTGATAACTGTCCACACAATTGCCAAGCAATGACTATCTCCAACAAAAAAAGAATCTAAACATCAAACCATGATATTCAATAACATGACTGAATTCCCATGATCGAAATTCTGCAAGAACCATTGACTAGAAACCAAACTGGATCAACCATGTAAATCCTGTAATAACAATAGGTCAGAGGCTTGGAATTCTGCAGCTATTAACTCACCTCCTAACTCCTCAAAGCCAGTCCATCATCGATCTGCAAGACACAGGTCAGGAGTGTTCTGGGATTCTCTCCGCTTGCCTGGATGAGTGCAGCTCCGATAACACTCAAAAAGCTTATCATCTTCCAGGACAAAGCAGCCTCTTTGATCCCCATCCACCATCAAATTTAAGAACATAAATATTCACGCTCTCCACCATCCTAATGTATTTACCATTTACAAGATGTACTGCAACAGCTCACCAAGGTTTCTTTGACAGCACTTTCTGAATTTGTATCACCAAAAAGAAGAAGAGCAGCAGACACATTAGAACACATGATATTAAGCCCTCCAAGCCACACACCATTCTGACTTGAAACTTAACCATTGTTCCTTCACTGCCGTGGGTAGCTGGTGGCACAGTGGTAATGTCATTGGACCAGGAACCCAACCTAATGCTCTGAAGACAGGTTCAAATCCCATGCAGTGAAGAGGACACTGAAAGTCTGCAAAGGGACATAGATTGTTCAAATGAGTGAGCAAGGATCTGGCAGATGGAATACAATGTTGGTACGTGTGAGGCCATCCATTTTGGTTAGAAATAACAGCAAAGTGGGCTAATATTTAAACAGTAAAAAATTGACGCAGGCTGCTCTACAGAGGGATCTGGGTGTCTGTGAATAAATCACAAAAGGTTGGTTTGCAGGTGCAGCGGGTAATTAAGAAGGCGAATGCAGTTTGGTTCTTCAGTGTTAGAGGGATGCAGTTTAAAAACGAAGAGGTTATACTGCAGCTGTATAAGGTGCTGATGAGTCCACACTGGAGTACTGTGTAAAGTTTTGGTCTCTTTACTTGAGATAGGATATATTGGCACTAGAGGGGGTGTAGAGGAGATTAACCAGGTTGATTCTGGAGTTGAGAGGGTTGGCTTTTGAGGAGAGACTGAGTAGACTGGGGCTTTATGCATTGGAATTTAGAAGAATGAGGGAAGATCTTATAGAAATATGTAAGATTATGAAGGGAATTGATAAGATGGAAGCAGGGAGGTCGTTCCCACTGGCAAGTGAAACCAGAACTAGGGGGCACAGCCTCAAGATAAGGGAGAGTGGATTTAGGACTGAGTTGTGGAAGAACTTCTTCACCCAAAGGGTTGTGAATCTGTGGCACTCCCTGTTCATTGAAGCAGTTGAGGCTACCTCATTGAATGTTTTAAGACAAGGATAGATACATTTTTGAACAGTTAAAAGAGTTAAGGATTATGGTGTGTGGGCTGTAAGTGGAGCTGAGCCCACAGAAAGATCAGCCATGAATGGCAGAGCAGGCTCGAGGGACCAGATGGCCGACTCCTGCTCCTAGTTTTGATGTTCATATTATAACAGCTGGTGGAATTTAAATTCAATTAGTTAATTCTGAAACTGGGAACTGATCTGAGAGTATTGGTGATCATCATTGCATTGAGAGATGCAAGGACTGTTTCGCAACCAGCATGGCTTTGTGAGTGGAAAATTATGTCTCACAAATTTAATTGAGATCTTTGAAGGGGTAACTAACAAGGTAGATGAGGGCAGTGCAGTCGGTGTTGTCTACACGGACTGTAGCAAGGCCTTTGATGAGGTACTGCATGGTAGGTTGTTGCATATAGTTAAATCTCAAGGGATCCAGGGTGAGGTATCTAAATGGATACAAAATTGGCTTCTTGATAGAAACCAGAGGATGGTTAGAGAGAGTTGTTTTTCAAACTGGCCTATGACCAGCGATGTGCCTCAGGGATCAGTGCTGGGTCACTGTTATTTGTCATTTATATTAATTATTTGGATGAGAATATAGTGGGCATGGTTAGTAAGTTTGCAGATGACACATGTGCAAGTGGCATAGTGGACAGTGAAGAAAGTTATCTCCAATTGCAACGGGATCTTGATCAATTGGGCCAGTGGGCTGATGAATGGCAGTTGGAGTTTAATTTAGACAAATACGAGGTGATGCATTTTGTTAGATTGAACCAGGGCAGGACTTACTCAGTTAATGGTAGAGCGTTGGGGAGAGCAAAGAGATCTAGGGATACATGTTCATAACTCCTTCAAAGTGGAGTCACAGATGGACAGAGTGACGAAGAAGGCATTCAGCATGCTTGGTTTCATCAGTCAGAACATTGAATATAGGAGTTGGAATGTCTTGTTGAAGTTGTACAAGACATTGGTAAGGCCATAGTCGGAATACTGTTTGCAATTCTGGTCACTCTATTATAGAAAGGATATTATTAAACTAGAAATAGTGTAGAAAAGATTTACCAGGTTGCTAACATGACTTGGATTGAGTTATAAGGAGCGGCTGAGTAGACTGGGACTTTTTCTCTAGAGCGTAGGAAGGATGACCTTATCTATAACACAATGAGGGCCATAGAGAAGATAGATAGTCAATGTCTTTTCCCTAAGTTAGGGAAATCTAAAACTAGAGGCCATAGGTTTAAGGTGAGAGGAGAGAGATACAAAAGGGTCTAGGGGGCAATTTTTTCATACAGAGGGTAGTGAGTGTCAGGAACAAGCTGCCAGAGGTAGTGGTAGAGGCAGGTACAATTTTATCTTTTAAAAAGCATTTAGATAGTTAGATCGGTTCGATGGGTATAGAGGGATATGGGCCAAATGCAGGTAATTGGGATTAGCTTAGGGATTTAAAAAAAAGGTGGCATGGACAAGTTGGGTCAAAGGGCCTGTTTCCATGCTATAAACCTCAATGACCTCTACGACCTCATTGATTGTTGGTAAAATCCACTTGGTCCTTTAGGGAAGGAAATCTGTTGTCCTTATCTGCATGTGACTCCAGATCCACAGTATTAAATTGAGTCTTAACTGCCCTTTGCAAAGGCCTAGCTCGCTGGTCCATTCAAAGGGTTCTTAGGGATGGACAACAATAAGTTTTTTTAAAAAACTGCTGCTGGGTCCAATTCCTGGAATTCTCTTCGTAACAGCACTGCAGATGTATCTACACCACATGGACCGCAGTAAATCAAGAAGGGAGCTCACTAACCCTGTCTCAAGGGCAATTAGGGATGGTCAGTTAAATGCTGGCTTAACCAGTGATGCTCACTCTCATCCCATGAAAGACGAAAACAATTGCAGGCTATTAATTTAGCATTAAAACCAATATATCCATGGTGGATCAATAATATTCCACAGACGACAGGCTCACAGTCCCAATAGCACAAAAAGCAATATACTCCATACAAATGCTGATTACCTATTTGATCATTGTGTCTATTCTTATCCTCTAACCTTCACTCCCAGTGATTTCTTCAAGACTGGTGTAGAAGGAATTGACAGGTTTTCAGCTGCTTTTGTTTCTAGTCATGTACTTGTTAATTTGCTATCCGTCACTGCTTATTCTGTGAAGAATCTCTTGGCGCAAAGGAATGACCAGGTGATTCATCTTTGCCTGTGTGAGTTTTCGGAAAAAGCCATCCCATTAGTCCCATTATCCCAGCACTCTTCCGAAATCCTACAAGGGACTTTCTCCCCCTTTTTCAAGTGACTTGCTTTCAAGAGTATACCTTCACTTCTAGCTCTCCCTGGAGTGCGGGTAAAAGTAAAACTTTATTTATTAATCACAAGTAAGGCTTACATTAACACTGCAATGAAGTTACTGTGAAATTCCCTAGTCACCACACTCCTGTGTCCATTTGGATCAATGCATCCTAGATAGCACGTCCTTCAGAATGTGGGAGGAAATGGGAGCATCCGGAGGAAATCTGCGTAAACACAAGGAGAAAGTGCAAACTCCACATAGACAGTGATCCAAGCCAGGAATCGAACCTGGGTCTTTGGCACTGTGAGGCAACACTGTGCCACTGACAAGATCCATTTCTTCAGTGTCACTGGATAAAAATTCTGGAACATAACAGCATTGGGAACATTTTTCCGTAAACAGCAGTTCAGGAAAGTGATTCATTGCCACCGTCTCAAAATGCAGGTGAGATGATGAGAAATATATTTTGAGTGTGTCTGTATTCCCAGAACACAGGTAAACACTTTGTGGCTGGGATTTTCCAGCCTCACTCACCCCAAGGCCAGAAATAGACCTTTGGCATGGTCTACACACACACCCACATAGACACATGTGCTTGTGCACACACACACACACACACACACACACACACACACACACACACACACACACACACACACACACACACACCACCATCACCACCATGCTCCATCACACCACCCATGGAGAGCAGGATGGGAAATTTTCACCCTTGGAATTTAGCAAAGATAGTCAACTACACACTCATGAGAGATCAATATTGGCAATATGAGCAGGTGATCCCTGTTTCAATTCCGGCCTTGGCTCACTGTGTGGGGTTTACACATTCTCCCCCTGTTTGTGTGGGTTTCCTCCGGGTGCTCTGGTATTCCCTCATACTCTAAAGATGTGCGGGTTAGGACGAATGGCCATGCTAAGTTGCCCCTTATTGTCAGGGGGATTAGCTGAGGCAAATACATGAGCTTACACGGATTGGCCCTGGGCGGAATTGTTGTCAGTGCAGGCTCGATGGGCTGAATGGCCTCCTTCTGCACTGCAGGGATTCTATGGTTCTGGACCTGCTATGTGGCTCAGTGGCAATACCCTTTCAGATAGAAGGTTCTGGGAGCAAGACCCACTTCAAAGACATAGGTGTGAACTTTTACCCACAAGGCAGGTAGCGAGAGTTTTGAAAATTCCTGCCTTAGCCTACCTGCCTTGGGAGGAAATGCTGACAATGCCACCGTTCTCATTGCTGAGATTGGGGTGTGGGGGGGCACAGAGAAATATCGGCCTGGGGGAATCGTGAAAAAGTTCAGAGGTGACCGGAGTACCCTATGCGTTGACCGCCCGTTTGAAAGGCCCATTGTGGCACTTTGACCCGGTTAAAATAAAAACACAAAGGCCCTTCGACCCTCACACCTCCTTAACCCCACACACTCTCCATGCCTCACTTATTGCATACTCCATTGCCTGGCTAACCTCCTCCCAGCCCATGCTCTTCAATTCCCCCAGTGCCAAACTACACTCCTCTATTCATTCCCCAAGACCCATCATATCCCCTACATCAATGACCATGAGGCATAGATGCAGAAATAGGCCATTCAGCCCATTGAGTCTGCTCTGTCATTCAATTGTGGCTGATATTTTTCTCATCCCCATTCTTCTGCCTTATCCCCATAACCCCTGATCCCCTTATTAATCAAGAACCTGTCTATCTCTGTCTTAAAGACGCTCAATGACCCGGCCTCCACAGCCTTCTGCTGCAAAGTTCCACAGATTCACCAGTCTCTGGTGGAAGAAATTCCTCCTTCTCTCTGTTTTAAATGATCGTCCCTTTAGCCTGAGGTTGGAGCCCTCTGATTCTAGGTTTTCCCACTAGTGGAAACATTCTCTCCACGTCTATTCTATGCAAATCCCAGGAGTTTCAATAAGATTCCCCCCTCATCTTTCTAATCTCCAACGAGTACAGACCCAGAGTCCTTAACCATTCCTCACATGACAAGCTCTTCATTCCAGGGATCATTCTTGTGAACCTCCTCTGGACCCTTTCCAAGACCAGCACATCCTTCCTTCAATATGGGGCCCCAAACTGCTCTCAATATTCCAATGCAATGATCTTAGTCACCCACCAGTCACCACCATGTGCTCCATAGATTCAAGGAAACCTATAGTGACAGCAGGGTGCGTGAAAAAATTAAATCATTCATTACTTTCCACTATGTTAAAAAAAAGTCATTTTACTCAAGGACAATAACACTGTCAATAACCCAGACCCTTTAAGAATTGCTAAGAGCCGAGACGTTTCTTGGATTGGCTGCACTGCAGGGAAAACATTTCTTGAAAGACAATTCAGGCTCACTAATTCCTGCGATCAATTTCTCAATGATTATTTGCACAAGGTTAAATGGATACAAGAGTTTGTGGTTTTGGTTATTGATACTTTAAAGGGTCTAAGTGACTGATACTTTCATTGCTTTGTGGTAAATTGACTTTTTTAAACAGAGGAAAGTAATGAATGAATAACATATCGCTGCCACTACAGGCTTGTTGGTTATATACAGTGTATTATCGATCAATGGGCATCGACATGTCATAACTCAGCACAGGCGTGTGTGGAGCACACGGTGGCTGAAGAATGTTGTGTGTTGTCCTATTAACAGGTCACCTCATGCTGATCAGTGTTCAGGACTTTTCAACCCCATATCTTTAAAAACCTGGCCCGGCTCCGTGAAAATAGCAGAGCAGTTAGACTCCACAATGGAGCTGGGTATTGAGTTTTACAGAGGCTCCTCGGCCCATCATGTCTGCACCAGCCATCAAGCACCTATCTATTCTAATCCCATTTTCTGGTACTTGTTCCATAGCCTTTCAATTGTTCATCTAAATGCTTCTTAAATGTTGTAACTGTTCCCACATCCACCATCCTTTCAGGCAGTGAGTTCCACATTCCCAGCACCCTCTGGATGAAGACGATTCTCCTCAAACCCTCTCTAAACCTCCTGCCCATTACCTGAAATCTATGCTTATTGACCCTTCTACTAAGAGGAAATGTTTTTTCCGACCAACCCATCCATATCACTCATAATTTTGTATAACTTGACCAAATTCCCCCCTCAGCCTTCTCCACTCTAAGGAGAGCAACCCCAGCCTAACCAGCCTGTCTTCATAGCTAAAACGTTTCAGCCCAGGCAGCATCCTGGTTAAACTCCTCTGCAGCCTCACTGGTGCAATCACATCCTTCCTATGTTATGGCCAGTTTGGGGTTGCCAGGTATGTGGTTTTTGACGGGAACCAGCTTGCACTCCTTTACAGAGAGGCCGGAAAAATCAGACAGCTTGGGAAGGGCGGATCAGGAATCTCGGAATCAGGACCAGCCTGCCATTCTTACAGGGGTCCGGATTCACCCCAACTCGGTGGAAATTCTGCTGTTACTCAGCTGCTGGGATAATTACAGAGATGTGAAGCGGGATTTTCCGGCTGCACTCACCCCAGAACCAGGAAAGCCCACCGAGGTTAATGGACCTCTGAATGCACCAGTCCCGCCCGCTGCGATTCCCATGGCGGGACGGGGAAATTCCACATGCTATCTTTTGGATAATGATATTAAACTGATGCCCTATTTTTCCTTAGATGGGTATGAAATGAAATCGATTTGGGAGGAGAGCAGAGGAATTTACCCTGGTGCTCTGGCCAATATTTATGCCTTAAGAAATATCATGAAAGCAGATTATCTGGTCATCACATTGCTGTTGTGGCACTTTGCTGTATGCAAATTAATTCTGACATTACCACAGTATTGTGCTTTAATGTGCTTTAGGAATCCTGAGATTGCAAAAAAAGTTATGTAAATGAAAGTTTGTCTGCTTTTTGAATGGAAATTGGTTACTACTTACATTAAAGAAAGGAAAAAGATACAGAAGTCTGAGATCACATAACAACCAACTCAAGAACAGCTTCTTCCCTGCTGCCATCAGACCTTTGAATGGATCTACCATACATTAATTTGATCTTTCTCTATACCCTAGCTGTGACTGTAACACTATATTCTCTAAAGTTTGTTTTATTTGTATCACCAGTAGGCTTACATTAACACCCCAATGAAGTTATTGTGAAAATCCACTAGTCACCACACTCTGGCACACTAAGGGAGAATTTAGCATGGCCAATGCACCTAACCAGCATGTCTTTCAGACTGTGGGAGGAAACCAGAGCATCTGGAGGAAACCCATCCAGACACAGGGAGAATATGCAGACTCCACAAAGACAGTGATCCAAGATGGAAATTGAACCCAGGCCCCTGGAGCTGTGAGGCAGCAGTGCTAACCTTTGTGGCACCATGCCAACCCATCCTGCACCCTCTTCTTTCCTTCTCCCTTCTATGAATGGTTTGTTTTGCCTATATAGTGCATAAGCAACAATACTTTTCATTGGATTTCAATACACATGACAATAATTACTCAAATCAAATTTTAAAAACTAATAATTTAGGAATCCACTTGGTGTTGTTCCTCGACTAGAGTTGCAAGTGAAGTTACTGTCTTGAGAGAGAGTTCCACGAATAGAGGGTCAGGTTTTCAAAGTAGGATTAGGGAGCCAAGACATGACTACTTTCCAAGCTCCCACCCGGTCAGTGACTGCTAGGCTAGTTTGGAATATCCTCACTGGTTTAAAGATGTGTCTACTGCCCTTTTTTAGTATCTCTGAGCATTACCAGGATGTGACAGCTGCCTGCAGAGCTTGAGTGGTGTTCGCAGATGGCAGCCATGATGGAGCCTGCTGTTGCCTTGTAGAAGAGAGCAGATAATATCTCAGAGGGACAGTAACCTCACTGAGCACAAAAATGGCCAAACAGTCACATGGGAATGAGAGATAAAGGCCAGAATTTCCCCTCCCGCCGGCCCAGGAATCATAGCAGTTGGGACATAAACCATGCAAAGGCTCGTTGACTCTGGGTGGGATTTTACAATCTTGGGGCAAGCACATCCCATCCAAGGGGTGACACAGTGACATAGTAGTTAACACTGCTGCCTCACAGCACCAGGGACCTGGGTTCAATTCCAGCCTCGGGCCATTCTCTATGTCTGTGTTGCACATTCTCCCCATGTCTGTGTGGGTTTCCACCGGGTGCTCCGGTTTCCTCCCACAGTCTGAAAGACGTGCGGGTTAAATGCATTGACCCAAACAGGCGCTGTAATGTGGCAACTAGGGGAATCTCACAGTAAATTCATTGCAATGTTAATGTAAGCCTTGTGTGTGACTAATAAATACACTTTACTCTTAGCTATAAGGGATTAGAAGAGTAAATATGTGGGGTTATGGGATGGGTCTAGTTGGGATTATGGTTAATGCAGATTTGATGGGCTGAATGGCCTCCTTCTGCACTGTACACATTCTTTGATTCTATGAAGGTGTCTAATCCAGCACGAGATCCTCCAGGGCTGATGACTACTCACTGCATCTTAAACAAAAACTTTCATTCCCTCTACTTTGAATAGCTGAGCACCAGAATGTTTGAGTTCACCAAATTCAGAATTGTAAATTATATATTTTCCCTCCCTGGCTGACTCACAAGTTCCTGAAGAAGTTAACGAGCTCTTAACTGGAGACGCGCTTTTTCCCATTTATCCGAGAGGGACGTGGACACCTTCCGGGAATTGTGCACGCACCCATTCCTGATGTCACCATCAATTGGAAATCTAGCGGAGGGTGTGCGCATGAAGCTTGGCTGCTGGGATGCTGCTCAGAATGATGTGCCGCGCTGGGAATATTGTCATGTCACCAAGAGAGAGGCTTCACTTAACCTTGTTGACTAAATAATTTGGAGGGCAGGTTTCCCAAGGAGGACATTCTTCTGGGTCCAGCCACATTATTCGAAGCACTCAATTGTAACGGGATTATTGCAACCCACTTCTCTGAAATAACCCAGCCCACCTGGGGCCACCTGACTTGTGTGATTATTTTTCAAGCATGAAAACTACTGAACCATTCAACAGCAATCAAAAGAACATGTTGCAAAAATCCTTGGGGTTTGCACGTACAAGACTTGTGAAGGTTTGGAAACAAAAAACAGAAAAGATCCTTGACTTGATGAACAGGCCGGATTTTTAAGGAGTATGGAAAACTTGAAATTGGCGGGTGCGATCCGCGTATAGAATTCTCGCATCCACTCCTGAGAAGTGGGTTTCCTCTGGGTGCTCCGGTTTCCTCCCACATTCCGAAAGACGTGCTGGTTGGATGCACCGGCCATCTAAATTGCACCTCAGTGTCTGTGAATAGGCAGTGCGGCTAGGGATTTTCACAGAAGCTTCATTGCAGTGTTAACGTAAGCCTACTTACGACGCGATTAAAGTAAAAATAATCAGATTTTTGTCAGTGGGAGAAGGAGGAAAGAAGAAAGGGGGAGGGGGGGATGGGGAAGCGAGGTGGGGGAGGGGGGCGGTGGTGGGATATGATCCCACAGAAGAGAAGGCCAAATTCAGCAAGGCCATTTGTACTTAACTGAATTTAAAAAGAACCCTAGAATCTCCACTGTGCAGAAGAAGGCCATTCAACCCATCAAGTCTGTACCGACCACAATCCCAACCAAGCCCTACTCCCATAACCCCACATAATTACCCTAGGTAGTCCCCCTGACATTAGGGTCAATTTAGCATGACCAATCAACCTAACCCAGACATCTTTGGAGTATGGGAGAAAATCAGAGGCCTGAAGGAAACCCATACAGACACAGGAAGAATGTGCAAACTCCATACAGACAGTCAGCCAAGCCAGGAATCAAACTATGAGGCAGCAGTGCTAAATACTGAGCCATCTTGTCTCCCATAACACCCATGAAACCTTGCTGTGCTCTAACTGTCTGCTGCATTTCTTACATTACAGCAGTGAGTATGATCCAGGGGCATTTCATTGGATGTAAAGTGCATTGGGATGTCTTGTGGTTGTAAATGTTGTTTTACAAAACAAGCCTTGGTTTCATGTTGTGGGAATATGTTTATCGCTAATGTGTGAGTAGGCTTCTTGAGTATAATATTATTGTTTGTTTGCTGAACACATGCAAAAGGAGACTGGGTGTTTGAGTAGAAAAGTGTTAAGTTAGCTGAACGTCAATTGGTTTTGTGAAAGACTCCACAATCTAATGACTGCCAGCAGTGAGTTTAAATCAGGATGTTGTGTACAAGCAGCCTCCGAGCTTTTATCTGTTCAATTCATCAGGAGATCTTCCCAGAAATTGGCAAAGGCCAGTGCCAGAGAGGAGACCATTGATGGGAATGGTGCCTTTCACACCCAATAGTGAAGCATTTAGTGCCAAAAGCTTCCGTGTACCTATCAGTAGTGAGGTAGCCCTGTATCCGCCCGCCCCTTCATCACTTCCGTGCTTTAATCATCACACTGCCACATTTAAAACCCACCCCAGGGCACATCAGCTACACTGTGTGATCGCCAGCAAGTGACTTTTGAAAGGACTTACGTTGCATTAAGTTGGTTTTTTTCTACACCCTAACTGTGACTGTAACACTACCTTCTGCACTCTCTTCTTTCTTTCTCCCATATGTACTCTATGTACGGTATGCTTTGTACAGCACACAAAAAACAACACTTTCCACTGTATCCCAATACATGTGACAATAATAAATCCAATCAAAGTGATGGCTGCCGGGATTTGCTCCCAAGTTTTCAGATACCTCCCTGGAGATAATTTTTGGATGCCATAATGACCCAACGGGTGTTCTCTACCCACACACAGAAATAAGATTGGGATGCCAGCGTTGGATTGGGGTGGGCGCAGTAAGAAATCTCACAACACCAGGTTAAAATCCAGGTTTATTTGGAATCATGAGCTTTCGGAACGCTGCTTCTTCATCAGGTAAGTGGAGAGTTTAGTTCACAAGCACGGCATATACAGGCAAAGGTGCAACTGCAAGATAGTGGTTGGAATATGAGTCTTTTCAGGTGGAAACAGTGCGTGTGGGGAGGGGGATAATTACAAAGAGGTGAGAATTGTCTCAAGCCAGGACAGTTAGTAAGGTTTCGTAAAATCCAGGCCAAATGGTGCACATTACATGTAGTAACATGAACCTTAGATCCTGGTGGACCTATCTTCATGTGTGCGGAACTGGGCTATCAGCCTCTGCTCGACGACTCTGCGTTGTTGTGTTGAAGGCCGCCTTGGAGAACGTTTACTCGAAGATCGGAGGCTGAATGCCAGTGACCGCTGAAGTGTTCCCTGACTAGAAAGGAATATTCCTGCCTGGCGATTGTCGCGCAGAGTCCGTTCATCCATTGTTGTATCGCCTGAACGTTTCCCCATGCCTCGGGATATCCTTTCCTGCGGCGTATGAGGTAGAATTAGATCATGGCTGCTTTGTGCCTTAGCTCCATTTACCTGACTTGGTTCCATATCCATCCTTACATTTATCCAATAAAAATCTGCCAGTCTTAATTCTCAACAAGTTCAGTCGATATCCAGCCTCAATGGATATCTATTGGCTTTGGAGGGAGTGCTGCACAAATTCATTGGTGCTAAAAAGAGTGAAATAATGAAGGGCAGTTACTTCAATTATTTTGATTTGATTTGATTTATTATTGCCATGTGTTTTAACATACAATGAAAAGTATTGTTTCTTGTGCGCTATACAGAAAAAACATACCGTTCATCAAGAAGGAAACGAGAGAATGTAGAATGTGGTGTTACAGTCATAGCTAGGATGTAGAGAAAGATCAACTTAATGCAAATTAAGTCCATTCAAAAATCTGACAGCACAGGGAAGAACATATTCTTGAGTCAGTTGGTACGTGACCTCAGACTTTTGTATCTTTCTCCCGAAGGATGAAGGTGGAAGAGAGAATGTCCAGAGTGCATGGGATTCTTAATTATGCCGGCTGCTGAGACAGCGGGAAGTATAGACAGAGTCAATGGATGCGAGGCTGGTTTGCATGATGGATTGGGCTACATTCATCACCTTTTGTAGTTCCTTGTGATCTTGGACTGAGGAGGAGCCCATACCAAGCTGTGATAAAACCAGAAAGAACTCTTTCTATGGCGCATCTGTAAAAATTGGTGAGAGTTGTAGCTGAGATGCTAAATTTCCGTAGTCTTCTGAGGAAGTAGAGACGTTGGTGAGCTTTCTTAGCTACAGTGTCATCAGGACACCTAAAAACTTGAGGCTCTTGAGCATATATTAACCTTTTGTTCCATTAATTATAGATCATTACCATGTGATGTAATTGAAGAATTAAAGATGATTAAAGGATTCAAAAGGCTTGTTAGAGAAACATGGGATGAGATTTTCCAGCTGTGCATGCCCTAAACCTGGAAGATCCCACCCAAGGTCAAGGGACCTTTGTATGGTCCGCCCCCCGCCCGCTATGATTCTGGTGGTGGGAAAATACCTCCCCGTGTCTTCCCCTGATGGCAGAGTGCAGAACCAGGATATTATAGGCCAGAGATTTCCAAACTCGCCCGCGGCTGGGAATCTCCAGTCCCGCTGCTGTGAACAGGGATTTGTCTGTGTGCCAAATTCTCCGCTCTCGCTGTCACTGGTTGTTGCTACCACTGCTAGCTAGAATGGAGAATTTGGCGTTCAGTCAAATCTCCATTCACAGCAGCAGGACTGGATAATCCCAGCCACCAACAAGGTTGGAGAATTCCAGCCATAGCTTTGGAAATAGTGTTGAGCCCTTTGGAGATAATGTTGTGGGCAGGGGGAGTGATGGGGAAGGGAGGTTTTAGTGGTGGTCATTAAATATAATTGTCCCTTAAAATTCAACAGCAAATGCAATTCTTTCCCTGGGAATCTGAATACACAGATAGAATCAAACAACCCAAAACTAGGACACTCAGTGAATTGTACATGTGCCAGTTCTTTTGAAGGACCTACCCAATTAGTCACGCTCTCTTAGTCTTTCAGCTTAGACCTTCAAACTTCTCCTTTTCAAGTATTTATCCAATTCCCTTCTCTGCTTTCACCTTCGTGCACCACACTTCAAAATCTCTGCCACACTGGGTCTCCCGAGCTACATCCCATATTAGATTCACAGCAAAAAATACATTTGATGTCGCGTCTATTTTAAACAGGAAAAAAATTGCAGCTAAATATTTGCTCAGGAGCGGATCAGAGACAAGCGGAGATCATTAAGCATCCGAGTGAAAAGGTTGAGCTCCATGTTGCTGGGATTTGAGAAGGGGAACAGCCAGGGTTAATGAGCAAAGTAAAGAGGAACCCACAGTTGTGCTTGATTACTTTTGGGCATTAATGAGTCTTTACCTATATCTTTCCCACAGGAAATTAATTTGATGCAGTTGGTAATAGTCGAGATGTTTTCATTCTGTGGGGAGGGTAGCCTTGGAGCATGATAGAATTCAGATGTGGTTTCTCTGACTTTATCAGTGTTTAATGAGATTGGGGGAATGGTATGTGGTGCATGCTGGGATTTGTGGCATGAGCTCCCACCACCAGGGGCTGCTGATGAGTCGGAAGGTAGTTTTGATGGGCCAAATGGCTGCTCTCTATTCCTCCTTCATTAATGAAATACAACAGGCAGCATTGGAAAAAGCTGATATTGGAGGAGCACTCAACAAAGCTCTATTTCATAGAATCACAGAAATCGCTATAGAAGAAGTCCATTCAGCCCTTCAAGTATGTGCCAAGAATAATCGCACCTAGGACTTATCCACATAACCACTCATATTTATCCTGCTAATCCCTCAAACCTACGCATCCTGGGATATTAAGGAGCAATTTAGCATGGCCTAACCCACACATCTTTGGACTGTGGGAGGACACCAGAGCATCCGGAGGAAACCCACACAGACAGGGGAGAACACGCAAACTCCACATCGACAGTGACCCGAGCCAGGATTTGAAGCCAAGCCCCTGGAGCTGTGAGGCAGCAGTTCTAACCACTGTGCCACTGTGCTATCCTTCACTCATGTTCCTTCCATATCCTTAATGCATTGAGAAGCATGGGGAGGCACAGTGGTACAGTGATTAGCCTCACAGTGCCAGGCATCCAAGTTCAATTCCAGCCTTGGGTGACTGTATGGAGTTTGTATATTCTCCCCCATGTCTGGATGGGGGTGCTCCAGTTTCCTCCCACAGTCCACAGATGTGTGGGTTAGGTTGATTGGCCATGTTAAATTGTCCCTTAGTCTCAGGAGGGTTATCAGGGTAAACATGTGGGATAGGGCCTAAGTGGGGTTGTTGTCGGTACAGACTTGAAGGGCCAAATGGCCTACTTCTGTAGTGTAAGGTTTCTATGCGTCTATGAATCTCAGAACGAGATTGGGGGTGGGGGGAAGGTATCACTAAACCTGTTTGGCCACTCAATGACATCTACAGCCAAGTTCCACCCATCCTCTTGTCCTATATTCCTTAATAATCTTTCCTATAACCTGTAACTCTCAGTCTTAAATAATTGATTGAGAATCAATTGCCATTTGTGGCAGAATTCCAAACTTCTATCATCCTTTGTGCAGAAGTATTTCATTCCTGAAAAGTCTGGATCTGCTTTTCACAATATCTGGCCCCCGATTTCTCGACCAGCAGAAATAGTTTCTCTCGAATTACCCAATTTGTTCCCTCCAATATCTTGAAATTTCAATTCAGTCATCCCTTAACCTTCTAAACTTGTGGGGCTTCAATCCTAATTTGGTCTTCCCACAGAGTTTAACCTTGGAATCCAGGTATAATTCCAGTAAACTTATGTTCCTCTCCTTGCAAGGCTAATGTATCCTTCTTATCTTTTAAGTTTATTTATTAGGGTCACAAGTAGGCTTACATTAACACTGCAGTGCAGTTATTGTGAAAATCCCCCAGTTGAAACTGAGGGAGAATTCAGCATGGCCAATGCATCTAACCTGCTCATCTTTCAGACTGTAGGAGGAAACCGGAATATCTGGAGGAAACCCACAGAGACATAGGTAGAGCTTGCAATTTCCACACAGACAGTGACCCAAGCCAGGAATCGAACCCAGGTGTCTGGCGCAGTGAGGCAGCAATGCTCTCCACCATGCCACCAACAGGACAGGTTATAGTGTGCTGATGGAGAATAAAATGGAAACAGATCTAAAATAAGCAAATTATTCACTATCATTTGTTTTGATACTGCCTCCAAAAAAGTAATGTCCTCATTATTATTCGGATCACAGTGTAATTATGTTTTTATTATGGTTTTTAAATCGTACACAGTACTGTGGGTTTTACTGATCTTTGATATAAGACTCGCAATAGCAATACATTTCTGACAGAGTTTCTCTGGAACATACAGTCCCTTGTTTCCATTGCAATAGATTTCTTGTTCCCTATTGAATTGGCAGCAATATCCACTCACGACAGAGGGCAAGTTATGTAGCAAAATATGGTAAATTGGTAAGGGAATATGTACCAAGTGGTGACGATGGGAGAGGTCTGTTTGTAGTTCCAGCACAAGCATTGGATGGATCTGAATCAAACATCATCGCAATTTCAGAACAGCAAGACATAAAACATTAACTTAAGTCAGTGAGACTGAAAGAGAAGCTTCCCAGCTGGGTACAAAGTCAATGTAATATGTGAGTACATGGTCTGATATTAACAAAATTTCAATCAAATGTGTACGACTTTGTCCACACTTAGCCGAGGAAACATTGTTTGTGCATTTAACACAGCCTATGCAATGCTGATGCATTTGTGTGACTTCAATATATTTGCCTGAGGTTAGCATGTTTAAGTGACATTAATATCTCTGTAGGACATTTGTGGATAGGATGTGGGGTACTACCCTCGGGAATTTACAACTCTACCTTCTACATTAGCCCCATTTATACACAGAAGCAAAGCTAGGAGATGTGGATATTATATATTCATGTTATATATTGGCATGGATTGAGAATTTCTTATCAGACAGGAAACAGAGAGTAGGAATAAATGGATCCTTTTCAGAGTGAGATGTGGTGATTAGTGGGGTCTTGCAGAGATCAGTGTTTGGGTCACAGCTGTTCGTAATATATATATATCAACAATTTGGATGAGAAAACCAGGTGTAAATGGTCACGATTCTCGCAAACTGCTGCTGTTATTTTTTTAGCACAGTGGGTAGAGACATTATCACGCCCGCTGATTGACAAGATTGACCTGGGACTGATTGACATGGTAATTATGAGGCCATAAGGAGTGACAAGGTCACTTTTTCAAAAAACTCAATAAGGTTAGTAAGGCACGACTTACCCTTCACAAAATATATACTTTCCCGTCCGATGGCATCTCCCAGCACTGGATTTCTGGTGGCATCAGCTCAGCGTCACAAATCAGTGGGGAGGTGCCAAGACAATTTAAATGGTAATTTAAGTATAATTTGAATTTCATTAGCGGACCTGGGACTGAAGTCTCTGGGCCCGCTATCATCTCCAACCCCGCCAGAGTGCTTCTCTCCAGCAGGGATTACACGACCTTCTCACTAATAGGGAAATAGAGACCCGATCTCGCTGGAGTGAAGGGAAAGACAATCAGGGCCCCCAGAGGGTCAGGTGGCAGACGGGACAGTTTCCCTAGGAATTGGAACCTTGGCAGTGCCAGCCTGGGTCTGCGGGCAAGTTGCAAAGTGCTAAAGCTCAGGGGCACCTTGGCACTGCCCATCAGGCATAGCGCAGTGCCAAGGGGGCAGGGTCTACAGGTGTGGGGCCTAGAGGGTGGAGCCTGACAGGACAATCAGTGACAGAACATAGAACATAGAACATAGAATATTACAGCGCAGAACAGGCCCTTCGGCCCTCGATGTTGCGCCGACCAATTAGGAAAAAGCACTGACCCTCTAACCTAAACCATTCCCTTTTCGTCCATAAACTTATCTACTAACCTCTTAAACGCCACCAAACTTGGCGCATCTACAACTGCAGCAGGCAGGTCATTCCATACCCTTACCACCCTCTGGGTAAAGAACCTACCTCTGACATCCGTCCTATAACCACCACCCCTTAATTTAAAGCTATGTCCCCTCGTGCTAGCTTTCTCCATCCTAGGAAAAAGGCTATCACTGTCACCCTATCTAAACCTCTAATCATCTTATATGTTTCAATAAGGTCTCCTCTTAGCCGCCTTCTTTCTAACGAAAACAACCTCAGATCCCTCAGCCTCTCTTCATAAGACCTGCCTTCCATACCAGGCAACATCCTGGTAAACCTCCTCTGTACCCTCTCCAATGCCTCCACATCTTTCTTATAATGCGGGGACCAGAACTGCACACAATACTCCAAGTGCGGCCGCACTAGAGTTTTGTACAGTTGCAACATGACGTTGCGGCTCCGAAATTCAATCCCCCTACCAATAAAAGCTAAGACTCCGTATGCCTTCTTAAAACCTTATCGACTTGATTGCCAACTTTCAGGGATCTATGCACATATACACCAAGATCCCTCTGTTCATCAACACTATTAAGAGTCCTACCATTAGCCCTATACCCTACACATTTGTTATTCCTGCCAAAGTGAATTACCTCACACTTTTCCACATTAAACTCCATTTGCCACCTCTCGGCCCAGCTCTGCAACTTGTCCAAGTCTCTCTGCAAACTATAACACCCCTCTTCCTATCTACCACTCCACCGACTTTAGTGTCATCCGCAAATTTACTAATCCATCCTTCAATACCCTCATCCAGATCATTTATAAAAATTACAAACAGCAGGGGCCCCAAAACAGATCCCTGAGGTACTCCACTTGTAACCGAACTCCACGATGTATATCTTCCATCAACCATGACCCTCTGTCTTCTATCTGCTAGCCAATTCCTAATCCAATTAGCTAAATCACCCTCAATCCCATACATCTGCATTTTCTGCAGAAGCCTTCCATGGGCCACCTTATCAAATGCCTTACTAAAGTCCCATATATACCACATCAACTGCCTTACCCCCATCCACCTCTTTGGTCACTTTTTCAAAAACTCAATAAGGTTAGTAAGGCACGACCTACCCTTCACAAAACCATGCTGACTATCCCCAATCAATTCATTTCTCTCTAAATAACTATAAATCCTATCCCTAATAATTCTCTCCAACACTTTGCCCACAACAGAAGTAAGACTCACTGCCTATAATTCCCTGGAAGGTCTCTCTTCCCCTTCTTGAACAACGGGACCACATTCGCTATCCTCCAGTCCTCCGGAACCACACCCGTAACCAACGACGACCTGAAGATCAGAGCCAGAGGCTCTGCAATCTCCTCTCTTGCCTCCCAGAGAATCCTAGGTAAATCCCGTCCGGCCCAGGGGACTTATCCAACTTCAAACCCTCAAGAATATCTAGCACATCCTCCCTATCTACTTCAATACTTTCCAGTTTGCTACCCTGTACCTCAGTGTTCTCCATAACTACATTTACATCACCCTGCGTAAATACCGAAGAGAAATATTTATTCAGTACCTCTCCAATCTCTTCAGGCTCCACGCACAACTTCCCACTGCTGTCTATGACTGGCCCTAATCTTGCCCTAACCAATCTTCTATTCTTAACATATCTAAAGAAAGCTTTAGGATTCTCCTTGATCCTATCAGCCAAAGTCTTCTCGTGTCCCCTTTTAGCTCTCCTCAACTCACTCTTTAGCTCCCTCCTGGCTAATCTATAGCTATCCATTGCACTAACTGAGCCTTCAAGCCTCATCCTGACATAAGCCTCCTTTTTCCTTTTAACCAGCAAATTAACTTTTTTAGTACACCATGGTTCCCTTACTCGACCATTTCCTCCTTGCCTGACAGGGACATACTTATCAAGGACTCGCAGCAGCTGCTCCTTGAATAAGCTCCACATTCCAGATGTTCCCAGTCCCTGTAGTTTCCTAGTCCAATCTATGCACCCTAATTCTCTCCTGATGGCCTCATAATTACCCTTCCCCCAGCTATAACTACTGCCCCCAGCTTCATGCCTATCCCTATCCATCACTAAGGTGAACGTAACCGAATTGTGGTCACTATCACCAAAATGTTCACCAACTTCCAAGTTTAACACCTGGTCTGGCTCATTGCCCAGCACCAAATCCAATGTAGCCTCACCTCTAGTTGGTCTATCTACATACTGAGTCAAAAAACCTTCCTGCACACCTTGTACAAAAACTGACCCCTCTAACGTGCTAGAGGTATAGTTATTCCAATCAATATTAGTAAAGTTAAAGTCCCCCATAACAATTACTCTATTACTTTCACTTCTGTCCAGGATCGACTTTCCTCTACCTCTCTAGAACTTTTAGGAGGTCTATAAAAGACTCCCAACAGGGTGACCTTTCCTCTCCTGTTTCTAATCTCAGCCCATACTACCTCAACAGACAAGTCCTCATCAAACTTCTTTTCTGTCACTGTGATACAGTCTTTGACTAATAATGCCACTCCTCCCCCCCTTCTACTTCCTTCTCTACTCTGACTGAAGCATTTGAACCCTGGAACCTACAACAGCCATTCCTGTCCCTGCTCTGTCCATGTCTCTGAAATGGCCACAACATCGAAGTTCCAGGTACTGGTCCAAGCTGCAAGTTCCTCCACCTTATTGCAAATACTTCTTGCATTAAAGTATACGCATTTCAAACCATGCCCTACTCCACCCGTACGCTGCTGTGCTTTACAGTTCTCATCTATGACCCCCCTATTCTCGTCCCTCCTAACATCCAAACTACTCAGGATCCCACCCCCCCTCTGAATCAGTTTAAAGCCCCCTGCATAGCCTTTGCAAATTTTCCCCCCAAGATATTGGTTCCCCTCTGGTTCAGGTGTAGACCATCTCTCTTGTAGAGGTCCCACCTATCCCAGAATGAGTCCCAATTGTTCAGGAACCTGAACCCCTCCCTCCTGCACCATCCCCGCAGCCACGAGTTCAAACATTCCCTCTCTCTGTTCTTCTATAAACTATCCCGTGGCACAGGCAAGAGTCCAGAGATAACCACTCTGTCTGTTTTGGCCCTAAGCTTCCACCCCAACTCCATAAATTTCTGTTTAATATCCCCTTCCCTTGTCCTACCTACATCATGTGTCCCTACATGAACTATGACTTGGGGCTGACTCCCCTCTCCCTTAAGAATCTTAAAAACCCTATCTGTGACATCCTGGACCCCGGCCCCTGGGAGGCAACACACCAGCCCTGAGTCCCTTTTATTACTATTTACTCTCCTATCTGTCCCCCTAACTATGGAGTCTCCAATTACCAGGCCCAATCTCTTATTCCCCCTACCCACCTGAGCATTCCCAGCTGGCTCACCCCCAGAGACCTGCTCCCTTTGGCCCTCTCCAGTTGATTCTTCCTCAACTGTAGCCTCCAGGACAGAAAACTGGAGGGGAACAGCCCCGAGGGATTGTCTCCCCGATTGCTTCTTACCCCTCTCCCTAATAGTTACCCAAGAATCACTTTTAGGAGTGACTATCTCTTTGTAACTCCTGCCAATATCCTCCTCAACCTCCCGAATTATCCTGAGTTCCTCTAATTCCAGCTCCAGCTCCTTAACACGATCCTCAAGGAGCTGCAAATGGGCACACTTCCTGCAGGTATAATCAGCAGGAACACTACTGGTGTCCCTCACCTCGTACATACTGCAGGAGGTGCAACATACTGCCTGCACTGCCATCCCTGATACTTTAATTTCTAGGAGAGAAATTTAAAAAAAAACTTCCCACACACTTCTATTATTAGGTTAGAGGAGGGGAGAGGGTGGGATACTCTATCTGTGTAGAGTATCGGGTTTCCTCTCTGTACCAATTCACTCCAAGTCCGAGTGATGGTGGGGGGGGGGGTCCTGATACCACTCTGCAGACAGGATCAGTGTGGGAAGCAGGGAGGCCAGCGATTGGGAGATTGGCTGAGATGAGGGGGAACCTACTCGGGAAGGAGGATCAAGACAGTGGATCAGTGCATGCGGAGCGGCCCACTCAGCACTATGCTGCCTGTTTCCCAGGTAGGAATTGGTCTCGCCCTCTGAATTTTAATATTCACAATAGTGATCTCTGCAATGTACAGTGTGTGGGAGATTCTCCTCTGAAGTCCCACTGAAAAAAAAACATGAATTAACTCCAGCTTGCATGAATATTCGACACAGAATTTTTTGGGGAGAATTCTGGCCAACATTTCCAAGTTTGTGGACAACGCAAAACTATGTGGAATTGTGAGTGATGTAGAGGAAGTAAAGAGACTTCAAGGTGTTTTAGGCAAATGACTAGGCAAAAACATGGCAGATGCAATATAACATGGATAAATGTGGTGTTATCCACTTTGATTTGATTTATTGTTGTCACATGAATTAACACACAGTGAAAAGTACTGTTTCTTGCATGCTATACAGACAAAACAATATTGTTCATAGAGAAGGAAATGAGAGAGTGCAGAATATAGTGTTACGGTCATAGGGTGTACAGAAAGATCAACTTAATGCAAAATAAGTTCATTCAAAAGTTTGACAACAGCAGGGAAGAAGCTGTTCTTGACCTCAGACTTTTGTATCTTTTTCTCAACAGGGGAAGATGAAAGAGAGAATGTCTGGGGTGTGTGGGGTCCTTAATTATGCCGGCTGCTTTGCCAAGGCAGCAGGAATTATAGACAGAGTCAGTGGATGGGAGGTTGGTTTGCGAGATGGTTCAGCTACATTCATGACCTTTTGCAGTTCCTTACAGTCTTGGGCAGAGAAGGAGCCACACCAAGCTGTGATACAATCAGAAAGAATGCTTTCTATGATGCATCTGTAAAACATCGGGAGAAAGTTTTTGAAAGATTTTTTTGAGTTGGAGAAGCAGAAAGGCAAGAGTATTATTTAAATAATGATAGATTGGAAAATGTTTATGTACAAAGGGACCTGCCTGTCCTTATACACCAATTATTGAAAGTAAGCTTGGCAGGTGCATCAACCCATTAAGGAGGGAAATGGTGTGTTGGCCTTCATTACAAGAGACCTTGAATACAGGAGCAAGGCTGCCTTACTGCAGCTGTACAAGGTTTGATGAGACCACACCTAGAGTATTGTGTGCAGTTTTGGTCTCCTTACCGAAGAAGGGATATACACTCCATAGAGGGTATGCAGCAAAACTCTACTAATCTGATTCCTGTGATGGCAGGATTGTCACACAAGGGAAGTTTGAATTAACTGGGCCTGTATTCATTGCAGTTTAGAAGAATGAGGGCAAATCTCATTAAAACGTATAAAACCCTGACACAGCTGGATACACTGGATATAAGGATGTTTTCTCTGACTGGGGTGTCTAGAACAGGGAATCACAGTCTCAGGATGTGGGATTGGCCACTTAGGACTGAGGTGAGGGGAAATGTCTTCACACAGAGGATGGTGAACCTGTGGAATTCTGAACTAGGTAAAGCTGTGGAGGCTGAGTCACTGAATGTATTTAAGAAATAGAGTACTGGACACTAACCAGCAGTGAGGGATGTGGCAGAGAGTAGTGTTACAACATGGGGGTTAACTTCCTTTTCAGAAGTAATGCTGAATCCGGCAAGGAGGAATACTTCCCCTCATAATCTGTTAAAAGTATGTGAGAAGGTATGAACTGTTCTTCAGTAATAGTTAGTGGTTAACTAACAGAAATACCTGACACTCACTTTAATTGATTTATTTAACTAACCAGGGAGCTTTAACTAAATAAATGACATATTGAATAAAATAAGATTCTACTGGAATGTTGTTCAAATAAGTACAATATCCATTCATTAGCCAAAAAGGGTAATAATAGAATTTAGTCCCTCTCAAAAAAATATACAATCAAGTTTTGTGTCTTTCAGCACAGTGGTTGGCACTGCTGCCTCACAGTGCCAGGCACCCGGGTCACTGTCTATGTGTAGTTTGCACATTCTCCCTACGTCTGCATGGGTTTCCTCTGAGTTTTCCGGTTTCCTCCCAAACTCCAAAGACAAAGTTAGATTGATTGATTGGCCACGCTAAACTGATCCTAGTGTCTGCAGGGTAAATGCATAGGGCTGTGGGAATAGGGCCAGGGTGGGAATGTATAAGCTTGATGGGCCAAATGGCCTCCTTCTGTACCGTAGGGATTCTATGATTTTATGACCAGCATGCTGTATAGTTGCTGCGGCAACACAAAGGTTTCATCTGAACTAATGCTGTTGGTGTTCCCTGGGACTTTGCAGAGTGGGGCTTAATTAGAATGATTGACTGATGTGGTCACCTGACAGGGTGGAGCTAAGCTTACACAGAACATTCAAATCAGTTGCTGCTTAGAATTAGTAGAGAGCAGTGTCGCTCTGTTCCCCTGTTTGAAGGCTGGAGACTGGGAACTGCCAGAGAATAGGTTTACCTCTAAAGTTTTGCTATTTTGAGGATATATCCTTCTCTGGAAACTGCTGACTAAATCTCTGTCCAGAAGTATTAAAAAACTGAAAATCTAACACCACATAAGCAGCTTTTGTTTCTCTGCTAACTGGTTCTACAGAAGGGATTCATATCTATGGGGAATACTGTTGAACTGTAACAACGGAGATAGCTAGCTGTTAAGAATTATATTTTGTCGTGTTTCAGTATCTTAATTGATAAAAGTTATGCTAATTCTTTTTGTTATATTCTAACTGTGTTCTGAAATAAAGTTTGTTTTGATAAAAGCTTCCTAGTGGGTGAATACCTGGAGTGAAACAACTTATGCTATCCAACGCCAAAATTGAAAGTAAAAGTTAGGGTCTGGACTTACTTCATTAAACATGTTGGAGTTCCTGGTCTGGGCTTTGCCAGATTTCACTCACCTTATGGTCTGTTGTTACAAATTAAATGGTAGGCTGTATTTTCGGGAAAAAAGCTTGTTCAGCTGTATGAATCATTTTGCTAATTGATATTTCGAGCTCCATCACCAATTATTGATGCCCTCAAACTGAACAATGCCAGGTTCTTTTGAATTGAAAGACCAGTTTTCTCCATTGACTATATCATTATTCCTTTCCTGCTATTTCTACAGTGATTATTGCGGTTCTGAATCTGCTTTCAAGTCTCTGTCCAGGGGCCTGAGCATCAAATCTCGGATGAGACTTTGGTGCAGTACTGAGGGAGTGCTGCACTGTCAGAAGTGCCAACTCTCAAATCAGATGTTGAAATGAGGCCTCGACTGACTGCTTAGATAACACTTCCTCAAAGAAACACAAACATAGAACCTGGCCAGTGCTGCCAATGTCACCAGAACACATTGGGCAGCATGGTGGCACAGTGGTTAGCGCTGCTACCTCACAGCGCCAAGGACCTGGGTTCAATTCCAGACTTGGGTGATTGTCTGTGTGGACTTTGCACATTCTCTACGTGTCTGTGTGGATTTCACCCAGGTGCTTCAGTTTCCTCCCAGAGTCCAAAGATGAATTGGATAGGTGGATTGGCCATGTTAAATTGATCCTAATGTCAAGGGATTGGTGGGATGGGTAAATATGTGGGGTTACGGGGATAGGATCTGACTGAGTTGGTGTAGATTCTATAGGCCAAATGGCTTCTTTCTGCACTTTAGGAATTCAACGATTCCACGATCAATGCATTATCGCATTGCTGATTGTGGGAGCTTGATGTGCACAAACTGATGTTGGCTTTCCTCCATTCCAACTCTTCCAAAAACCCTTTATTCGCTGCAAAGTGCTTTGTGTTAGCCCACGATCAGGAAAGGCGCTATATAAATGCAGGGCAGCATTTTCCCTGAAATTGCACGAAGCATTTAAACAAGCGGGAAAGGTTGTGGAAAGCTTGTTGGTTTCAGAGCTGCCTTTCCCAGCCTGGTCAAACTGCACATTGTGCAATTTCAAAGTCCCAGCAAGGATTACACAAACAGCTGGAGATGGAGGGGAGCGGGGGGCGGGGAGCGGGGGAGGACCTAAACCCGCCAACAAAACCGGGATTCAGAGATGAGGGCTCAGTCAAAATTATGTTAAAGAGCCCCTTCCCCCCAACCCATGAACATCAGGATCCCCAGTGGACATGGGGACACCTCCAACCCTTACCAGCAGACAACATCCCTTCCCCTCTCCCCCACCACTGAAAGATTGGGGCACTCTCCCACCAACACTAGGAAAGCATCAGGGTGACCCCCACCCCGTACCCGGACATTGAGGTACACTCTCTTCATGGTTTCCACCTCCCTTATCCTCAGTGCAGGCATAAGTTTCACCTACAATCATCCATCAGGTTCCCCATACTGTAAGGGAAATATAATGACTTTAACCAGGCGATCGAGGTGCTTCCAAGTCCCTGTCCAGAGATCTGAGCATCAAATGTAGGATGACACTGGTGCAGTACTGAGGGAATGCTGTATGAGCTCCCTGATTAAGGGCCAAATTAATGGGTAATCAGGAGGTCTCTTGCTCTGCATTTAACCAGGAGTGTCAGTTTCTCTAGAACACCAAATGTAGGCTGCTAACTAAAAGCATTCTGTATGCTGTTGTCAGACTTGTAAATAAAAAGATTTTGGTGAAGGCATTTCTGCCTCCAAGTTCTGATGACTGGAACCCACCCCCTAATGGGGCTACACAGGTTGGCACTGCCAAGATTGGCGCATCCCTCTTCACCCGGGAACTTCACTCATTTCAAAAACTAGTAGTGATCCCTGCTGATATAATGTTATGCTGTTGGGGGAAGCATTGAACGGCAGTAATGACATTAAGCAACATAATGATATTGAAATACGTTGACATTGATGGAAATGTGGTCCACACCTTTCTGGTTGTGAATCTGGTTATGTTGCTGGCGGGGGAGGAGAATGGGGGTAGGGAAGATCTCAAATTGAGATCTCATCCCTGCAAATCACATTGTGGCCTCCTAGTGAGATTTAATGGCCAGATTGGGATTTGCAGATAGGGCAAACCAGCCCTGAGAAAGGTGCCGGTGATGCCTTCCTTTGAGCTAAACACCTGATAATAATCCTTAATTCTTTAAGCTCTTCCCCATAATTCAGCACATTTCCCAATGTGGACCCTAGCAGCATTGAGCAAAGAGAAGGCCTCTGCTGAGTTGGGGGAGTGCAGAGCTTATGTGGGAGGTGTAGGGGAAGGGGTTTGGCTGAAACCAAGAAGCAACAGAGTCACTTGCTTGGGGCAAGGAACCATCAATGGAGGAGATCTCTATAAACAATGGCCGTGCATAATGAGCAGAAAATTTCTGGTCATGAATTCTTGACGGTGGAAGGTCTTGAGCTCACTACTACTGGGGGCTAAAAGACAAGATGAAGGACAATCACTAACTCTTGGCACTTACATCACTCACCTTCATGAGGCAGAATCTACCTCCTACTGCTTTCTATAGGGTTAACTGCACCAGTTGACTCAGAGTTTGTTGGATGGTTCATTCAAGGTCTCTTTCGCAACATTGCATCAGCTGGACTAAGTGACTCTGTATTTCTTATATTCATTCATGGGACGTGAGCTTGGCTGGCAAGGACAACATTTATCATCCATCCCCAATTGAGAAGGTGATCATGAGCCAACTTCAGCGCTTGTAGAAAGCGTGTTCCAGGAACTTGACTCAGCAACAGTGAAGAAGCAGGGTAATTTAATTCCAGATCAAGATGGTGTGTCTAATGATGCATTTTCAGAGCCTTCTTTACTAAAGCAATGGATTTATGTCCAAGCGTCTACAAGATTTTGATTTGATTTGATTTATTATTATCACATGCATTAACATTCAATGAAAAGTATTGTTTCTTGTGCGCCATACAGATATAGTATACAGTTCATAGAGAAAGAAATGAGAGTGTACAGAATGTAGTGTTACAGTATAGCTAGAGTGAAGAGAAAGATCAATTTAATGCAAAGTTGACTCAAAAGGTTGACAGCAGCAGGGAAGAAGCTGTTCTTGAAACAGTTGGTACATGATCTCAGATATTTGTATCTTTTTTTCTGAAGGAAGAAAGTGGAAGAGAGAATATCTGGGGTGCATGGGGTCCTTAATTATGCTGGCTGCTTTTTCAAGGCAGCGGGAAGTGTAGACAGAGTCTTCATGTCTGCTGCTTGGCCAGGAATGCCTCTGCCCAAAACAACTCCTTCCCCTGGAGTGATTACCCCACTATGTGTCTAGATTGGTAGCCAGGCCAGGTGACACTTACTCTGCTGTGTTTTCCTTAAAGGGGCAATCAACAAATCCCTTCCCCCTTTTTGCCAATTTACTTAATCCCAAATTTAAACCAAATATTATGTGTGTGAGTTGAGCAACTATGAATTGAGTTTTTGTGAGAGCTGTGGAGCAGTGTAATTCTGTAGTCTGAGATACTTCCACAGGATCCACATTAACAGGAGCTGCAATGACGGGTGCCCTTTCCAGCACAGGCACTTCATCATTATTTGCTTCCACGGAGACATCGGTTATTTCTATGACAGGTCGATCAGAGACTTTGATGCTTACAGGTTCAAAAACATTTCTTGACAGCAATGCTGACTGCAGGAGCATCTCATTACTCCTCAAATGATCCAAGCGAATGATGAATGATTCATCCCTCCATGTCCACTTGGTACATGAGGGCCCGGTCACAGAGATAACAATTCAGATTCAGAAAGAATGTTCCCGATGGTGGGGCAGAGATCCAGAACTAGAGGTCATAGTTTGAGGATAAGGGGTAAAGCTTTTAGAACTGAGGTGAGGAGAAATTTCTTCACCCAGACGGGGGTGAATGTGTGGAATTTGCTATACCAAACATTGTTGAGGCCAAGACGTCTGATTTCAAGAAGAAATAAATATAGCTCTTGGGGCTAAAGGGATCAAGGGATTTGGGGGCAATCAAGATATTGAATTGGATGATCGGCCATGATCAAGATGAATGGTAGAGCAAGCTCGAAGGGCCGAATGGTCTCCTCCTGTTTATAGTTTCTATGTGTCTAAGTTAATTTCAGGGACTCTACCTGACGCACTACTGTAATTAAATTTTATGACACCATGTCATACTATATATTTAATATGGATTTTTTCATGGTCCAGCGATGATGGCTTATTGATGAGAACTTGACCTTCATACATTGAATCTTTTATTGGTAGACTTTAACTACGCACAGTTCCACGTAGGATCCTGCATGGAGCTGTTCCATGTTGGATTGTTGCTGACTGAGTTCAGTTCTAGACTGCTCTCTGACCATGTGATGACATACATCATATGGTGCCATTCTCCAACCCCACGTTAACCCTCGCCCTGCCAAGCACCTTACATCAAAATACACACTGGCACATATCATCACAGTGCAACACAATCTTACATCTCGACAAACCTTTCATAATCTCAGGCTTGTCGCATGTGAGCGCATGGTCTTCGTATTCTGTTTCTGGGCGGGCAGCATGGTGACACAAATGTCAGCACTGCTGCCTCACAACACCCAGGGATATGGCTTCAATTCCCGGTTTGGGTCACTGTGTGGAGTTTGCACGTACTTCCCATGTCTGCATGGGTTTCCTCCGGTTTCTTCCTGCTGGTTAGTTGCACTGATTTGAACAGTCACCGGAGTGTAGTGACTGGGGAAATTTCACAGTAACTTCATTGCAGTGTTAAGATTTGAATAAACTTTAACTTTACTTGTGTCATGTGGTAAAGATTCCTCTCTTTCCAACATTTCAATTCATCACCTTTCTCATCGACCATTTTATCATGTTGATTCTAGTGCTTTCCCATAGTGTGACCATTTCACAGTCTTGTTCTGGCACGTAATCTCTGCTTCTTCCTCTGTCTGAATTGTTATTTCTCCTGTCAATTTCAATACTTTCACCTCTTCCGTTAATTTCTTGTTGTCAAGCTTCCTTCGTCAAGCTCTTATTCCCCTGATTCAATCCTTCATTGGACTGGCTCTTATTTTCTAGTTGCATTGTCTCATTTAGTTCTCCTTCTGAACTTAATATTGTAAATTTTTGAAGTTTATTTTTTCTCCAGTTTTGCTTTCAGCCGTTTCATCTTGTTTTTTTTTTACAATGTCTTCTCTGGAGCTTTTGTTGCTGGTTCTTCTTTATGTTCAATTATTTCTTGTTTATTTTGAGGTTTTTATATCTCTGTTTCTTCCGCGAATGCATACATTTCACAAATTAAACCTCTCTGACTGTGTGACTGGTGCCACACTCCTACTCCACGTTAACCCTTGCCCTGCCGAGCACTTTACGCCATAATGCACACTGGCACGTATCGTCACAGTGCAACGCGGCCTTACATCATGACAAATCTTTCACAATCTCAGGCTTGTCGTGTGTGAGGGAATGGCCCTTGTGCTCTGTTTCTGCGTGGGCGCAGAGCCAGACTGGGACAGGCCAGGTGATAGTGGTGGGGAGCGGAATTCCAGCGCACTCTGCAATACAATCAGTGGGGGGAAAGTGGGGGCTTAGTCCAGGTGAGGGGAGAGGGTTGCTGTTGTCAATCATTCAGGATGGGGTGGAGGAGGCTACCTCACCCTGGATCCCATGAGATTTAACCTTGTGCAACAACAACTATGCGGTACCTTGTCAAAGGCCTTGCTAAACAGGAGAAGTAAATAAGAGAGTGCAGAATATGGTGTTATGTTCATAGCTAGGTGTAGAGAATGAGCAACTTAGTATAAGGTAAGTTCATTCAAAAGTTTGATGGCAACAGGGATGAAACTGTTCTTGAGTCAGTTGGTAAGTGTCCTCAGACATTTGTATCTTTTTCCCAACGGAAGAAGGTGGAAGATAGAATGCCCAGGGTTCATGGGGTCCTTAATTATGCTGGCTGCTTTACTGAGGCAGCAGGAAATGTAGACAGAGTCAATGGATGGGAGGCTGGGTTGCGTGATGGATTGGGCTATATTCTCAACCCTTCGTAGTTTCTTGCAGTGCAGGAACCAAACCAAGCTGTGTTAGAACCAGAAAGGATGCTTTTTCTGGTGCATCTGTAAAAGTTGGTGAGAGTCATTGCGGACATACTGAACTGGCTTGAGGGGCTGAATATCATTCTCCTGATTCTGATGCTCGCCATCATCATCTCAAGGTCAACAAATGCCATCCTTGTCAGCAACTCTCACACATCCCATGAATAAATAAAAATGTGTCCCTGCCTATTATTATTGTTGCTTGTACTTTGATTAAGTCTTGCTGTACTTCAAGAATTGTGAGGGTTAAACCGATTAGTTAGCCACCTTGTCAGTTGTTGTTGACTGTACACCACGCAATTTTTAAACAAAATGGAGAGGCTTCCCAGGTAGCCCAGAGAATTTATTCAGTCATTAATGAATCTGTAGAGATCAGGGGGTACCCGATCTGATCCATAACCTGAGGACACTCAGCTCTTTGCGGTTAGAATTGTGACTGCCATTTAAGGAATCAGTGGAGATTCATCAGAATTAGGCCTTCCCTGCGAAAGCTTCGAAGGGCAAACCAATTTGAGAAGCTGGAGTTGTTTCTTTACAGCAAAGAGGATTAAAGCAAGTTTAATAGCTTTCGAAACGTGGAGCGATTTTGATTATTGGGCGGAACTTCTAAGAACCAGCCTTGGCATGGTGGGCCGGATAGTCTCCTGTAAGATTCTATGATTTTCTTTCAGATATTTCACTGGAATTCTGGCCAATAATCCAAATTGGAGAAGCGTGCCTATTATGTCTGTGAGGTCAGGATGCATGTGGGAGGTGTTTTATAATAATACAGAAATGTTACTAATGAAATGACGACAATGTAGGCAGTCTATGAAAAGATGATTGATAGCATGCGACTGCAAAATTAAACCTTAGCCTTAACTATTTCATATTTCAGGCAGATTTTAATAACATATTTCCACTTCTTTTACAATGGTGATCAGCTACTTAATTTTAACTTTTCTCACTTTTCAGTATATTCATAAGTACTATAAATGCATCTTAAACCTGGAAATAGCTTGACAATATTTTGCAATGATCAAAACTGATATTACATTACTTTTTGGAGCTACCACTGAGGGCCATTAATGTGGTGTGTCTGAACTGTCTAAATAATTGCTGGTTATCATTTAGTTTAATTGTTCCATGTTAACATCGTACTGTTTCCTTGAAGCTTAACAATTTTCAAAATAATAATAAAAAATGTTTTGTCAATTCACTCCAAATTTGCCCTAGATTTTGGGCTCTAATTTCATCCACTCCCCCTCTACTTCTCCACCCACCCCCCCAACACTGATTCTTCTCCTAACTTCTTGAAAAACATCCAAAAATAGGCAACAGAAAATGACTAAAAGAACTTAGTGCTATATTTGACATTCAGTAATAATAACTAAGGTCGCCACGTTCTCAGGCTACTTTCTCTTTTGAGGCGGTGAGTTGACTGGTGATGATTTACCCGAGGATTACCCAATTTCAGGTGAGGGGCAAGGTTGAGAAGGCGAATCCTTCATGGATAACCTCAGCTGGTTCGAGAATTGCATCCATGCTAACCATTCTTCCAGCCGATTGAGCTAACTGACTCCCCATAATAGTATACAACATACAGTAATTTAATTCAATAAGGACCCCAAGGCACTTTTTATTTTATTAGTGTCACAATAGGCTTACATTAACACTGCAACAAAGTTATTATGAAAATCTTCAAACTTACTAATCATTCCTCTTAAATTCTCATCCAAATCATTAATATAAATGACAAGTAGACCCAATACTGATTCCTGAGTTGCCACACTCCAGTGCCTGTTTGGATACACTGAGGGAGAACTTAGCAAGCCACTCCACCTAATCAGCATGTCTTTTGGGCTGTGGGAGGAAACCAGAGCACCTGGAGGAAACCCACGCAGACACAGGAAAAACATGCAGACTCCGCACTTACACTGATCCAAGCCCCGAATCGAAAAAAATTTAACATCAATCCATTGTAAGGAAATATTAGGACAGGTGACAAAAGTTTGATCAAAGAAGTTTCAATGAGAGTATTAGGAAGGAATTAGAGGTTGAGAAATTTAAGGAGGGAACTCTAAAAATCAAGGACCAGGTTGAGGAAGGGAAGGCCACAAATCATGGAGACATGGAAATCGGGAATACTCAAGAAGCCAGAATTGGCTTGACGACAGAAAACCAGAGGGTGGTTGTAGAGGGTTGTTTTTCAAATTGGTGTGCCTCAGGGATTGGTGCTGGATCCACTGTTACTTGTCATTTATATTAATGATTTGGATGACAATTTAGAAAGCATGGTTAGTAATTTTGCAGATTGGTGGCATAGTGGACAATGAAGAAGGTTATGTAGGATTGCAACGTGATCATGATTAATTTGGCCGATGAATGGCAGATGGATTTTAATTTAGATAAATGTGAGGTGATGTATTTTGGTAGATCAAACCTGGTCAGAACTTAGTCAGTTAACGGTAGGGCTTTGGAAAAGTTATACAACAAAGAGATCTAGGAGTACAGCTTCATAGCTCCTTGAAAGTGGATCACAGGTGGATAGGGTGGTGAAGAAGGCTTTTGGCATATTTGAATCATTGGTCAGAACGTTATATACAGCAGTTCAGACATGTTGTTGAAGTTATACAAGACATTAGAGAAGCTACATTTGAAATACTATGTACAGTTTTGGTCGCTCTATTATAAAAAGAATATTATTAAAGTAGAAAGTAGGCAGAAAGGATTTACTAGGATACTACCGGAACTTGGTGGTTTGAGTTATAAGGAGAGGCTGGATAGACTGGGTCATTTTTACCTAGAACATAGCCGGCTTAGGAGTAATCTTATAGACGTCTATAAATTAATGAGGGGCATAGATAAGATAAGTAGTCAAAATTTTTTCTCAAAGTTAGGAGAATCTAAAACTAGAAGGCATAGGTTTAAGGTAAAAGGGGAAAGATACAAAAGGGTCCAGAGAGGCAATTGTTTTACACAGAGAGTGGCGAATGTCTGGAATGCGCTACTAGAGGTAATGGTAGAGGCGGGTACAATTTTGTCTTTTATAAAGCATTTAGACAGTTACATGGGTAAGATGGGTATAGAGAGATATGGGCCAAACGCAGGCAATTGGGACTATCTTAGTGGTAAAAACTGGATGGCATGAACAGGTTGGACAGAAGCACTTGTTTCCATGCACTAAACCTCTAAAAACAAATTGCCTCTGGGTCAAAATCCTGGAAGTCCCTGCCGAAGGGAGCATCTTCCCTTAAAGGAATGCAACGGCTCAAGAAGGTAGTTCAAGGGCTACTTGGGACAGATAGTGACCTCAGCATTCTGTGATTCAAAGAATAAATAAAAAGGATAGAACTGGAATTCTTAATAAGATACAGAGACATTGAAATAGGGGATAAACTGAACAATCACAATATGCATCATGCATAGAAAATAGGAGCAGGAGTAGGTCCTACAGCCCTTCAGTATCACAATTCATTATAATCACTGGTCAATCAAAAATGCAATACCTCAATCCTGTCCTTCCCCCATATCTTTTGATCCCTTCAGTCTCAAGAGTTACATCTAATTTCTTCTTGAAATCAGACAATGTTTCGGACTCAACTACGTTCTGGGATAGTGAAATCCACAGATTCACCAACCTCTGGGTGATGAAACTTCTCCTCACCTCATTTCTAAAAGATTTATCCCTCATCATCAAATTATGACTCCTAGTTCTGGACTCCCCCACCATTGGGAACATTCTTTCTGAATGTGCAATAGTTATTGATTAGGGCAATAGTTAATCTAAATCGGGGGTCTTAAAGTGACACTGTACAGTAAGAGTCCAAAGGCTGTCCCATGATGTAATTGAACATATATTCATGACCTGAAAAGTCCAGTTCATCCCCTTTCCAAACTTTTCTACTCACTCATTTCCTGCAAACAGTCTGGTATGGCACCTGCTCTGACCAAGATCACAAAAAAACCACAAAAGATTGTGAACATAGCCCAGCCCATCACTCAAACCAGCTTCTCACCCATTGACTCTGTCTACACTTCCCGCTGCCTCCAAAAAGCAGCCACCATAATCAAGGACCCCATGCATACAGGACATTCTCTCTTCCACTTTTTTCCTTTGGGAAGAAGATACAAAATCCTGAGATCACTTATTGGCTGATTCAAGTACAGCTTCTTCCCTGCTGCCATCAGACTTCTGAATGGACCTACCTCACACTAAGTTGGTCTTCCTCTACATCCTAGTTATGACTGTAATATTCTGTACTCTCTCTCCTTTCTTTCTCCCCAATGTACTCTATGTACGGCATGCTTTGTCTGTATAGTGTGCAAGAAATAATACTTTTCACTGTATGCCAATATAGTGGGTGGCATGATGGTACAGTGGTTAGCACTGCTGCCTCATGGTGCCAGGGACCCAGGTTAAATTCTTGTCACTATCTATGCGGAGTTTGAGCATTCTCCCCCATGTCTGCGTAATTTTTCTCTGGATGCTGTGGTTTCCTCTCACAGTCCGAAAGGCACGCTGTTTAGGTGCATTGGCCATGCTAGCTTCTTCCTCAGTGTACCCAAACAGACACTGGAATGTGGCAACTTGGGAGATTTTCATAGTCACTTCATTACAGTGCCAATGTAAGCCTGTTTGTGACATTAAGAAAAATAAACTTTAACTTCTCCCCAATGTACTCTTTATGTGGTATGTTTTGTCTGTATAGCGCTCAAGAAACAATACTTTGTATACTAATACATGTGATAATCATAAATTAAATCAAATCAAATGAAAGGATGAAAGTGGGAGCTGGGCAGTGTCCAATTGGTCAGACAGGGAGAGAATCCTTAGAGAGAGGGAAAGCATTCTAAGTTGGTGAAAGGTGGAAGTGGAATATTGTTGTGTAACTTGTGAGCAGTACTGCTGGAGGCCATCAATACTTAGCCACAGGAAGACGAGAGGAAATGAAAGAGAATGATTTGAATCAAAGCAAGCTGACAAAGTGGTGTGCATTAGGCACTATCCTTCCATTAAAATAACTTGCATTTCTTTTGCACCTTTACTGTAGTAAAATGTCCCAAGAATGAACAACAGCGTGAAGCAGAAAGGCCAAATGGCCTGTTTCCATTTTGCAATTTCCATCTTGAAATTTCCATGTAACAACTGCTTTGGTAGGATCTGGGAACCTGGGTTCAAATCGCACCACTGCAGATAGTGATGACTGAATTCCATAAAAATCTAATTATCAGTTTATTTATTAGCATCACAAGTAGGCTCACATTAACACTGCAATGAAATTACTTTGAAAATCCCCTAGTTGTGCCTGTTTGGGAATACTGAGGGAGAATTTAGCACAGCTAAAGCACCTAATCAGCACATCTTTCAGACTGTGGAAGGAAATGGGAACACTCAGACGAAACCCACACTGATACAGGGAGAACATGCAAACTCCGCACAGACAGTGACCCACGCCGGGAATCGAACCAGGGTCTCTGGTGCTATGAGGCAGCCAAGCTAACCGCTGTGCCACCGTGATGACCATGGAATTGTTGTCAATCATCATAAAAATACAGCTGGTTTATTGATGTCCTTTAGGAAAGGAAATCTGCCATCTTTACCTGGTCTGGCCTATGTGTGACTCCAGACTCACAGCAATGTGGATGACTCTCAAATGTCCTCTGAAATGATGGGCATTTTGGGGTAGACAATAAATGCTGACTCAGCCAGTGATATCCACATCCTTTAAATTAATAAATAAATAAATAATACAATCATTTATGGATACAATCAGTGCAAACACAAGGAAAATCACAAAGCTTTGCTAGATCATTCATTAAATATAAACTGAATCTTATAGTCTTAACGAGACAGAGTGTAGCTCTACAGAATGCATGGCTGAGAGCAGTATCATTGGCAAACATTAACCTGTATTCATATAGCAACTTTCACCAACTCAGAACAGCTCAATGTATTTAAATGCTAATAAAGTACTTTTGAAGTGTATACACTGCTGTAAGATAGGAAATATGGTAACCAATTTACACACAGCAAACTCCCGCAAACAGCAACATGATCAGATGCGACCAGGTCATCTATTTTTGATGATTAAGGGATGCATATTGGCCATAATCCCAGGAAGAACTGTTTTCCCTCACTGTGGATCTTTTACGCTGCCTGCAAGGCGAAGTGGGGCCTTAGTTGAATGTTTAATGTGAAAGATGGCATCTTGGGATGATACTGCTCTCCATCAATGCTGCATCAGAATTTCTGATTGGATTATGTGCTCAAATCTTGGAGTTGGGGCGACTGATGCATATCTGAACTGACCCAGAAGTGAGTGTGCTACCAACTAATCCACCATTGCATTAAAACGTTACGGAGAAAGAGCCAAGCTTGTTTAACGCAGGATCCTAATATCAACAGAGAGCAGCAGATGGTTGTTGAAGGTGGATTTTCACCCAGTATATAAACATTCTCTTATTATTCCCTGTGCTCCATTACCAGCATGAGATTCCAGCATGGCAAAACTGCAAACATAAAATCCTTCCTTTCAAATTCTTCCATGATCTCTTCCCCACTCTATCCCTATTTCAGCCCAACAAACTTCCAAGATGTCTGCACTCTTCCAAACCTAGCCTCTTGAGTATTGCTGCACCATTAGCAGCTGTGGCTTGTTGTCTGAACAGGCAAGGGGACAGCAATTAGTATGAGTTTAGAAATTTTATTGAACAGAACTTAAAAGAAAATTAGAAGTGAAAAGGGAGCGAATGTAGAGACTATGTTCTCGAGCCAGTCCTTGTACCCAACTTGAACAGACTGAACTGAACTAGATCTTGAAACAATTGAACACACACACACTCTGAAACCAAAACATATTTCAACCCTTATTATTGGAAGTTTTTTTTTACTGTCTTAGAAAGACAATCCTTGTAGCTGTTGTTATTGTTTGCCTGCATTGCGTATCCTTCAGGAATGCAGCCAATTTTTAACTAACCTTTAGCCTTCTGATTCTACAAGTAAAGTTAGCAGTCAGTTGTTAAGCTTAGCAGGGTTAGTTACATTGGCAGAAATATCTTGAAATGAAGTCTTTGCATAGACTGAAGCCAACAAGTCTAAGCATTCATAAAGGGCGGAATTTTACCAGCACGTCCGTCTGAGACTCACACGATCCCATCCGAGGCCAACAGAGAATGCCATTCTCAAAGCCTCAGCCACCCCCGGAATTGGGACAGGCATGCTGGTAAAATTCTGGCCAGGATCTCTGAGCCTTCAACCATCAAAGTCCGAAACTCTGGAATCCCCTCTGGAAATCAATCACCTTCTTGATCTTGCTCCTCTTTTAATGATATCCCTTAAAACCAATCTCTTTGACAAAGCATTTGGACATCTAACCTAGGATCCCGTTATCTAGCTCAGTAGCAGCCTTTGTTTGACAGCCTTTCTGTAAATTACCTTGGAGTATTTTATTATGTTTGAGGCACTACCTAAATGCAAATTGTTGCTGTGTATGAAAAGATGGCTGAGGAACATAAAAAAGGAACAAGTGAAGTATTTTATAAACGACTAGAGCGTAAATTAGGGAAAACAAAAGAACACTGGTACAATTGTTGACCTGAAAGAAAACCTTGTCATGAGACTAGGTACAGTTGAGTATTAATTTAGATATATCATTGAAAAGGAGACATGTACAGAGCTATACACCATCCTCATCACCAATTTTGTCTTCGTTATATATCGATTGCTAACTACACAAAGTGAAACATAATGAGGTGCCACACTAGTAGTCAAACACGAGGCAGGTTTATTAAGAAAATTACTGCTAGTTTCAGTTTGAAGATGGAAGATTTGATTTGATTTGATTTATTATTGTCACCTGTATTAACATACAGTGAAAAGTATTGTTTCTTGTGTGCTATACAGACAAAGCATACCATTCACAGAGAAGGAAAGGAGAGAGTGCAGAATGTAATGTTACAGTCAAAGCTAGGGTGTAGAGAAAGATCAACTTAATGCAAGGCAGGTCCATTCAAAAGTCTGACAGCAGCAGGGAAAAAGCCGTTCTTGAGTCGATTGGTACGTGACCTCAGACTTTTGTATCTTTCTTCCCGACGGAAGAAAGTGGAAGAGAGAATGTCTGGGGTGCGTGGCGTCCTGATTATGCTGGCTGCTTTGTTATTGGCAGTGCGAGATAACAAAGCTTGTGAATCTCTCTGCTTCAGTCACTACAGATCACGTGATGTTATACCAGATGAGATGTAATCGCTTTAAATACATAACAGGTGCTAAAGGATCTTCAAAGAGCCGCCACAGGCTGAATGGCTGAATGAGATAATGACTTTCCTGTTGCAGAGTATTAGTGCTCAAAATTGTACTCAAAATTATGCCAGTCTGTAAAGAATAGTGAATTAATGGAACTTGCTTTTCATAATACCTGATGTTGTCTCTCTGGATGCCTCACTAAACTGCACAACCATTGTGTTCCCTCAGAATGTTTAAACTGTAGGTGAAACGTACGTAGGAATCAGAGCATCCCTATTCTGCAGAAAGAGGTCTTTTGGCTCATTGAATCTACACAGATCCATGAAAGAGTATTTTACCCAGGCCCTGCTCCCATCTATCCCCTAACACTGTGCATTTACCCCACTAATCCACATATGTTTGGACACAAAGGGGCAATTTACCATGAGTAATCCACCTAACCCACACATCTTTGGACACTAAAGGGTAATTTATCCTGGGTAATTCACCCAATCGACTCAGCTTTGGACACTGAGAGGCAATTTAGTATGGCTAATCCACCTCACGTACAAATCTTTGGACACTAAGGAGCAGTTTACCAAGGCTAGTCCGCCTAACCTACATATTTTTGGACACTAAGAGGCAACTTACCATGGCTAACCCACCTAACCTTTGGACACTGAGGGGCAATTTACCATGTACCTAACCTACACATCTGCAGACATTAAAAGGTAATTTTCCATGGCTAATCCACCTAACCTATACAATTAAGGGACAATTTAGCATGGCCAATCCACCTAACCTGCACATCTTTGGAATGTAGGAGGAAACCGGAGCATGCAGATTTGGGAAGAACATGTAAACTTCAAACAGACAGTCCCCCAAGGCCAGAATTCAACCTGGGTTCCTGGCACTGTGAGGCAGCAGTGCTAACCACGGTGCCACCATGCCGCCTTTCAACTTAATTTAACTTAATCCCTAGCAATTTCCAAACATTTGTGCCTTTGTCCCGAACTCTATCATCAGTGCACAGGACTGACTGTGATCCGTTGTGTGATGAGACATTCATTATAACAAGTTTTGATATGAGAAATCTGGCATTTTTTAAAATCCCTTTTAATCTCCGGGGTAATTATCGGAATCAGCAACATAAATGAATCCCGCCTAAAATGCACATTAATTAAATGAGTGATTAAACATTGTTTAATTAAACTGTTAAAATATGAAGTAATGGGATATTTTCTGCTCTCCACTTTGGCTATTAATATTAGAATCTTTAATTACCATCTGTGCTTTTTCGGATAGCAATAATAGAATCCCAGAGTACAGAAGGAGGCCATTTGGCCCATCCTGTGTTTGATGGTAGTTGAAAAAACTAGTCAATTAATTGCAACCCACTTTTCTTTCCTCATTTCTCCGTCAATTTTCCCTTTGCAAATGTTTATACATTTTCCTTTCTGAAAATCACTGTGGACTCCACTTCCAGGAGCCTTCCAGACAGAACCTTCCAGATCAAGATCCCTCAATGTCAACGAAACAAAAGAGCAAGGTAGTAGAGGCGGACACACTGGGATCATTTCAGACTTATCTGGCTAGCCACATAAACAGACTGGGAATGGAGGGATACAAACGAATGATCTCATTGGGTGCATGAGCGGCACAGGCTTGGAGGGCCAAAGGGACTGTTCCTGTGCTGTATTGTTCTTTGTTGTTTGTATCACAACAGCTTGTCAAGTAAAAAGATATTCTCGTCCTCACTTTTGCCAATTATTTTATAGAGTCCTCTGGAAATCTCCTGTCATTTCCAACTGGTTCAACAGTGGAGAGTGGAGGCGAGGGAGGTGCGGCGGAAGGAGTTTGGGGAGCATGGGGGGGAAAGGAGCACAAAAATGATTTCACACCGCCATCAATTTCCAGAACTTTCCAGTCATTCACACATTGACACTGGGAGAATATTCCAATACTGCCAATGGTACACCACCCTCATCAACTCCCCTACACCGCTCCCCCCACTACAATTTCCTACGAAACTTATGGTTGATTGCGCAGTAATTCCCGTCCCATGATTCTGCGAGTTTCTTGATGGAAAGTATCTGACCTTCTTCCATCCTGGTCATCACATGATACTATTTATGAATCACATTGAATGATCTCAATCAATGGCTGGGATTTTGCAGCCTCACCCGCCTCTGGGAACTCCTGACCCCACTGCATTTCATTTGACTCCTGGCCGATCTTCCCTCTGCCACCCCTGAGTTCTTTCTGTCCTGTCTAGACCTCACCCCCCCAACATGATTTTAACCACCACCATCACAAGCGAGGATCAGACAGCTGGCGAACTGGTACGACAATAATAGTCTCTCCCTCAGTGTCAACGAAACAAAGGAGATTATCATCGACTTCAGGAAGTGTAAAGGAGAACATGCCCCTGTCTACAGTGGGACGAAGGAGAAAGGGTTGAGAACAGACTTGATGGGCTGAATGGCCTATTTCAGCACTGTAGGATTTCTATGGTTTCTATGATAAAGCTTCAAGTTTTAGGTGTTCAGATCACCAACAACCTGTCCTGGTCCCTCCATGTTGACTCCATTTTAAGAAAGCCCACAAGGACTTCTATTTTTTCAGAAGACTAAGGAAACTTGGTAGGTCAGCTACAACTCTCACCAACTTTTACAGATGCACCGTAGAAAGTATTCCTTTTGGTTGTATCACAATTTGGTATGGGCTCCTGCTCTGCCCAAGATTGCGAGGAACTATAAGAGGTTATGAATGCAGCCCAATCCATCATGCAAACCAAACTCCCATTCATTGACTCTATCTACACTTCCCACTGCCTTGGCAAAGCAGTCAACATAATTAAGGACACCATGCACCCTGGACATTCTCTTTTCCACCTTCTTCTATGGGGAAAAGGATACAAAAGTCTGAGGTCACATACCAACCAACTGCAGTACAGCTTCTTCCCTGCTGCTGTCAGATATTTGAATGGACCCACTTTGCATTAAGTTGATCTTTCTCTACACCCTAACCATGACTGTAACACTGCATTCTGCATTCTTTCCTTTCCTTCTCTATGAACAATATGCTTTGTCTGTATAGCACGCAAGAAACAGTACTTTTAACTGCATACTAATACATGTGACAATAATAAATCAGATCAACTCACATCAGAAATCTCTACTGGCCTCAGGCAGGAATTTCCAGTCTTGCCTGAGCGAGGCTATAAAATCCTGTCCTCTATCACTCAGCATTGTTTTCTGAAAAAGTTCTCACCCAACTTGTATTTGAATGAATTATTGCTAACTGTGTCTATCACCCCCCGAGGCAATCTTAATGCATAGACTGATCATCCACTGAGTGAAAAAATATTTCCACAGATTGGTTAGGAATTGAAACTGGAGTTTGAGCTATTCAGTCACAGTAAACCACAGGTCCTGCCTATCCATTATTAAAACAACTGATGTTGCTCATGAATTTTCATCAGTATTGGAGGGGACCAGGTCAAATCATCTCAGCAAAAGAGACCTGACTTGAAATCAACACAGTTCAGAGATAAGGCTAAGCTTTAGTGATGAGCAAAGCTCCTCGCGAGGAGTGTTTGATCATGGAATTATTCTTTGGATCTCAAAGCACATGCCAAGAAACCTTTATATCCCATTGCTTTAGAAAAATAAAATGAATTTGAACTTGGGTTGCTCATTTTACTAAGATGATGTATTGAAAAGCAGATGACTACATATTGGGTCAGTGAAGATATTAAAGGGTGAAATCACTCGCAGAGTTCCTCTTGTGTGATCATTGTGTGTTGCTTATAATCCATCATCTGCCATTTGGTGGGAGAATGAAAATCCCAGAAAAGTATTATTAATGTTTTTAACATTACTCCAGGATTTTCCTAAACTAAATAACCAGGAGAAGACTTTGTCACAGAATTTCAATCCCTCAATGTGTAGTTTACCCTCCCTACCTCTGTAGCATTTTCCATCTCTACAGCTCCCTGAAATAGAAATGTAGCAACATACAAAATAGAATCAGGATTAGGCCATTCTTTGATTTATTATTGTCACATGCATTATCAAACAATAAAAAGTATTGTTTCTTGCTCACTATAAAGATAAAGCATACCGTTCATAGAGATAGAAACAAGAAAGTGGGGAACATAGTATTACAATCATAATGTGGAGATGCTGGTGTTGGGCTGACATAGTCAAAAATCTCACAGTATCACGTTAAAGTTCAACAGGTTTATTTGGTGATGAAGGGCCACTGTTTTGACAGCTTGAGCTATCAGAGTTTTGCCCCTTCATCACCAAATAAACCTGTTGGAATTTAATCTGGTGTTATGAGACTTCTTGCTGTGCTACAATCATAGTTGGGGTGTGGAGACAGATTAACTTAATGCATGGTAGACCCACTCAAAAGTCTGACAGCAAAGAGAAGCTATTCTTGAGTCGGTTGGTACGTGACCTCAGACTTCTGTATCCTTTTCCCAAAGAAAGAAGGTGGAAGAGAAAATGTCTGGGGTGCGTGGGATCCTAAATTATGCTGGCTGCTTTGCCGATGCAGCGGTAAGTATAGACAGAGTCAATGTATGGGAGGCTGGTTTGCGTGATGGACTGGGCAACATTCACAACCTTTTGTGGTTTCTTGCAACCTTGGGCAGAGCAGGAGCCCATACCAAGCTGTGATACAACCAGAAAGAATGCTTTCTATGGTGCATCTGTAAAAGATGGTGAGAGTCACAGTTGACATGCTAAATTTCCTTAGTTTTCTGAGAAAGTAGAGGCATCGGTGGATTTAACCCTTTGAGCCTGCTCTGCCATTCATTATGAGCATGGCTGATCATCCAATTCATTATCCCGATCCCACCGACTGCCCCGAACCCCACTCCATATCCCTTGATCCCTTTAACCCCTAACAGCTATATCTTACATCTCTGCAGTTCTCCAATTCTAGCCTCTAACATAACTTTCACTGCACCGTTAGCTGATGTATCTTCAACAGCCAAGGCTGTAAGTTCTGGAATTCCTTTCCTCCACCTCTCCATCTCTCTCCTCCTTTAAGATGGTCATTTGAACTGATTACATTGACCGAGTTTTTATTGGTCGCCTCTCCTAATATCAACCTACATGTTTCAGCATTGAACCCTATCTGATTATCCATCTCTGAGTCAACTTGGGTTGTTCTTCTGTGTTTATTGGTGCAAACAGTGCAAGTTGTTGTTCTGTTAAACATGGGCATTGATGACACACGGGGAATTCTGTGATCATATCAGCACAGGAATAGAACTGATGGATATTGGGACCAAGGAGATAGTGTTACCATGACAGCAAAATTGCATCCCGCAGTCAAATCCTGTTGTTCATTTCATTTACCTCATTTGAGGTAAATTGCAGTTTGAAACGGTTGCTTCTGACCTGGTGAAATGACAGAACACCATTTTGATGACATATTGCAACTTGCTTCAGTTTAATATTAACATTCAAAACTGAGAATGAATGCAACAATAATCCAGTTTATTATTAATTAATGTTAGGCTTTGGCATTAAAAATCAAAGCTAATAATGAATAATTCTTCCAATGTTAGTCCTAACACAAAGAACAAAGAACAGTATCTCATAGGGACAGACCCTTCGGCCTGACTAGCCTGCGCTGATCATATTTAACTATCTAAACCAACCGTTTATATCCCTCTATTCCCCACTTGCTCATATGGGTGGCGTGGTGGCACAGTGGTTAGCACTGCTGTCTTACAACGCCAGGGACCTGGGTTCGATTCCCAGCTTGGGTCACTGTCTGTGTGGAGCTTGCATGTTCTCCCTGTGTCTGCGTGGGTTTCCTCTGAGTGCTCCGGTTTCCTCCCACAGTCCGAAAGACGTGCTGGTTAGGTGTATTGACCTGAACAGGCGTCAGAATGTGGTGACTAGGGGAATTCCGCAGTAACTATTTTGCCACGTTAATGAAAGCCTTACTGATAAATTAACTTTATCTTTTACGTCTATCCAAATAAGTTTTAAATGTCGTTAATGTATCTGCCTCAACCACCTCACTTGGCAGTGCATTCCAGGCCACTGTCACCTTCTGTGTAAAAAACCTTCCCCTGCACATTTCCACTGAACCTTTCCCCCTTATCTTGAACTTGTGTCCCCTTGTAATTGTCATTAGCAACACGATCCTTATGACTGAAGCTCAGCATAGAAACTGGAAGCAGGAGTAGGCCACTCAGCCCTTTGAGCCATTCATTTTGATCATGGCTTTGAGTTCAATGTTGTGATTTCCCTTCCCCCCTATAATCCCTTGATTCCTTTAGCCCCAAGAACTAGAGGCAGATTGAGCAACCTCAGCTCTCACTCTGAGAGTTCATGTTTCTCACTCTGATTGAGATATCTCTATAGGTTTCGTCACCCGATCTCCCACCTCCAAACGCCTCGCTTCCTCCCTCCCCCTCTATCAATCCTCACCTTTAATCACCCGACACATCCATCATTACGGTGCTCTAATTGGCTTCCATAGCCAATTAGAAAGTAGACACGTTCTTTTACACTCAGCGAAGACCCCGAAACAACAACGACCAGTGAATTTGTTCAAAGTATTATTGCGTGAGAGATAATTATCAGTCAGGACAACAATTTTGCACTTTTGAACAGCATCACAACGTCTTTTACATCTACCCAAGAGGGCAAATTGGTGTTTTAGGTTCAATATCTTATTCATTTGAACTCAAGGTTCACTTTTGCTCTTAATCCTCGTGTTCCTGTCCTTGTTACTGCTGACCCAATGTGTCCAAAGATGTGTGGATTAGTTGGATTGGCCGTGATAAATTGCTCCTTAGTGTTAGGGGAACTAGCCAGGGTAAATACATGGGATTATGGGGATAGGGCCTGGATGGGATTGTAGTCAGTGCAGACTTGATAGACTGAATGGCCTCCTTCTGCACTGTAGGATTCTATGATTCTATGATTCTGTGACAAAAGCTACATAAGTGACTGGAAACCAATGTGCAATGATGTACCTCAGAGATCTGTGCTGGGTCCATATTATTCATCATTTAGGTAAACATCTTAGATGATTACATGCGGAGTAGGATTAATATGTTTGTGGATGGGCACAAAGACTGGTTAACAATAGGGTTGAGTATCTTGGGCTACAAGAAAATATAAATGGAATGTCAAATGGGCAGATAAGTGGCAGATGGAATTTAACCCTGAAAAATGAGGTGATAAACTTTGGAAGGAGTAATTTGACAAGGAAATATTCAATGAATGGCATGATACTAGGAAGTTCTCAGGGACAAAAGGATCTTGGCGTGTTTGTCCACAGATCTCTGAAGGCTGAAAGGCAAGGGTGGTAAAAAGGGTGTATGGAGCACTTGCCCTTATCATTTGAGGCAGATTACAAAAGCAGGGAAATCATGTTGGAGTTGGTCAGAGCTTTGTGAGCCACAGCTAGAGTACTGTGTACAGTTCTGATTGCCACATTATAGGAAGGATATCCACTGGAGAGGATGCAGAGGAGATTCACCAGGATGCTGCCTGGGATGGAACATTTGACTTATGAAATGAGGTTGGAGAGAATTGCATTGTTTTTGTTGGAGAAGAGAGGACTGAGGGGTGTCCTGATCGAGGTATTCAAGATTATGAAGGGAGTGGACAGAGTGGATAGGGAGCAGCTGTTTCCTTTAGTTGAAGGGTCAGTCATGATGGGCTATAGGTTTAAGGTGATGGGTGGGAGCTCTGGAGGGGTGGAAAAGTGAGGAAAAATGATTTTTCCCAGAAGATCCGGAATGCGCTGCCTGGGAGGGCGGGTTGCCTCATATCCTTTCAAAAATACCGGGATAAGCACTTGGCACATCATAACATTCAAGATTGTGGGCCAAGTGTTGGTAAACGGGAACAGATAGGTAGGTAGTTATTTCCCATGTGTCGTTACAGATGGGCCGAAGGGTCTCTTCTGCCCTCTGTGATTCTGTGCTAATCGGTTCACTCTCTCCGCACTCCTCCAATTCCCCTTTTTTGAGCATCCCAGCTTTCCATTATTTCACCGCTGACCGTGATTCAGTCACCTGACCAGGCCCTAACCTCTGGAATTCTGTCTGTAAAGCTTCCACACGGCTATCGTGGAAGATATTGCCTCTGATATAATTGTCAGCCAATATTAATTGTCCGGGCTTGCGAGCCAAGAATGCAAACTTGGCAAGATACCAGGGGGTAAACAGTGCAAAAGCCTCCCGGCAACAATCGTCAGCTGCCACAGAATCAAACAGAAAACAGATGAGGGGTGGAGGGTGGGGGGGGAATAATCCTTTTACGGAGCCCTACACATTGAAAATCAAAATTTGGAATTTGGTATCTGTGCTGAAGTGATACCAATATTTCTGAATACACCAGCGAGAAAGAAAGCTGTTGCAACTTGAGAAGTCATCGCTCTTGTGAGAGTTACAAGCAGCCAAATAAAGGATAGAATATTCAATTTGTTGTAGGGCCATGTATCCTTCAGATAATCATAAAAAAAAACAAGGCTGAGAACTGCTGAATCCTTTGAGGTGAAGCAAAGTTCAGATTTAGTTGAGTTATGTAAAAATAATGAGCAAAGTAACAGCTCAGCCTAAAATGAGTCACTAGGTTTTGTATTTGTACAAGAATGAATCACCTCTTAATGCATTGTACACAGACAAGACAGAAACAGAAACACAGACTCCCACGCAGAGAGACAGGCCAGCCACTGACAGCACGTCGATATACAGCTCAGCAAATACCTGTTGCATAGTTAGAGAAGATACATCACTGTTTCCTCCCTCTCCGTCCCCCTTCATTGCATCGCACCCTGCTCCAAATTCTTCCTCCTCCCTATATTCTCTCTCTCTCTTGTCTCTTTGAGTAATGCATGACTCCCATGGGATGATACGCTGGTGTAGCAGTTAGCTCTGCTGCCTCACAGCACCTGCAGTCCAGGTTCGATTCCAGCCTTGGGTCGCTGTCTGTGCGGAGTTTGCACATTCGCCCCATGTGGGTTTCTACCAGGTGCTCCGGTTTCCTCCCACAGTCTGAAGACGTGAGGGTCAGGCCATGCTAAATTGTGCCTTAATGTCCCAGTATGTTTAGGTTAGTGGGATTAGCAGAATAATTGCATGGAGTTATGAGCATAGGGCAAGGAGTGAGCCTGGTTAAGATGCTTTGGCCTCCTTCTGCACTGTAGAGATTCTATGATTCCTGTTTTTCAGATGATTCCTTAAACCAAGCCTCCCCACCACCTGCTTAAAACGATGCAAAAGTCCTCATGGCCATCATTTGGAAGAAGAGTGTGGATATCCGCTCCCCCCCACCAGCCCGCCCAGCCCCCACCTCCCCAGGACCCCTGACTCCTGTGTCCTAGTGGACTAATATATATCTCTCAACCAACATCATGCAAAATATTGGTTATCTGACTATTCATCCTATTACTGTGTGTGGGATCTTGCTGTACACAATTACTTTTCCAGGATGTGAACTTCACTGGCAAGGCCAGCATTTATTACCCGTCTCTAATTTCCCTTGAACTGAGCGCCCACCACGGGAATCGGAATCGGGTGAGTGGTGGACAATAGAAAGGTTCGTTGGTTTCCAGCAGAATTTTGCAGTTTCAGAATGAGCGAGACTGTAAAATCCCACCCAGTGTGTTACTGGATCATTTCAGAGAGCAGGTCAGAGTCAACTGCATTGCTGTGCGTCTGGACTTACATGTAGGCCAGACCGGTTAAGGATGGCAGATTTCCATGCCCTCTCCCCTCTTTTATGAACCAGGTGGGTTTTAATGACAATCAATAATAGTTTCTTAGTCACCGTCAGCAAGTTTTCAGAGTTACTAATTTAGTTTAAAATTCCTCCAGCTGCCATGGTGGGATTTGAACCCATGTCCCCTTTGTGTCATCCTGAAGCTACTGGGCTGGCGGCAATCCAGCTTCGCCACTATCTCCCCTAGCCGATCACGGCGCTTCCTCTAGACTGTATTTCATTGGTTGTCAGACACTTTGGGACATTCTATGAGGGGTGCTATAAATCAAACCTTGCTTTTCTTTCTGACTCAGGCCCATTATCTCCTTGATACTTTTGCCCTCCCCTTTCTCTAACAATCCTGAGGCTTTTTAAGCTTGTTGATCTTTTTTATTTAAACTTCCCATTTACTAATTGGCCGGAATTTTACCACCCCATCCACCATAGGAATCGGAATGGGCAAGGGGCGGACAATGGGAAGGTCTGTTGACTTCAAACCTTATGGTTTTGGGACGTGTGAGACCATAAAATCCCACCCACAATGCCTCCTGTTGCTTTGATCCATCCTTCACTTTGACATTGGGTTGCTCGTTCCGGATGGACTTGGAGACTCCATTGCACAATGGCCTTCTGCTTCCAAACACAACCCACAATATCACTGCCATTGGCCCTCTGTACCCATCATGACCTTTCATCCCCTGACCAACTGGAAAGTAAAAAGACTTTTCATTGGCCAACTGTCTTTCAGTCAAAGATCCTACTTTTGCCATTTCCAATTTTTTTCTAACTATTGAGTCACTATTAGGCAATTAACCTTCAAAATTTGGAGACTTCTAAAATATTCAACCTAGTTCCATCACATAACCACCTCAGACAATTAAAATTGGCTTGTTACCCCAGTTCCAATGTTTGCATTACTTATCAATGAAGGTGTTCAAGGAGAATTTTTTAATTTCAATTTCTCTCACAACCATGTCCAGGAGATATTTTTATTCATTCGTGAGACATGGGCTTTGCTGGCTAACCAACATTTATTGCCCTTTCCTAGTTTCCCCTGTTCAAAGGTTCAGTTGACAGTCAACCACATTGCTGTGGTTCTGGAGTCACATGTAGGCCAGACCAGGTAAGGATGGTAGATTTCCTTCCCTACAAGACATTAAAGTTTATTTATTAGTCACAAGTATAGCTTACATTAACATTGCAATGAAGTTACTGTGAAATTCCCCTAGTTGCCACACTCCGGCTTCCAATGCACCTAACCAGCAGGTCTTTCAGAATGTGGAGGAAACCCACACAGACATGGGGAGAACATGCAGACTCCAGACAGTCAGTCATCCAAGCCAGGAATCAAACGCGGGTCCTTGATGCTGTGAAGCAGCAGTGTTAACCTCTGTGTTACTGTGCTGCCCCATTAGTGAATCTGATGGGTTTTTCCGACAATTGACAATGGCTTCATGGTTATCAGTAGATTCTTATATTCAGATTTTTATCATTGAATTCAAATTTCACCAACTGCCGTGGCGGGATTCAGACCCGGATCCCCGGACATTAGCAGAGTTTCTGGATTAATAATCTAGTGATGATAGTCACTAGCCGTCACCTCCCCTTAGTAATTATTCCCTTAATAAGACTCCAGGTCAAATCATGGAGAGGGTTGGTGACTCAAGTGAGCAACGCCTACCACAGCAACCATGGGTTAACAGCGACTGCGACATCTCACAAGCAGACAAACAATAGTTGAGACACTGACTGCGTCCCTTTAATGCTCGGAAGCTGTGAGATTCTTTCACTGAAAGTAGAAATCGGACATTGGGAGCAGGAGCGGGTAACTTACTAATTAGAGAGGAGCGCAGAGAAATGTCAACATGGCGAGGGGAGGGGACTTTTTTTTAAAAAAAATGCACCTTTTATCTATTTTAGGAGTGGACTGGCAGGCCACCGTTTCCACGGCAACACATAATCGCAGCAGGGCCGACTGGTCATTACTATAGAAACTGGCAAGCTGTCCACTTATAAATAAAGCAGAATTGTTAACCAGATAGGTTCTGGACTTGTGGGATCAGCGGGTCTCTGAATAAAATTTAACCCCCCTTCTCCCATGCAACCTCCCCCCCCAACCCCCCCATAAACCCCACCCATCTACCTGCCGTCATAGCAACAGGTTCTAATTTCTCTGGGACCTGTTCCAAGCTGGCTGTGGGCTGTCTAATCCCTCCTGTGAGATGCATCGCTTAACGCTTGACCCTCATCAACTGCCTCGTCAGGCGCGAGTGGGAGTTTATTTCCCCTCCGCGCCTGAAACCCGCAGATGGAGGCTGAGCCCTACGAATCCCGGCCACCAGCGCATCTGCTCAGTCGGATTGCAGGAGGGATTCTGTGTTCCTTCCTCGCACACGTAAACGTCTGCCGTCGCCCAGAATAGAAACTAGGTTATCATTTACATAAATCATTCGCTTTCATTATCAGTTTCAGGAAAGGACCAGATTCCTTCATCACAGAAGCACAGTTACACATTGTGGTTAGTAAGCTTTCATTAGCCAAAATCAGGTCACCATATATAAAAAACAACACCCAGTGATGGGGAGCCAAGAACTGGAAGTGTTTTTTTTTTGCTAAAAGCTATTTATACAATTGTTTAATACACTAAGGAAAATATTTCCACTTGTAGAGGAGACCAGAACTAAGGGCCATACATTTAAGATAGTAATTAACGCAATGAGGAATTTAGGTGTAAAGTCTTCACACTTTTTTTTTCATGGGATGCAAGTGTCTCTTGCAGCCGTCCCAATTTGCCCTTAAATGCAAGGAAATAGAATGCAATATTTCCAAATTTGCATATCACGCTAAGCAGGCTAGTGATTTGTGAGGAGAATGCCAAGAGGCTGAAGGGTGACTTGGACCGGACTGTCTGACTGGGCAAATACCCGTTAAATGTATCATAATGTGGACAAATGTGAGGTTATCCACTTTGGTGACAAAAACAGGACAGAAGATTATTATCTGAATGGTTTTGATTTGATTTGATTTGCTTTATTATTGCCACATGTATTAACATACATGACAAGTATTGCTTCTTGTGTGCTACACAAACAAAACATACTTTTCATAGAGAAGGAAATGAGAGAGTGCAGAATGTAGTGTTACAGTCATAGCTAGGGTGTAGAAAAAGATCAACTTAATGCAAGGTAAGTCTATTCAAAAGTCTAACAGCAGGCGGGAAGTCTTGAGTCGGTTGGTACGTGATCTCAAAGTTTTGTATCTTTTCCCAACAGAAGAAGGTGGAAGAAAGAATGTCCAGAGTGCGTGGGGTCCTTAATTATGCTGGCTGCTTTGCCAAAGCAGTGGGAAGTATAAACAGTGTCAATGGATGGGTGGTTGGTTTGCGTGATGGATTGGGCTACATTCACAACCCTTTGCAGTTCCTTGTCGTTTTGGCAGAGCAGAAACCATACCAAGCTGTGATACAACCAGAAAGAATGCTTTCTATGGTGCTTTGTAAAAGTGGCACTTTAGGAGAAGGGGACCAGGGATTCCTGGTGGAACAATCGCTGAAGGTTGCCTTGCTGGTACAGCAGGCAAAGAGGAAAGCTAATGGCATGTTGGCCTGCATAGCAAGAGCATTTGAGTGCAAGAGTAAAGGATGTCTTGCTGCAGTTACACAGGGCCTTGGTGAGGCCACAGATTGAGTATTGTGTGCAGTTTTGGTTTCCCATTCTGAGGAAGGACATTCTTGCTGTTGAGGGAGTCAGTGAAGGTTCACCAGACTGATTCCTGGAATGGCAGGACTGACGTATGAAGAAAGATTGGATTGACTGGGATTGTACTCACTGGAATTTAGAAGAAAGAGAGGAAATCTCATTGAAACACGTTAACCCCTGGTGGGACTGGGCAGGCTACATGCGGGAAGAATGTTCCCAATGTTGGGGAAGAGAAGAAAAAGGAGTCACATCTAAAAATAAGGGATAGACCATTCAGGACTGAGACGAGGAAGACTTTCTTTACTCAGAGAGTTGCGAACCTGTGGAATTTTCTACCACAGAAAGCTGCTGGGGCCAGTACGTTCAATCTGTTCAAGAGGGAACTGCTCGTGGACCTTGTGACTAAAGGGATCAAAGGGTATGGAGAGAAGTGGGAGTGGGATACTGAAAGTGCATGACCAGCCATGATCATATTGAGTGGTGGAGCAGACTTGAAGGGCGGAATGGCCTACTCCTGCACCTGTTTCTATGTTTGAACCGAGTGATTTGTCAGGCCATTGCAGAGGGCAGTTAAGAATGAACTACATTGCTATGGCTGAACCAGGTAAGGATGGCAGATTTCTTTCCCTAAAGGATGGGTTTTAATGATAATGAATGGCAAGTGTCAGGGTCACCATTCTTAAGATGACTTTTCAATTCTAAATTTATTAGTTGACTATTAAATTCCACCATCTTGGGATTCGAATCCATGTCCCCAGAGAGTTAGCCCAGACTTCTGGTTTATTAATCTAGTTATAATACCATTTTGCCACCACTTCATAGAATCATAGAATCCCTACAATGCAGAAGGAGGCCATTTGGCCCATCAAGTCTGCACCGACTCTCTGACAGAATATTTCACTGAGGCCCTATCCCCAAAACCCCTTGTTTTCATCCCACTAATTCCCCCTAACCTACATATCCTGGGACACTAAGGAGGCAAGTTGGTCTGGCCAATCCATCCAACCTATACATCTCTGGATTGTGGGAGGAAACTGGAGCACCCAGAGGAAACCCACACAGATGCCGGGAGAATCTGCAAACTTCACACTGTCAGGCAACCAAGGGTGGAATTGAACCCGGGTCCCTGGTGCTCTGAGGCAGCATTGCCAGTCACTGTGCCATCAAGATAAAGTCACCATAATCGCATAGGCTGCTCTTTTCTTTCAGCAGGAGAGCTGGATGGTAGTGATTTAACTGAGAATCACCATATCTCAGGCGAGAGGCAAGGTTGAGAAGGCAAAACTTTATGAATAATCACAGCCAATGCAGGAATGGAGGCTGCACTGCTGGCATTCCTCCGGGTCAGCAGTCCAGCCAACTAAAGTACTTTGCTACCATGGGGAGTGATTGAGGCAAAAGACAGAGGTGCAACTTTAGGGGACGTTGGATAAACATGAGGCAAAAGAGAATAAAAGCAAATGTTGATCAAGTGACATTTTCTCTTCCTCTCCCTTCTGTCGGGAAAAAGATACAAAAGTCTGAGGTCACGTACCAACCAACTCAAGAACAGCTTCTTCCCTGCTGCTGTCAGACTTCTGAATGGACCTACCTTGCATTAAGTTGATCTTTCTCTACACCTATGACTGTAATACTACATTCTGTACTCTCTTGCTTCCTTCTCTGTGAAAAGTATACTTTGTCTGTGTAGTGCGCAAGAAACAATGCTTTTCGTTGTATGTTAGTGCGTATGACAATAATAAATTAAATCAAATTAAAAGGTGAACTGGGAGGAAGATTGTGTGGAACACAGATGCCAACATAGACCAACTAGACTGCATGGCCTATATTGTGCATTCTGTATAATTCTTTTGGGATGTTTCCTGAATCCTCTTTCTAATTTTGTGTGACAGTGTGGAGCCCATTAAGAATAATGAGGGGATTATTCAGTGTAATGATTAGCAGGTGAGATCAGCCTCAGTATCTTAAACTGCAATTAACACCGTCTTTCACATCAATACAGGAGCAGGAATAGCTCATTCATAGTTTGCTCCACCAGTTAGCACTTGAGGCTGTTGTACCATTCATTCAGTTTGTGCCCGTTGTACAATTGAAATATCGGATCCATGCAGGTCTAACACTAGTTTCCATGAGTGCAGGAACTGCATTTGCCAAAGCTTTCTGCGATGCCTTAAAATGCCTATTCAGTTCCAGTTTCCAGCTATTTCCACAGCTGGCCAGTGAATTCTCTGGCCATCCACACCGGTGGGATCTTTTAGTCCCACAAATAGTGAACCCCTCCCACCTCTGGGAGGGGTCACCCATTAACAGTGGTAGGGCTAGAAGGTCCCGCGGCCAGTGAACAACACATTGTTTTCTGTCACTGAGGCTGGGAGACCAGTCCCATGTTTACTTTACTCTGAGTCCACATCCAGGTTAACCAACCAAGCACAATGAGTATCAAAAGTAAACAGACTCACATAATCAAACAAATGATAGTTGAACAGTACAATACCTCAATCCCATTTACCCTCCTTAGCTCCAAGCTGCCATAGAGTCATAGAATCCTACAGTGCAGAAGAAGGTCATTTGGCCCATCATGTCTACTCTGACCACAATCCCACCCAGGACCTATCCCCAGAACCCCCTGCATTTACCTAGCTAGTCCCCCTGATTAAGTTAGGACCAATTTAGTATGGTCAATCTACCTGACTTGCACATCTTTGGAATTCCTAAAGCTAACGCTTCTGAGTTTTAAATCCTAAACCAGTCTTCACGCCCCTTCTTAAACATTGAACTGCATCAAAGTGCAGCATGGTGGCATTGCCATTTCGCACCGCCAAGGACTCAGGTTCAATTCCAACCTCGGGTCACTGTCTGTGTGGAGTTTTCACTTTCCCTGTGTCTGCATGGGTTTCCTCTGGGTGCACTGGTTTCCTCCCACAGTCCAAAGATGTGTGGGTTTGGTGGATTGGCCATGCGGAATTGACCTTATTATGAGGGGGATTAGCAGGGTAACTGCATGGAGGGGATAGGGATAGGGCCTGGATGGAATTGTTATCAGTGTAGACTCTATGGGTTAAATGGTCTCTTTCTGCACTATTGGGATTCTATGATTCAATGAAAATAAAATCTAATAAAATAAACCCAGCATATTTATCCCAGGCAACCATCTGCTGTCCCCAAATCACATCAGCATCAAATAATACGAAGCCAATCCAATCCAAAAGTAAAGTTCATAAATGTAAGCTGGTCACAAATAAATATGTTGCGGATTTCAGGAGAAACTTCTTTATCAAAAAGTAGTGAGAACGTGGAACTCACTTAGCACAGGGAATAGCTGAGGTAACTAACATTGATCCAGTTAAGGGACACCAGATGCACACTCGAAAGAAAATGGAATAGAAGAATGTGCCAATAAGCTTCGAAGGCAAGTGAAGTGAGAGGAGGCCTTTGTACAACCAATTGGCCTGAAAGGCTATGCACGCGGTGTAACTTGGTGAAACAATCTGAAGTTTAAGTTTTATTTATTAGTGTCACAAGTAGGTTTACATTAACCAATGAGTTTACTGTGAAAATCCCCTAGTTGCCACACTCCGGCATCTATTCAGGTACACTGAGGGAGAATTTAGCACGGTCAATGCACCTAACCAGCACATCTTTCAGACTGCGGAAGGAAACTGGAGCACCCGGAGGAAATCCACGCAGACATGGAGACTCCAAACAAACACTGACCCACACCGGGATTCTAATCCGGGTCTCTGGAGCTGTGAGAAAGCAGTGTGCTACCATGCTGCCCTTAGTATCTTAGTAGGTGACTGCCACAAGTTTGTAAGTTGCCAGCAGTGTGTAAAACTGACAGAAAGGCGCCAAAAACACAGATGGTTTCTGTTATGGGAGCTAACACAACACAACATCAGTTTTAAAGCAAGTTGAACAATTCCCAAATAGGAAGAGATGCTTGAATTTAGATATAAAAATAGAAATTAGGCGCAGAAGTGGGAATAGTCTACTGTTATTATCACTAACGACTATTAATCCAGCAACTCAGCTAATGTTCTGGGGATCTGGGTTCAAATCTTGCCACAGCAGATGGTGAAATTTGAATTCATAAAAAAAAAATCTAGGGTTAAGAATCTACTGATGAACATGAAATCATTGTTGATTGTCGGAAAAACCCATCTGACTCATAATGAAGGAAATCTGTCATCCTTACCTGGTTTGGCTGTCATGTGACTCCAGAGTCACAACAATGTGGTTAACTCTCAACTGGCCTCCAAAGGGCAACTAGGGGTGGGCAATAAATGCTGGCCAGCCAGTGATGCCCATGTCCATGAATGAATAAAAAAAAGTGGGTAATTCTGTCCCTCAAGCTTGCTCCTATATTTGATAAGACCATGGCTAATCAGATCATGATCCTAACCTCTGATAACCTTCACCTTCTGTGTCAGCTGGCCATGAGCAATATTTAAGAGGCGTCTCAACAGATGCGCGATTAGGCCAGGATTAAAGGGATACGGACAACGTATGGGCAAAAGGTGTTCAGTTTAGAAAGGCTTCATGGCTTGGTGAGTCAAAGGGCCTGTTCCTGTGCTATTCTTTTGTTCTTTTCGTTCTTTCTTGTTAGTCAGGAATCTATCTCTGCCTAAAATGTATCCAATAACCCTGTCTCTATCATTCTCTGGAGAAGACAGAGACAGAAAGAGAGAGAGAGAGACAGCACCTTTCTTGGCTTCAAGGCATCACAAAGAGAACTTTTTAACATTGAGATACTGTGGCAAAATGGTTTACCCAGTAGCCAATTTGTGCACAACAAGCTCCCACAGTAATCAGTCTGATAATGGCCAGATAACGTTTTAACGTACATTGGCTGAGGGATGAATATTGACCAGCATATTATGCAGAGCAGTCCTGTTTTCATTTGGTATCATTTACCTCTAACTCAGTTTAACATCTCATTGCAAAGATATCACCTATGACAGTGCAGCATTCCCTCAGTGCTGCACTGGAAGTGTCGGCCCAGGTTTTGTTTTCAAGTTTCTGAAGTTGGGTTGAGAACGCACAACCTTCCAACTCAGAGATGAAAATGTTCTGCGTTGCATTAAGGCAGATTTTTAATTTGTTACTAACTTATATAATGCCTCGCATTAATGCAGAAGGAAATGTAGAAAGCGTTCTCTCCTCTTTCAATAATTAAATGAAGTCTGTATTGTGTGACTAAATCCATATGTATTATTTATCTACTGAACTGATGGAAACCCATTAGTACTGGGTAATCTTTCACTGATTTTAATGACTTTAATGTGCTCAGGAAAGAAGTTTGCTGATGAGCCCTTTCAAACCTTTTTGCCTCCTCCATTTGAATAACAGATTCTCAATGAGCAAGAGAAGAATTTTATCGGCCCACTTCAGTCATTTATAAAGATCGAATCTCCCCCTCTCCCCCCCAACTCAAGCCGACCAATAGCAGCCCAGGGTCATGACAAAGTGGCGGACGATTGCTTTTTAAGAACCACAGAGTTTATTTTACTTATTTATTTTTAGACTTGATGGGCAGAATAGCCTTGTAATAACTCCATGGAGGCGAAAGTCCCATCACCAAGTTACTTTATTTACATCATACATCTGTAAACAGCCAACTCTCTAGCTCTCTGAGGTCGAGAATTCCAAAGGTTCACAACCCTCTAATTGAAGATATTTCTCCCCATCACAGTTCTAAAGGGTCTGAGATTGTGGGGGAAATTTTCTGGCCGTTCACACTGTCTGAATTTTCTGGTTCCGATGCAGTGATTGAAGATTATTATATTATTATTTATTAATGTCAGGAGTTTGGCTTGCATTAACACTGCAGTGAAGTTACTGTGAAAATCTCCTAGTCACCACATCCCAACCCCTGTTTGGGTACACTGAGGGAGAATTTAGCACAGCCAACGCACCTAACTAGTACATCTTTTGGATTGTGGGAGGAAACTGGAGCATCCGGAGGAAACCCATGCAGACATGGAGGGAATGTGCAAAATCCATACAGACAGTGACCCAAGCAGGCATTGAACCCAGTTCCCTGGCGCTATGAGGTAGCAGTGCTAACCACTGTGCCATGGGATCCAGTGGTAAAGAATATAGACGCACCAATCCAATGATTTCCTCAGAAGGGTTTCCCTCATACTCGTGAAGATTACAGTGGCACAGTGTTTAGCACACTGCTTCCTCACAGCACCAAGGCCTGGGTTCATTTCCAGCCTTGAGGGACTGTCTGTGTATTGTTTTCATGCCCTCCCCATGTATACTCAAGTTTCTTCACACACTCCAAAGATAGTAGGGTAGGTGGACTGGCTGTGCTAAGTTGCCCTTAGTATGCAGGTTAAGGGTATTGGTGGAGTAAATACTTGAAGTTACGGGGATAGGGCCTGGGCAAGGACGGCTTTTTTGGAGAGTTGGTGCAAATTCGATGGGCCAGATGGCCTCCTTCCACACTGTAGGGATTCTATGCTTCTCTGCTAAGCAAGACAAATCATGGAATCATAGAATCCCTACAGTTCAGAAGGAGGCCGTTCTGTCCATTGAACCTACACCAACAACAATCCTACGCAGACCCCATTCCTACAACGTTACATGTTTACCTTGCTAATCCCTCCAGAAATAGGGACTGGTGGGATTGTGATCAGTGCAGACTCGATCGGCAGAATAGCCTTGTAATAACTCCATGGAGGCAGAAATCCCATCACCTAGTTACTTTATTTACACCATGTATCTGTACACAGCCAGCCCTCCGGTTCCTCCCTGCTGAATGCAGGCTGGGAGTCTGACACACCTGCTTTAAATAGGGACGTGAAACTCCCTGATTTAACCATCAATTTGGACTCATCTGGAACCTCTTTTTGTGTAGGACTCCTCAAGTAGTTCATACTCTAGTAAGCCAACCTCATTAACCTGGTTGAAGTCATCACATGCTGCATTGTCGGGTTCCTATGATTAACTTAATGTCAGTCTACCTCCTCAATGCTTCAGGGTCCCCTCCCTGCCTCAGCAGTGGCCAGTACTCCTGGTGGCGCTGTTGAGCTCCCAGCCCTCTGACTGGGGCTGGAAGCTCTCAGGGGTGAGTGACTGTCTTTAGTAGATTGGTAGCTCTGGCAACAGGTTCTAAACTAACTGCCCCCCCCCCACCCCCCTCCAGTATAGAAGCAGAAGGCAGATCCTACTGGCTGCCCTCCTGCATTACAGACCCTGACAACCAGATTTGAGCTGTATTAGCAAAACTCCACCCCAGGGGAGCATTCACAGCGAATGCACTCTGCCGTAAGGGATTGGCATTTGTTATTTGGGTTCCATTTACTTGTCAGTGGTTATCACTGCTGCCTCACAGCGCCAGGTACTGGGCTCAGTTCTGGTGTTGGGTAACTGTGTAGAGTTTGCACATTCTCCCCATGTCTGTGTGGGTTTCCTCCAGGTGCTCCGGTTTCTTCATGCATTCAAAAGGTGTGCAGATTAGGTGGATTGGTCATGCTAAATTGTCCTTATTGTCAGGAGGACCAGCTAGGATAAACATGTGAGATTCTGAGGATGGTGCCTGCGTTGGATTGTTATTGGTGCAGGCACTATGGGCCGAATGGCCTCCTTCTTCTGCAGCATGGGGATTCTACGATTCTGTGACTTGTCATGCTTATTGGAGAGGTTCCACAGAGATCAGTCAAAGTTTTACAAAGCTGATATTAAAACACCTTTCTCTCCTTTCTAACTCATAGCCACGTCAAGCCTCCCAGGTCAGCTGTGGCCAGAGTTTGTTTGGGAATCTCAAGGAAAAGTATGGTGGAGCGGGGACAATTGAAATGCTCTTTCAAAGGGCCAGCACAGAAAAGGTGGGCTGAATGGCCTCAACTCTGTGTCATATCAAATTATGATTCTAACAACTTCTACACAGAATCAGGAAAGCCTCCAAATACATAAAGCTGCCATTTAGGTGGATTGGCCGTACTAACTGGCTTCTTAGTGTTGGGGGGACTAGCTAATGTAAATGCATGGGCTTGTGAGGATACGGCCTGGGTGGAACTGTGGTCAGTACAGACTCAATGGGCTGAATGGCCTCTTTCACCATTGGACAATTCTGTGAACCCTCATTGCACTCCCTCTTCTAAGTATGTCTTTCCTGAGGTAAGGAGGTTGAACTGAGTGTGGCCTCACCAAAGGAAATGGCCACTGAGAAGGCTATGTTCAGCATTCAGAGCAGGATTTACTCTGCATGTCCCACTTGTCCCAGTGGATGCTTGAAAGAGAGCTCTCCCAGCTGTGCTGATCAAATCTGACCTCCACCACCAAAACCTGGGGGGCTTCTTGAGATGAGTTGAGAGCAAGGATGCTGAGAAGGTAGAAGAGCGAACGAGACATGTCCAAACTTCAAATGCAACCTCCTAATGGGCAAGTTTTCCTTGCCAAAGTCAGAAGATGTCTTCTCCTTTCTGAAGAAAATAACTCTGCAACACTTCAGATCAAAGATTGCCGGAGGTTAATATGAATAATTCTGACAATTTTCGAATGATGTGAATCTGTGAGAAGGAATAACAAGAGTCCTTGTCTTTGAAGATAATTCCATCAATCTTCTGGTCATTAAGTTTAGGTTCTTAGTAAATCAAAAGTTAATTGAATGAAATAATTGAGGAACTTCGTTCAAGACCTAGACTTATTGCACTGCAGATTCATTCAGCTAAAGAGGCAGCTGCTTGTATTTTACATATCAGAAATATTAAATAAAATAGGTAATCTCAAAATTATAGTTTGGCCAGTTGGGAGTGAAATCGTGAAACTTTTTTTAACTTTGACTTATTGGGTAAAATGGGGTTTCTTTATTTAGCCAGTGTACAGAAAAGATTTACCAGGATGCTGCCTGGTATTGAGGGCATTAGCCATGAGGAGAGGTTGGAGAAACTTGATTTGTTCTCACTCGAATGATGGAGGTTGAGGGGAGAACCGATAGAAGTCAACAAGATTATGAGGGGCACAGACAGAGTGGATATTCAGAAGCTTTTTCCCAGGGTGGAAGAGTCAATTATTAGGGGGCATAGGTTTAAGGGGCAAGGGGAAAAGTTTAAAGGAAATGTACAAGGCAGATTTTTTACACAGAAGGTGGTGGGTGCTTGGAATTCGCTGTCACAGGGGGTTGTGGAAGTCAATACGATAGTGACTTTTAAAAGGGGTGTCTTGAAAAATACATGAATAGGATAGAAATGGAGGGATTTGGTCCCCAGAAGCATAGAGAGTTTTAATTCAGACTGGCAATATGGTTGGTGCAGAAATAGAAGGCCAAAGGGCCTGTTTCTGTGTTGTAAGTCATTCTTTGTTCATATCTCTTCCGGCTTGTGAGAAGTGTTTAATTGGTGTTGGATCTGACATCCTGCTGCTTTACAAAGTCAAAATTACTCTTAAATGGCAATGAACATCTAGAATTTTTGCCTTGGATGCTGGAGGTCAGTGGAAATGGATTTTTGTTGGGTAATAGCATTATGCTGTTCAATTGCTCTGTGGTTGATTATGTTAGTCTGGGTGTGGACACAGAGCAAATTAAACAGACACTGCAGGAACTACTAGAAGCTGAGCTATGACAGCTTAAGTGTAAACATTTCACGATTGCAGAGATATTTTAAAACCTTTTTCAATAAACCTGTTGCATACTTTTCTGAATTACTCCGAGGCAAACCAGATATATAAAATAAATGAAAGGCAGAAAGCGTAATGGAGCAAAGGCAAGTGGATGCAACTGAACTACAGATCAGATATAGGGCGGGATTCTCTGATCTTTTCCGTACTTACCCCAAAGCCAGCAAGAATGGAGATTTTGATGTTCTAGCCAAAACTCCACTCACTGCGGCAGCACCAGAGAATCCCAGCCACGGACATAAGAACTAGGAACAAGAGTAGGCCGTCTGGCCCCTTGAGCTTGCTCCACTATTCAGTAAGATTGTGGCTGATCTTTTCATGGGCTCAGCTCCACTTAGCTGCCATAATCCTTAATTCCTTTACTGTTCAAAAATTTACCTATCCTTGTCTTAAAAACATTCAATGAGGTAGCTTCAACCGCTTCACTGGACAGGGAATTCCACAAATTCACAACATTTTGTGTGAAAAAGTTCCTCCTCAACTCCGTCCTAAGTCTGCTTCTCCTTAATTTGAAATGATGCCCTCTAGTTCTAATTTCACCCATCAATGGAAATAATTTCCCTGCTTCTATCTATTCCCTTCGTAATCTTGAATGTTTCTGTAATATCTCCCCTCATTATTCTGAATTCCATTGAATGTAGCCCCAGTCTAGTCAGACTGTCCTCATAAGCCAACCTTCTCAACTCCAGAATCAATCTAGTGAGTCTCCTCTGTAACCCCTCCAGTGCCAGTATATCCTTTCACAAGTAAAGAGACCAAAACTGTACAAAAGTTCTCCAGCTGTGGCCTCACCAGCACCAGGATGAGTTTGCAGCTTTCCAGACTCAACTGGTGCTGTTCGATGCAGGCAATTGTCAAATAAAACTTCGCACAGAGGGACGTAGGCAGATGTTCAGACCAAATGTATTTTCAACAAGGTAGATTTAAAAGAGTAAAAGCAAACTACTGCAGAGCTTTGTTTTACTACAGAGCAAAGAGTCAGCGGGACTCAAAATGTCAGCTCTTTTCTCTCCTTACAGATGCTGCCAGACCTGCTGAGATTTTCCAGCGTTTTCTCTTTGGATTTTAAGGAACATCTTAAAGGTGAAGGAGAGAGAGGGAACTGTTTAGGGAGTGATTGTCAAAGTTCAGGGCCTCTGTATTAATAAACATAAAGGTGTGGTTGCCCAATTATGCGTAATTGCAAATATCAAAGACTCTGATATGAAGGATATTCTCTGCTGGAAAAGAACAGGAAATAACCAATGTCAGAAAAAGATCATACATTAGGAAACTATTTCAGTTGCACAGTGCATGTAAAGGGTAACACTGCAAACGTGCTCTGGTTGGACAATCCAACTCCGTTGTAGCCCCATGCTCTGGAGATATGGGAGAACTGAATTTAGCCTTGAGGACCACACCTAGTGATTTGCAAATGAACCAAATGTGATATGAAGAAAAAATATTTTTCACAGAGTGTTGCTTGGGTCTGAAATGTGCTGCTTGGAAGTGCGCTGGAGGCAGGTTCAATCCAGACATTCAGGAGGGCATTAGAAGATTATTTGCAAAAATAACAATGTACAGGGGTACTGGGGAAAAACAGGCATTAAAGTCTTGCTGTTCTTAATGATGATGGGATCTTATGGGATCTCATGGCACATTCCCACCAGGGCCTCCAGGACATGAGGGGAGCATTCAATGGGAAACCCCTTTGACAACAACAGGACCATGAAACCCTCCATCCTGCCCCACACCCCCACCCCCTTCACCCCTAGGAGGTGGCAGTAAATCATAATGATTTGGAGAGCCAGTACAAACATGATGGGCCAAACAGCCTCCTTCTGCATCTTAACGATTCTATGATCCTATGGTACCTCTCGAATAAGGTTTGGGCTATCCTGTGCCAATAGCTTCGACATTCATTACTTGGGATCTAATTTTGATTGATAATGTTCTATTCAAGTGTCCTGATGTCTTGAAGTTTATTTTATTGGTGTCACAAGTAGGCATACATTAATGCCGCAATGAAGTTACTGTGAAATTCCCCTAGTGTCCACTCTCCGGCGCCTGTTTGGGCACACTGAAGGGAATTTAGCACAGCCAGTGCACCTTACTAGCACGTCTTCCAGACTGTGGGAGGAAACCGGAGCTCCCGGAGGAAACCCGTTCAGACACGGGAAAAATATCTGATCTAACATCCAACAAATTGTATTTGAGCACTGCTCTAACCTGCAGTTACATAGCGCCTGCCATTAGTGATACAAAGCTGGGACAGGGGGCACAGTGGTTGGCACTGCTGCCTCACAGCACCAGGGAGGCCGGGTTCGATTTCCAGCTTGGGGTCACTGTCTGAGCAGAGTCAATTTTGTCTGCGCAGAGTCACAGACAGTAACCCCAAGCTGGAAATCGAACCTGACCTCCCTGGCGCTGTAAGGCAGCAGTGCTAACCAAGCCTGTCACAGCCTTGTATCACTAACAATAGGCGCTATGTAAGTGCAGGTTAGAGCAGGTGCTCAAATACAATTTGATGGATGCTAGGTCAGAAATTGGATAATTACTTGGCCAACTCAGTGAGGTGCCTGACTGATTCAGCTAGCTGCACTGATATTGCATTCCTGCCCCAGTGTCTGATGTGAAATCATAATAATGCAATTTCACCCATTGACAAATAAAGAAGCACCGATATATGTCAAACCCCAGATGATTGTAAGCGCACATCTTCAGGTAGAGTTCAAAAACTGAAGCAAATTGTGTTAATTCTTTCAGTGCCATGCAGGGCTGTCGGGTCAAACTCATTTGGAGTTAAGACCCCTCAGTGTTGACTAAGAAACTATATCAGACATTTGATATATTTTAACACCTGAAACCTCATCTTTGCCACCTGCTTCACTTCTTTTCAGCATCACAAGACTGGGAATTTTCCAATGCCGATAACCCTAGACTTTTCTAATCACTACTTGTGAGGGAGGAGAAAGGAGAGAGGGAGGGGCTGAGAGAGAGAGAGAGAGAAAAAGAAGGAAGATGGAGGGAAGGGAGACAGTCATGATTGAACCCTCCTTCTCTGTCTCCTTCCTCTTCAGCATCCTGCTGACAGCCACTTAACTCCAGTGCTACAAATAACCAGCCTCGCAATTCCACGAGGGATGACTTGCTGAGCAAGAAAAGGCCAAATCGTAGTGGGGGGCAGAGCTTTGTTGGAAACAGGCAAGGGCAGATGCAATGTGCATCTCTCTGCAAATGTCACACCAAAGGAGACCCATTAATCACCAGTCTTTAAACAAAGTTAACAATTTATCCAGAAGCCATTTTATAAAAGGGGGCCCCAGAGCACTCACATCAATTTAATCAAATTGTTTTTCTGTGTTTTGAAGGCATTCACTAGTTCTCACTAATAAAATATTTGTGAAATTCTAGTTCATCTCGCTCGTTAATGACTGTATTTACCTTAATGTATAATGTAAACTGTACAGTATAATCATACAACTATACAGGGTGGAAGGAGGCCATTCAGCCCATAGAGCCACAATCCCACCCAGGCCCTCCCCCTGTAATTCTATGCATTTAGCCTACTCAGACCTCCTAACATCAAAGGGCAATTTAGCATGGCCAATCCACCTAACCCGCTCATCTTTGGGCTGTGGGAGCAAACTGAAGCACCTGGAGGAAACCCACGCAGATACGGGGAGAATGTGCAAACTCCACACAGGCAGCCAACCAAGGCTGGAATTGAACCCGGGTCTCTGGCACTGTGAAGCAGCCATTGTGTCACCATGCACCCAGTCTATGTACAGTCTATGTACAGAATGCTTTGTCTATATAGTGCGCAAGCAGCTATGGAAACTAGATGCAGTAGTAGGCCATTCGGCCCTTTGAACCTGCTCCACTATTCAATTTGATCATGGATAATCTTTGAATTCAGTATCCGTATCCTTCTTCCCCTCCATAACCATCGATCCCTTCTTGAATCAGATGTTTTGGCCTCAGCTACTTTCTGTGGTAATGAATTCCATATATTCACCGCCTTCTGGATGAAGAAATTTCTCCTCTCCTCAATTCTAAAAGGTTTATCCCTTTAAGACATGCATCTCTTATTTCCTGTCTAATGCTTTTCCCAGCATTACTACACCTACTTAATACTACACTTGACAGTAATAAATCAGATCATATCGACTCAAAAACATAAACTTTACAGCACAACGTAAACCTAATGGTACAAATAAACCTAGCAGTACAACGGTAAAAACACTTCTTACAGTGACATAAATAGAAATTATTATCTAGAACTGTAGGCTTTGGAGAGGGTGCAAAAGAGGTTTACCAGGATGTTGCCTCAATTAGGGGGTATGGGCTATAGGGAGAGGCTGGGCAAACTAGGATTGTTTTCTCTGGAACCGCAGAGGCTGAGGGGGGGGGGGGGGGGGGGGGGGGGGCGTTGCTGGTGGAGGGGGTGGAGGTTGGGCCGGCAGGGGTGGGGGTGGTGGGTTCCTGATAGAAGTCTATAAAATTATGAGAGGCATGGAGAGGGCTGCCAGGTAGGATCTCTTCTCCGGAGCTGAAATATCCAATACTAGGGGGAACGCATTTAAGGCGAGAGGGGCAAGTTCAAAGGAAATGTGAGGGGCAAGTTTTGTACGCAGAGAATGGTGGGTGTGTGGAACGCCCTGTTGAGGGTGGTGGTGTAGGCAGATAGATAGAGGTATTTAAGCATCGTTTAGATAAGCACATGAATATGCAAGGAATAGAAGGATATGGACCAAGGGAAGGCAGAAGGGATTAGTTTAATTTGGCATCAATTTGTAACAACATTGTGGGCCGAAGAGCTTGTTCCCGTGCTGTACTGTTCAATGCTCTAAAATAAATGGTCACCATGGGCACCAGAAGGAAAAGGATTGAGCACTTCTAACAAGGAGTAGGCTTGTATCCTCTTAACTTTAAGAGATTATGGTTGGGGTGGGGTTTAGAAGAAGATTTAAATAACTTTACATCATGAAGGTTACACATACCTTGTCCATGCTTCAAGAGCATTTCAATGCACTCCATAAATTCATGATCCCCACACATTGGTCCCCTGCAGCAGCCAAAATGAGGTCTCTTTGAGTTCAGCACAGAAATGTAACTGAGGACCTGGCATCAGGAAAGGGGCTGCCTACTGACGGCCTTGCCCTTTCCACTGTAACCCATCCTTCCTCACCAGCGACATCAAACCCTTCTATTCCTAGCCACATCCCTTACTTTTCTCCAGCGATCTCATGATGAACACAGGTATATTACTGGCAGCAGTCACTGTTACTATATAGGAAATGATCCTGGAACACAGGTGCACATTATTTAAAGTGATTTATTTAAGGATGAAATATTATTTAAATGGTGAAAAGTTGCAACGTTCCGCTGTGCAGAGGGACCTGGGGGTCCTTGTGCACAAATTGCAAAAACTCAGTCTACAGGTGCAGCAGGTGATCGAGAAGGCGAATGGAATGTTGGCCTTTATAACGAGGGGGATGGAATATAAGAGCAGAATTAAACCACTCAGCCCATCGAATCTGCTGCGCCATTCAATCATGGCTAATTTTTTTTCTCATCCTCATTCTCCTGCCTTTTTCCTATAACCCCTGATCCTCAGATTAATCAAAACCTATCTATTTCTGTCCTAAAGATACCTAGTCTCCATAGCCTACTGCGACAAAGAGTTCCACAGACTCACTCCTCTCTGACTGAAGAAATTCCTCCGCATCTCTGTTTGAAATTTCTCCTCATCTCTGATTGTCCTTTTTAGCCTGAGGTCGTGCCCTCTGATTCTAGTTTTTCCTACTAATGGAAACATCCTTCCATGTCCACTCTATCCAGGCCTCACAGTATCTGTAAGTTTCAGTAAAATCCCCCCTTATCCTTCTAAACTCCAACAAGTACAGATCCAGTGAACTCAATCATTCCTCATATGACAAGTTGTTCAATCCAGGGATCATTCTTGTGAACCTCTCCTGGACTTTTTCCAAGGCCAGCACATCCTTCCTTAGATACAAGGCCCAAAATTGCTCACAATACTCCAGTTAGAGTCTGACCGGAGCCTTATACATGGAACTAACACAAGGTTTAGTTGCTTATGCTAAGTATGTAAGCATTGGCTTCACTGAAGCCTATGTGTGCTGACAAACATTTTCCATTACTTGACAGAGTTTTTTGACAATCAAGGCACTTTAATTTTCACAACTGTTATAACCTAACTAAATCTAATAACTTTAACCTAATAAAGCACTTGAAGCACAGATAAGTTACGTTAAACTTTTATGAAGTGAAGTTATTTAAATCCCCAGCCCTTTAAAAATGAAGAGAAGGGGCAGTTTGCATGTCAGCGAAAGTTAGAGCAAACCCTTAAAACAAAATTGGGCATGATAAATTTCAGAAATAGAATTAATAGATTTTTATTAAGCAAGAGTATTCAAGGTTATGGAACCAATACTCGTAGATGGAGTTAAGATAAATGATTGAATAGTGGAGTGAGCTCATGACGCTGACTGGGCTGTGCTGTGAAGTTTCCTTCAAACATTTCAGAAAAATGTAGTTCAATAATGGAAAAAATTACATTAAAACCAATAACACAGTACTATTGACCTCTAAGTAGTGTAGCTGGCGGTGCAAGTGACATATTAATACTTCAAGAGTCTTAGGTATACTAATGATGGTTAGCTACAATGCCCAGCCTATGAATTGTTTATGCAAAGATATTAATGATTCAAAATTATGCTGTTTCTTTAGCTTAAATTGGTTGATGGCAAAAGTAATTTGCACATTATAAGTCACTGGTGTGGTTGTACACTGGAAAGTATACTTACCGTTGTTTAATCCTACTCAGTCATATACGTGGCATGTTAAAGACTACACGCTGAATAAGGAACACATATTCTGATTCTTTTTGTTTTCAGTGCCCTGAGTGCCTATGCTACACACGTGGTATGCAACCACAATTACAACAACCTGCATTTATATAGCATCCTAATCATGGTAAAGTACTTCACAGGAGTGACTACCAGGCTAAATGTGAGATCAAACAACTTAAAGCAGCATTAGGACAGATTAAAAGCAAATTATTGTGGATGCTGGAACACAAATTAGGGTGGATTATACAAGTCTGGTTAAAGGTGGATATTACAATGCATCATAAAGGAGACAAGAAAGGAAAGGAGACACATCTTAGGGAAGAAATCCAAGAACTTATAGTCCAGCAAACAAAGGCATAGTCAGCAACAGTAAAGAGATGTTGGGGGGAATTCTCTAGCCGTTCACACCGGTGGGATTAGTAAGAAGTCTCACAACACCGGATTAAAGTCTAACAGGTTTATTTGGTAGCTCAAGCTTTCAGAGCATTGCTTCTACATCAGGTGATACCAAATAAACCTGTTGAACTTTAAGCTGGTGTTGTGAGACTGTGCCCATCCCTGTCCAATGCCAGCATCTCCACATCACCAGTGGGGTTGTCTGGTTTTGTAGGCAGCACACCCCTTCCCATGGGTTCCATGACACAACATCAGTGGGAAATCCCATTGACAGTGATGGGAACCTGAGAATCCTGTGCACCACCTCCCAGTGCCCAGAAACATATGGCTGAAAGGCCAGAGAATGTGCCCCCGTAATCAGGCAAGTACAACAGTGTGGAGATCTTAGACGATGATGGGGCCTCTTTTTTTTCCAAGATAGCGCAGGGTGTGGTTACAGTCGAACAGACCATATGATGTGAAAAATCTTACCTTTCTACTACAGAAAGTACAAAACTGCTCTGCAACATGATGACAAAATGTTGTCTCAAGATTAAATCCTGTGAAAATTGATACCATATGTAATAACTTGAAGTGACTCGATATGGTCAGTATAAAGCTATATAGCTATGGTTGTAACGCCACATTCTGTAGTCTCTCCTTTCCTCATCTATGAACGGTGTGTTTTATCTGTGTAGCATGCAAGAAACAATGCTTTATGCTGTATGTTAATACATGTGACAATAATAAATCAAATTAAATCAAAAAGGGGGTTACTGGGAAATTGAGGGATGAGACAATGACTGGATTCGAAAAGAAGGATCAGAATTTTTAAATTGGAGAATTGCCACACTAGTAAACAATGTAGGTCAGTGAGCAAAGTGGTGATGGGTGAGTACCACTTGATGAGACTTAAGTACAGAGAACAGAGTTTTGAATTGTTTCTCATTCATTGAAGGTGAAGATGGAAGATGAGCAAGGAGAACAATGCAATCAGGTTTACGTAAAATTACAGAGGATATTCGAACAGAAACAGGCCATTCGGCCCAATCAATCTATTCCAGTTACTTTATTTGAAGCTCCTCCTATCTTTTCTCATCTAAATCTATTATCGTAACCCTCTCTGTGGTAGCCAGATGCTCACCTTCTCAACTTTCTTCTGAATTCCCTATTGGTTTTCATAGAATAGAATACCTGCAGTGGAGAAGCAGGCCATTCGGGCCATCGAATCTACACCAACTATAATCCCACCCAAGCTCTACATTATCAATCCCACATATTTAACCTGCTAACCCCCAGATGCTAGGGTCAATTTAGCATGGCCAATCCACCTAACCTGCATATGTTTAGACTGTGGGAGGAAACTGAAGGAAATCTACACAAATTCCACACGGACAATGACTCGAGGCCCAGAATTGAACCTGGAAACCTGGCACTGTGCCGGCACTGCTAACCACTGTGCCACTGTGCCAGTCTTGCTTGCTCTCTCATATTTAGCCTCAGGTTATGCTGTTGCCCAGCAGAAGAAACATCTTCTCCGCTCAACAAAAACATGGATGAGGATAAATATATTTCAGTTCACTCCTGCCCATGACTTGTCGATATCTTCAGTTAAAATGCTGCTATTGTATTAGACTGACAAATAGCCCGTAAGTGTTCTGTCACATAAATGCCAATCATCGGCTGTCTTCAGCAAGAGAGAGACTAACTACCTTTCCTTGACATTCAATGATATCACCATTAGGGACATAGATTGATTACATGAGTGAGTAAGAAGGTGGAAAATGGAATATAATATGGGGTTATTCACCTTGGCAGAAAGAATAGAAAAACTGAATATTTTTAAATGGCTATAAACCATTAAATACTGGTAGTGAAGGAATTTTGATATTCTTGTATAGGAAACAAGGCAAGTTAAATTGTAGGTACAGGTTTATTATAAAAAGTTTTAGCTATTGTGCTAATACTTAACATGCATCATCAATAATTTCATATCATGATTCTAAAAGTCAGAGAAGGATGTTTCTGAAAGGAGTCTCAGCACAGTAGCACAACGGTTAGCACTGTTGCCTCATAGTGCCAAGGATCTGGGTTCAATTCCCTGCTTGGGTCACTGTCTGTGTGAAGTTTGCACATTCTCCCCTTGCCTGCATGGGTTTCCTCCCGGTGCTCTGCTTTCCCCCCCCATGGTTCAAAGATGTGTCAGTGTAATGACTTTAATCAAGCCTTTGAGGTTGGCCGATTGGAGTATGAGTTCCCTTATTAAGGATCCAATTGATGGGCCAATCAGGGAGACTTTGCCTTGTACTTAAGTGGGAGTGTTATCCCCTCTTACACCCTAGGGGGTAGGCTGCTGACTGCTAGTACTCTGTGTACTACAGCCAGATTTGTAAATAAGGGGAATGTGGTGAAGGGATTTCTATCTCCAAAGATATGGCTGCATTAGCCATGCTAAATTCTCCCTTGGTGTACCTGAACAGGCACTGGAGTGTGGTGATGAGGGGAGTTTCATAATAACTTCATTGCAGTGTTAATGTAAGCCTAGTAGTGACACTAATAAAACAATAATCTCTATTCACTGCAGTGAGATCAGAAAATTCTATCAGTGTGAATGGCTAGAAAATTGCCCTCTCAGGGTGAGATGTTGACCATTTAGAACTGAGTGGCATAGTGCTTAGCACTACCTTTGGCCTTGTTGCCACCTGGGAGCCAGGTTTGATTCCTGGCTTGGGTGGCTATCTGTGTGGAATTTGCACATTGTCCCTGTGCCTGGTGTGTTTGCACTGGGTACTCCAGCTTGTCCCACAGTCCAAAGATGTGTGGGTTAGGTGGATTAGCCATGCTAAATTGCCCCTTTAGTATTAAGGAGGACTAGCCAGGGTCATGGGGATAGGATCTAGGGTGGGATTGTGGTTGGTGCAGACTTGATTGGCTGAATGGCCTCATGCTGTACTACAAGGTTCTAAGATTCTATGAACTGGAATGAGGAGAAATGTCTTCATCCAGAGAGTTGTGAATCTTTGCTCTACCCTAGAGAGCTGCCTGGGGAATATATCCAAGGCTGAGGTATTGAGATCTTTATTTGACTCCATGGGAATCAAGCTGGAAGTAATGAGGTTAGGTTGAACCATGATTGAACTGATTGGTGGAGTAGGTTCCAGGACTCCCTTTGCTCCTACCTTAGGTTTTAATGTGTAGTGAATTTTGACAATGCATGTCCCTATCACTAGAGCAGGATTTTGGAGCCATACTTGCTTGTAGGCTGGAAATTCCCAGCTGAGGATAATGGATCTTTGGTCTGCTCCTGCCCACTGTGATTCCCATGGCAGGTGGGATGGGAAAATTCCATGCTAGATTTTTTTAAAACTAGCTCTAGCCATGAGATTGCTTCTGGTTCTTGAGAAGCAACACAGCGAGCCTGTTGCAGCCCCAGGAACAGGCAGTCAATGTTAAATCACAGTTTTCCAATCTGAAACAAGGGCAGCAAGGGGACACATCAGAATGGTGAGAACATCAATGAATTGATCAGTGATCCAGCTTGCACTGTGACAAAGGAGTAGGCTGACAGGAAAAGCAACACCAAACCTTTAGCTTTACACCACAATTAAATGTGGCCTAAAGCATAATTGGAACTGAGTCACAGGATGTAATCAGCAGGTTTATGTACTTAGTCATCAATATACAAGAGTAAGTTCCAGTCTGAAATCTAAATCAGTGGTTTTGCTGGTTTATATATAGGAAAATATACCCAGAAGTGAGTTACAGGATGGAGTTTAATTGAAGGTTTTGAGTGGTTTATACAAAGAATATTATATCTTAATGACTTACAGGCTGGAATCTAGTCAGAGGTTTGTGGGGAATTGGTGAGTGTTATATATAAAATAACAGATGCCCAGAGTGTGTTACAGACTAGAATTGAACTTGAATGGTTTACATATAAAATAAGAGGCCAGGACTGAATCTAATTGAGTTATTTGAATGTTTTACATATACAAGGAGTGAGTTACAGGCTGGAATCAAATCAAAGAATTTGAATAGTTTATATGTAGAATGACAGATATTGGGAATGTGTTACAAGCTGGAATGTTAATTTGGACTTCAGATAACATCTCAGCTGAAATAATCCAGGCTAGCTTATTTGATCTGATTTATTATTGTCACATGAATTGGTATACAGTGAAAAATATTGTTTCTTGGGCTCTACACAAGATAAAGCATACCATTCATAGTGGAGGAAAGGAGTGCAGAATGTAGTGTTACAGTCATTGCTAGGGTTCAGAAAAAGATCAATTTAATGTGAGGTAAGTCCATTCAAAAGTCTGAATGCAGCAGGGAAAAAGCTGCTCTTGAGTTGGTTGGTTTGTGTCTTCAGACTTTTTCTCAATGGAGAAAGGTGGAAGTGAGAATGAACCTCAGACATGAGGTCCTTAATTAAATTGCTGAGGCAACAGGAAGTTAGACAGAGTCAATGGGTGGGAGGCTGTCTGAGTGATGGATTGGGTTTTGTTCATGACACTTTGTAGTTTCTTGTGATTTTTGGACAGAGCAGGAGCTCTGTGATAAAACCACAAGAGCTTCATCCAATCCCATACAGAAAGAAAGGGCAATAAGACCCACATGAATAGTGTCAGATGAGTATGTTCGACATGGACATTGATAGATTTCAGGATAGTAATGACAGGGATAGCATGAGAAAGTGTCATTGAGGTAGACAATCTGCCATGATCTAGTTGAATGATGGAGCAGGCTTGATGGACTGAATGGCCTACCCTTGCTCCTATGTTCCTTACTGTAGCTAAACATCAAGTTGTTCCAAGAAATTTTATTTAAACAAAATCTGACACTGAGCCACATTTCATTTTGCTTAGTCTTGTGTAGGATGTGGATATCATTTATTGCCCATCCCAAATTGTCCTTGAATCCCATTGCTGTGAATCACATGTAAGCCAAACCATTTATAGATGGCAGATTTCCTTCCCTAAGTGCCATTAATGAACCAGATGTGTTTCCACAACAATGGTGTCATGGTCACCATTACTGAAACTAACTTTATACTCTAGATTTATGCTCCCTAGAACATTAGCCTGAGCCTCTGGATTGCCAGCCTGGTATTGCAGTGGTAATACTATCTTCCTTCCAAGAGAACAAGACACAGAAGAGTGTCTACGAAATCATGTGCTTTCCCTTAGATCTCTTTAACCCAATTATACTCCGGCTATCTCAGATCGCTTATAGAATAAGTAAAGCCTCATCTAGATAATAGGAGGTCTTCATAGAATCTCTACAGTGCAGAAGGAGGCCATTTGGCCAACAGAGTGCAACAAGCATAATCCCCATCCCCCTAATGTCATGTATTTACCCTACTAGTCCTCCTGATATTAAGGGGCAATTTACCCATGGCCAATCAATCTAATTCCGACATTTTTGGACTGTTGGAAGAAACCCATGCAGACTCCACACAGACAGTGACCTGAGGCTGGAATCGAACCTGGGTCCCTGGTGCTGTGAGGCAACAGTGCTAATAACCGTGCCACCACACTACCAAAGTTTACTTGTTAGTGTCACTAGTAGGGTTGCATTCACACTGCAGTGAAATTACTGTGACAATCTCCCACCGAAGCGCCTGTTTGGGCAAACTATAAGGGAGAATTTAGCATGACCAAAGCACCTAAACTGCACTGTCGTGTAGCACAGTATGTAATGTCTTTGCCTCTGTGCCAGAAATTCTGGGTTCAAGTCCCACCCCAGAACTTGATGGACAAAGATATTTATAACGCTGTCAAACTGAGTGTCAACCTGCAAAATCCATCAGGCACATTCCAATGGCTGACGGTAAGATTGGGAGATATTCTTGGTCAGACACACTTGATTCAGAGTGGCACCCATCAAGCCAGAAGTGGTTAGCGCTACTGCCTCACAGCCCCAGGGTCCTGGGTTTGATTCTGGCCTCGGGTCACTGTCTATTAAATGGAGTTTGCATGTTCTCCCCATATCTGTGTGAGTTTCCTCCCACAGTCTGAAAGACGTGCATTGGCCATGCTACATTGTACTGGGAGATTGCAGGGTAAATACGAGGGATTGTGGGGGTAGGGCCTGGGTGAGATTGTTCTCAGTGCAAGCTTGATGGGCCAGATAGCCTCCTTTTTCACTGTAGGTTTGTACAATTCTATGAACCTAAGCTATAAGCCCCTGGGATAGACTAGTGACTGCTTCAGGGAAAATCCCCGCTATGGGAACAGATGAAAGTTTGCCTTGGTTGCGCCAGTAGGTGTGTAAAGAAAAACAACAACATCAGGTAAGACAGCAAGACATGATGACAGATCAAAGCATTGGTACGGTATTCCTAATATAAAGCTTCATTTGGTGGTGTGCAGCACATTCTGGGACGTGAAGGGAGTGCAGAGTCCAGTACTGGGATTTCTGAAAATACTTCAATCAAAAATTTAGAGTTTTAAACAGTGCACAACGCCTCCTAGCTTGCTGACAGTGTGCTTGCTGGTGGGAACTCAAACCATCAGATCCCAGTTAATCATGGAAAGTCATCACTCTTTCAGAGAGGGCTGGCAAACTGTGCTGAATTAATTCCACTTTAACAGGCCAGAGGACACTGAGGGATTGGGTCCTTTTGAAAAAGTTATCAATACATATAGGGTAATTTGATTAAATGCAGCTTATACCACGAATGCTCGACAAGAGCTTTCTGTTCAGTCTGTAGATTATTCACACTGTTTTACACACCTTACAGGGAGCGCTATTGAAATAAATTGGCTTTAAGTACGCTGAATGACAAAATCCAATTTATTTGGTGATTTGCTGAAGTATTCAGAATAATAGGATGGCTTTCAGGATGCTAAAAGCGGTGTGTGTAATTTTCCATTGCTTGGATCCTAATAGACAACTGAACACCTCCCCCAGTTTCTCAGGAAGATTGGAAGATTATAGCGTACCATTCTGCTATCTGTTGCTAATTTGTTGCTGCGGTTAAAAAAAATAAAGGAAGGAAGTCCTTGCTTATTTATTGTGCCTTTTTCACTTGCTCAGGGTATCACAAGTCACCTGACAACCAGAGCCAAATTTTTGAGGTGAGATCACTGGAAATGCAGTGGCCAAGTTGCACAGCAGAATCTCAAATTTTGAATTGGAATTTGAATTATTATTATTATTATTATTACCAACATACAGTGAAAAGTATTGTTTTTTGCATGCAATACAGACAATGCATACCATTCATAGAGAAGGAAATGAGAGAGAGTGTAGAATGTAGTGTTACAGTCATAGCTAGGGTGTAGAGAAAGATCAACTTAATGCAAGGTAGGTCCATTCAAAAGTTGGATGATAGCAGGGGAGAAGCTGTTCTTGAGGTAGTTGATGCGTGACCTCAGACTTCTGTATCTTTCTCCCCATGGAAGAAGGTGGAAAAAAGAGCATCCGGGGTGCGTGGGTTCCTTGATTATGCTGGTTGCTTTGCTGAGGCAGTGGGAAGTGTGGAGAGAGTCAATGGATGGGAGGTTAGTTTGTGTGACGGATTGGGCTACATTCATGACCTTTTGTAGTTCCTTGCAGTCTTTGACACAGCAGGAGTCACACCAAGCTGTGATACAACCAGAAAGAATGCTTTCTATAGTGCATCTGTAATAGTTGGTGAGAGTTGTAGCTAACATGCCAAAATCCCTTAATCTTCTGAGAAAGTAGAGGAAACTGACCAAATAATACACTTTTCATGATGATACTTATGGTTGGATGCGATGCCAGGGAGAGCTCTTCATTAGAATGGTGCCAAGGGAGGGCTACAGTAATATACGTTGTTATTCTCGTTGGGGATGGCTATTTACAGTTCCTATTGTCCCTGAATATGGATTTATCAATAATAATATACACCAGCAAATCCCATTGGACATATTCACTCCTGCACATTATTGACAAATACATTCTGAGGCAGCCGAGACTGCAAATGGGGACAGCTAGATATTTCTGTGAAATTCTTAGACTATAAATAAAACCTAATTTTGTCTCACATGACAGATCAAGATAGCTAAACCAGACAAGCAATATTGGAAAGTTATATTGTCACCTAAGCTATTATGCCAGGCATGGTAACCCCCAGTTTGATTACCATGCTGACTTTCTCAAAATCTGCAGAGCAATTTGTGGTTAGATTTTCTCTACAATTTCCTACACGGCAATAGTGATTTGATTTGATTTATCATTGTCACATGTATTACTGTAGAGTGAAAAGCATACCATTCATGGAGAAGGAAATGAGAGAGTGCAGAATGTAATGTTATAGTCACAGCTAGGCTGTTGTGAAAAATAAATTTAATGTAAAGTAGATCCATTCAAAAGCCTGACAGCAGTGGGGAAGAAGCTGTTCTTGAGTCAGTTGGTACATGATCTCAGACTTTTGTATCTTTTCCCAGGTGGAAGAAGTTGGAAGAGAGAGTGCCCGGGGTGCATAGTGTCCTAAATTATGCTGGCTGCTTCGCCAAGACAGCGGGAAGTGTAGACAAAATCGATGGGTGGGAGACTGGTTTGCATGATGGATTGGGCTACATTCACAACTTTTGTAGTTCCTTGCTGGCTTGGACAGAGCAGGAGCCATACCAAGCTGTGATACAACCAGAAAGAATGTTTTCTGTGAAGCAGCTGTAAAATTTGGTAAGAGTTGTAGCTGGCATGCCAAATTTCCTTAGGCTTCTAAGAAAGCAGAGGCATTGTCAACAGTGTAAGAAATTGACCAAATAATACATTTTTCATAATGATACTTACGGTTGGATACAATGCCAGGGAGAACTTGGGGCTTTCTTAACTTATAGTGTCAGCATTGCTGGGGGGGGGGGGGGGGGGGGGGGTACAAGGACAGGTTGTTGGTGATCTGGACACCTAAAAACTTGAAGCTCTTGACCCTTTCTATTTCATCCCCATTGATGTGACTATACGTTGATAATGACTATATTTGAAAAGCACTTCACTGGCTACAAAACACTTTGGGATGTCCTGAGGTTATATAAGGTCTTGTGTATAAATGTAAGTCTTCCTTTTCACATTAAAATAGGGTTAAAAGTCAGAGCAATTTAAATCACAGGTCACCCATTCCCTTACCCCAGTCCACATTAGTGGGGAGGCAGTGGCGCAGTGGTATTTTTATTGAACGAGTAATCCAGTAGATTCAAGGTAATGTTCTGGGGGGACCCGGGTTCAAATCTCATCACATCTTAGAGATGGTGAAATTTGTATTCAATAAGAACCTGAAATTAAAAAGTCTAACGATGACCATGAAAACACTGGTTGTCATAAAATCATTGCTTAGAGAAGGAGATCAGCCATCCTCACCTGGTCTGGCCTAAATCTTATTCCCGGGTCACAGCAATCTGGTGGATTGTGACTTGCCCTCTGCAATGGAGTAATGTTCACAAGTGAATAAAAAGAAATTCAATTCTTGCTGTTTATTGTCTGTTCATCACTTGCTTATTTCTCTCATAAAGCAGAACAAGGGAATTTATTAATTCTGAGCACATAACAGATGACAGATTAGATGATTAGTCTCCAACATGCATGAACCTCACTCCCTGGTGCTGCAGATTTCATAATTTTCATCCTTGTTTTCAGATCCCTCCATAACTCTCCAACCCTTTTGAGATCAGCTCACCTCTCCAATTCTAGCCTGTTTTACATCTCCAATTTCCATCGCCCCATCTATGTTTTTATTACTTAAGTTTCCCCTCAAAACCTACCGTTTTGACTAAATTTGTCTTAACGTCTTAATGTGGCTTGTGTCAAATTCTGTTTGAAAATTTTGAGTGAATTGTGGGACATCAAAGATACGCTGCACAGATACTGGCCCTTTGGCCCAACTCCAAACAAAAGGCTTTTTTTTTCTCTTTTTTACTTTCAGCTTTGATAAAGGGTCATCCTGCCTCGAAGCGTTGGCTCTCTTCTCTCTCCACAAATGCTGTCAGGCCTGCTGAGTCCTTCCAACATTTTCTGCCTTTTTTTCAGATTCTAGCATTTGCAGTATTTTGCTTGTACCCATCACGACAGAACTGGGTGATTGCCACTTTGTTGAATTAGTTGCTGATCTCTCAGATGAGATGTCCTATTTGCTCATGAAGTGCTTCAAGTGAACACCACAGAAAAGTGGAGAGTTCACCCAACTCCCTGGCCAACACTTACCCCTCAACCTATGGCACAAACATAGGTCAGCTCTGGGATCTTGCTGTGTTCATGGTGACTTCTTGTCTGCCAATGTAAAACCATTTAAGGTCATTACAGAAAGAACCAAAGGCAGCAATAAATAGAATTTACAGGGCAATGGGTAAAGAGTTGGAGAGTAGGATTATTTTAATAACTCTTTCAACTGGGCTGAATGTTCCTTTTCTGTCTGCATTCTTATTTATTCATTCGTGGCACATGGGTGTTGCTGGCTGACCAACATTTATTGCCCATCCCTAATTGCCCAAGGGCAGTTGAAAGTCAACCACATTGCCATGGCTCTGGATTCACCAGACCAATTAAGGACGACAAATTCCCTTCCTTGAAGGACATTAGTGAACCAGATGGGTTTTTCTCAAGAATTGACGGTGATTTCATGGTCACCAATAGAATATCAATTCCAGATACTTTTTGTTGAATTCAAATTCTACCATCTGCATAGTGGGATTCAAACCTGGGTCCTCAGAATATTAGCTGAGCTTTTGGATTAATAGTTTAGTGGTAATACCACAAAGCTACCACCTCCCTATTCACTCCATTATTTTGAGTCACCGAACTTGATTGTGAAGTGATTAGGTTTGATTTATTATTGTTACATGTATTGGGATACGGTGAAAAGCATTGGTTTTTGCGCTATACAGACAGAGCATACCATTCATAGAGAACTTTGGGGAGAAGAAAAAGAGAGGGTGCAGAATGTAGTGTTACAGTCATAGCTAGGGTGTAGAGATAGATCAATTTAATGCAAGCTAGGTCTATTCAAATGTCTGACAGCAGCAGAGAAGAAGCTGTTCTTAAGTTGGTTGGTACATGACCTTGTACTTTCGTATTATTTTCCCAATGGAAGAAGGTGGAAGAGAGAATGTCAAGGATGCATGGGGTCCTTGACCATGTTGGCTGCTTTGCTGAGGCAGTGGGATTTGAGTTGATTCTAAGAGATGAGAGAAGCTACACAATTCCAGTTTGTTCTGATTAGTCTTCATTCCAACACCTCGATTGAAAAAAAAGTCTAAATGCCAATTACTTTTTTGGACATTTCTAACCTTAATCTACATTTAGGCAAATAATTGAATTGATTTTCAATTTCACTGAAATTATTGCAGCTCTTTAATTCCTACATTGCAGTCATGATTACATTTTTAAATGAATTCTTTCAGGGGATATGAGTGTGGCTGGCAAGACAGGCACTGGTTACGTGTACCCTGTTGGCCCTTGAAGTTAGTGGCTTGCAATGTTAGGAGTCAACCACACTCCTGTGGGTCGGGAGTCATATGTAGATGAATGCAGGCCAGTAAAGGTAAGGAAAGCAGGTTTCCTTCCTTGCACTAGATGGGTATTTTATGACAATTGATAGTTTCACAGTCATCATTACTGAAATCAGTTTTCAATTCAGAAATTTTATTAATTGAATTTAAATTCCACCAGCTGCCATGGTGGGATTTGAACCTGTGCCCTCCCATTATCCTCTAGATTGTTAGTCCAGTGATGTTACTACCATCTTTACCCAAAACATACATAAATGATTGGAAAGTGCTCTGGAACATTGATGTTGTGAAAAGTGGAACATAAATTGAAGTTTTTCTTATTTAATGGAGAGAATGGGACTTAGTAACATGTTGCACTCGTTAGAACGTAGCTAATAATTCCCTCCTCTTTTGTACAAGGATTTGATGGGAGTTATTAATTCTTTAAGCATCTGTTGTCCTCAAAAGCACTCAAGTTGTACACCAATGCATTAATAACAGAAGCACAATTAAAATATAATTTTCCTTGTTGATTTAATGCCAAGATTTAAAGAGGAGTAATATTCCAGAAAGGCCAATAGGTAGTACTTTAACCATGAAACACTGTATCCATTATAAATACAAAGATTATGATTTATGCTCCGTTGGTTTGTCGATATCCTGTGTTGGAGATGTAAACAACATCTGTGCTAGCAAATTAGCCAGCATAAAAGTCCTCAATGTCATGCTGGATGGCGGTTAATGATTGATAGAAACCACATAACAGAAACTTAAAGAGTAATTTGTAGACAATTGAAAAGTCACAGTTTTTTCAGGCCAGTTGAGTTGCAAATACATTGCATTATAGGCTCATTGCCCACCTCAGTGCTTTCAACAGCAAGAAAACCAAGAGAGATGCCATCTGTTAGTCAAACTCTCAGGATTTTAAACTGTTGCTCACCTTATCTTTCATTGTTATCCTTATTCTCCCACAATGAGGATAACATTGTGCATCAATGTTTGGGGAAAGGGGCCTTATCTTCCGCCTGACTCGACTACGGCTCACAATCCTTGGTTTCAAATCTTTCAAAGGCTTTGCACCTCCCTATCGGCTTCCTTCAGTCCTATAACCCTCAGGATCTCTGCTCCTCCAAACTAAACAAGGCACCAGTTAGGCCACACCTGGAATACTGTGAACAGTTTTAGTCCCCTTATCTAAGGCATAGGTACACTGACATTGGAGACAGTTCAGGGAAGGTTCATGACATTGATCCCAGGTACGGAGGGATTACTTATGAGGAGAGGTTGAGTAGATTGGGCCTGTACTCATTGGAGTTTAGAAGAATGAGAGGTGACATTATTGAGACATATTCATTGGAACACTACTATCTCGCTTGCTATGGAATCAGAGTAGCAGGGGGTCTGGCAACGGAAGTCTCTGTTGAGGGATGGTGGACCTATGGAATTGTTATGACTCCTCAGATACTGAACTAGTCCATGTTCAAATATTACAAGACCTGGACAATACCCAGCCTTGGGCTGACAAGTGCGAGGCAATGGCCATCTCTAACAAGAGAAGAGAATCTATCCGTTGCTCCTTGGTATTCAATAGCATTGCCGTCACTGAATTCCTCATTATCAACATCCTGTGGGTTACCATTGACCAGAAGCTGAACTGGACGAGCCATATAATTAAAGTGGATACAAGAATCTTTCATCCGACCTTACCAGTTTGCCATGACGATTGACTAGCGTGGTGAGCTGGTAAGATCCCAGGTGTGATGGCCACACCAGGGGCGTGGAGGCCTTTGCTGTCCGCGGGTGGTTAGTGACACGGCTAGACAATGCCCAACAGGCAATGCCACTTGGCACCCTGGCACTGTCAGGGCTGGGGGCATTGCCAAGGAGGTGTAGCCAAATGCAGGGGGCGGGGGCATGTAAGGGCTTAAAAAATGTTCCATGGCCGGCACAGTTACACAGTCGGTTAGCACTGCTGCCCCGCAGCGCCAAGGGCCTGTGTTCGATTCCCGACTGTCTGTGCAGAGTCTGCACGTTCTCCCTGTGCCTGCGTGGCTTTTCTCCGGATACTCTGGTTTCCTTTCTCAGTCTGAAAGACGTGCTGGTTAGGGTGCACTGGCCATGCTAAATTCTCCCTCAATAACCCGAAAAGGCACCGGGGTGTGGCGACTGGGGGATTTTCACAGTAACTTCGTTGCAGTGTTGATATAAGACTATTTGTGACTAATAATAAATAAACTTTAAACCTCCAGGGAAGGAGGCTTGGTATCCATATCAATTCTGGCCTACAGTCTCACTGTGATTGATCCCCAACACCCTCAGGCAAAATGTTGCTTTGCCACTAACCTTCCAAATTCCCTTCCAAACAGTGTACGTACGCCACATCGACTGCAACAGCTCAAGGAGGCAGTTCACCGTGACCTTCTCTGGGGCAATTAGGAATGAGTAATAAACGCTGATTTTGCAGTCATCCCATGAACAAATAAAAGAAAACTTCTCGGCTTAATCTATCAAAATCTTTTGAATTTTAAAGACATTCAATAGGTTGCTCTTCAACCTTCTCTTTTCCTCAGGAGAGCGGTGTAGTCTGTCTTCGCTTTCCTGGTGGGTTTGACCTCACAGTTCTGGTATCAGTTTTTGCAATATCCCCAATATCTCCACATCCTTCGTAGCATGTGGCAATCAGCTGTGCATGCAGTACTGGAATTTGGTCTAGTCACAAATTCAGTACAAGTTATGCATAATGTCTCCTACTTTTTCATTTTATCCTTCTAGATATAAACCCATATCATTTGGTTTGCAGTTTTTAACAGCCTTATTAACTCGCGTGTTACTTGCATATTCTAATTTTTTTTTTGCTTTTTGACTCTACTTAGATACTTATTTTCCTGGTAGCGTGCGCCTGTACTGTTCTTTACCAAACCATAATACTTCATTTGTGCTCAATTGCAATGTAATGTCCATTTAGCATATTAACCAAGAGTGACCACACTCTACATTAAAATCTTCAAGGAATCTGAATATAAATCTTGAATAAAATATCGCACAATGATTGGACTAATGCCATGATGCACTACCAGTGACTACTTTAATTTTTAAAAAATTTTATTTATTAGTGTCACAAGTAGACTTGCATTAATACTGCGATGAAGTTACTATGAAAATTCCCTAGTTGCTGTACTCCTGTGCCTGTTCGAGTACACTAAGGGGCGATTTAGCGTGGCCAATGCACCTAATCAGCACACTTTTCAGACCATGGAAGGAAACTGGAGCACCCAGAGGAAACCCACGCAGACACAGGGAGAACGTGCAAACTCTGCACAGACAGTGACCCAAGTGCACAATCGAACCTGGGTCCCTGGCGCCATGAGGCTAACCGCTGTGCCCATTAGTGTACAGAAAGGAATTTATTTAGTGATCTTCAAGGGCAGCAGCATGTTTGCAGTTAATTCAAAAATGCCTCTGCCTAGGGGAATTCCATCCCTGGGAGTGATTCCACACTCTGAATCCCAATGGTGATCAGTTGACCGTTACTCTGCTATGTTGCATTAAGGGGACAATCAACACAAGTAAAAAAAGCTCTAGAAATCAAAAGTGAAAATTGTGTAATAGTTCAACAGGTCAGTAAGAATCTAATAGAGACCAGGAGCCTTGAGCCCGTGGCCATTCAACAGAACTGGGTCTTACCTGAAAGATTAATCAGCCTTTGCCCAGATTTGTTTGTTATAATCACCAAGATTATTCTGTGGAGAATTTACAAAATAAGCAGTACCATAATTAAATGTATAACATTATAAAACAGGAGAGGCGACAGCCTGGTATTACAATCGCTGAACTATTAATTCAGAAACTCAGCTAATGTTCTAGGGACCTGGGTTCAAATCCCACTTTGGCAGATGATGGAATTTAAATTCCATCATAAATATCTGGAATTAAGAAGCTATTGATGACCCTGAAACAATTATCGGAAACAACCATCTGATTCACTAATCTCCAACCTCAATGGCTGCATTAACTCATTATAAATCCCAGAATTTAGGGCCTCAGCAAATGAAAGCATGGTTGTAATAAATCTTCGGAGGCAGAAGTCCTTTCGCCAACACCCCTTTATTTACAAACTCTAATAACAGTACAGAGTGCTAGTAGTTAGCAGGCTACCTCTGGGGGTATTAAAGGAAATAATTTGATTTATTATGGTCATACATGAAAAGTATTAACACACACATGAAAAGTATTGCATTGCATACAAAGCATACCATTCATAGAGAAGGAAACAACAGAGTGCAGAATGTAGTGTTACAGCCATAACTAAGGTGTAGAGAAAAATCAACTTAATGCAAGTTAAAGCCATTCAAAAGTCTGATAGCAGCCAGAAGGAAGCAGTTCTTGAGTTGGTTGGTATGTGACCTCAGACTTCTGTATCTTTTTCGGATGGCAGAAGGTGGAAAAGTGAATATCTGGGGTGTGAGGTCCCTAATTATGCTGGGAGACTCAATGGATGGGAGACTGGCTTGCGTGATCTTTTGTAGTTCCTTATGATGTTGGGCAGAACAGGAGGCATACCAAGCTGTGATACCAATCAGAAAGAATGCTTTCTATGGTACATCTGTAAAAATTGGTGAGACTTGTAGCTGGCATGCCAAGTTTTCTTAGTCTTCTGAGAAAGTAGAGATGTCGGTGGACTGTCTTAAATATAGTATCGGCATGGAGGGACCAGGACAGACTGGTGATCTGGACACCTAAAAACTTGAAACTCTCAACCCTTTCTACTTCATCTCTATTGATGTACACAGGGGCACGTTTTTCTTTATGCTTCCTGAAGCTTATGGCAATCTCTTTCATTTTGTTGACATTGAGGGAGAGATTATTGTTGCCGCACTAGTTCACCAGATTCTCGATCTCATTCTTGTACTCTCTCTCACCATTGTTTGAGATCTGACCCACTATGGTGGTGTCGTCAGCAAACTTGAAAATCAAATTGGAGGGGAATTTGGTCGCGCAGTCATAAGTGTATAAGGAGTTTGTAGGGAACTGAGAATGCAGACTTGTAGGGCATTGATGTATGAGGCAAAGACTCCCTGATTGCCCCATCAATTGGATTCTTAATTAGGGAGCTCATACTTCAATAAGCCAACCTCAATGTCCCGAATGAAGTTATTACAATGGTCACCAGTGGTTTCACAGCTGGTCAAATGTTGTCCATATTGAAGTAGCATAAAGCAGGTGTAAAAAATAGAACGAGAGATTACTGCAGTCAATCTGATTGACAGTGGGAACCTGTAGCACGGTGTTGTCTTATTAATTGGATTTCATTCTAACAAATGTATAGACCAAATGGTCATCATTAATTCTGGCCTGACTTTCTTCCACATCCTCCTTATTGGTTCCAACTCATAGATAAAAGTAAAATGCCTCCGAGTGGTATGCTAATTACATGCAACATTATTAGTATTTTAATGATATCTCTTTGCAACATGACGCACAATCTATTTGTTCAAGAACCTGACCTTTTGTGAGATTCTGTAAATGTTTTCAGTTTGCTCGTTTTGAATTAATTACAGTTTTTTGTCGCAGACATCAGGTTTTTCCACAGTAATGAGAGAGTGAAAATGTTAGACGGGGCAGCTTTGGGTGGGGCTTTTGGTTTGTCCAAGTGTTCCCCCTCCCCCCACTCCCTGAGCTAGGAAGGGGTTAATAGCCCTACATGCTAATATCCAACTCCTCAAAGCAGTCCAGTGACACCCATTGAGAGGGAACAAGTGTATGAACGTGGGATAGCTGTGGTCTCAGGTGTGATGCCAGCCACATTCTCTTTTTAATCAACATCACAGTGGGAGCTTGCTGTGCACAAATTGACTGCGAGTCTTTACCTGGCAGCAGTGACTGTATTCCTAAAGGGCTTCATTGGCAGTTAGGCGCTTTGGAACATCCTGAGGTCGTGAACATATGGACAGAAGGAGGCCACTCAGCCCATCGTGCCTGCTCCATTCTATAATACAGATTGTGGCTGATCAGCCACTTCAATGCCTTTTACACCCCATAACCCTTTAGGCAGCTAATCAGCAATCAATCTTTGCTTTAAACATACACAATGACAGCTCTCTGGAGTGGAAAATTCCAATCCTCTGTGTAAATACATTTCTCCTCATCTCGGTACTTATTGGCATCCCCCTCATTTTGAAATTGTGTCCCTGGTTCTAGACTTCTCAGCCAAGAGAAATATCTTCTGCGCATCTCTCAGCATCTATTCCTTTGAAGTATTTTGTAGGTTTCTGTGAGATCGCTTCTCATTCTTCAAGAGTCTAGAGACCACAGACCCTGTTTATCCAACCCCATCATCCCAGAGCAATTCTGGTGAACCTTCTTTGCACCCCCCCTCTATGACAATAATATCCTGAGATAAGGGGACCAAAATGGCACACAATCCTCCAGGTTGGTCTAACCAAGCTCCTATACAATTGAAGCAAGACCTCATCACTCCCATATTCAAATCCTCTTGCAATAAAGGCTAACATTCCATTTGCCTTCTCAATAGTTTGCTGCACTGCATGGTCGCCTTCAGTAACTTATGGACAAGGACATCCAGGTCCCTCTGTACATCTACACTTTCGCATTTCTTACCATTTAGGAACTATTCTGGCAACGTGGCAACATTCTCTTATGTCCTCACTGGCAGAACCAATGCCAGGAAAAATTCCTTCACCCAGAGAGTGGGGAATGTGTGGAATTCACTACCACAGAATGTAGTTGAGGCCAAAACATCTGATTTTAAGAAGAAATTAGATATCTCTCTTGGGGCTAAAGGAATCAAGAGAAACGGGGGGAGGGAAGAAGGATCAGGATATTGAATTCGATGATCAGCCATGCTCAAAATGAATGGTGGAGTAGGCTCGAAGGGCCGAATGGCCTACTCTCGCTTCTCATTTCTATGTTTCCATGTAATGGCAGGCTGGGCATGCAGGGTTGACAGGGAGGGGAGATTTCATTGGGAGACCCAAAACTGGTTTCATCGATTTACAGAAGGGCCCACTGATACTTAACCTCCATGACAGGTCAGGAAAGCCACTGAGGACCGATGTGCAATCAATTTGCATCCTGCTAACTGCTGCAGATGAAGATTCGACCTCCCCCACCTTCACTGGCCTTTCCCTCCCCCAGCCGCAACCCCAATTCTCCAACGGGAAGACACCAGTCCAGAACGTTTCTGAACTTTTCCAACACTTCCAGGTTCTATATTGTAAAAGACCAACTGATTGACTGACTGGGTGTTCTTTCAGGAAGGAAATCTGCCATTCTTACCTGGTAAAGGGGGCCTCTTTGCAATACCGATCCCACATCAACCTAATTGCCATTGGAGTGGCCTATCAAGGCTCATTACAAACTGGTAGCTCGCCACCACTTTATCAAGGCAACAGGATGAAGACTAAATGCCGATCTTCCTGTGTTACAGAGTTGTCACTCAGCAGTGTGACTGAGGTCACAGGTCTCCACTGACACAAGATTCGACATCTCCAGGTTCAGAGTGAATCTCATCACACTTCTAACTGTCTACACAGTGGAGCAGACAGCTCATTACCTCACTCCGCGACTCTGCCAATACTGGAATAAAATCTACGACTTCTGCTCCTGCACTAAACCTGCCGTATTTTTACCCAAACATCATCTATAGAATCCAGAAAACAAAATAGTTTGCTCTCTGATTAAATTCATTCCCAAGGGTTGGTAATGAACTAGCTGGGATTTTATAACAACGTGATAGGCCTATGGTCATTCTTATTGTTTTTATTCCCATATTTTTCGGGAACGCTGAATTCACTCAGCAGAAAGGGATTTGAACTCATTTGCAGTCGAGTTTAAACTCGTTAACTCACAATACGACCATATCCCACCTCTGAAATTGGAAACTTGCAGAGCATTAAATATTGAATGTTAATCTGACGTGGGAACTATAGGAAGTGAATTGGGTGGGTGGGGTGGGTGATAAATCTGAAGCAATCCCATGCAGAAAGATTGAAAAGAAAATTAAAAGCTGTGTTCCTCTAGGATGTCTCGTGGTAGCAGCCCTATCTCTAGCTTGGTCGGAGGCTCTGGGTTCATATCTCTCTCCAGGATTTAATGGCTATATACGATGTGCTCAAAAGCTTTGCAGTCCTGCCACACCCCATCTGTGATTGGTAATGGACAATTAAATAACTCACTGGAGGAGGAGGAGGACTCCATAAATATCCCCTTTCTCAATGATGGAGGAGCCCAGCACATCAGTGCAAAAGAGAAGGCTGATAGTTTTGCAACAATCGTCAGCCAGTTGTAACTTAATTTGACTTATTATTGTCACATGTACTAACATACAGTGAAAGTATTGTTTCTTGCGCACTATACAGACAAAACATACCCTTCATAGAAACAAGGCAGTGCCGGATGTAGTGTTCCAATCATAGCTAGGATGTAGAGAAAGGTCAACTTAATGTGAGGTAAATCCATTCAAAAGTCTGACAGCAGCAGGGAAGAAGCTGTTCCTGAGTCGGTCGGTACATGACCTCAGACTTTCGTATCTTTTTCCCGACGGAAGAAGGTGGAAGAGAGAATGTCGGGAGCGCATGGCATCCTAAATTACGTTTTCTGCTTTGCCGAGGCAGTGGTAAGTGTAGACAGAGTCAATGGATGGGAGGCTGGTTTGCAGGATGGATTGGGCTATGTTCACGACCTTTTGTAATCCTTTGTGGTCTTGGGCACAGCAGGAGCCATACCAAGCTGTGATACAACCAGAAAGAATGCTTTCTATGGTGCATCTGTAAAAGTTGGTGAGAGTTGTAGCTGACATGCCAAATACCCTTAGTCTTCTGAGAAAGTAGGCACATTAGTGGGCTTTCTTAACTATAGTGTCAATATAAGGGAGTGGGGGGCAGGCCAGGTTGTTGGTGATATGGACACCTAAAAACTGGAAGCCCTCAACCCTTTCCACTTCATCCCCACTAATCCAGATAGGAATATAGTCTCCTCTATGCTTCCTGAAGTGGATGACAATCTTCTTTGTTTTGTTGACATTGAGGGTGAGATCATTGTTGCAGCACCGGTTCACCAGATTCTCTATCTCATTCCTGTACTCTGTCTCATCATTGTTTGAAATCCAACTCACTAATGGTGTCATGAGCAAACTTTGAGTTGGAGGAGAATTTGGCCATACTGTCATAGATGTATAAAGAGTATAGTAAGGAGCTGAGAACACAGCCTTGTGGGGAACCAGTGTTGAGGACGATTGTAGAGGAGGTGGTGTTGTCTCTCCTCACTGATTGTGGAATGTGAGTTAGGAAGTTCAGGATCCAGTCGCAGAGGGAGGTGCTGAGGTCCAGGCCACGGAGTTTGATGATGAGTTTCATTGGAATAATGGTTTTAAAGGCTGAATCAAAAAGTAGGAAGCTGACATAGGTATCTTTGTTATCTAGGTGTTCCAGGGTTGAGAGTAGTGCCAGTGAGATGGTGCCTGCTGTGGACCTGTTGCAGCAGTAGGCAAACTGGAGTTGATTCAGATAGTCTAGGGGACTGAGATTGATTCGTGCCATGACTAACCTTTCAAAGCACTTCATAATGATGGATGTACTGAGTGGATGAGCCATCTCAGCCTCCTCCAGCAATCCCCAGCATCTCAGATGCCAGCCTCCAGCTAATTCGATTCATGGTATCAAAAAGGCAGAGGTACCTGATACTTCAAAGGCAATGGGCCCTGGCAATAGTCTGACAATAATCCTGAAGACTTGTGCTTCAGAACCTGCTGCTCCCCAGCCGAGCTGTCCCACTACAGCTACAACACTGGCATCTACCCGACAATGTGGAAAATTATGCTGGTGCATCCTGTACAGCAAATGCAGGACCAATGCAACCCAGCCAGTTACTGCCCAATCAAGTCTACTCTCAATCATCAGTAAAGTGATGGAAGGGGTCATCGACAGTGCTATCAAGCAGCACCTGTATAGCAATAATCTGCTCAGTGACGCCCAGTTTGGGTTTTGCCAGGGTCACTCAGCTCCTGACCTCATTACAGCCTTGGTTCAAACATGGACAAAAGAGCTGAATTCCAGAGGTGAGATGTCAGTGTCTGCCCTTGGCACTAAGGCAGTGTCTGACCAGTCAAGGAGCCCGAGCACAACTGGAATCAATGGGAATTAAAAGAAAATTATCTATTGATTGGAATCATTACCTGACACAAAGGAAGATGGTTGTGGCAGTTGGAGATCAATCATCACTGCAGGAGTTCCTCAGGGTGGTGCCCCAGGCCCAACCAGCTGCTTCATCAATGCCAGTCCACCCACCATCAGGTCAGAAATGGGAATGTTCACTGATGGCTGAACAATGTTCAACACCATTCACTACTTCTCAGATAGTCTGTATCCAAATGCAGCGAGACCTGGACAATATTCAGGCTTGGGCTGGTAAGCGGCAAGTAACATTAACGCCACACAAGTGCCAGGCAATGAACATTTCCAATAAGCCTTCTGAAAGTCCAGATAAATCACATTTGCTTCCTAACCTCCCATATTTTGCTTTAAGAACCGCATCCCTTTTTTTAACCTATTTTGTGTACCTCTGACTGTTCACCCTCCCCCTTCAAAATATCCTCTGTCCACTCTGAGACATCCTCGACCCTCGCACTAAGGAGGCAACATGTCATCCTGGAGTCTTGTCTGTGGCCAAAGAATCACCTGTCTATTCCCTGGACAGTAGAGTCTGCTATAATTATTCCTTTTTACTCCTCCCCTGTGCCGCTGTAAGATGTCTCACAACACCAGGTTAAAGTCCAACAGGTTTATTTGGTAGCACGAGCTTTTGGAGAACTGCTCCCCACTCATCTGATGAAGGAGCAGTGCTCTGAAAGCTCGTGAATCCAAATAAACCTGTTGGACTTTAACCCAGTATTGTGAGACTTCTTATTGTGTTTACCCCAGTCCAACACCGGCATCTCCACAGCATGGCTACCACCGACTGTGCAGCAGAGGAGGCTAGCGTGCAACAAATTTTGCTGTTGCTGCTTTTCTCTGGGAGGCAATTCCCCCCAGCAGCATCTAAAATAGTATATTTATTTTGCAGGGGAATGGCCACTGCAGACTCCTGCATTGCCTGTCTAGCTCTCTTGTTTTACCTGGTGATCATCTATTCTCTTCCTACCTCAGGAATCTTAGTCTGCGGTATGGCTACTTGCCTGTATGAGCTGTCCACAATGCTCTTTGTCTCTCCGATGTTCCAAAGTGTCCCCAGCCACCACTCCACTTTCTAAACCGGGCTTCCAAGAGGTGTAGTGGGAGATACTTCCTGTACCATGCTGGCCCCAGGCACTGGAAATATCCCCGGTATCCCATGTTGAAAATGAGGAGAACACCATGGCTTTGAGTTCTCCTGAAATGACTTCTCCCAAAAATTCAACCTTTAAAGATGCTTAATATGAATTAATCATAGAATCCCTACACTGTGGAAGGAGATCATTCGGCCCATTGAATCTGTGCTGTCCACCTAAGCTCTATCCCCACAACCCCACATATTTACCCCACTATTCCCTCTAAAGTACGCATCCCAGGGCACAAAGGGATAATTTAACATGGCCAATGCACCTAATCTGTATATTGTTGGAGTGCAGGAGGAAACCGGAGCACCCAGAGGAACGCAAGTACAGGGAGAATGTAAACTCCATACGGACAGTGACCCAAGCCGGGAATCAAACCCAAGTCTCTGGAGCTATGAGGCAGCAATGGTAACCACTGCCCATGGTGGTACAATGGTTGGCACTGCTGCTAATCTGGCGCCCTTCTTCCCTGGTCCTCATTACTACAGGATACAGCCTTTACAAACTCTAAACCACAAAAAGACTTTACCAACTTTAAGTGATAAAAGTAGTAAATACTTATCCTACCTTACCCATTATTCAACAGTCAGCTCTCTTCCCTGTACCTCTACTGTTGCAACCAGCAAGACCATTCTGAAGATTTAAGAAGTTAGCAAAAGAAAGCAAAAAGTACCTCCTCCCCTCCTTGCATCCAATTCCCATTGTGTTCCAAATTCCCAATAGCCACATTCCTGGCTGCATCTTACTCAGCCATCAAGTCCTGGAGTGGGATACAAACCTTGAGCTTCTGAGGCAAGGATGCTTCCCACTGAGCTACAACACTTCCTCATTCCTTCTAATTCTTGTTATATTGTCATTTGTTGTATTTCTCTCTTGTCCTGCAGCAAAGTCAGGCCAAAGTTCCAATTTCACAATGGAATCAAAGCACCATAGAATCCCTACACTGCAGAAGGAGCCTGAGTGACAGAGCATTTTAACCCCATAACTGCACATATAACTTAAGAACATAAGAACGAGGAGCAGGAGTAGGCCAGCTGGTCCCTCGAGCCTATTCCACCATTCAATAAGCTCATGGCTGATCTTTTCATGGACTCAGCTTCACTTACATACCTGCTCGCCATATCCTTCATTCCTTTTTTATTTAAAAATCTATCTTTCCTTGCCTTAAAAACATTCAACAAGATAGCCTCAACTGCTTCACTGGGCAGAGAATTCCACAGATTCACAACCCTTTGGGTGAAGAAGTTCCTTCTCAACTCAGTCCCAAATCTGCTTCCTCTTATTTTGAGGTCTTGCTCCCTAGTTTTGGTTTCAACTACCAGTGGAAACAATCTTATCTATTCCCTTCATAATATAATGGTTCTCTTAGATCCCCCTTCATTCTTCTGAATTCCAATGAGTATAGTCCCCATCTACTCAGCCTGTTCTCCTAAGCCAACCCTCTCAACTCCAGAATCAATCTTGTGAATCTCCTCTGCACCCCCTCCAGTGCCAGAATCTCCTTTCTCAAGTAGCCCTACTAATTCTCCTAATCAACACATCTTGGGACACTGAGGGACAATTTAGCATGGCCAATCCATCTAACCCCTGTATGTCTTTGGATTGTGGGAGGAAACGAGAGCACCCAGCGGAAACCCATGCAGACACGGGGAGAATGTACAAACTCCACACAAACAGGAATTGAGCCTGGGTCCCTGGTGCTGTGAGGGAGCAGCACCACTGTGCCATGAAGTGATATTGTCCAGGAATCTGAATTTGGAATTTTTGTTGACTATTAATAACCTGAACTTGGATTTACAGGGTGTAATTTCAAACTTTTCAGATGTTCCGAAATGTACGTGAGAAGTGTAGTAACTGTCTGATGAAATGTGTAGAGACATGGCAGGTGAAATTTAACAGTATGAAGCAACACATTATAATAAGATGACCGAGGAGAAGTGACATGAACTCGGTGGAACAATTTTATAATGGCTGCAGGAACAGAGTGACCGGGTGGGTGTACAAACACATACCTCAACAGATGGCAGGAGGAAGATTTTTATGAAGTCATTGACAAGGCTGTCAGCAGTAAGGTCAATGTTTACTGCTATCCCCAACTGACCTTGAGAAATTCCGCAGAACCCCCTTTTAGAATGCAATTGATAGATCGTTTAACAGCGGGGTTCAGATCAACCACACCACTGTGGGTTTGGAGTCACGTACCAGCCAGACTTACACAGGATAGCAGATGGGATAGGTTTTAATGATAATCCAGCAGTTTTATGGTTGTCATTACTGATACTAACTTTTCATTCAAGTAATTGTCAGAGAATCTCTACAGAAGGAAGCCATTTGCCCATCAAGTTTGCACCAACTCTCTGGCAGAGTATCTTATCTGCATTCCTTTGCAGTTGCTGGTTCAAAACCCTGAAATTCCCTTCCTAACTGCATTATGGGTCAATCCACAGAATATGGACTGCAGCGATTCACGAAGGCAGCTCACCACCACCCTTCTCAGGGGCAACTAGGGACGGGCAATAAATGCTGGCCAGCCAGTGACACCCGTATCCCACAAAAACACAAGCCCACTCCCCTGCCCTATTCTCCTAACTCCACACACACATTTACCATGGTTAATCCCTCTAACCTACACATCTTGGGACACTAAGTGGCAATTTAGCTTGACCAATCCACCTAACCTACACGTCTTTGGGAGGAAACTGGAGCACCCGGGGGAAACCCACGCAGACACAGAGAGAATGTGCAAACTCCACACCAACGGTGACCCAAGCTGGGAATCGAACCTAGGTCGCTGGCACTGTGGGGCAGCAGTGCCACCGATCCAAATATAATCTGCATTGCCATCATGGTCATTACTCTGGGATCTGAATTACTATTCCAGTAACAGCACCAGTGTTATCATATCAAAGGCTGGTCTAAATAGATATGCACTAGAATTCTACCACCTCCCTGCTGCGGAATTGGAGCAGGTGAGAGGTGGACAATGGCAATGACCTCGGGCAGGAATTTCCGCTCTCACTCGCATGAGACCATAAAATCCCACTTATGGTTCTCCTTGATTTTATTAATAGTTGGGGAGAGTACAAAAGCTTGTAAGTTATTCTGAAGCTTTGTAAAAGACTAATCATTAAATTTAGTCAGTGTTGGTTGGGAGAATTATGTCCATTTCTGGGTACCAAGTGTTAGCCAGAATGTCAAAGGCTTGTAGAGAGTGCAGGAGAGCTTTACTGGAATGGGGCCAGTGACAGAGGATTTCTGCTGTGTGGCTGGATTAGAGAAATTGAAATTATTCTTCTTACAGCTGAGAAGATTAACAGGAGATTTGATAGAGGCCCATCGAACCAACACCGACCATAATCCCACCCAGGGCCCATCTACATATTTACCCTGCCAATCTCCCTGCTCTAAGGAACAATTTTTAGCCTGACCTAAATCAACCTAGCCTGCACATAGAAACCATACAGTGGAGAAGAAGGCCATTTGGCCCATCAAGACTGCACTGACAACAATCCCATCTAGGCCCTACTCTACATGTTTACCTCACTAATCCCTCTAACCTACACATCCCAGAACATTTAGGGGCAATTCTGCATGGCCAATCAACTCAACCAGCATATCTTTGGATTGTGGGAGGAAACTGGAGCACCTGGAGGAAACTCACATAAACACAGGGAGAATATGCAAACTCCACACAGGCAGTAACCCAAGCCGGGAATCAAACACAGGTCCTTCGAGCTGTGAGGCAGCAGTGCTAATCACTGTGCCACTGTGCCGCCTCAAGTTATGTGATCAATGAACAAGCCGAAAGGGTAGCAGAGACAGAATCAGTCGTAACTTTTAAAATAGAATTGGATAAATACTTGCAAGAGAAAACTTATTGCATGGCTCTGGGGAAAGAGCAAGAGAGTGGAATTAGTCAGATAACTTTGTATGTTGGTGTGATTGGTTGAATGGCTTCCATCTGTGATGTATAATTGCATCACAGGGATTTGTTTTCTATTGGTCACTTCTCAGATTGCTAGGATTGAAAAATCGTAACTTAAATCACAGGGCAATTCAAATTCAGAATCCAGCCGACTGAATGGGTGGCAGAGTGGTTAGCACTGCTACCTCACAGCGCCAGGAACCCGGGTTTGGTTCGCGGCTTGGGGTCAATCTCTGTGTGGAGTCTGCACATTCTCCCTGTGTCTGCATGGGTTTCCTCTGGGTGTTCCAGTTTCCTCCCACAGTCCAAAGATGCGCTGGTTAGGTGGATTGACCATGCTAAATTCTCCCTCAGTGTGCCCGAACAGGTGCCGGAGTATGGTATTGGGGGGGGGACTTTCATAATAACTTCATTGCAGTGTTAATATAAGCCAATTAGTGACACTAATAAATCAACTTTAAGCTAAAATCCATAGTATCCAGAGTAGCCAACCAGACGTTTGTATTAATGCCAATTGATGTAATGTGAAAGCATTTCCACTGGATGTCAGCAAACCATTAGCAATCTCATTGCGACCTGAATAAAGCATAAGTAGAGACATCTAATGGTTAATCTATTACAATGCAATTTTTGCTGGTATGTATGTGTAAAAATCAAGAAACTTATGTTTTTAAAGTTTATTTATTAGTGTCACGAGTAGGTTTACATTAATATTGCAATGAAGTTACTGTGAAAATCCTCTAGTCGCCACTCTCCGGCACCTGTTCAGGTACACTGAGGGAGAATTTTCACGGCCGATGGACCTAACCAGCACATCCTTCAGACTGTGGGAGGAAACCCAGAGGAAACCCACAGAGACACGGAGAGAACATGCAAACTCCACATAGACAGTGACCCAAGTCAGGAATCGACCCTGACGCTGTGAGGCAGCAACGTTAACCATTAATAGCAGAAGATTTCAACTTCCCCAATATTAATCGAGATAGTCAAAGTGTGAAAGGCCAAAAAGGGCAGAATTTTTAAAGTGCATCCGGAGAGCTTTTTGAGCCAGCACGGAGGAATTCTCAAGACTTCCCACAAGAAGATAGTCCAGGACTTAATTTTAGGCAGAGAGGAAGGCCAATTTTAGTATTAAAAAATTAATACTAATCATAATGACACTAATAAATAAACTTTAAAACCTTTAACTTTGCATCACTGATGACAGATTATTTACCTATCCAACAGCAATTCTTTATACACTCTCTTCTTTTAACTCTTTTAAATGCATTTTTATAACATTCTACATCTTCCTAGACAAAGCCTCCATCTATAGTTCATGCAGATAAGCATTGTGGCAGTTTTGATTTGATTTGTTATTGTCACATGTATAATAGATAGTGAAAAATATTGTTCCTATACACAGACAAAGCATACCGTTCATAGAGAAGGAAAGGAGAGAGTGCAGAATGTAGTTTTACAATCATAGCCAGGATGTAGAGAAAGGTAAGACCGTTCAGAAGTCTGACAGCAGCAGGAAGCAAGCTATTCTTGAGTCGGTTAGTACGTGACCTCAGACTTTTGTATCTTTTTCCCAACGGAAGAAGGTAGAAGAGAGAATGTCCTGGGTGCAAGATGTCCTTAATTATGCCGGCCGCTTTATCGAGGCAGCGGGAAGTATAGACAGAGTCAATGGATGGGAGGCTGGTTTGTGTGATGGATTGGGCTACATTCATGACCTTTTTGTAGTTTGTTCCAGTCTTGGGCAGAGTGGGAGCCATACCAAGCTGTGATATAACCAGGAATCGAATCTGGGTCCCTGATGTTGCGAGGCAGCAGCACTAATCAGTGTGCCACTGTGCAACCTTGGTGAAACCTTTGTCTGCCACACTCTCAGGCAGTGCATTCCTGATCCAAACCATTCGCTGACTGAAAAAGCTTCTTCTTAGATTGATTCCATTGGTTTTGCCAATTACTTTAAATCCTTGTTCATGATCCTTTCGTGAGGGGGAACCGTTTCTCTCTATCTACTCTGTCCAGACCTCTCATGATGGTGAACATCTCAAACAAATCTCCAAACCCATGCCAACAATCCCACGGGCCGCACGGTGGCCCACTGTTTGGCACTGCTGCCTCAGTGTCAGGGACCCAGGTTTGATACCTGGCCTCGGGTCAGTGTCTATGTGGAGTTTGCACATTCTCCTCATATCTGCGTGGGTTTCCTCTGGGTGCTCAAGATTTCTTCCTACGGTCCAAAGTTGTGAGATTTAGGTTGATTGGCCATGCTAAATTGTGTCAGAAGGTTAGTAGGCTAAATACGTAGGGCTGTAGGATGGGATTGTGGTCAGTGCAGATTCGATGGGCCGAATGGTCTCTTTCTATTGGGATTCTATGCTTCTATGACCAATGTACCTTCAAATGTGGTACTAGATCAACTAGGCAGTGTAGAAGTACCATGATAAAACTATGACAAGTTCAATTCTTTCTATTCTATCTGGAAGCGGGAGAAGTAGTCGATTTAAATGAGTGCCTCTGTGAGCAGAGTGCTTGCTTGCTGGCCCAGGTCATGCATTGGCCTAACTCTGCTTTCCCACAGTAATAGATTGTCACTGAAGTGAATGCAGTCAGCGACAATATGCTATCAGTTAAGGATTTTGAAGTGCGAAGCGTTGCTATGGTGACTCGCTCCTCAGGACACTTCCATGTTTATACGCTGAGGAGAGTGAAAGAAGACAGTTGCTGGTGTGATGGTGTTACCATCTTCTGCCTTATCCCAGTGACTAAGAATAGATTATAATGGTGTGAGGGTGGGGTGGGGGGAGGTTGCTGTGCGTGAGGGGTGTACAACTTAAGACAAGATATCTGTGAATTTCTAAAAGTTCTCACAGCACCTGAGCTTCCATCTGTTGACTCAATGCAAAGTTTCTTCAAAGGAGAACAAGCCAAGTTCAGGAAAATAAATACCAGTTAGGATGTTATCAAAGGCCGACAACAATAGTTAACAGGTTTTAAAGCAGCACAAAACCTAAGTTGTAAATTCATGAAGTAAATTAACGGACAATTGCCAAGACAAAATGGGCTTGGCGCGGTGGCACAGCGTCTAGCGCTGCTGCCGCACAGCACCAGGGACCTAGGTTCGATTCCCGGCTTGTGTTAATATCTGTGTGGAGTTTGCACGTTCTCCCTGTGTCTGCGTGGGTTTCCTTCAGATGCTCCAGTTTCCTCCCACACTCCAAAAGATGGGCAGATTGGGTTGATTGGCCATGATAAATTAACCCTAGTGTCAGGGGTTCAGCTAGGATATATAAGTAGGGTTACAGGAATAGGACCTGGGTGGGATTGTGGTTGGTGTACACTCGATGGGCCAAATGGCCTCCTTCTTCAAAAGTAAAGTTTACATATCAGTGTCACAAGTAGGCTTATATTAACATTGCAACGAAGTTACAGTGAAAATCTCCTAGTTTGCCACACTCCGACACCTATTTGGGTGCACTAAGGGAGAATTTAGCATGGCCACACCACCTAACCCGCACATTTTTGGACTGTAGGAAAAACCAGAGCATCTAGAGCAGACACGGGGAGAATGTGCAGGCTCTGCACAGACGGTGACCCAAGCTGGGAATCAAACCTTGGTCCCTAGAGCTGCGAGGCAACAGTGCTAATCCACTGTGCCATCGTGCCACCATATTGTAAAGATTCTACAACTCTGTGGTCTGTAATGCATTCCAGTCAGCCCCACTGGTTGTGGGGGCCTTCAGGTGACACAGCATGCTTCCTCAACAGATAGATCTAGACACAGTTATAGCTGTGGAAGAAAAGCAGATGCTTGCTTCAAATCATCCTCTTGAGTAGGACCTGTGGATGTCCACTTGTCAGGGAGAATATACATCCATGGGTCACAGGCCAGGGCATTCCTGAAGACCCGTTCTTTGAGCTGCTCGATGAATCCTGAAGCAAGACTACTGTTGGTATAAGTGGAGTAGCGAGTCCCTGTAAGGGAGGGTGGTGAAGTTTCAGAGGATCATGTGACCTATTCAATTATTTTCGAAAGTTTAAAGTTTATTTATTAATCTCACGTAGGCCTATATTAATACCTCAATGAAGTGAAAATCCCCTAGTTGCCCCACTATGGTACCTGGTTTGGGTACACGGAGGGAGAATGTAGCATGGTCAATGTACCCTAACCAGCACATCTTTCAGATGTGGGAGGAAACTGGAGCATCCAGAGAAAATCCATGCAGACATGGGGAGAATGTGCAGACACCACACAGACGCTGACCCAAACCGGTGTTGAACCCGGGTCCCTGGCGCTGTAAGGCAGTCAATCAGGCCAATGCTTGTGAATCCTAAAGTTAAACATGGCCTTCCTACGGGTACTTTGGCCTGCCTTGTTGTCTAACAAGGGACATACACGCAATGGGTCATGAGAGGACTGCCCTTGGATTTTTTTTCGTGAGTATCCTAGTGCTTCATGTCGTTAGTGTGTGCTTGACCTGGAACAGTTGATGGGCAACACGACAGCTCAGTGACTACCGCTGTGCTGTGCAGATACATGGATTCGGGCCTGTGTCTGTGGGAGTTTGTGCATTCTCTCCATGCTTGCGTGGGTTTTCTCCGGGTGCTCCGGTTTCCTCCCACATCCCAAAGATGTGCTCTTAGGCTAATTGGCAAAACAAATTCTCCTTAAATTGTCTCAAATTTGGTTCTAATGCATAGATCTATAAACATAGACAGGGTTCATTGGTAGAAGTGGGAACATCGGGGTGGCGGTGTGGGCTCGTTGGGCTGAAGGGCCTGTTTCCCCAGCTGTTTTATTTTTTGTTCTTTGTTCTTTCTTCCCGCTCCTGTTTCTGATCCCCTATGCCCAACAACTGTTAATATATCTCTACTCCTCCAATTCCACACTTCTGTGCATCCCTGACTTTTATCACTCCACAGAGGGTGGTGGTTGATGGGAAATATTCAACCTGGAGTGCAGTTACAAGTGGTGTACCTCAAGGATTGTTTTAGGGCCACTGCTGTTTGTCATTTTTATAAATGACCTAGATGAGGGTGTAGAGGGTTGGATTAGTAAATTTGCTGACGATACCAAAGTGGGGGGAGTTGTAGACAGCGAGGATGGGTGTTACAGTTTGCAGAGGGACATAGGTTGCAGAGCTGGGCCGTGAGGTGGCAAATGGAATTCAATACGGATAAGTATGAGGTGATTCATTTTGGTAGGAATAACAGGCATATGAAATATAGGGCTAATGAAAGGACCCTTAATAATGTTGTCGAGCAGAGGGATCTTTGGGTACAAGTACATAGCTCTTTGAAAGTTGGCACCCAGGTTGATAAAGTTGTTAAGAAGGCGTACGGTGTGTTAGCTTTTATTGGTAGAGGGATTGAATTTAGGAGCCGTGAGGTTATGTTACAACTGTACAAAACTCTGGTGCGGCCGAACTTGGAGTATTGCGTACAGTTCTGGTCGCCGCATTATAGGAAAGATGTGGAAGCATTGGAAAGGGTGCAGAGGAGGTTTACCAGGATGTTGCCTGGTATGGTGGGAAGGCCTTATGAGGAAAGGCTGAGGGACCTGAGGTTATTTTCATTAGAGAGAAGAAGGTTACGCGGTGACCTAATTGAGGCGTATAAGATGATCAAGGGATTGGATAGGGTGGATAGTGAGAGCCTTTTTCCTCGGATGGTGATGACCAACACGAGGGGACATAACTTTAAATTAAGAGGTGGTAGTTATAGGACGGATGTCAGAGGCAGGTTCTTCACACAGAGGGTGGTGAGGGCGTAGAATGCCCTGCCTGCAGCAGTTGTGGACTCGCCTACTTTGGGGGCATTCGAATGGTTGGTGGATAGGCATATGGATGATATTGGAATAGTTTAGGTTAGAGGGTCCGCTGACCGGCGCAACATCGAGGGCCGAAGGGCCTGTACTGCGCTATAATGTTCTATGTTCTATGTTCTACTATTGGTGGCTATGCCTTCAGCTGCCTGGGCTCCTGAATTCCCTCCATAAATCTCAGCTTCTTCTCCCTTAAACCCCATTACCAAATTTTGGTCATTTGTCATAATATCTCCTTCAATGTAAAATCTAGAAAACTTGCAGGGCAGCAGGTGGGAGATGGGGGTGTGGGGGAGAATCGTAGCAGCTTTCACCGAGGGAGATACAAAGTTGACATTTCAGGTCGATAACTTTTTTGATCCGAATTGGAACAAGTTAGAGATGTAACTGGTTTGAGGCAAGTACAAAAGCAGAGGGAAGAGAGTACAAAAGGGGAAGTCCATGGTAGAGTGAAGGAGAGGAACGTTTCGATGACAAAAGGAGAGGGGATAAGAAACAAAAGGTTGATGTGGAAGAGGTGTGAATGGCAGTAGAGGAAACAATACCAATGTCAGTTAGCTGAAGAAATGGAAGAACACAGTGGTTAGCACTGCTGTCTCACACCACCAACTGTTAAACCCACTTGGATTCAATCCTGGTCTTGGGTCACTGTCTATGTGGAGTTTGCACATTCTCCCCGTATCTGCGTGAGTTTTCTCCGAGAGCTTCAGTTTCCTTACACATTCCAAAGATGTGTAGGTTAAATGGATTAACTATGGTAAATGAATGGGATTAGAAGAATGGAGAGGGTCTGTATGGAATGCTCTTTCAGAACATTAGTGCAGACCCTTTGGACTGAAAGGTCTCTTCTGTACTGTAGGAATTCTGTAGTTCGACGATTCTATGAAGAAGTAATCACAGTCTGAAATAGTTGGAATTATTTTGCGATTCTATTTCAAGTTTAGTCTCGTGTGGCGCAGCTTGGGATGTTTTACTGAAGAAAGGCGCTATATCAATGAAAGTTGGCATTAGGACACCTCTCGGCTGCAAGTTGTGAATTCCTTCCAGTGACTTGTTCCTAAAGCTTCGCAAGACCAAAGAGCTATTTTTAGATCACGTCTGGGCCTCTGCGGGAGTCATGCGAAGATGCCAGGATCAATTAAAGGTATTGATCCAAGGAGAGGTGTGACAGAACTGGCAATGAAAATATCCCTCAGACAGCAATGTGGGGAACAGAGCGGACACTTTGTGAGTTGGGCTGAGGTTTTGTGTACTCCTGATCAATTGTAATCACATCTTCCTGCGCCTCACTTCACTCTGAATAAATGTTTATCAGAAAACAATTCCTTGTTTTGATATTCACTCAGTGACTGTGGAGGGGCAAACTAACACACACTCTGGAATAAATGCTGTTCCTTTTTGAAGTGGGTCAGTAATGCTCAGTAAATGATTAAACTACCAGATCCTTCACACACACTTGAATCTTAAGGCTTTTTATTCCGCAAAGTTACCATTTGGGTTCAGCTGGTGACAGTTTTGATTTTATAATCAGGAGATTCTTAAAGATAAATACAAAGCTCCGGAGGCAATAGTGAAATGCGGCAGGTACTGAAATATCAAAATAAAGGGTGGCATGGTGATTAGCACTGCTGCCTCACATCATAGAGTCATAGAGGTTACAGCATGGAAACAGGCCCTTCAGCCCAACATCTCCAGGAACAAGGGTTCAATTCCCACCTTGAGTCATTGTCTGCATGGAGTTTGCACATTTTCCCCATGGGTTTCGTCCGGGTGCTCTGGTTTCACCCCTACATTTCGAAAGGCATTTTACGTATTGTGTGTTTGCGTATTTGTGTGCACATCTGTATATCTGTGTGCAGTCTGCATATTCTCCCCATGTCTGCGTGGGTTTCCTCCGGGTGCCCCAGTTTTCTCCCAGAATCTGAAATATATGCTGGTTAGATGCAATGACCATGCTAAATTCTCCCTCAGTGTACCCAAACAGGCACCCGAGTGTGGCAACTTGGGGGATTTTCACAGTTAAATGTTTATTTATTAGCCACAACTAGGCTTACATTCACACTGCAATGAAAGTCCCCCAGCTGTCACACTCCAGCACCTGTTTGGGTACACTGAGCTAGAATTTAGCATGGCCAATGCGCCTAACCAGCACGTCTTTTGGACTGTAGAATTTGTAATAAAAGGATAGCTGGCATAGCAAGGGTTAATCTGGAACTGGGACAAAGTACCACCCACAGTGTAATGTAAAGGGACACCTGACCCGAGACTCAAATCAGTTGTGAACTGGACAGAGACCTGTGTAGAAGCAAGCATGGAGTCGGCTTATAAACCGGTCTTTGATCTGTATATATGTACACACTTACGTGTCATCAATAAACACTTAATGTTCAACCATACAAGACTTGGAACCTCTTATGAGACCAACTGAACCTGGAACAAAATTAGCAAAAGCTACCATCTCTTGTCATTTCTATTATTTTTGAATCAACTGGTCACGGTTTCTGGATTCATGCTGTGCATAAAATATTTGAAATGTTTCCTACATTGCCACAGTATCTGCTACTCAAAAAATACTTCACTATAGGATGGAGAAAGCTAGCACGAGGGGACACAACTTTAAATTAAGGGGTATGAGTTATAGGACGGATATCAGAGGTAGGTTCTTTACTCAAAGAGTGATTAGGGAGTGGAATGCCCTGCCTGCAGCTGTTGTAGATGCGCCAAGTTTGGTGCGTTTAAGAGGTATTGATAAGTATATGGAAGAGAAGGGAATGGTTTAGTAGGAGGGGCATCACCACAACACAACCAACCCCTGTATTGTTCTATGTTCTATGTTCTATAAGGCACTGAATTATATCACTCTGGGAAGGATGTGATGGCACAAGAGGGACTACAAAGGAGGTTCACTATGATGTTGCCTGGGATGGAGTATTTGAGCTATAAGGGGAGATTGGATAGGCTTGGATTGTTTTCTTTAGAGCAGAGAGAAGGCTGAGGGGGACGTGATTTGAGGTGTATAAGGTTATCGGAAGTAGGGACAAGGTGAGTAGGGAGCAGCTGTTCCCCTCTGTTGAAGGGTCATAGGATGCAGAGGATTTAGAGGGAATTTGGGAAAACATTTGGTGGGAATCTGGAATGCACTGCCTGGGAGGATAGTGGAGGCCAGCAACCCTTAAAACGTTTAAAAAACATTTGGATGAGCACCGAAAATATCATAACACTCGAGGAGATGGGACAAGTGCAGGAAAATGGGATTAGTGCAACTTTAGTGATAGATATTGTCAGTGCAGACTCGATGGGCCGAAGGGCCTTTTTAATGTGCTGTATGATTCCATATACATCTGTAAAAAAACATTGTCAAAATGCAAGTTTATTCTTTTATTCTGCGCAAAGCCAAGGTCTTTTCAATTAACTTACTAACTTTGAAAGATATTAAGTAGCTCAGTTTTAGTTTTTACCGTTTATTTCCCATTTTCTGCTCCAAATGTTGCATCTTGCCAGGATTCAGTTGTGAAGCTTTCCAGCACTTTGTCTCGATAGACAAATCTCTGGGGTGAATTTGGACAATGCAGCCTAATTTTTCGATACAGTTATTTTATCACCAAGTTTAAAATAAAATTAACTCCATACAGAGTTTATGGAATTTGCATGTTCTCTCTGTGTCTGCAAGAGTTTCCTCCCACATTCCAAAGATGTGTGGGTTAAGCAGATTGGCCATGCTAAATTGTCCCATAGTGTCCTAAGGTGTGCTGGTTAGTGGGATTAGCAGGGTAAATATGTAGGGTTATGGGAATAGGCTGGGGGTGGGCCTGGGCAAGAATCTCTGTTGAAGAGTCAATGCTGACTCAATGGGCCAAATGGCCTCCTTCTGAACTACAGGGAATCTATGATTCTAACAGAATTTTTAAAAAATTAATTCATGGGAGGTGGGCATTGCTAGAAGGGCCAGCATTTATTGTCCATCTTTGATCTGAGTGTCTCATTCAGCCACTTCAGAAGGCAGTTGAGAGTCTATTACATTGCTGTGGCTTTGGAGTCACATGTAGTCCAGACCAGGTAAGGACGGCAGATTTCCTTCCCTAAAGGACTTCAGTGAATCACATGGATTTTTCCAACAATTGACAATGGTTTCGTGATCATCAGTAGATTCTTAATTCCTGATTTTTGTATTGAATTCATATTCCACCATCTGCTATGGTGGGGCTCGAACCCAGATCCTCACAATATCAGCTGACTTTCTGGATTAATAATCTGTCGATAATACCCCTGAGCCATGTGTCCATCAAAATCACAACATTCAGGCTCAAACACTAGCTGTTATAAAACCACCAAGTCCGTATAGTCAAGTCTTCAACCTGTCTTACTACACGTGTATCACATCTGCATAGGGCCACTTAGCAGTGAGCACCATGGGAAGCGCTGGTACCCCAAATACTCCTTCAGCTAATTTAGCACCAGCCGGGACTGAGACCTGGGTTCTTCTCAGTCTCTGAGAGGACAAGTTTTCATTTATTGTGGAAATTGGCAGAGTATAAAGTAAGTGGAATGTAAAGATGATGGAGAGTAAAGTGGGCAGAGCAAAGTGGGCAGCGAGTTACTAATCCCCTTATTCTCCACTCACTTCTCGGAATTTTCAGGGCATGATCTCCTCCATGTTAGCCATCCAGTTTAGGAGTAGGAGGTCACTAGGTAAATTGATAAGATTATCAGAAATAGGAGAAGGAGCAGATTATTTAAACTCATCATGGCTGACCTTTGGCCTCAACTCCACTTTCCCATTCCATCTCCATTTCCCATGATTCCCTAAGAGTAAAAAATTGTCCATTTCATCAACGGAGTATCCTTGGGCCGAGAATTTTACGGATTAACAACCCTTTGACTGAAGGAATTTCTCCTCCTCTCAGTCCTAACTGGCCGCTTATCCTGAGACTGTTTCGGCTTGTTCTAGATTCCCCAGCCAGGGGAATCTCAATATTTACCCTGTCAAACAACATCTGGACAACAGTCCCACTGGGAGAGATGAACGCTACAGAAGAATAGGAAAAGCCACAGGAGGGGTTGGGGTTTTCCAGCTGCGCTTGCTCCAAAGCTGGAGAATCCTACCCAAAGTCAACTGAGCTTTGCATGGTCTGTCTTGACCGCTACAATTTCTGTGGAGAGCGGGGAGGGAAATATTCTACTTTGGTGTTTGAAAATGCTGGGCCTCACAAACATCTTCACCCTCAGTGGTGAAAAATGAGAAAAGTTCGAAGCAAGGAGTGCCCCTATGAGCATTGATGACACCTATTGTCCACCAATTAGAGCTTGTTACCACAACATGCAGCCTCAGGGCTTGTGCAATGCCAAGAAAGTACTTGGGGGAAAGGAGCCCTTCATTGGGGTCTTAATTGTTTTCATTGTTTGTCTCTTACTGCCTGTTCTCACGGTTGACTGCTCCTTGTGACGACAGCAGCAGGAAACTGTCCTTGATTGTTTTTATGAACTCCTCACCCCACACCAATCCCCAGCCTCTGACTGGTTGGAAACACTTCTCCAGGGAACCCACAAATTCATCCCATTTACCCAATTTCTTGCTCCATGGATACTACCAGACCCGCTGAGCATTCTGGCATTTTCTGCTCCCATTTTTTTTCCGTAAACTGCCGTCTCTTTTTCAATTTGCTGGAGCAAGCTGAAACATGGAATCCTGCAGCACAGCCCATCTTGCCCATGCTAGCTCTTTGAAGGAGCAATTTGATTCATCCAATCTCCTTCCCCCACCGCGTAACCCAATCCTTCCCTTTCAACTATTTATCATTTTCTCTTTTGAAAATTTCTACATGAAATCTGCTTCCACTGCCCTTTCAAGTAAAGTTCATTTATTGGTGTCACAAGTAGGCTTACATTAGCGCTGCAAGGAAGTTATTGTGAAAATTTCCTAGTCACCACACTCTGGTGCCTGTTCGGGTACACGGAGGGAGAATTTAGCCCGGCCAATACATTCTAACAAGCACATCTTTCGAACTGTGGGAGGAAACCCACACAGACACAGGAAGAATGTGCAAACTCCATTCAGACTCTCAGGAAGTGCGTTGAGCATCAGGACAAATTACTTCTCAGGTAGTGAAGGATTTGGGACATCATCACAATCACTGGAGAGTCATTGAGTGCTTTGTGCTTTTCCGTGCCGAGTGACCCACTTTTGTACTGTCAGTTTTCATATGAAGAAGAGAAAAAGAAGTCAGAATTTCACAGCCAATAATAGAGGCTTTTACAGCAGTATAATTTAAAATTTTTGTTTTCACAGGATGTGGGCAACAATTGCTGGGTCAGCATTTGTTGCCCATCCCTAATTGCCCTTGAGAAGATGGCAGTGAACTGTCTCCTTGAACCACTGCAATCTGTGAGGTGTAGGTACATCCACAGTGCTGTTAGGGAGATAATTCTTGGATAACAGTGACAGTGAAGGGACGGAAATATATTTCCAAGACAGGATGGTGAGTGACTTGAAGAGATAGTGTTGTTCCCAAGTGCTTACTGGACTTGTCCTTCGTGACAGCTATGGGTTGGAAGGTGCGGCCTAAGAGTCTTGGTGAATCCCTGCAGTGCATTTTGTAGATGGTACACACATTGGAATTGTGCAACAGCGATGAAGGGAGTGAATGTTTGTAGATATTATGCCTGTGAAACAGATTACTTTGTCCTGGATGGTGTTGAGCTTCTTGAATGTTGTTGGAGTTGCACCCATCCAGGCAAGTGGGGAGTATTCCATCAGACTCCTGACTTGTGCTTTGTAGATAGTGGACAGGCTTTTGGGGAGTCAAGAGATGAGTTACTTACCGCAATATTCCAAACCTCTTGTAGCCACAGCATTTATAGGATAATTTAGTTCAGTTTTAAGTCCATCCCTAATCCTCCCGGGATGTTGATAGTGGGGGATTCAGTGACGATAATCCCATTGAATGTCAAGAAATGAGGGTTTAGATCCTCTCTCTAGTTGGAGATGGTCACTGGTGTGGCACAAATGTTAATTGTCACTTGTCATCCCAAGCCTGGATATTGTTCAAGTCTTATTGCATTTGGACATGGACTACTTCAATATTTGAGGAGACATCATTGGTGCTGGATTTTGTGTAGTCCAAAGATGTTAGATTGATTGGCCATGCTAAAATTAACCATAGTGTCGAGGGGATTGGCAGGGTAAATATATGGGGTTATGGGAACACAGCCATTGTGATTAGTACAAATTTGATGGACTGAATGGCCTCCTTCTGCTCTGTAGGGATTCTATGAATTCTACAGTCATCGGTGAATATCCCTACTTCCAAACTTATGATGGAAATCCATATTCTGGAAGGTTTACATTGTTGTTGGGAATTTTACAGTTCCCAATAGAATAAATTCAAATTAATGGGAATCAGCATTGACCTAACACAAGCAATTTACACCTCCACTGTGGGCTGAACTTTACGTTGGATCAAGATGTCCACTTTCCCCAATTCCTGCGCAAGAGTTGGGAGTGAGCCTACCTCCTCTTGGTCGTCTCACCTCGCTGGAAAGGGACTTTACAGCCCCATTTCGGAAGGAAGTCCCACCTCCAAGAGTGGCAGACCATTTGATTGGATAGCAGTTGTCTTGTCGCAGCAGTGCCACAGCTGGCCACTGCTTGAACTGCAAGTAAGTTGAAGAAGGGAACATGCAGCAATGGGGCCAATTTTAAAGTGCAGAATCTTGCTGGCGCCAGGCTCCAGTGAGGTGGGATGGGGAGGATGCATCATGAGGGCAGGGGCTTAGGGAAAACCAAAGAGTGGAGAATTACATTAGGTGGGGAGCCTTTGAAGGCAGAAGAGGTCCAAGAAGGAGGAAACCCATTTGCCAAGCTACTGGTGTAGCAGGTAGCGTGAATACTTATCACTGGGCTCCACTTACTGTGACTCCAGTCTCAACTAGAGTGGGTGGGGACAGTGGCAAGGTATCTAACCAAACTGTGAGAGGAAACCAGAGCACCCAGAGGAAATCCATGCAGACATGGGGAGAAGGTTCAAACTCCGCACAGATAGTCACCCATGGTCAAGTTCAAACCCGGGTCCCTGGCGCTATAAGGCAGCAGTGTTAATCACTGTGCCACCCTGTAGAGGCTGGAGGCTTCTTCTGAAAGAGTGAAGCTGAAAAGATGTTATAATCTGTTTTGTAAATCTCCTTTTGTCAGCCTGAACACTTGTTTCCCAAAACACATCCTGTATTCCCCCTGACAGCTATGAGTAATAGGGAGGTGGAAGGAGATAAGAGTCTGATAGACACTGTCAGCAGACAGGATACAATTGTCTCTGTGTCCTTTCTAGGGAAGATTTGACCTTAATGCAGAAACAGTTCAGCGACAGAAAAAAAAAACATCTTGGAAACTGGGACAACAACTTTCATTTGTATAGCATCCTTAGCACATTAAACCATCTCCAATTACACGGCCCCTCACAATGCCAGGGACAGGATTCAATTCCAAGCTCTGATGACTATGTGGAGTTTGTAGATTCTGCATGGGTTTCTTCCGGGTGTTCTGGTTTCCTCCCATAGTCTGAAAATGGACAGATTAGGTGAATTGACCACATTAAATTGCACCTTAATATCCTAATATGTATCAGTTAGGTGAATTAGGCATGCTAAATTGCTCCTTAGTGACCCAAGATTATTATTTAGTTAAAGTTTATTTATTAGTGTCACAAGTAAGGCTTACGTTAACACTGCAATGAAGTTATTGTGAAAATTCTGTTGTTACCAAGGTTGGTTACATTGAGGAGAATTTAGCATGGCCAGTGCTCATAACCAGCACATTTTTCCAGCTGTGGGAGGAAACTGGAGCACCTAGAGGAAACCCATGCAGACACGGGGAGAATGTGCAAACTTCACACAGGCAGCAATCCAAGCTGGGAATTGAACACAGGTCCCTAGTTCAGAGAGGTCAGTTTGAGAGCAGAGAGAGATCTTAGAGGGATATAGATGTGGAGTGCATCACAGAGATAAAAGAACAAGATCATGGGGGAATCAGAAAACAAGAATAAGCATTTTTAAAATTTAAGAAGCATTTTAGGTAAGATTCTCCAATCTCCCAGCTGTGTGTTCCCGGTGATGGAAGGTGGAATACTGTCTGCTAGTGGCACGATTCTCTGGTCAATGGGATTTCCCATCTCTCCATAAAACCTGCAGGAGATGGGGTGGGTGGCCAGTGGGCTGGAGAATACCCCTGGCGTGAACAGCTGCAGAACTCCGGAGCTTGTTTCAACATTTTGGGAGCGACATAATCACTGCCACAATAAAGAACTCGCTTTTATCTAACTTAGGTCATATTTTCAGCACATTCCGAAGTGTTTGGTGGCTGATTCATGTAGTCACTGATGAGAATTTGTTCTTTTTTAATTGAATAGGTGGCTGTAAAATAGCTTATGCCGAGGAGTGTCATATACAGCAATCTGTAGAAGGTAAAAATGATACCGACAACTTTACACCTCCAGCAAGGTTAGAAATCTGGCCAGATTGCTAATGTGTACAATTATTTGAAAATCATGAACTCCCTCCAGCTGTAGGATCCATCTCCATGCTGGTTATAGTATGGTGTTAGCTATTTAGCTCCAAATTAGCTCTTGCCTTGAAACATTCTAGTTGCCTCTAAGCCTTTGTATGATAACATTCGCTTGCTGTCTGCCAGGAAATGGGAGGCCTTATCAATACTTCAAGCAGGCATTAAAAGCTGCAGTTCCAGGGAAGGTGATGCCCTTGTGGTATTATTTATTAGTTACTAGCTAGATTATTAGTCCAGAAACTCACCTACTGTTCTGGAGACCTGGCTTCAAATCCCACCACAGCAGATGGTGGAATTTGAATTCAATAAAAAAAAATCTGGAATTAAAAATCTACCGGTGATCTTGAAACTATTGTCAATTGTCGGAAAAATCCATCCGGTTCATTAATGCCCTTTAGCGAAGGAAATCTGCCGTCCTTACCTGGTCTGGCCTACATGTAACTCCAGAGCCACAGCAATGTGATTGACTCTCAGCAACCCTTGGGCTACTAGGGATGGGCAATAAATGCTGGCCCAGTCAATGACAACCACATCCCATGAATGAATAAAAAAGAAACACCATATTCTTTCATTTTTAATTTAGAACGATCCCTCCCCTCTTCCCCTGAAACTATCAATGCTTTGGGGGTCACACAAGTGTCCAGGGATCAGGGGCATTGTGGGTTCACAACCCAGTTCAAAGAGTTTGTGCACATCGTATAGAAGCAACAGAAGTTGAACCAAGGCCCCATCTGCTCTTTCAGGTCACAGTCATAGACTCGTACAGTGCAGAAAAGGCCCTTCGGCCCATCAAGTCTGCTCCTACAATAACTACCACTGGAATTGGAGAATCCAGTGGCAGTGTTTGAAGAGGAAAAGGGAACTTTTTTTACCCAGTGTCCTAGCCAATACTTACCCTCCAGCTGCCATCACTGTAAAACTGATTATGCTGAAGTATTTGCAGCACAGAAACAGGCCATTCAACCCAACTGGTCCCTGCTGGTTTTGATGCTTCTCCCACAGCACTTTCATCAAACCCCAAACTCTCTGTGCAATGTCCCACCTCTGCCTTCCTGCCCTCACTAACATCACTGCCCCACACATCAGTCAACTGATGCAAACCCACAGGCTGGTTGAAACCGTCAGAGCTGCACCTCTCTTAGTCACTCCATAATGACTCATCCAGCCCACCTACTGCCCACCTTCCAATTCAACTCCCATATGGAGCAACATTCCTGAGTAGAATTGGCCAGCAAACGCCCTCTGGACAAGGAATGAAAAACATAGGGTCTGCCACAAGGAACTTGTTAGTCCCATCTTTCCAATGACAGGCTTTGAACTGTCACAGCCAGCCAGCCCCTTGCTGAACAGGTTCGGGACAGACCTGTGCAGCCAACCTCATCACAGAAACCTCAGTACAAACTCCTTATTGCGGAAAGACACAAACAATGCTGCACATTATTTTGATTTGATTTATTATTGTCACATGTATTAGTATACAGTGAAAAGCATCGTTACTTGGCACTCTACAGACAAAGCATACTGTTCGTGGAGAAGGAAAGGAGAGAGTGCAGAATGTGGCGTTACAGTCATAGCTAGGGTGTAGAGAAAAATCAACTTAACGTAAAATAAGTGCATTCAAAAGGCTGATGATAACAGGAAAGAAGCTGTTCTTCACATGCTAACGGAAACACAAACAGACACACTCATGCCAACAGACACATACATGCTAACAGACATACACACATCCGAAGCAACACACACGCGCTAAGATACATACGCAAACTCAGACATAGCATCTGCGTGTATCTAACAGACACAGACACTCATACACAAAAGACACGTACATGCAAAGAGACACACACGCAAAGACACAGACATATACACATGTCCATATTACCAACTGTACTCTACATGAATCTCTAACAGCATATCTCGCCATTCCTTCCTTCCTTATCTGTTTCTCTAAATTCCCCTTAAATGGATCTTGACTATTCTGAAATTGAGTTCCACTTTTTCATCTCTCTCTGGGTACAAGGGTTTCTCCGGAATTTTACTGACAATTTATTAGTGACTATTAAGCATGCAGGTACAGCTGACAGTAAAGAAGGCTAATGGTATGTTGGTCTATATGGCGAGAGGATTTGGGTAGAGAAATAGGGATTTTTTTCTGCAATTGTTTCGGGTGTTGATGAGGCCACACTTGGAGAATTGTGTGCAGTTTTAGTGTTCTTATCTAAGGGACAATATCCTTGCTATAGGAGGAGTACAGCAAAGGTTTGCCAGGCTGATTCCTGGGATGGCAGGTCTGTCATATGAGGAGAGATTAAGTCGGTTCGGATTATATTCACTGGAGTTTAGAAGAGTGAGAGGGGATCTGATAGAAACTTATAAAATTCTAACAGGGTTTAGACAGGGGAGATTCAGAAAGAATGTTCCTGATGGTGGGGGAATCGAGAATTAGGAATCATAGTTTGAGCATAAGAGGTAAACTTTGTAGAACTGAGATGAAGAGAAATCTCTCACCCAGACTGTGGTGGATGTGCGAATTCACTACCACAGAAAGTAGTTGAGGCCCAAACTTTGTCTGATTTCAAGAAGAAATTAGATATCGCTCTTGAGGATAAAGGGTTCGAGGAATATGAGGGGCAAGGAAAGATCAGGATATTGAAAATCTCAGCAGGTCTGGCAGCATCTGTAAGGAGAGAGAAGAGCTGACATTTTGAGTCCCTTTATCAAATCTCAAACCTCCGTCTAGTGGATGTTTCTACTAGTAGGAAAAACTAGAACCAGAGGGCACAGCTCCAGGCGAAAAGGACGATCCTTTAAAACAGAGATGAGGAGGAATTTCTTCAGCCAAGGAGTGATGAATCTGTGGAACTCTTTGCCCCAGAAGGCTGTGGAGGCCTTCTTTCTTTAAGAGGCCTATCTATCTTTAAGAGATAGATAGATAGTTTCTTCATTAATAAGGGGATCAGGAGTTATGGGGAAAAGGCAAAAGAATGGACATGAGAAAAATATCAGCCACAATTGAATGGCAGAGCAGACTTGATGGGCCGAGTGCCCTAATGCTGCTCCGATGTCATATGGTCATATAATTTACATGTTGCTATGTTTCTATCTTTAATATTAAGAAATCTATCATTAACTGTCTTGAATACACTCACTGGCTGATCTTCCACAGCCCTTTGAGCAAATTCTCAAGATTTTCCACCCTCTGACAGAAAAGGTTCTTCCTCATTTTGGTCTTAAATGGGATATGGGGAGGGGAGTGTATTGAATTTGATGATCAGCCATGATCATAATGAATGGTGGAGCAGGCTCGAAGGCCTATTCCTGTTTCTAGTTCCTATGTTGCTACAGTTGTGATCATCTAACCCAGTCCCACCCCAGGAACCCAGCTTCTTTCAAAGGCTGTGACTCACCACAGATCATGGGGTCAGATCCAAGTCCCATTCGAGAGACCTCACGATAAAATCCACACTGCTGAGTGAGTGCTGCAGTGTTAGAGGCACCATATTTTTAATAAAATGTTAACCAAAGAGTCCTTTTGCCCCTTGGCACCAACTTGAGGATGAGCAGGGGAGTTAGCTATCCCTGGTATCTCAAACAACATTTATCCCTTTCACTCCGAAACAGATGATCTCATCCCAAAAGAGAAAACGCTGGAAAATCTCAGCAGGTCTGGCAGCATCTGTAAAGAGAGAAAAGAGTTGATGTTTGTAGTCCAGATAACTCTTTGTCCAGATTGTTTCATTATTTATTACATTGCTGTTTGAGGGAAGGTTAATTTGTTCCACTTTGTTATTATGTTTCCTACATTACAACAGTGAACACATTGCAGAAGTACGTCAAGAAATGTAAAGTGCTCTGGGATATTCTGACATTCGGAAAGTCGCTGTAGGAATGGAAATCTTTACTTGCTGTTTTTTAACACTACAAAATATTCAGCAGTGTGAATCATTAGAGGAGGAGAACTGGCATGTAGAGAGCTGGATATGATTAACAGAGCTCCAACTTTATCAATGGTGAAGATGGAAAGGGGTCGAAACAGTGCCAGTGCTGGGGATGGAGAGTATGCATGCCCTGTGGTACAGCCATCACTAAAGTGTTAATTACAGAACTGAAACCAACAAGCAGAGAAGGAGCGATCTTGCCAGGTATTTGGCTCATGAATGATGGCACTTCATTTCTTTTCACTCTCACCCTCACGCTCTCAAATGACCAATTGCCATCAAATTGGGTAGGAAACCAGCAGAAGATGATTAAACATCTGACAGCTAATTAGAAGTTGCTAACACCCGCAGTGATTGCATACAAAGGAACAATGTTATACAGCTAGCTGGGTTAGTCCAATTGTTATATCCAAACCCGTGCCCAAGTAGGCAAGTTCGAGGATATGACATGTACTTTTGATACATCTAGCCATTAAGTGTTGAACAAGCGGTGTCAAGCATGGAGAACGACCCCTGATTATTTCTTGGCACCTGTCTCACGATCAACACTGATCGAGGCCGGGGAATTATTGCTGTCTTTGGAGGGGATGCAGCATCTTTGGGATTGGTTCAATTGATCTATCCAATACTATAATCTGCCAGAAACTCTGGGAACTTTGGAACATGAGTAGGCCCTTCCACTCCTAGAACCTATTCCGCCATTCAGTCAGATTGCAGCTATTGACTTATCCCAACCATCTTGGTTCCATAATCTTTAACATGTACAAGATGCAAAGGAAGATTGACAAAATAGACACAGAAAGGATGTTTCATCTTGGGGGGCAATCTCGAACAAGAAATCACAATTTTAGGATAAGGGGCAGATTTAAAACAGAGATGAGGAGAAATTTCTTCTCTCAAAGAGTGGTGAATTTGTGTGATTCACTATCTCGGAGCGTGGTGGATGCAGAATCAATAAGTGAATTTAAGGAAGAGGAGATCAGATTTTTTAATTAGAAAGTTTGTGAAGTTTGCCCTTATCCCAAAACTATGATTTCTTTTTTGAGATTGACTCCCAAGATGAAACACATTCTCCATGTCTACTTTGTCAATCCTCCTTATCATCTTGTACATATTAAAAATTATGGAACCAAGGTGGTTGAAATGAATCAACAGCCGTGCAGAACGGGCAGGAAAGTGGAATTGAAACTGAAACAAAATCAACCATGATCGGTGACAAGTGGTGTACCTCAGGGGTCTGTTTTGGGGCCCCTGCTGTTTGTAATTTTTATAAATGATCTGGATGAGGGTATTGAAGGATGGATTAGTAAATTTGCAGATGACACTAAAGTCGGTGGAGTGGTAGATAGTGAAGAGGGGTGTTATAGTTTGCAGAGGGACTTGGACAAGTTGCAGAGCTGGGCCGAGAGGTGGCAAATGGAGTTTAATGTGGAAAAGTGTGAGGTAATGCACTATGGCAGAAATAATAAATGTGTAGAGTATAGGGCAAATGGTAGGATTCTTAGTAGTCTAGATGAACAGAGGGATCTTGGTGTGTATGTGCATAGATCCCTGAAAGTAGGCAGTCAGGTCGAGAAGGTTGTTAGGAAGGCATATGGAGTCTTGGCTTTTATTGGTAGAGGGATTGAATTTCGGAGCCGCAACGTCATGTTGCAACTGTACAAAACTCTAGTGCGGCCGCACTTGGAGTATTGTGTGCAGTTCTGGTCCCCACATTATAAGAAAGATGTGGAGGCATTGGAGAGGGTACAGAGGAGGTTTACCAGGATGTTGCCTGGTATGGAGGGCAGGTCTTATGAGGAGAGGCTGAGGGATTTGAGGTTGTTTTCGTTAGAAAGGAGGAGGCTAAGAGGGGACCTGATCGAAACATATAAGATGATTAGAGGTTTAGATAGGGTGGACAGTGATAGCCTTTTTCCTAGGATGGAAAAAGCTAGCACGAGGGGACACAGCTTTAAATTAAGGGGTGATAGTTATAGGACGGATATCAGAGGTAGGTTCTTTACCCAAAGGGTGGTTCGGGAGTGGAATGCCCTGCCTGCAGCAGTTGTAGATGCGCCAAGTTTGGAGGCGTTTAAGAGGTTAGTTGATAAGTATATGGAAGAGAAGGGAATGGTTTAGTTTGGAGGGGCATTGCTTTTTATATTGGTCGGCGCAACATCGAAGGCCGAAGGGCCTGTTCTGTGCTGTAATGTTCTATGTTCTATGTTCTATATTGAATGGGGGAGCAGGTCCAAGGGACCAAATGCAGACTCCTTCTCCAAGATTCTTATGCTTCTTATGAATATGTTCGGCTAACAAAGATTAATCTCAGCCTTGATATTTTCAACTGCATCCCTTGCTCCCCACCACTCCCTGCCATCTTCAGTGGTTTTGGGGTGGGTCAGAGTTCCAGGTTGACGCTACCATCTGTGTGAGGAAGTGTATTCTAACACCACCCTCTACGGTCTGGTTCTGATTCTAAGGCTTTGCCTCCTTGTTCTGAGTTCGCTGGGCAGAGGAAATGGTTTGTTCCTGCCTGCTCTATAACATTCTTTCAAACACCTAAATAAGATCATCCCTTAATCCTTCATTCTCAAAGAAACACAAGCCAAGTCTACAGCAACCTGTGTCAGTATTTTAACCCTTTTATCTTTGCCCAGATCATTTAGGCAGGACTCCAATTACAATAGCTTGCCTGATCTGACTAAATGTTAGGATTATTTCAAGCTTGCACATGTCTTTCATACTGATCACTCCTCTTCCATTGTTACCTCATTTTGCAGTGTGGTACAGACATCATGCTTCAATTGCATGTTTAATTCCAGGTGTTGGAAAGTGGATGAATGATTTCCTAGCTGGGAACATGAGTTCATATCCCACCAAAGCCCATCAAACCTGCACTGACTCTCCAACATCTTACCCAGCCCCTATCCCCATAACCCTAAATATTTACACTGCTGATTCCCCTAACTCACATATGACACTAAGGGGCAATTTAGCACAGAAAACTATTGCCTACGTAGCACCTACCGTAATATAATTGACTCTGAGCTGCCTTCTGAAATGACCTGGAAAGCCATTCAGTTCAAGAAAATTAGGTATCATTCAATCATAGAATTTCTGCAGTGCAGAATGAGGCTATTTGGCCTCTTCAAATCTGTACCAACTTTCTGACAGAGCATCTCACCCAGCCTTTATCCCCATAAGCTCAAATATTTAACCCCCTAACCTATGCATTTTTGGGACGTGAAGGACAACTTACACATCTTTGAACTGTGGGAGAAAACCGGAACACCTGAAGGAAACCCACACGGATACAGCGAGAATGTGCAGACTCCACACAGACAGTAACCCAAGCCGAGAATCGAACCCAGGTCCCTGGTGGTGTGAAATAGCAGTGCTAGCCACTGTACCACCATGCACCCGTACAGAACTTGAGTATTGCTGAGAAAAGGGAGATTTTTGTCAAAGCTTTCCACCTTGCACGTATCAGGACAGATGCAAGAATATCAAATTTCAAAGGGACGAACAGTTTCTGCTGTATAAGGAAAGGAAGATTGCTTGGCAAGTTGGTTCTGATTAACGGAGAATTGCTACGGTACAAGTCCCAGGTGCTTGTTTTATTTATGGAACTTTATTTGAATAACCATCAATCTACCATCACTCACCAGTGCCCTGGGGTCCCTCACTGAACCTGGAGACCCTCAGTGGCCCTGGGTTCCTTCAGTGACTCTGAGGTCCCTCATTGGCCCTGAACTCCCTCACTCCTTTCTATGGTGCATCTGTAAAAGTTGGCCCAGGACCAATGGAGAATGCCATTCTAGGACCCTTGCCCGTCTCCATTCCAGGGTAGACATGCCAGTAAAATTCCAGGATGTGTGAGTAGGAAAGAGGAGTCGATTCAAAGGAAGAAAAGAAAACTATGTTTATAGCTTCCTAAAGCACTGAAGGAGGTCATTAAGCTCTTTGAAAGAGCTACCCAATTGGTCTCACTCTCCTGTTCTTATGCAATTATAGAATCCCCACAATGCAGAAGGAAACCATTCAGCCCATCGAGTCGGCACCAACCACAATCCCACCCAGGCCTTACTCCTGTAGCCCCACCCCTGCTATCCCTTATACTAAGGGGCTATTTAGCATGGCCAATCCAGCTAACCGACACATCTTTGGACTTATGATGAAGGCTTGTGCTACCAAATAAATCTATTGGACTTAAACCTGGTGTTGTGAGACTTCTTACTGAGGGAGGACCTCGGAGCACCTGGAGGAAGCCCACATAGACATGGGGAGAATGTAGAAACTTCACACAGGCCCTGACCCAAGGCCATGATTGAACCCTGGTCCCTGGCACTATGAGGCAGCAATCCTAACCACTGTGCCACCCATTCCTCTGCCAACCTTTTTATTTTATTAATTCAATCAAAGGATGTATGTGTCACGGACGTGACTAGTATTCATTCCTCATCTCTAATTGCACCGGGGATAGTGGCAGTGAACTGTATGCAATTTTGGTCACCGCGTTTGCGGGAGGATATGTTGGCCTTGGAGGGAATGCAGAGAAGGTTCACTAAGCTGATACCAGAGATGAGGGAGTTAGCCTACGAGGAGAGATTGAATAGATGGGCCTGTACTCATTGGAGTTTAGAAGGCTGAGGGGGGATCTTATAGAGACAATGAAGGGGATGAATAGAGTAGAAATAGAGAGATTCTTCTCACTTAGAAAGGATAGCAGAACTAGAGATCACCGTCTCAAAATAAGAGGGGGGCCAGTTTAGATCGGAGTTGAGGAGGAACTTCTTCACTCAAAGGGTGGTGAATCTCTGGAATTCTCTGCCCATTGAAGTGGTGGAGGTTACCTCGTTGAATATATTTAAGTCACGGGTAGATAGATTTCTGATAAATAAGGGAATTAAGGGTTATGGGGAGAAATTGGGGAAGTGGAACTGATTCACTTCAGATCAGCCATGATCTTACTGAATGGTGGGGCAGGCTGGAAGGGCTAGATGGCCTACCCCTGTCTCTATTTCTTATGTCCCTTGAACTGCCACAGTCTAGTGAAGAGGTGAAGGCACTTTCACAAATGCTTACCCAATTCCCTTTTGAAAGCTACAATTGAATCTGCTTCCCACCATCATTTCACACCGTGCATTCCAGGTCATAACAACTCACTGTGTAAAACAAAAAATAACCTCCTCATCTGCCCTTCATCACCGAAGATTTTGCCAATTATCTTAAATCTCTGGCCTCAGGTTATCGATTCTCTTGCCAACGGGAACAGTTTCTCCTAATCTATCAAAAGCCTCACGTTGAGAATCTGTACTTTAACAATAATTGTTAGGATGATTCAGGCCTTAAGTAACCAGAATCTGAAGCACAAAACAAGCATCCTAATTGCTGCCTGACTCAAACACTCGTATTTAAACCCCCTGCTTTTCAAAATTATAGTCTGCTACCCCACCTGCTGTCATCAGAATGTTAATTAGCCCAGTGCTCGGAGTGTGAGCTCCAGTCAGGTTCTGACCTATTTTCCCCACTCAAGTCCCTCTGTTCAGTTTCATCTCATCTGTCCCTTGTGATGCTGAAGTCTCTGAGTTACAGCCAGAGCACTGGCTTCTCTTTACCCAGGGCCATCTCGTCAGGCTGACACTGATTATGCAACCCCCGAATTTGACAGCTAAAACGCAGGACGGCTTATTCTCGGACTAAATAAGATCGAAGGTCTGAGCCAGCTGGGGCCTAATCGCTCATGAATATTTGATGGCTTCTCGATATAGTTCCTTCAGTGGCAGTTTATGAAATTGAGTGAGGCGGACTTGTGAAGTGTCAGAGCGGGTCCCAACAGCGAGGCCTTTTAACTGAGACACAAGAGTGAAAGCACAGTGGGGTTCTGAGAATTGAAGAGGGAAAATGACCGCAATGTCCTCTGATTTGATTTGATTTATTATTGTCATATGTATCCAAAAGTGTTTTTCTTGAACACTATACAGACAAAACATGCAGTTCATAGAGTACGTAGGGGAGAAGGAAGGGAGAGTAAAGTAAAATTTATTTATTAGTCACAAGTAAGTTTACACGATTTGATTTATTAACATACAGTGAAAAGTATTGTTTCTTGTGTGCTATACATTCACACTGCAATGAAATTACTGTGAAAATCCCCTAGTCACCTCCTTCCAGCACCTGTTCGGGTACACTGAAGGAGAATTTACCATGGCTAATCCACACAATCAGTATATCTTTGGACTGTGGGAGGAAATTGAAGCACCCGGAGGAAACCCACGCAGACACAGAAGGAACTTGCAAACTCCACACAGACAGTGACTCAAGCTAGGAATTGAACCCGAATCCCTTACACTGTGAGGCAGCAGTGCTAACCACTGTGCCACCCCAGGATACAGAATGTAAAGTTATAGCACAGATAGGATGAAGAGAAAGATAAGCTTAATACATGTTAGATCCATTCAGAATTCTGATGGCAGCAGGAAAGAAGCTCTTCTTGAGTTGGTTGGTACGTGACCTCAGATTTTTGTATCTTTTTCACAATGGAAGAAGGTGGAAGAGAGAATATCCTGGGTGTGTGAGGTCCTTAATTATGCTGGCTGCTTTTCCAAGGCGGGCGGGAAGTGTAGATGGAGTCAATGGATGGGAGACTGGTTTGAACTACATTCACGACCTTTTGTAGTTTCTTGCAGTCTTGAGCAGAGTAGGAACCATACCAAGCTGTGATACAACTGGAAAGGATGCTTTCTATGCTGAACAGGCCTGACAGTATCCATGGAAGAAGAAATGGAGTTTGATATTTCAGATTGCCAACCCTTTGTTGGAACTGCAAAGTTCCAAGATGGAGCAGACTGAAGAAAAACAATGCAGGGAGGGTGGGGAGACCTGCGATAGAATGGAAGTCAGGAGAAGTTAAATGGCACAAAGGCCGGATATTGCAAGGCAAAAAGGAGTGGAAGGGAGATAAGGAAAGAAACAAAAGTGTTGGGAGGATATGAAATGTAAATATGAAAAGTAGGATCATAAGACCATAAGATAAAGGGATTAGGCCACTCGGCCCATCGAGTCTGCTCCATCATTTAATCATGGCTGATATTTTTCTCATTCACATTCTCCTGCTTTTTCTCCAGAACCTCTGGCCCTTTTATTGATCAAAAACCTACCAATCTCTGTCTTAAAGACCCAGCCTCCACAGCCTCCTGCGGCAAAGAGTTCCACAGATTCACCACTCACTGGCTGAAGAAAATCATCATCAACAGCTGCCATCTAAAAATAATTTTAAAGAACACAGAAAAGGAGGAGACAGGGGTTTTATCAGTTGAACAATCTGGGAAGATTTTTATCATTGAAATGCTGCTTTGTAAGTGTCAGTGCAAAGCTAGGGTGACAGTAGATGAGGAAATATTTCCTCTCTCTTCTCACTATCCCCTCCCTTCCTCCAGTTCTCTCTAGCCACCACCCCACCCCTCCCTGTCAAAGTGCTATGCTTACACCGAGGCAAACACTCCTTGTGAATCAGCAAGCCCGTGCCCAGGCCTCTGTAAGTATTGCTTTGAAATGGTTGCTAGGAGATGGATGAGAGGCTGGACTGTGCTTGATTTGAATTTGCCAATACGAGAGGGAGCCTGGAATTGGCTCAGGTTTTCCAATTAACACTGGAGGAAGGGAGTCCAAGTCAGGTCTGTGAAGCCAGTAGCTTTTTCTTTTATTCATTCCCGGGCTTCTCTGGCTAGGATAGTATTTGTTGCACTTCCCTCATCGCCCTCAAGAAGGTGGTGACGAACTGGCTTCTAAAACTGCTGCAGCCCACGTGGTGTAACCAAGTATTGAGTTCCAGGTTTCTGACCCAGTGACAGTGAGGGAACGGTGATGTAGTTCCAAGTTAAGATGGTGCGTGGCTTGAAGGGCAACTTGCAGATGGTACAAGTTGAGGGGTTAGAAAGTGCTGTTGTTCCTTGAAGAGTTGCTATACTGCATCTTGTAGTTGGTTCACACTGCTACCGTGTGACACTCCTGCACTTACCCACCACCTTCCCCAACACCCCCACAATGCTCAAGCCATTTATCCATCAAAACATCCATCCACGTGATGCATGGCCTTCCTACAGCAGTTGGAAAGCAAAAAGAATCATAGAATCCACACAGTGCAGGAGGAGGCCATTCAGCCCATCGAGACTGCACCGACCACAATCCCACATATTCCTATAACTCCACGTATTTACCCTGCTAATCTCCTGACACTAAAGGACAAGTTAGCATGGCCAATCACGCATGTCTATGGAGTGTGGGAGGAAACCAGAGCACCTGGAGGAAACTCATGCAGACATGTGCAAACTCCACGCAGCCAGTGACCCAAGGCTGGAATTGAACCCGGGTGCCGGCACGGTGATTAAGCTCTGCTGTCTCACAGTGAGGCAGCATTGCTTGACCACCATGCCATCTCTTTACCCCAGGGGTTCCAAAACCTGGACCCATGGAATCCAGTATTCCGTGAGAGGTTCCCCAGGGAGCCCTGCGGAAATTCTGCCTTGACTCTGCTGCATTGGTGGTGGAGGGAATAAGGTGGTGGATGGGGTGTCAATCAAGCATTGCATTGCACAGCACAGTACTCCTCTAAGCTGCATGGGGAACACAAACAACCATAGAGAACTTACTGCACAGAGGACCAGCCAGCCAGGTCTAGATACAGTCCCTATAAGATGTGTCCTGCGCAACTGCGTGGCATTCTCAAAGGGATCTCATATTACAACAATCAAGCTCTACACAGCAAAGTCAACATGATTGCAAAGTTCTTAAAGTCATGCAGATTGTTTTTTTTGTTACAGAGAGTTTGGTGTGGAGGGGATAATAGTTAATTTTAATTAATTTGTAAGTAGTATAATCTATGTGAGCCAGCAGATGTAGATGCTGTAATGGGGTTACTGGAATTCTAACGCTGTGTTCCAGCCTAATAGACAGAAAGTGTTGTTCCAATCCTACTCTGGCCATTTGAAAATCTGAATTTGCTTCAAAAGCAAAATGTTGATGTAAAAAATGACAAACGCTATTGTTAAAAACCCACCTGGTTCACTGCTGTCCCTTTAAGAAAAAACTTGCTGCTACTTACACTATCGTAGAATCCCTACAGTGCAGAAGAAGGCCATTTAGCTCATCAAGTCTGTACCGACCACAATCCCATCCTGGCTCTATCCCCAGAACCCCACATATTTACCCTGATAATCCTCCTGACACTATGGTCAATTTAACATGGCCAATCAAACTAACCCACGTATCTTTGGAATTTGGGCAGCATTTTAATGCCTCGCTTATCCTGAAACCATAAAATCCCACCCGAGGTCAATGGACCTTTCCATTGTCCATCCTTGCCCACTTCAATTCCTGTGGAAGGAAGGGCAGTAAAATTCTGGTGCATATCTTCACCAGAAAGGAAAAACATTTGCAATGCTGAGAAAATGGCTGGAGAGTGGGAGCAGAGAATTTGCTTTTGCAGAGGGCCAGCATAGTCTTAATGGGCTGAATGGTTTCCTTCTTTGCTGGAGCCATTCTGTAGATTCATTGTAACTTTGCCACGTGTCACTGCTCCCCCTTGCCCAGTTGCTTTTCTGCCCAGCAACAGAGAAAAAAATAAATCAAATTGGCCAATCAGTCTTGCTTGGCCAAACGTTGACTACGATAGGCTCACTGACCAGCCTATCAGAAGCAAATACATAGAGAGGATGGGCTGTGATTGGCCATTTTGGTCTTTCTTGAATCTATCTTGAGCCTTTGCCTCTTCATCTGACCTGAACCCACATTTTATTTCAAGCGCTTTCTAAAAACAAACATTGCCTTTTTGCCATGTGATTGTGGCAAATTCTGGGAGACCCCCGGAAGCCTCTTATGGAACACCGGCTTCTGCGGATCCCAGTCTGGGGAGCCCTGGGATAAGGAGTCTTTTTGCTTTCCAATTGGTGTAGGAAGGTTGTACGTCACAAGGGTGATTGACAAATGGCTGGAGCATGTGGGCAGGGGGTGGGGGGTTGCCGAGGAAGAGTCGTGCTGAAACCTCCAGGAATACATTTAACCACAGTTGCCAACCCCCAGAGGCAATTCCAACACTCAATGTAACTTGAATTTTTAAAGCACCTTTAACAAGAGCATCATCAAACAAAATTTGTCAGCACGATATTAGGACATAAGAGAAACACATAAGAACCAAAGATTTAGTCTGCTTAATTGGTTTTAAAGAGCACCTTTTAAGAGATGAGGAGGGCAGAGAAATGTTGCAAGGTATTCCCTAGTTTCAGGCCCAGCTGGCTGAAGACATGCTTTCCGCTGGGTCTCCGTAGACTGTCGATCTACAGTACAGTCACATTGGAGTTGATTTCAATCCCTCTGGTTTCTACTCTGGTCAGAGTGCTGAGAAGCCCTTTAAGGAATGGCACTTGTGCAATGGTGGGAGCCAAGCACAGTACTAAGCCCTTATTGACTGCACTCGGGAACATAATTCAGTTGCGTACTGGTCTATTAATACACCAACCTGCACGCAGTGAGGGTCAAACCTTCACCAGCAAGGCTCGAAATAATAAATCCCCTGCTCAGTTTCATTATCAACTGGTGGTATTATATCTTTCAGTATAGAGGCATGATGATTAACATTGCTGCCTCACAGCAACAGTGATCCGGGTTCGATTCCTAGCTTGGGTCACAGCCTGTGTGGAATCTGTACATTTTCCCCGTGTCTGTGTGGGTTTTCTCTGGGCGCAATGGTTTCTTCCTACAGTCTTGAAAGACGTGCTGGTTAGGTGGATCAGCCATACTAAATTCTGCCTCCGTGTACCCGAACAGGCATCAGATTGTGGTGACTAGGGGATTTTCACAATAACTTCATTGCAAAGTTAATGTAATCCCACTTATGACAATAATAAACTAAACTTTTTGATAGATCTCTGAACCCACACTATTGAGTCACAAGATTGCATTTTCAAACCTGTCTAAAAATCAGGTCCGAAACTCTTCTGTTTTCTCACTCATGCAGCATTTAGAAATTTTTTCGCAAATCCAAAGATGGGGACATTGGCCCTGAGTGTCCCAGGATGCGTAATTAGAGTAATTAGTGTGGTAAATACAGGATTGGACCTGGGTGGGATTGGTATTGGTGCAGACTCGATAGGCTGAATGGCCTTCATCTGCACTGTAGAGATTCTATGATTCTGCAATGCTATAATCATTCCCAAAGTGTTGCATGTTCGGTTAGAGACTTAAGAACAAATTCCAGGCTAACATCGCCGGTTGAGGGAGCGCTGCACTGTCAAAGGTGCCTTTTTTTTTTGAATGAATGGAGCTGAGGCCCTAGCTGTTCTCACAATTGGGTAAAAAGGATCCTAGAAAAGGGCAGTTTCTCATTTTGTAGTCAATAGCTTGCTCTTTATTAAATTTTTAAAAGAAAACAATGACTTATCTATCACGACTACTCTTTGTGGCAGCTTGCTGAGTTGGCTGCTACACTTCCCATATTGCCAACATTTTGAAAGTGCTCACAATCTATGAAGAGCTTTGGGATGCCCTGAGGGAGTTAGGAATAGCGTTAAATTAATTCTTTCATTCGTTTTTTTGCCCTGATTTGGAGAAGGTTATTGCTTTCAGAACTAAAGACTTTCAACTTGCCATTGGAAGAGGTGGCCATGGCATTGGAGGTAACATTGCTTTGAGACCAACCACTTGTCCCCAGCTATTTTTGTTCGGCTAAGACTAAAGCTTTAGTACATGACCCATGAAAAGAGCCACACATGCACAGGCAGGGGAGATAGAACACAGCAGAACAAGTAAAGAATTTTCAATCTTGTAAAGAAGTGGCCTGAGATACAGCATCCCTAATGCCTGAGCGTTTGATAGCTAGATCAGGCCAGGAAATATTAACACCCACTATTTCCCTGCAATCATTAAGATTCATCTTGATGCTGGGTTGTCAAAAAGATGACAAGAATGCATTCCACCTTCCGGTCTGGCTTCAGGAAGTTGGCGTTCTCTATAATGATTTGCAATAATTCTCACACGGATGAACACATTATAGTTACACTATCACTGCTCGTCTTCAACTGTGCTGGCTGAGTTCATGGTGAATGTGTCTGATGTTTCATCAATGTTAAGTGTCTTTGTGTTAGAATTGAAGGACTTTTTTCTCACCCATAGCTGATATTAAGATGTTCAATTAATTTCTTATCAGCAATTCAACTTGTGGTCTTGCACCACTGCCTAAAATTATTCTGCTTCTTCACTCACTCCTCCACTCTCTAGGGGGCATAGGTTTAAAATGCGAGGGGTAAGGCTTAAAGGAAATGTACAAGGCAAGTTTTTTTACACTTGATCAGTTCTGGCCTCGGATCACTGTGGAGGCTGCACATTCTCCCCATGTCTGCATGGGTATCCTCTCAGTGCTCCGGTTTCCTCTCACACTCCAATGATGTGCAGATTAGGTTGATTGGTCGTGCTAACTTGACCCGAGTGTCAGAGGATTAACAGGGTAAACATCTGGGGTTATGGGAATGGGGGCCTGCGTGCGATTATAGTGGGTGCCGACCTGATGGGCCAAATGGCCTCCTTCTGCACTGTCGAGATTCCTTGATTCAATGAGATAGTGATTGATCTGTGAGCTAACCTCATGGATCTGCCATTGCCCCATATTCCTTCATGTCTTTGGTAACAAAAATCTATCAATGTCAGGTTTTAAATGAACAAGCGAGCTTGCACCAACTGCCATTTGTGCTTAGAAATATTTCTGACATTTATTCCTGAAAGCTTATTGTACACTTGAAAGCCAGACAGGCGAGGATAGAATGGAGATTCCAACTCATGGCACCAGAGACACGGGTTCAAATCTGGACTTGAGTGACTGTCTGTGTGGAGTTTGATGTAGAGATGCCGGCGTTGGACTGGGGTAAACTCAGTAAAGTTTCACAACACCAATTTTAAATCCAACCAATTTATTTGATAGTAAATTCGCGAGCTTTCGACTCTATAGCCTTCGTCAGGCAAATAAGTTTGCACAGTCTTCTGTGTCTGCATGGGTTTCCTCCGGGTGCTCCAGTTTCCTCCCACACTCCAAAGATGTGCAGGTTAGGTGGATTGTCCATGTAAATTGCCTCTTAGTGTCCAAAGAGATGTAAATAGGGGGAATTAACAGGGTAAATGTGTGGGGTTACAGGGAAAGGACCTGGGTAAGAAGCTCTGTCGCACAGTCAGCGCGGGCTTGATAGGCCAAATGGCCTGCTTCTGCACTGTAGGGTTTCTATGATCCAAGAGTTAAATTATGGGATGTTAGGGTTGTATTCCCTGAAAGTTAGAAGTTAAGGAGTGTAATTTTCAGTTAAATTAGGTAGAGGTAATGATAGATCTGTGACCTAAGCTCATATATCTGCCATTGCTCCACATTCCTTAATACCTTGGGGTAACCAAGGTTTGGCAATATCAGGTTTTAAATTAACAATTGATCTAGCATCAATTGCTGTTTGCGTGTAACCTGTTACAGAACAGACCTGCCTTCCATTTTATCAACATGTCACCCTTGCTATGAAGGTGAAGATTTGCCCCACAGTATTGCACTGTGAAAGTTTAAGGTTCACGTCACCAGAAAACTACTGTTTGGCACAACATTGTGTGCTGAAAGGCCCATTCCTGTTCTATGTTCTAAAATAAACAGTGACAAGAGAACAGAGACTGTGTGATAAAAGGATTGCTGGAAAGCTGACAGTCTCAGCCTAACTCCATTTAGACAGAGTGAATATTAAAGTTCTCATTCTGTGCACAGTCTGTACTTTCAACCAAACCAATTCCAGGAATCTATATTACTTTATATGATGATTATTAAGGAGACATATCCAATCTATTTATCATTTAACAGAGGCGATTGGAACTCAGCCAGAATTCAAAATTGAATCACTTCAGAAATTTTTATTGCGTATATGCTTTCATTTTCTTCCTTCTACAACTCATTGCACGACTGTCCACTGAATAGACATTCCCTCACCCTCACTCTGTTTATCACCACATCCTAAACCCACTCCTCTTGCCTCCCAGGCCTTTGCAATGACTGATCCAGGATGGCACAGTGGTTAGCACTGCTGCCTCATAGCGCCAGGGACCCAGGTTCAATTCCAGTCTTGGATCACTGTCTCAGTGGCAACTGCACATTCTCCCTGTGTCTTTGTGGGTTTCCCTCAAGTGCTCCGGTTTCCTCCCACACTCCAAAGATGTGCGCGTTAGGTGGATTGGCCATGCTAAATTGACCCTAGCGTCCGAGGGATTAGCAGGGTAAATATATGAGGTTACGGGGATAGGGCCTTTTTGGGATTGTTGTCGGTGCAGACTCAATGAACCAAATGGCCTCCCTCTGCAATGTAAGGATTCTGTGTTTCTAAATGGCTTTGGGAGTGAGCTAAGGCCTGAAGGGGTTTCATTGGAACATTCAAAATAATTGTCCATCCAATGTATTCATGGCTAAACTGCATCTCAACTTCATTTATCCACCTTAGTTCCGTATCGTTCGATAGCCCCACTTTACAAAACTCTATGGATCTTCCTTTTAAAAGTGTCAGTGGATCCTCAGAACCCACTGAGTTCTGGGGGAGAGAACTCCAGATTTCCACCACCCCTTGTGTGAAAAAGTATTTCCTGATATGGGGTGGCACAGCAGCGCAGTGTTCAGCACTGCTGCCTCACATTGCCAGGTTCAATTCCAGTCTCAGGTCTCTGTGTGGAGGCTGCACATTCTCCCCTTGTCTGAGTGGGTTTCCTCTGGATGTTCAGGTTTCCTCCCACAGTCCAAAGGTGTGCAGGTTAGGTGGATTGGCCATGCTAAATTGCCCCTTAGTGTTGCGGGATTAAGCATTGCCCTCGACACTGGAAAGGACGCCCACTGCTCTTCTTTGAAATAATAACCATGGGATCTTTTATGGCCAGCTAAGAGATAAGGTCTTAGCTTTATGCCTCATCAGAAACATAGTCCTATCAACAGTGCAGCACTGCCTCAATGCTGCACTACAATGTCAGTATATATTATTTGCTCAGGCCTAGGAATCTGGCTGGATTGCATTGTAGGTTAGCAATGTACACCACCTGACATACATAGGAGCACAGATCAGTTAAATCGTCAATACCTTTTCAAAAGGTAAGAGTGCCTTAAACTAGAGGGCATAGACTTAAGGTGAGAGGGGAGAGATACAAAAGGGTCCAGAGGGGCAACTTTTTCACACGGAATGTCGTGAATATCTGGAATAAGCTTCCAGAGGTAGCAGTAGGGCACAATTTTGTCTTTTAAAAAGCATTTAGACAATCACATGGGTAAGATGGGTACAGGGGATATGGGCCAAATGCGGGCAATAGTGGTTTAAAAAAGGGCAGCATGGACAAGTTGGCCAAAGGGCCTGTTTCCATGTTGTAAACCTCTGTGACTCTGTGATGACTTTGTGACTCTGTGATGACTTTGTGACTCTGTGATGACTTTGTGACTCTGTGTTGTGGAGCATTAGAATCTTAGACCTATGTCCAAAATGAAAATGTGTCGTGTTCCTATATGGTGATCCTAATCTTATAGAAGTTGAGAAGAGCAAGAGATCTGTTGAATAAACCTGACAGAGAAACAATTTCCAAGGTCTGACCTCTGCAATGAAAGACAGTAATGAAGCTTCTGAATATCAGATCCAACTGTTTGATTTTAATGGAATCCAGATGTCTCCAAGTGTCAGAAAAAAAAACAGAACTAATATACAATCACAGAATCACAGATTACTACAGTGCAGAAGAGGCCCTTCGGCCTTTCAAGTCTGTACTGACGCATGAAAGGCTCTGAACTTCCCATCTAATCCCACTTGCCAGCACTTGGCCCTTAGCCTTGAATGTTACGATGTGCCAAGGGCTCACCCAAGTAATTTTTTAAAGGATTTGAGGCATCCCGCCTCCACCACCTTCCCAGGCAGTGCATCCCAGACCCATCACCACCCTCTGGGTAAAAAGGTTTTTCCTCAAATCCCCCCATACGTCCCACCCCTCACTTTTAATTTGTGTCCCCTCATAACTGACCCTTCCACTAAAGGGAACAGCTGCTCCCTATCCACTCTGTCCATGCCCACAAGGCTGTGTGGCCAATTTCCCTCCAAATCAACTTTCATGTTTGCTGATCACACCACCACAGTGGAGAATCTGGACTGAGATAGGAATGAGATAGAGAATCTGGTGAACTGGTGCGACGACAGTAATCTCTCCGTCAATGGCAACAAAACAAAAGAGATAGTCATCGACTTCAAGAAGTGTAGTGGAGAACAAGACCCCGTCTACATCAACAGGAACAAAAATAGAAATGATTGCAAGTTTCAAGATTTTAGGTGTCCAGATCACCAACAATCTATCCTGGTTACCCCCCACCCCCCCATGCCCACACTACAGTTAAGAAAGCCCACCAATGTCTTTACTTTCTTAGAAGACTAAGGAAATTTGGCACTTTGGCTACAACTCTCACCAACTTTTACAGATGCATCATTGAACGTATTCTTTCTGGTTGTGTCACAGCTTGGTATGGCTCTTATTTTACCGGAGGCCACAAGAAACTACAAAAGGTGGTGAATGTAGCCAATCCATCACGCGAACCAATCACCCGTCCATTAACTCTGTCTATACTTCCCGCTGCCTCTGAAAATCGGCGAGCATAATTAAGACAGCATACACCCCGTACGTTCTCTCTTTCACCTTCTTTCATTAGAGAAAAGATACAAAGTCTGAGGTCGCATTTCAACCGACTCAAGAACAGCTTCTTCCCTCTTGCTGTCAAATTTTTGAATGGACTTACCTTGCATTAAGTTGATATTTCTCTACACCCTAGCTATGATTGTAACACTACATTCTGCACTCTCTCATTTTTTTCTATGAACAGTACGCTTTGTCTACATAGTGCATAAAAAACAATACTTTTCACTATGCTAATACTTACGACAATAATAAATCAAATCAAATCAAATCTTGAATACTTCGATCAGGTCACTCCTCAGTATTTCTGCTCCAGCAAAAATAACCCAAGCCTATCCACCCTCTCTTCATAAATGTCTCGTCCCTGGTGAATGCTGATGAATCTCCTCTGCACCCCTTCCGGTGTGTTCACGTCCTTCCTATAATGTGGCAACCAGAATTCCATACAGTACTCCAGCAGTGGCCTCACCAAAGTTCTACACAACTCCATCATGACCTCTCTGCTGTTGTAATCTGTACGCGATTGATAAAATTGAATGTGCCATTGGCCTTTTTCACCACCCTATTAACCTGCTTTTCCCCTTTCTATGGACAAATATACCAAGGTCCCTTCATTCCTTTGTACTTTCTAGAGTCAGACCTTTCATTGTACCTTTCAAAAACGGTCAGGGAAACATCTTTACTCAGAAAATGTTGAGATTGTTAATTGCCTCATGTGTTGATACCAGTGATACGGATGTATTTAATGAGAAACAGGATTAACAGATGAAGGAGAATGAAATGAAGGATGAAGTAAAAGTAAAATTCTCTGAATGCCGGAACCTGAAATAAAATCAGAAAATGCTGTACGTTGTGGGTGGCATGGTGGCAGAGTGTTTAGCACTGCTGCCTCGCAGTGCCAGGGACACGGCTTCAAATCTGGCATTAGGTGTCTGTCTATGTGGAGTTTGCACGTTCTCACCATGTCTGCATGGCTTTCCTCCAGATGCTCCAGTTTTCTTCCGCAGTCCAGAAGACTTGCTGGTTAGATGGATTGGCCGTGCTAAATTGTCCCTTAGCTTTCCAAGATGTGTAGGTTTGGGGGATTAGCGAGGTAAATACGTAGAGTTATGGAGATAGGGTCAGGGTAAGATACTCTGTCAGAGATTTGCTGCAGACATGATAGGACAAATGGATTCCTTTTGCACTGCAGGGATTCTATGATCTCAGCAGGTCTGACAGCATCTGTGGAAAGAGAAAAGGGCCAACGTTTTGAGAACATCTCCTGACGAGGCCATAAAGGCAAGCAAGCCTGTACAATTGAACACCGGGCTAGCAAATCACAAAAAATAAATATTTAAAAGTATTGTCATAATTTATACAACAACTTCTGCCAAAATCTGGTTCTTGTAAGATCGCAAGAATCAGGAAATTAGAGTTATCTTGGTTTGTCTGCTCTCATGCAATTTTACCAGCTCAGTCTGCTCATCAATCCTATGAATCTAATTAGACTGCTGCCTTCCTCTGCTTAGTGCAAACATGCCAATCATACAACAATAAAATGGGTTATTTAGTTGAGAATTCGACCATTGTTACTATACTGCACCTTTAAGAAGGTACTTGGGGCACGTTTCTTGTGAAGGTGATGTTAAGATTCAACTCTTTTTAAACAGCAACCAGCAGCTGACAGGCTGAGAATGCAAAAGAATAATTGCTCCTAGTTATTAAGATGTTTACTTCGATCTGAGTTAATGCAGTTTGTTCATTCTTTAGGTTTACTTCAATCTGAGTTAATGCAGTTTTGTTATTCTTTAGGTTTTCCCCTGGAGTTTCAGAGTAGGGTTTAATTACATTGACAAGTGAAAGAGAGTCATGTGAATGGGCTTACAATGAGACAAGCAGATGGTTGCTGTCAGAATGTGAAAGGAGAATTTGTTTCTCTCCCTTTCTCTTTGGAGATTGGGGTCCAGGATCTGCCAGAAAATAGGTCTCTGTCTCTCTCTGGTGTTCTGCTGTTTAAAGACAGATCTTTCTCTGGAGGCTGTTATCCGAGAGTCTCTGTACCTTTGTCAAGAGATATTAAAATGCTTGAAGTTTGGCAACTCACATAAATCTGTGTGTTTTGCTAATTTATGTTTGAAGAGGAGTTGAGCCTTTAAGGAATATTGCTTAAGTTGGAACTAATATAAGGTTAGCAGTTAAGAATTATTTCTCATGTTTAAGTATTTCAATTGGTAAAAGTTTTATGCTAATTATTTTTGTTATAGTTAAACTGTATTGTTCAATAAAGTTTGTTTTAATAAAAATTTCCTCATGGGTCAATAGAATCATACCAAAAGTGAAAAATCTTATGCTCACCCTAATGGCAATGTGCTTGTCTCTCAGGTAACGAGGGATGATTTTTTTTAAAAAAATGCCAAAATCAAAAATAGTTGGGATCTAGGCTAACTTCACAATATATTTTGGAGCTTCTTTTGATTTAATTTGATTTGATTTATTATTGTCACATGTAAATCAAATCAAATCTCGAACACTATATACTGGGAGGCTGTGTAGAGATGCCTGCCCTGTGGGACAATGTCTGTTCTCTGGTGGTTAGTATTTAAGGTACACCTTAAGGCTATTTCACAACGCAAACTATGACTGCATGGAAGAATTGCAACAGTCACAGGTCGGGGAAAGCCAGGCATGACAACTGTGAACAATAGAAAGCTGAGGCAGTCCTTGGAAACAAAAATAAGTGAGATATTGACATCCTCCAGCAATTTTTTCAAACCAAAATCAATGATTCTCAAACTGGAGGTTTTACAAGCTGGACTGGTAAAGGAGAAGCAGGTTACACATTGTGTCCAGCAGTGCAGGTGTTACGGGAATGCCTCCACTGATTGGTAAGAAATGCAAAGAGATATGATTGCATAGAACTGTTTGTTTAGTAGCTTTATTACAGATCAGGTCTTCCCAACATTGACACAGGACAAAGATAATTAGCTGCTTATGTTAATGCTCCCAAGCAATTTCATATGATTGACATGTGAAGTCTCCCTGGACCCAGGCTCAGAGGGATGGAAATAAAAGGGTTGCTTTTGAGGATATGGACTCGCGGTGCCACTGAGATTTTGCATATTCATCTCCTCATTTTCTTGGGGATGCGTAAGTGATCACAGCTCGGCGACCTTCACACAGGAGTCTTTTTCGTTTGTAATTTTACCTTTTCATCTCAACGTCTGGTACAAATAATTGTTGGAATTGTCCAACCAAGGTTCCCCGGGAAACAGTTTCTCCATTGGTGTCAGGAATTTAGGGCGGAAGCCTGTTATTTCTTTTGCTCCGGAAAATTCTGGGCGTGGTTGGAGTTGGGAGAGAGGTGAGGAATTGTCTTTCAAGAAGATGGTGGTGGGGGGGGAGGAGGATGAGAGACTGGAACGGAGGGAGTGTGGGACAGAGTGGGAGGGATAGAGGGAGGTAGGGTGAAAGGAAAGGGACTGTACATTGGCCAATCATCCCAAGCTGCACATCTTTAGAGTGTGGGAGGAAACTGGAGCAACCGGAGGAAACCCATGCAGTCATGAGGAGAACGTGCAAATTCCACACAGACAGTGACCCGAGGCCAGAACTGAACCCGGATCCCTGGCACTGTGAGGCAACAATGATAACTACTGTACCACCATGGTGCAAAGGTCATGCTGGTTGGTATCTGCTGTGTCCAATGTTTGAACTGCAGATATTAGATATGGAGATATGTTCATCTCACCTAAGTGGCACCCTAATAATCCATAAAGGACAGAGTTATTCAAATATCCAATGATGTGATTTGCCAAGAATGTTTCTCTGTGACAAAATCTCTAGCTGCTAATGCAAGAGTTGAACTTTAATTTTCCAGATAATTTGCTTGAAGCTGCTGGATTACTGGTAAAGCAACATAATCACTGTGCTGCCACACATCAGGGGAGGTGGTGGCATAGGAGTGTTCTCACTGGTAGCCCAGAGACCCAGGGGAATGCTCTGGGGACCCGGCTCTGAATCCCATCATGGCAGAGCGTGGAATTTGAATTCAATAAAACTCCGGAATCTAAGGATGAAAGTATTGTTGATAGTTATAAAGAACCTTCTGGTTCACTCAGGCCCTTTAGGGAAGGAATTCTGCTGTCCTTACCTAATCTGCCTGCATGAGACTCCAGATTAGCTCTTTAGTGTCCTCTTGAATGACTTGCCTCTCATTTTAAGAGAAATTAGGGATTTTTTTAAAATGCATTCGTGGGACATGAGCATCGCTGACTATACCAGCATTTATTGTCCATCCCTAGTTGCCCTTGAGAAGGTAGTGGTGAGCTGCCTTCTTGAATTGTTGCAGTCCTTGTGCTGTGGGTTGACCTACAGTGCCATTAAGGAGAGAATTCTAAGATTTCGGCCCAGTGACTGCAAAGGAGTGACGATATATTTCCAAGTCAGGGTAGTGAGTGGCTTGGAGAGGAACTTGCAAGTAGTGGTGTTCCCATGTTTCTGCTGCTCTTGTCATTCTAGATGGCAGTGGTGGTGGGTTTGGAAGATGCTGTCTAAGGAACACTAGTGAATTTCTGCACTGCGTCTTGTAGATGGTACAATCTGCCCCTACTGAGTGTCAGTGGTGGAAGGAACATGGTTAAGATGGGTTGGTTGAGGAGTAATACCCACATTCCATGAAATAATAAAGAAAACACTCTGCAAATGAACAGTCCAGTTTAGACCTGTGTCTCCATCAGCACTGAATGCTCACCAGCATTCTGATTTTCAATACCAACAGATCTTGGGTTCAGACAGTAGTTCTCAATTTAGTGAGACATGCTTAATTACAAATGGATCAGTAATGAAAGGAATCATTTTGAAGCTCTATTTTTGCTCCTCTTTTCTTGCATAAAATAAATGGATTAAGCTTATTACTATGGCATGCAAAAAGCATTTTGTACAGATTCATAAATGTGTTTTCATTCCTATTGAGTAGCGCAGTTTTGATGTTTTAAAACACAGTAGTGAGTTTAATGTATCGTAACATATCCCTAAGGGAATCATTGACTGCAAAGTTGTCTACCATCCAAGATAGCAGCTGGAATTCTCCAGCCATTCACGTCCAACCATCTGCTGCTAGCGAGAATGGAGGATTTAGCATTCAGTCAAATCTCCATTCACTGCAGCGGGACTGGAGAATCCCAGCTGCAGGCGAGGTCGGAGAATCCAGCCGGACAACATGGAGGGTGGAGTATTCAAACTTAACTGGACTGTAAAACCCCAGTTGATAATTGGAGTATGGAAGAGTCAGCTGATGCAGAATCCCAGGTTCTGCTTCCAACATTTGTTGAGTCATTGTCTCAAGACCCTCTGGCAAATGGCTCAATAATGGGCAGCACGGTGGCTCAATGGTTAGCACTGCTGCCTCTCATCACAAGGGACCCGGATTCAATTCCAGACTTGGGTAAAGTCTCCATGTTCTCCCCATGTCTGCGTGGGTTTCCTCTGGGTTCTCCGATTTCCTCCCACACTCCAAAGACGTGCGGGTTAGATGCATTGGCTGTACTAAATTCTTCCGCAATGTACTCGAACAAGCGCCGGAGTGTGATGACTAGGGGGTTTTCACAGTAACTTCACTGCAGTGTTAATGTAAGCCTTACTTGTGACACTAGTCAAGAAATAACAAATAATCAAACTTTATAGATTTGGCCAAAAATCCAGAGGAAAGATAAGGAGAATCTTTTCTTTTAGAGTATTGAACACTCAGCCTGAGTGGCAGCAGTTGATTCTATGATGGATGTTAAAGACTGGACAGATATTAACAGATAAAATGCAGGATGACCTAGAGCTAGCATAGGTACTATGGGCTGAGTGGCCTGCTTCCAGGGGTGGATTGCGATGATGGGTCTGGGTAAGATCCTCTTTCGGAGAATCGGTGCAGACTCAATGGGCCAAATGGACTTTTGTTGCACTATAGGAATTCTATGATTCTATAGTTCTTTGGTTCTATGAATTCTATGATTCTGTGAATTGTGTGAATTCTATGGTCTTAAGACAGAACATTTCCCCTTCAATCCCTCACAGTGATAGGTGATCCCTTCCTTTAGCGTTGTCAACAAGTCTAAGTGGTATTAATTTCCGTAATTGATATCGATCAAAATCACCCAATCTGTACTCTGTAAATGCCTCCAATTATTTGCAGATAATCAGATAACCCCATCAATCAAAGGCAATAATATAAATTGTAGAGTGGAATTCTACACTCAAGAGCTTAGTGCAGAAATGCAGCTCTAATGGGGAAATTCAAATGGTCAATCTGAACATAGCAAGCAAACACGAGCTGTGCCTACCAGATCACACTCCACAAAAACCTCTTAGACCATCTACAGCAGTGGTTCCCAATAGGTGTGTCATGATACACTAGTGTGCCATCAAGAACCGTGAAAAAGGATTCAAATTTCTTGTAATTCAACTAACTTTCATTAGACCCAATGAATCTCAGGTCTCTCTCAAGTATCCCGACTAGGAAAGGTTCGCACATGGCCAGTTTAGATTTTTAACTTTGGTCAGGCCCTCGCGCATTGATCAACAGAGCATGGAGCTGAAGACAAAGGTCCCCACTTCCTGCACAAAAAGCCAAAACTCAAAACAGGGACTCGGGTGTAAAATCCCCAAGAGAAGCGAAAGTCAAAGGGAGAGGTTTAAAAAAAAACACAAGCGAGAGGACAGGGAGATGTTCATAGTACTTCACAGTCTATTAACTCTGAGAAGTGATTTTTCTTTTGAGCAAGTGTTTTGTCTGACCACATGTTTTTTTAAAAAAATGAGCCTTTTCCAATCTCCTACTCCTGAAAGCATGTCTACATTGGAGATAGAAACAGCTGGAACAGCTCAGACCTTAAGCTTCTCCTCAATGAGGACCTCTTCACGAACACTGTTTAATTCTCTGGATGGACATGATACCCACCAGGGTGAGGGAGGTTCTCAAAGGCTATTGGAGCCTCAGAGCATGGCTGGACAATGCATTGGCATTGGCACTGCCACCTGATACATTGGCAGGGAGTAGTGCCAGATTGGCACTGCCAAGGGTTGGGCCTGAAAGGCAGGAGCCAGAAGGTGGAGTTCTGAAGAGGGTGCTTGGTAAGTGAGTGGGAAATGCGGAGAGGGGATGAAGGAGGTGTAGCCTGAAGGGGCAAGGACCTTTGGGGAATCCATAACAGGGCATCTGTCATTCATTTGCAGGGAGTGGGGGGTGTAGTTGATGCCAGCGAAGATGGATGGATGGATGGATGGGCCCAATGCCAGTGTAACAGTGAGGAAGTGGGGATATGGTCAGAGGGTTGGATCACCTTGATGTCAACTTGGCGCGGTTCATGGAGTTCCCCAAACATTTAGTGATGCAGCGTTGGTTGCCCCTCTGTGGTCAAGGGTTGGGGATGTTCCCCTTGTCAATAGGGTTTGCGATGCCCATGGGATGAGGGAGAGGGCCTGTCACTTTACTCTGAGATCAAGGCCCCCCTATTATCCCAGGAGCCAGCCTTGTCACCACGTTAGGTCTCACACGTCCCCTTCATGGCGTAAATCACCCAGAGTTTCAAAGAAATATCAAAGTGTGGATTGATTGCAAATGGAATCCTGCACCATGTGATTCCCACCAGAAACTGCACTTCAGAATTTTTGTGGAGAATTGTGTCCCGAGTCCCATCCAACAGACAACACCTTGACCAGTGCGACATTCCCTCAATACCATACCAGGGCTGTTAACCTGGGCTTTGTGCTCACATCTCAGGAGAAACTGTCCCCAAGTAAGAACATTAAATATAGCAGCAGGAGTAGGCCAGTTAACCCCTCAAACCCGGCCTGCCATTCAATAAGATCATGGCTGATTTGATAGTGGTTCAGTTCCAATTACCCACCTGCTTCCCTATAACTACTTATCGATCCAAAATCTATCTACCTGTGACTTAAACACATTTAACGAGGTAGCCTCTACTGTTTCAATGGGCAGAGAATTCCAAAGATTCACTACCCTCTGAGTGAAGAAGTTCCTCCTCAACTCTGTTCTAAACTGACCCCTCTTATTTTTGAAGCTGTGCCCTGTAGTTCTTGTTTCCTTTCTAAGTGGAAATAATCTCTCTGCCTCTACCCCTTCATTATCTTATATGTCTCTATTAAATGTCCCCTCCACCTTCTAAACTCCAACGAATACAGGCCCAATTTACTCAATCTCTCCTCATAAGCTAACCCCTTATCTCTGGTATCAACCTGGTGAACCTTCTCTGTACTCCCTCCAAGGCAATATATTCTTTCGTAAATAAGGGGACCAAAGGGCACACACTACTCCAGTTGCAACTTCACCAGTACCTTATACAATTGCAGCAAAGCGTCCCTGCTTTAATACTCCATCCCCTTAAGTAAAAGCCTCTTGATGCCAATACTATGGATCTTCATGGGATAAAAGCAGAGGCAACGGAGAATGGCATTTTCTGAATCCCTCTGTGCCAAGCTCTGTCCGAGGATTTATCTGATGTCAACACAACAGAGAGATTGTCTGATTGTGAAGACAATACTCTCTGTGAAAGGACAGCAATCTCGGCCTCTGTCATTCAAGATGTCTCCACCCCGGAGGACAAGCCGACAGATGGATCACTATCGCATTTCCCACAGAAACCTTTCCTCTTGCACCCTCTCATCAGCCCTAGCCCTGTCAGTGATGGTAAACGGGTGATAATATTGTCAGAGGAAACTTGGCTAACCATCTAAAGAGCAAGGAAGAGGAAAGAACAACTGTAGCTGCTTAAAGGCACAAGCTTCCCCAGTTGATCTATCCATTTCTGGGCTCTGTATAATTGTGAGAAAATAGGGAAACACGGAGGGGGTAAGGAATTGGTTTCACTACATCTCGTGGTGTATTAGAATAGCACAGTGGCACAGTTGTTAGAACTGCTGCCTCACAGTGCCGGGGACCTAGGTTCAATTCCCACCTCAGGTCACTGTCTGTGTGGAGTCTGCATATTTTCCCGTGTCTGTGTGGGTTTCCTCCAGGTGCTCTGGTTTCTTCCATAGATGTGCGGGTTAGGTTGCTTGGCTCTGCTAAATTTCACCTTAGTATCGGAAGGACTAGCTAGGGTAAACACATGGGATTATGGCGATAGTTGGGATTGTGGTCAGTACAGAGATTGTATTCCAGGAAATGGTCACAGGGTCATCCCTGCTGCCATCAGACTTTTGGAAGGTCATTTGGAATATTGTGAGCAGTTTTGGGCCCCATACTTAGGAAAGGATGTGCTGGCCTTGGAGGGGGTCCTGAGGACGTTCACGAGAATGACCCCGGGAATGAAGAGCTTGTTGTATGAGAAGAAGTTGAGGAGTCTGGGTCTATATTCGATGCAGTTTAGAAAGATGAGGGGAATCTAACTGAAACTTATAGAATACTGTGCAGCCTGGATAAAGCAGACATGAAGAGGATGTTTCCACGAGTGGAAGACATTAGAACTCGAGGGCACAACCTCAGAGTGAAGGGATGATCCTTTAAAACAGAGATGAGGAGGAATTTCTTCAGCCAAAGAGTGGTGAAGATTAGTCAAGAGTGTTGGCAAGTCCTACAGTGCATCGTGTAGATGGTACTCACTGCTGCCACCACGCCTCAGTAGTGGAGAGAGTGGGTATTGAAGATGGTGTTAACCAAATACGCTGCTTTGTCCTGTTTCTGCTAATCTAGGAATACCTAGAAGGTACGCCATACCCAATCATCAATGCCAGGCAGTGGTGTAGTGATTTTGTCACCGCACTAGTGACACAGGGTAATGTTCTGGGGAACAGGGTTCAATTCCCACCATGGCAGATCATGAAATCTGAATTCAATAAAAATCTAGAACTAAGTATCTACTGATGACCGTAGAACCATTATCATTAATTGTTGGAAAAATCCTCATGTTTTTTAGGAAAGGAAATCTGCTATCCCTACCTGGTCTGGCCTACATGTTCCTGCAAATCCAGAGCAATATAGTTAACTGTTAAATATCCTCAGAGTTGGTCAATAAATGCTGGTCCAACCAGCAACATGAACATCCCACTGCGTTTTAACCTCCTTTTCCTTACCTAACTAACTCTTATTGTTGAGGTGGATTCTATCTCAATTACTCAAAATGGAAGTAAATGGCACAAACTGACTCCTTTCCCTTGTTGTTTCTTCTCTCTCTCATCTTGAATCCTGTACGTGAGGTTCAATTGGCAATTTGGATTGGACATATTCCTGGAGATTTCATCATGTGACTTGTGGCTTCAATCCACCCCATCTGCCACAGTTTGTTACTGCCCATCACTGCCAATGATGAGGGATGGTATCTTAGCGATCATTTTCGTAGATCCAGCAGAAGGAATTCTTCAGTTGAAGGCAATAAAATGAAACAAAAACTCGCTCCAACAGATAAATCAAAGAAAAAGCTTTGAACTAGAACCATCATTACTGCAACACTCGAGGCCTCATCTTGGGCCATCCCAAACTCCCACAAACCCTAGCAGTTTCTTTTTTATACTAAGCTAGCTGGTCAGCTGACCATCACATCATTTTGTCATTGGTTACAGAGTTTACTGGGTCAGTTGACCCTTAGAGTACATTACCAACAGATCCAGTGTTGCATTCTAACAGGTAACCCTGGAGCAATGATCTTCAGACACAAGCTTGGGTCCCACTAGAGGAGCTAGGAATTTAAATTCAAAGAATAAATGAATCTAGAATGTAAAGGTTAACAACGGTGCTCATGAAAATACCACACTGTTGTAGAAACCCATCTGGTTCACCAATGTCCTTTAAAGAAGGAAATTTGCCAACCTTCCCCAGCCTGGCCTATCTGTGACTCCAAACCTTCAGCAATCTGGTTGATTTTTAATGGGCTTCTGAAATTGTCTAGCAAACAAATCAATTAAGGACTTTGATTTGATTTATTATTGTCACATGTATTATCATTCAGTGAATAGTATGGTTTCTTGCGCGCTGTACAGACAAAACGTACCATTCATAAAAAAGGAAAATAAAGAGTGCAGAATGTAGTGTTACAGTCATAGCTAGGGTGTAGAAAATTATCAATTTAATGCGAGATAAGTCTATTCAAAAGTCTGACAGCAGCAGGGAAGAAGCTGTTCTTGAGTTGCCTGGTACATGACCTCAGATTTTTGTATCTTTTTCCTGAAGAAAGAAGGTTGAAGAGGGAATGTCTGGGGTGTGTGAGGTTCTTAATTATGCCGGCTGCTTTGCTGAGACAGCTGGAAGTCAAGACAGAGTCAATGGATGGGAGGCTGGTTTGTGTGATGGATTAACAATGGACGATAAATACTGAACTTGGACAATGAATACTGATTCTGGACAATGAATACTGACCTTGCCAGCAATGGCCACATCCTGTAAATTAATGATATAACATTGGAAAAGGGCTTTTAGTCTTCTGATTGGATTAATCCTGACCATTAGTATAATAGCTTTTATCTCTCTCCACAGTGTTATAACTAATAAAGTAACTTGGGCAAAGGAAATGAAAGAAACAGTTATATTTATTGTTGCCTTTGATTGGTTTCCAAGGCTACTCACTGATTAGCGGAGATTAATCTTCAATTGTGGGAGATTCCAGACAATTTCACAAAGTTGGCAGCTCTAATATACAAATCCTTGTTCCAAAAGCGAATACATCATATTGCAAAATCATAGAATGGCAGAAGAGAGCCATTCAGTCCATTGAGCCTGTACCAATAACAATCCCACCCAGGCCCTATTCCCACAATACTACATATTTATTCCGCTAATCCCTCTGACACTATGGGGCAATTTAACACGGCCAATCAACCTAATCCATGTATCTTTGGAGTGTGGGAGGAAATCAAAGTACCCGGAGGAAACCTATGCAGACGTGGAGATAATGTGCAAATTCCAGACCCGAAGCTGTAATTGAACCCGAATCCCTGATGCTGTGAGGCAACAGCGCTAACCACTGTACCACCTTGCTGCCCAAAAGGAGAGTTAGCATGGCCCAATATTGACATGGCCTCAATGACTGAATGTTAAAGGACTAATAGCATTCCGCAAAATGTCACTGAGCACTGAGGCCAACTCAGCAGAACTGGAAATATCCACAGGGCAGAAAGGGAAAAAACAGAGCTGGTGGGAGTGAGAGGGGCAGGGATGGGATGTAGCAGAAGGTTGCATGTTGACACCTGGCTTCGGTCCAACAAAACTCCCCCTCATCAGGAGCCAATGAAGCCAGCAACTCGTGATGGAGGCACAGACCAGATACTGCCCCTTGGGCATGGTTGAAGAGTTGGTTTACCAATGGAACTATACCCCATTGGTACTGTCAGTGCCATCAGGTAACAGGGTAAAAGTGGACGGAATTTTCCACTTTTGAGACTAAATGCGGTGGTCGGTAGGTCTGGCGATGCCTTTCATATCTAGAGATTTCATCCATCCCCTTCCCATGAACAATGTGGTGTCCTTCTGTGCCCCCTGTTGGTGAACTTTTCATGCATTCTTTCAGGGGCCCAGCCTCCCTCCCCCTGGGTCTCCCTCTGCCTTCCATTCTGCACCTTCTTCATCCACCTCCTTGCTCCTGTGCCTGAAATCAGGAGCGCTTGGCCTACACCTTCCCACTCCTCTTCATCAGCCTTCTATCCACATTGTCCCCATTCCCTCTCCCTCACTTCAACAGGCCTCAGAGCATATTTAAATAATCATTAGATTCAGCTTGAAGCTGAATTCACTGGGCCCCTTCAATTCTTCCACCTGTCGGCACAACGTGGTGTCATTGGGAGTCACTACCTTTCTCCCCAAACAGAGACCAGATGTGATGACTAGGCTGGAGGAGGTTGGAGACCATTGAAGGTCCAGGTATTCGCGGACATAACTGGAAAGTGCACTGACACTGGCCCCTGGCAATGTTCCCTGGCACAGCTGGCAGTCCGACACTGACCTGGCATTGACTCCCTGGCACTGGCCCCCTGGCTCTTCCCCCGGCACAGCCCTTAGCACCCAGGCAATGGCCCTCTGACACTGGCCCCCTGACTCCCCCTCTACCAAGCTGACGCTGTCAGGTTGACACCACCAAGTGGTGGAGCCTAACGGGGTCATGTGAGATGTCCTGAAAGAGGGGCATGGAGGAAGAAATCGATAAGGAGCGTCCTTTGTCAACCCCATAGTTTCTCTCACTTGGGGTTGACTATTGGTTGTCACAAGTGGGTGAGGGGTGGGAGCGGGGGATAGGGGGGTAGCGTGTGGTTTGCCTGAGAGTAAGAGGCACAGCCAGGGAGGGGGGGTGCAAGATGGCCTGAGATGACATGCCCTGATCTCTGAGGAATCACCCCAACCTCCAAATAATTGTCTCAGTGTGGGTGGATTGCGATCTGGATCCCTCCCAGTGGGAACCGCACCAGGGACAACACTTAGAAGTTGTTTGAGTTACACCCAGGATTTCCAGGTTCTTTATAATCAGAATCGACCCGTCTTACCTGTAGGAACTTTCTGAGACCTTCAAACCAGGTTCCAGGAAGTAGAAAGTCTGAAAGAACAATGCAAAAAAGAATTGTCAAAGAATGTCAGAACTTAAGGAAATGTCTTTGACAGACTGGAGGAAGTGGGAGATGGCCCTGGTAACAGTTGAGGAAGATGCTTTTTGACAGGTTTAAATGAAGCATGTACACACAGAACCTTCCAGACACCTACAGGGTGTTCCAACACTGAAATCATTTGTTAAAAAAACAAGTCATTGTAATTGGTTAGAGGGCTGGTTCAGAGATCAGTCGGAAAGCGACCTTTGACCCGAAGCCAAATTAAAGTGACAGCTCCTGACAACACGCAAGTCCCATCAGGGAAGATGATGAGAGGCAGTGACAGGGACAGCAGCTGCTGACATTTAAATCTCCAACCCAGCATTACCTGCAGGCATCTCGTCACCGTGTGGATAACAGCATCAGTAAGGGATTAGGGAGCAGAAACAGCAGCGATGGAGGGAGAGATAACAACTCATGAGAAATTACAAATTGCAACCTAATCGAAGGGTTCAGGAAGTTTACGCACCGAATAACAGATACAGGCGATAATATAATGGAGTCTTTTATTTACTGATAATTGGATTTCGGATTCAGTGCAGTTGAAAGAAATGTAAATTAATCTCTAACATGAGTTGGCCAACAGTGACATCTAGACTAAATACTGAAATCCAACGCTAATGCAGATTTTCCATTTATTCTTACATGGGGAGTGAGTGTCGCTGACAAGATTATCATTTATTGCCCATCCTTAATTGCCCCTTGATCTGAGTGGTTTGCCTGGCCCTTTCAGAGGAGAAGCTAAGAGTGAGCCCCATCAGAATGGGCCTGGAGTGGCACGTAAGCCAGAATGGGTAATAGGACAGATTTCCTTCCTTCAAGGGCATTAATGAATTAGAATTTTATAACAACTGCTGATAGTTTCATGGTCACCTGACACTAGTTTTTAATGTCAATCTTCACAAAATCATAGAATCTCTACAATACAGATGGAGGCCACTCAGCCCATCGAATCCCACCCAGGCCCTATCCTCATAATCCCATGTATTTACCTTAGTGTCGGGCAGACAAACTAATAGGCAATTTAGCATGACCAATGCATCTAACTGGCACCTATCGTTGGACTGTGGGAGGAAACCGGAAAACCCTGAGAAATTCCATGCGGGCACGGGGGTGAACATGCAAACTCCAAACGGACAATGGCCCAAGGCTGGGAATCGAACCCAGGTCCCAGGATCTATAGGGCCAATGGTAGTCATGATGTAGAGATGCCAGTGTTGGACCGGGGTAAACACAGCGAGAAGTCTCATAAAACCAGGTTAGACTTTGCTGTTGGACTTTAACCTGGCGTTGTGAGACTTCTTGCTGTGAGGCAGCAGTGCTAACCACTGTGCCACTGTTGTGGTCTATCAAGTTTGCACTGACGATAATCCCACCCAGGCCTATCTGCATAACCCCATGTATTTACTCTAGCTAGTCCCCCTGACACTAAGGGGCAATTTATCTTGGCCAATCCACCTAACCTGCACATCTTTGAACCAACTTCATTTGAATTTAAATCCAACCAGCTGTTGTGATGGGATTCGAACCCCTTACCCCAGGAGAATTAGCCTGATCCTCTAGATTGTTAGTCCAATGATGTTATCAATATGCCCACTCCCCACCTCACACTGATGGATTGAAGGCATCTCTGTGACAGCTTCCCCTAGCTCCTGAGTCAAATGTGCCTGTTGCGGAGAAACCAATCCCTGCAGAACTTCCTGATTGGAAACTAAAACTTCGGCAGCAAGTTTTCCTGAGTTTATAGTTACAGTTACTAATATGAGGGACCAAATCATTGACTTCGGGATTCCCGCAGAAAGGAAACTCAAACAGTGATGGAGTTGTGGAGATGTTTAATCATTACCCATTACTGGTAATGCCTGCACTTATTCCTATTCTGAGTTAGCCTTCAGAAGATAGTGGTGAGTCACTTTCATAAATATCTGCAGTCCACATTGGGTAGGTACACCAGTTCCTGTAATGTTGCAGGAATGGCAATATGGTTCCAAGTCAGGATGATGTATGACTTAATGGGAAAGGTGCAGGTATTCCCACACTCCTGCTGCCCTAGGCGGTTGGGAAGCAGATTCAGGAGATGCTGACAAAGGAGTCTTGATGAGTTGTTGCAAATGGCACCCATTCTTGCTTGTGCATTGATAGTGGAAGTGTTGGGATATTTAAGACGGAAGGGGGTGCCAATCAAGGGAGACTGCTTTGTTCTGGATGGTGTTGAGCTTCTTGAATGTTGTTGAAGCTGCACTCATCCAACAAGTGGAGAGTATTCCATCACACTACTGACTTGTGCCTTGTAGATAGAGGACAGGCTGAATTATACTAAAATGGAACAGCTTTGAGGGGCTGAATGGCCTCTTCCTGTTCCTATTGGGTAACGTAGGGAATCAGGAGAATGTAAAAATGGCTGAAGTGGCAATTAGAATATGATTATGGATTTAAAATGGAAGACAGAGATAACTTACGGATGTTTTTAATTCTTGATGGATGTGGCTGTCAAGTTCAGCATTTATTGTCCCTCCGTGACTATCCTCAAGAAAGTGGGGGTGAGCACCTTTCTTGAACTGTTGCCATCTCTCTGCTGTAGCTTGCTCCATTAAAATGACCTTTACCTTTTTCTCGTAGCTATGGTGACATGGTCCCGAAGACAATCGCCGGCAAGATATTTGGCTCCATCTGCTCCTTGAGTGGTGTTCTGGTGATTGCTCTCCCAGTTCCGGTCATTGTCTCTAACTTCAGCCGTATCTACCACCAGAACCAACGGGCAGACAAGCGACGAGCACAAAAGGTAAAACCTGTCACCCAAACACTGTGCTCTCTCTCGCTCACACACACACACTTCCGAATCGCTGCTATCTCAGCGATTACATTCAAAATCATGGCTCAAAAATTTGACTTCAGCTCCCAACACATCTCAATGACCAGCCCTTACTGTCACTGCCAGACCAAATCTCAGCCAGAAATAGGTGGGCGGAGCACCTGTTTGTTTGGTGAACATCACACTCATGATTATTTTATTGTAGTGTCACAAGTAGACTGACATTAACACTTCAGTGAAGTTACTGTGATAAGCCCCTAGTCCCCACACTCCGGCACCTGCACGGGTACACTGAGGGAGAATTTAGCATGGACCTAACCAGCACATCTTTCGTACTGTGAGGGCAAACCACAGCATACGGAAGAAACCCATGCAGATACAGGGAGAATGTGCAGACTCCGCTCAGTCATCCAAGTCAGATTTCGAACCAGGGTCCTGAGCAGCAGTGCTAACTATTGTGCCACCATGCAGCCTACTTTAGGACACCAGTGAGCCTAGGGTACCCAATAGGAGCAGGAGGAGGCCATTCAGCCCCTCAAACCTGTTTCATTTCGTTATAATTCAGGTCAGAAACTCCAAAGTGTTTTATGAAGTCCACCTGGATTATAAGTTTTGCAGTTTGAATTTGGACAGGGTGAATATGAGATGTTTCACTTCAGGTTATGATTCAAATGACCCATTAGGAAGCTTTTATCAAATAAAGTTTATTTAAGTATATAGTTAACATGTATGGAAAGAAAATTAGCAATAACTTTTAACAATTAGAATAAAAATGATATTGTATAAACCTTAATGAATGTAAGAAATGTTCCAAACAAACAAAACCCATACACAAAACAGTTGCCACAGATTTTATATATAAAGTTTAAATGCTCACTTAATGTAGATTTATTCTTTTGGTGCAGTTCTCTTGAGGCTCACACAGACAAGCTTGGAGTTAGGTCAGCTTCAAAACACCAGAGAGACTTTAGTTAAGCCAACCACCAACAGCAGACGTTTGACTCCAGGGAGACAAAGAACTTTTCTTCCAGCTAACAGCAGAATTCCCAAAACCAGGAAGCAAGAGAGAGAACAAAACACTGCTTTCCGGCTTGATGTCCACCCCTTTCTAAAGTAAAATTGTACTTGCAAACATGACCTGCCACCCAATTTTCTTTCTAACAATGCAGAGTCATAAAACAGTTCCAGAATGTGCCTCAGTAAAAATAAACTAAACACCATTTAAGCCATTGAAGAAGCAATAAAAAGACTTCTAGCTGTCAGCCCAGCAACAATGAGAAAAAAAACTGAAGCTATGTTAACTGCAGAGAACACGATTTTAAAAAAAATACATCTTTTAAAGGTACACTAGCATCACAGATTCTTGGTCTGATCGAGGCTGGGGTTGGAAGGGCAGCCAATAGAAACCTCCAAGATTATAAAAGAGTTGATCAGATAGCCATAGAGAAGATGTTACCACTTGTAGGTGAGACTGATAAGGATCATAATAATTAATAAGGCTAATTAATGCAACAGGAGATTCAGGAGGAATTTCTTTTCCCAGAGATCAGTGGGAATGCAAATTTTTCTACCTCAAGGAATTTGTCTAACATTTAATGGGAAGTGAGGAATGAGAGAACACATTGGCAGGGTTAAATGTTGGGGAGAGGGAGGTTTGTATGGAGGATAAACACGGACAGAGATCATTTGAGCTGGATGATCTACTTTTCCGTTGAGAATTCAATGTAATTCTACATGCGTCCAGTCACGCTGGAGGGGATCACCTGCTTAATGCATTTCCTCTACTTGATTACTGTTTATCTGTCACTGTACGCTTTGCAAAACCCTCCAGCAGGCAATTGTAGAAATTATAGTGCGGGAGGAATCCATTCAGTCCATTGTACCTACGTTAGCTGCCAAAGCACCAAGGGAACTGTGTATTCAATTCCGTTGCCGTGCTGCAATTCATTTCCTCTCAAGTAGTTATCCAATTATCTTCTGAAAGTTACTATCGAACCCGCCACCCTTTAAGGCAGCACATTCGGCACACTGTGCAAAGAGATTCGCCACAACTCCCATTTAATTTATGCATTTTTTTTTGTGTGAAATATCCTTCCCGCTCCCCCTTCATACTTCAAAGCATTGGTTCAAAATAAGGCCTCGGTGTTAGCAGGTGCACCCAGCAGTACGTATAACAACATAAAAAAATAGAAGCAGGAGTAGGCCATCCAGCCCCTCGAGCCTGCCCCGCCATTCAATAAGATCATGACTGATCTGTAGTGGTTCAGTACCACTTTCCCACTTTCTCCCCGTAACCCTTAATTCCCTTGTCAATCAAAAACCTATCCACTCTTGACTTAAATATATTCAGCGAGGAAGCCTTCACAACTCCAACAGACAGAGAATTCCAAAGATTCACTACCCTTTGTGTGAAGAAATTCCATACACATTACCTTCTGCTGTCTGGTGACTTCTATTTGAGCTTAGCTGCAGTCAGATATCAGGTCCATTCACAATTCAATACTGTTTACTTGTCCATTCAAGTTATCGTGGCTGATTGAGAGCAATCTTGCCTCTGGATTACGTGCTCAAGACCTGGAGTAGGGTTAAGGGTTTAGCACAGCATTCCAGACTGGCACCGCAGAGGTCTCAGAACTGCCGCATCATGTAAAAGTACATAGAACTTCCAGCACTGAAACAGGCCATTCAGCCCAACTAATCCATGCTGATGTTTATGCTCCTTAAGAGCTTGCCTATCTCACCCTATCAGCATAATACTCCTTCCTTTCTCACATGCTCAGTGCATCACAGGATCATAGAAACCCTACAGTGCAGAAGAAGGCCATTCAGCCCATCAAGTCTTCACTGATTCTGACAAACCCCATCTTACCCAGCCCCTATTTATCCTGCTACTTCCCTCAACCTACACATCTTTATTGTTTCTTTGTTAGTATCACAAGTTGGTTTACATTAATGAAGTTACTACAAAAATATCCTATCAGCCACGCTCCGGCACCTGTTCGGATACACTGAGGGAGAATTTAGCACGGCGAATATACTCTAACCTGCATGTCTTTCAAACTGTGGGAGGAAACCTATGCAGACACGGGGAGAACGTGCAGACTCCACACAGACAGTAATGCAAGCCAAGTGTCGAACCTGTGTCCCTAGCGCTCTGAGGCAGCAGTGCCACCATACCACTCTGGGGTGTTATCCTGGGATGATAAGGGACAATTTAGCATGGCCAATCCATCTAATCTGCACATCTTTGGAGTGTAGGAGGAAACAGGTGCAGCCAAGTAAACCCATGAAGACACGGAGAGCATGCAATCTCCAGACATCACCCGAGGCCAGAATTGAACCTGGGTCCCTGGCGCTGTGTGAGGCAGCGATTCTAACCATTGTGACACCATGCCATTCACCTCAGCTTCTACCCATCTCTTGTGGTGGGTTCCACATTTTCATCGTTCTGCAGACAAATAAATTTCCCTTGAATTCCCTGTTGGATTTGTTAGTGATCACCTTGTACTTCTGATTCCTAGTTTTGCTCTCGCAATAAGTGGAATGAAGTCCTCCATGTGTCCTCCCCTATCAAACTGTTTGGTAATCTCAAAGAACCCTATAACCTCAGCCTACTCCTTTCTAGAAATAAAAACTTGCATTGGTGTTGCTCTTTTTAGGGCTGCAGAACATCTCAAAGCTCTTTACAGCTAATTATGTCCTTCTTAAGGTTTAGACGCTGTTAGAATGTCAGAAACATAGCAGCCAATTTGTGTTCAGTGACACCCCCACAGGCAGCATTGTGATAATGATTATATAATCTGACTTTTTTTGATATTGACTGAGGGATAAACATTGGTCAGGACAGCAGGAATAACAAGGCTGCTCTGAAGTTAAATCGTAGAATCCCTACAGTGCAGAATGAGGCCATTCAGCCCATCAAGACTACACCGATAACAATCCCACCCAGGCCCTATAATCTCATGTATATACCCTGATAATATCCCACAGACTAAGTGTCAATTTAGCATGGCCAATCAACCCAACCTGCACTTCTTTGGACTGTGGGAGGAAACCCAAGCAGACATGGGGAGAATTTGCAAACTCCGCACAGTGAGCCAAGCCGGGAATCGAACCCGAGTCCCTGGTGCTGTGAGGCAGCAGTGCTAAACCACTGTGCTGCAGTGCTGCCCAGAGTACTATGGGATCTTTTACATCCGCTCCATCAGAAAGCTGGGGCCTTCAAGAGTACTTCTGGCATATCAGCCTTGATGTTCACATTCAGTCTGAGTAGTACTTGAACCCAGAACCATGTGAATCAGAGACAACACTGCTAACAACTAAGCCACATTACAGACTGGTGAAAGAGTGCCGAATACCACTTTCAACATTGTTTGTGTTAACTTTGAGATGCGATATTTAGGCTGTCCCTATTGGTTATAGCTAGATTCAATGATCTACTTTTAAAGAAAGAACTTGCGTTTGTATAGCACCTTCTCATGACATTCCAAAGTGCTTTATGGCAGATTAAATACCGTTAATGTTTTATCACTGCAGGAAACACTTTACATACAGCAAGATCCACCAAAGTGCAACATGATAATGAGCAGATAACCAGTTTCATTGATGTTGGTGGAGGAATAATTAATAAGTCAGGTCACTCGGGAAATGTCTCTACTGCTTCCGCTATTGCTGCCAGGAGATCCTAACTCCATCTTGTAAGGCAGATAGAACTCTGTTTTATACCTTACAGTGCTAGGGCACCAGATTCGATTCACAGTTTGAGTCACTGTCTGTGTGGAATCTGCACGTTCTCCCTGTGTTTCCGTGTGTCTCCTCTGAGTGCTCCAGTTTCCTCCCACAGCCCAAAAGCCATGCTGGTTAGGTGGATTGGCCATGCTTAAATTGCCCCATAATATCAGGGGGATTAGCTAGAGTATATGCATGGGACTGTAGGTATGGGCCCAGGACGGGATTGTGGTCAGTGCAGGCTCGATGGGCCGAACAGTGACCCGAGGCCAGAATTGAACCCAGGACCATGGAGCTGTGAGGCAGCAGTGCTAACCACTGTACCACCGTGCTATCACACAACGGATATCTGACTGCAGCTAAGCTCAAATAGAAGCCATCAGACAGCGGAAGATGTTGTGCACAGCTGGATGTAAACACCAAGATGTAATTCTAAACTAATGCTTGAAGTGTAGTCACTAGACTATCCTACCCAGATCGGAGACTCTCTGTTGCGAATCAGCTACTGAAAATTTCTTTCTGCTCCTTACTTATTAGTCAATAAAAGGTTGAAGCTTCTGGAAATGAAAAATGAATGTGACTCCCCCTCCCCGTTACCCCCCCCCACCCTCCCCTCTGCCCTCTGTGGCTTATATTCAGACACCAACTCCCCACCCTCCTACTTGACTACAGTGATTATGATTCAAAAGGACTTTGGTTCATCCTGGGGTTGTGAAATGTGCAATAGAGACACAAGTCTTTTTTTTGTTGTTTGACTCTATTCGTAACATGGAATCCCAACAGTGCAGGAGGCGGCCATTTGGCCCATTGGGTCTCCATTGGCTCTGACAGAACATGTTATCCAGGTCCTCCTAACCTATCCCTGTAACTCCATGCATTCCTAGTGCCATACACTTCTTAGGACGCTAAGGAACAATTTAGGTTAATTTTCCACAGTCTTGGCCAGTTATAATTCATGATGTTGAGATGCTGACATTGGACTAGGGAAAGCAGAGTAAGATGTCTCACAACCCCAGGTTAAAGTACAAGAAGTTTATTTGTTAACACAAGGTTTTGGAGCACCACTCCTTCTTCAGATGAGTGGGAGTTGTGTTCACAAACAGAGCATATACAGTCACAAACTCAATTTACAAGATAATGGGTGGAATCTAAGTCTTTACAGCTAATCAAGTCTTAAAGATACAGACAATGTGAGTGCAGAGTGGGTTGAACACAGATTAAGGAGATGTGTATTGTCTCCAGCCAGGAAATTAGTGAAACTTTGCAAGCCCAGGCAAGTCATGGGAGTTACAGATAGTGTGACGTGAACCCAAGATCCTGGTTGAGGCCGTCTTCATGTGTGTAGAACTTGGCTATCAGCTTCTGCTCAATGACTCTCCGCTGTCTGTGTCATGAAGAACGTCTTGGAGAACGCTCACCCGAAGATCAGGGGCCAAATGCCCATGACCGCTGAAGTGTTCCCCAACAGGAAGAGAACACTCCTGCCTGGCGATTGTCAAACAGTGTTCATTAATTCGTTATTGTAGCATTTGCATGGTCTCCCTAATGTACCATGCCTCGGGCCATCAGATAGACAACATTGGCCGAGTTGCAAAAGTACGTACCATGTACCTGGTGGATGATGTTCTTGCGTGAGATGATGGCATCCTTGTTGATGATCCGGCATGTCTTGCAGAGGTTGCTGTGGGCAGAGTTGTGTGATGTCGTGTCAATCAGACAGGTTCCCTCAATATCGCTCAATGGTACAGGTTTTGCAGCAGGGTAGAATTTGCCTCTCAATCAGCTTCCATTCAGACTGCAGCATTGTCTCCACATCTCAGTCTGCATTATGTGCTCAAGTCCCTGGAAGCAAGGCTTGAACAAAGAATGTAGGAGCAAGAGACTCTGGAGGTTCTGAGGTCAAAATCACTGTGGACTTGATTTGACTGTCGGTCCATAGAATCAATCTTCCTTTTTGAAACACTGCCGTGCCTCAGTCTTGGTGGACCTGCTGAATATGACAATTACTGAATAATGATAGTAATTTTGTCTTAAGTGCATGCCTCTCATTACCATTGTTAGATGCTAATGCTTTCATTAGTTCTTCATGTGTAGACAGTGGAAATATCACACTCCAGGCTCTTTAAGTAATTCTAATATGTTCCATTGTTCTAGATGTAACAGAACATTTTTTTTTCAAATGAATTAGATTTTGTGGTTGAACATATTTCACCTATCCTGGGTGAATACTTTTTAATAAGTTTGTACTTTTTGGATTGGAGGGCTAATGTATTATACCCTGAGCGCACAGACTCAGTAACCGCGGACAGATACGCTTTCGATGAGAATGTTATACTCATTGTTCTCCAAAACTATGCTCTATTCTTTTTCTTAAGCTTCATAAACGTCACCCAATGCTCTGTTCCTTCTCTCTGCAGCTTCAATGTTACAATATTTTACATTCCAAAACAATTTCTCATCAATCTTCAACTGCAGAAACATAAAAACATAGAAGCAGGACCAGGCTATTTGACCCTTCGAGTCTGCTCCGCTATTAATTTTGATCATGGCTGATCATCAAATTCAATATCCTGATTTCATCACCCATCACCCCGTAATCCCTTGATCCCTTTAGTCCCAAGGTTAATATCTAATTTCTTCTTGAAGTTTACTCAGGTTATAATCAGGGTGCTTTTTAAAGATGACAGTGTGATGTAAGATCTAGAGAAAAACACATCAATTTTCTGCCAGAGGCAACACTCTGTCATTTTTTTGGTAAAATTTAGCCCCGTGGGACTGTTTTGCATTCAAGTTTCTTCATTTTGCACCACTAAAAGTTAATTTATCAGTCACAACTAGGCTTAGATTGACACTGTAATGATGTTGCTGTGAAAATCCCCTAGTAGTCACAGTTTGAGTTACACTGAGGGAGAATTTAGCATGGCCAAAGCACCCTAAGCAGCACATCTTTCAGACTGAGAGGAATCCAGAGCACCCAGAGGAAACCCACGCAGACACAGGGAAAATGTGCAAACTCCACACAGACAGTGACCCAAGCCGGGAATCGAAACCGGGTCCACGGCGTTGTGAGGCAGCAGTGCTAACCACTGTGCCACCTACTGTACTGTGCTGGTGATGGATTATATGTAAAGAGAGAAGGAGAGGCAGGAAGCTAGTCAGAGGATGAAGTAGTTCAGATGATAAATGTTGAAATTGTCTTGTTTTTCTTCACAGAAAGCCAGGCTGGCGAGGATAAAGATAGCAAAGACTGGAAATGCCAACGCCTATCTTCAAATAAAACGTAATGGTTTGATGAACGAGGCATTGGAGCTCACAGTAGGTTCAATATTACATTGCATAGAGACTAGGTGCAGAGGTCAGGGGGTCAAGAAATTATTGACTGGAGCTAAACTTGTTCCATTGGTGGAAAATTCCTGAGCACACTCCAGTTTGATTGAGTATGTCTGTTCTATTGATACCTCGGCTTTGGCTGAGTTGCTCTGCTATGTTTCTGTTGATGATGTGGAGATGCCAGTGTTGGATTGGGGTAAACACAGTAAGACGTCTCACTACTCCAGGTTAAGGTCCAGCAGGTTTATTTGATGATACGAGCTTTCGGAGTGCCGATCTTTCATCAGGTCTGAGGAAGGAGCAGTGCTCTGAAAGCTCATGATTCCAAATAAGCTAAATAAACTCTTGACATGGACTTTAGACTGATGTTGGGAGACTTTTTAATGTTTCTCTTGGTGGAAAAGGCCATTCAATTCTTGACCTTGCCTAATTTACCCTCTATCCACTTAATGAAATTATTCTGAAAAAGGAGTGTTGCATTATAACTCAAATTCTTCTGGCTGATATTTCCTATTCCCCTCACAATTGCTTCTTATGATCTATCACACACCCCTCAGTGTAACAATCTGACATGCCCTCGCTATTAAACTCAGATAAACCAAAATCCCTCACTGTAAGAATATAACAGATATCAAACCCTTGCAAAGACTTTTTGAAATAACATTGTAAGGATCTGATGTGCCTCACATTCCTTAATGTGGAATCATAGAATCCTACAGTACAGAAGGAGGCCCATCAAGTCTGCACTGACCACAATCCCACAGACCCTATCCCCACAATCCCATTTATTTACCTAGCTAGTCCACTTGGCAATAAGGGTCAATTTAGCATGGCCAAACCACCTAACCTGCACATCTTTGGACTGTGGAAGGAAATGAAGGACCCAGAGGAAACTCACGCAGTCACAGGAAAAAGCTGCCAACTCCACACAGACAGTGACCTAAGCCGGGAATCGAACCCGGCTCCCTGGCACTGTGAGGCAGCAGTGTCAAGCACTGTGCCACCGTGCCACCCCCCTCATGGATTATGTGCTCAAGTCCCATTGTGTGCCTCAATCTCCTGAGTAGCAGATACTAACTGAACCAACCTGGCATAGTGATGCATCCTGCAAGTGAATATCCCACCAACATTAAAATAAAGGCAAAATACTGCAGGTGCTGGAATTTGAAACAAGTGCAAAAAATGCTGGAAAACTCAAAAAACGTCAGCCAGAATTTTACCAACACACTATTCCAATTCCAGAGCTGGATGAGGTTCAGAGAATGACATTCTCCATTGGCCTTGGGTGGGATCGAACAAACTTTGGGCGGATGTGCTGGTAAAATTCCGCCTGTTAACTGTACCTTCTCTCTCCACAGAGGGTGTCAAACCTCATACAATCCATTTGGCCCATCGAGTCAACCCTGAAAACAATCCCATCCAGGCCCTATCCCCACGTATTTTCCCTGCCAATCTCCATGACATTGAAGAGCAATTTACCATGGCCAATTAACTCGCACATTTTTAGACTGTGGGAGGAAACCAGAGCACCCAGAGGAAACCTACTCAGACACAGGGAGAATGTGTAAACTCCACATAGTCAGTGACCTGAGGCCGGAATCGAACCCAAGTCCCTGGTGCTGTGAGGCAGAAGTGTTAACCACTGTGCCATCTTGTTGCCACTGATTTTCTCCAGCATTTACTGTTTGTGTTAGTCCTTCAGCATCGGTGACTTCCATGGAAATAAAGACCACTTAGGCAAAATCCATATCTTAATGGAGTGGGCAGTGGAAGTGAGATTCTCAAGGAGAGAAAATATTAACAAATAGATCTTAACAGAGATTTGGTTCAGGAATGAGGGACTTCAGTTATGTGGATAGATCGGAGAAATTGAGACTGGTTTCCTTCGAGACGATATAGAAGAGATTTGATTGAGATGTTCAAAATTTAGACAAGGTAAATAGAAAGTGACTGTTCCCATTGGTGAAAGGATTGAGAACAAGAGGACACTGTTTGTAAGCTTTTCCAAACAGCGAGTGGTTAGAGGCTGAGATGAACTGCCTGAGAGAGTGGGGAAATGGAGATTCAACTGCAACCTTCGAGAGTTGGGTAAGCATTTGAAGGTAAAAGGAAAATGTCAGGATTTGGGAAAAGGGCGGTGGGGAGTGCAAGTATCTAAATAAATGTGACAGCGAGATGGCGTGGACTCAATGGGGTGAAAGACCTCGTTCTGTGTGCCATGTGCATTCTCGGATTCTCTGATGAGGGTAGCACAGTGGTTAGCACTCCTGCCTCACAGCACCGGCTTGGTGGCTGTGTGGAGTCTGCACATTCTCCCCATAACTGCATGGGTTTCCTTCAGTGCTCAGGTTTCCTCCCAAAGATGTGCAGGTTTGGTGGATTGGCCATGCTGAGTCACTGCTTAGCGTCAGGAGGACTAGCTAGGGTAAATGCATGGGGTTATGAGGATGGGGCCTGGGTGAGATGGTGGTTGGTACAGACTTGATGGGCTGAATGGTCTCCTTCTGCACTGTAGGGATTGTCTGATAAAGCAGTGCCCCTGTGATTCCACATGTTATATGATTTTTTTTTTGCTGTGTTTCTGTTATTCCAGGACTCGGGTGACAAGGAGCAGCAACAGTGCCCCAATAAACCAGGCTCAGCTGTGGCCAGGCAACATCACCATCTGCTGCACTGCTTAGAGAGGACAACTGTAAGTCTGCAGAGTCCTTATGTTCAAATCTGACTGATCCAGGTGCTGTGGAAGCAGAATTGTTTTGGTTTATTTATTTATTAGTCACAAGTGGGCTTACATTCACACTGCAATTAAGTTACTGTGAAAATCCCTGAGCCGCCACACTCTAGTGCCTGTTCGGGTACATTGAGGGGGAATTTAGCACGGACAACGGACCTAACCAGCATGTCTTTCGGACTGTGGGAAGAAACTCACGCAGACACGGGGAGAATGTGCAGGTTCCGCACGGACAGGGTTGGAAGTTTGCCATGATGTGGAGATGCTGGTATTGGACTGGGATAGGCACAGTAAGTAGTCTCACAACACCAGGAAAAGTCCAACAGGTTTATTTGGTAACACTGAGTTAGTGATTGAAGCAAACATCCTGTTAACATTTAAGATTGGTTAAGAGATAGTTAAAGTAACTGAGATAAAGAGGTTTCAGGAGAGGATGGGTTGATACCATTCAGATATTACTCGTGTGAACAATGAATCAATGTAGCCTGGGTAACCAAGCAGCCTGTTAAAGGTTGCAAGTTATATTTAATTCCTGTTTCCCTCCCCCCTCTACACTCCCCCTTCCTGGCCAAGACGGGTTGAAACCAACAGCTTGAAGTAAAAATACCACCCAAGCAACTGGATTCAATCACCTTCATTCAAAAAACAGACAATGAATAGAAATAAACTGATTGGCAAACTGATGAATGATTAAGGATGGAGTTTTGACTTGATCAGAATTTCAGGCGTTGGCCTTTTCTGTGTTTTTTCTTCGTTCTTGGGATAGGAGAGTTGATGGCTAGGCCAGCATTTATCACCCAGCCTTTATTGTCCTTCAGAAAGTGGCGGGTCTCATTGAATGAGATGAGGAGATTGGCAATAGATTCATAGAAAATAATAGCAGTGATGTCAGATGTCTGCCAGCTGACAAACATTTATTTTTCAGCTCTTGGCAGTAGCTCTGTAGATTATGATATCTACAACGAATAAGCATGCAGTGCGTGTTTTAAAAGCTTTCCGACCCCTCCTCACTCGCTGGTTAACATAATTTTCCCTCAATTCTCCTTCAATCCTTCAGCCTAACACTTTTAATCTAAGCCCCCAGTGACTGTTCTGCTTTCAGAAATGTTTCTTTCTATATCGACTCTGTCGAGGCCCCCTTGTTATTTTATGTATTTCAATTAAATCTTCGCTCAACCTCCTCTATCTCAAAGATAAAAGCCCCAACATATCTAATCTTGAAATTAGAGTAAAAAAGGAGAAAAAAGCAATAATATGAAGCTCGTGAGTTCAGTGAGAAGCTTTGCAGACAAGTAAAAAAAGCCAATGGTACAAAAACACAGAATTAGAAAACATCTGCTTTCTGGGAAGGCTCAGAGTCTTGGAGTGGAGACAGCAGTGTTTAAAAAGATGGAGGACTGGTGTGGTGAAAACGGGAAGCCTTTCAGGCTCAATGGAATGTGAACTGATTGTATCAACAATAAATTGTTTGCCCTGCCCTGGACGTGTCAGTCAAAAAAAGCTTTTAGCAGTTCCTTGTGTAAACAAACCTAGGCTAATCCCCTCTTTGATCTGCTCTGGACCTGTCAGTCAAAGCATTTATAAGGGCTTTTGGAGCTGCTGGGGCTCATTGAAATTGGAAAAGTGATCTAGTGAAATTGAATACTCCTTTCATCCAAAGCACTTCAGGAAGGTTCCAGAGCAGCTGGGACTTATGAGAGAAAGCTAGGGGAACTCCCCACTGACAGCTCTTGTCACTCAAAACACTTCAAAGATGTCCAGTAACACACTGGGTTTCTGAAATCAACCAAGGGCAATCCTTACTGTAGAATAGAATGCTGCCATGTTTTGAAAGCTTCCTGTGTTCAGGGAATATGGATTTTAATGAGGTCAGGCCAATTCAAAGGTTTTTTCAAAACACAGGAAATAATAAAGAATTTTATCAGAGATCACCATCCTAAGAGCAATTTCCAAGTTTTCCAAGGCAATATGGGGATTTCCAGCCATGAGAGCCCCTTCTTGTGGGAGTGGAAGAGCCCCGAGGTCAACCCACAACAAGCTTGTTTACTCTCCAGCTCCTATGACACGCTGCCAAAAAAATATAAAGGGGGTGTATTTTATGCCGTTATGCAAGGAGGCGGAGTCTCAATTTAGCAGCAAATCCCAGCCACACAGCGATAGGAGTGCCATCTTTAAGGATGGCCCAGTCATAACCTAAATAAACATATCCCCAGTTCACATGGAGGACTCAGAGGCTCCCCTCTCCATCCCCAAATCAGAGTCACACTTCACTGCACACTCATCCTAATTATCGGCCCCTTCAGTTCCCCCCCATCCCACAATCAGAGCCAACACCCACCTCCCAGAAAGGCTGATGCCTGTATTGCCTGCTCCTGACTCATGTCAAAATCTAAAGGGATTCCTTCCCCTGAGGCTCCCATTCAGGCCCACCTTTTGGCACAGATTTGGCACTGCCAGGGTGGAAATGGTACCAACCTGGCAATGCCAATCTGAGGCACTGGGACAGTGCCGAAGGCTTGGCAGGCCCACTGCTGCCCATGTCTTAGAATCATACAATCCCTACAGTGCAGAAGGAAGCCATTCAGCCCATCGAGTCTGCACCAACCACAATCCCACCCAGGCTTATATCCCCATAATCCCATGCATTTACCCCAGCTTATGTCCTAGATACTAAAGGGCATTTTAACATGGCCAATCCACCTAACCTACACATCTTTGGACTATGGGAGGAAACCAGAGCACCTGGAGGAAAACCACACAGAAATGGGGTGAATGGATAAACATCAGTGATCTAATCCAGGAATCAAATCGGGATCCCTGAGGTAGCAGTGCTAACCACCGTGCTACCCCTTCTCCCCCGGGGGCTGTGCTCACCGTTACGACCCTGGAGATACCCGCATGATGGGTTCACATCTAGTTGTAAGCTACAATATCGTGTCAGTGCAGCATCAGTATTCAGCAGGAGGCTGTTCGTATATGGAGTGAGGCAGATTAATATTGAAATCTATTTAAAATCATTAAAGTAGGTTAACGCCCATAATGGCCATGAACCTGATGATGTCACAGTGAAGGAACCTGGAAACTCTCTGGCGTGAATCCTGCATTCCGGATTTTGAGCGTGGTCGGCCATTCCTGCAGACGGGATGTGCCAGCTCAAAGTCGCGCCCAGAGTCTACAATTGGCAGTTCAACAAAAGGAAGCTGGTAGAACCAGTTATCCACCAGTTAAGTGTGAAAGATCATTATCTGTCTGCTATCGTGCAGTGATGTCTTTGAACTTCCAAACCATTCTGGTTGAATGACCGCCAATACTGGTCATGTGATTGAAACTGGCTTGTGATAAGAAGATCTATCTAAAGACTCAAAGAGAGCAGGACAGATGAAAGAAGAACATTGATAAGACAAAAGCTCTTGAGAAACGCTGGGCCATCTTTGGCTTTTAAGAAACATCAGTCATTAGCTCACTCTGAAACTAGCTACAAATTGTAAAGCAGTCAAAGATTGGAATCTGTTGCAGTTTCCTGATAACTACCTTCGTGGATTTGATTTGATTTATTATCACCTGTATTAGCATAAAGTGAAAACTATTGTTTCGTTTTGTGCACTATACAGATTCTTTTGTGAGAAATAAAAGAATGAGGGTGAGGTTAGGGTCAGTCAAGGATAGTAATGGGAACTTGTGCATGGAGTCAGAAAAGATAGGTGAGGCATGAATGAATACTTTTCTTCAGTGTTCACTAAGGAGAGGGGCCATGTTTTTGAGGATGAGACTGTGATACAGGCTGATAGGATGCAGGAGGTAGATGTTCTGAGGAGGATGTATTAGCAATTTTGAAAAATCTGAGGGTTGATAAGTCTCCTGAGCCAGATGGGATACGTCCCAAGATACTTTGAGAAGCAAAGGATGAGATTGCGGGAGCCTTTAGCTTTGATCTTTGGGTCCACGGGGATTGTGCCAGAGAACTGGAGAGTGGCAAATGTTGCTCCTCTCTTCAAGAAAGGAAATAGGAATGACTCTGGTAATTATAGACCAGTTAGTCTTACTCTGGTAATTGGAAAGTTAATGGAAGGGGTCCTAAGAGATAGGATTTATGACCATTTAGAAAGATGCAGCTTAATCTGGGATAGTGATCACGGTTTTGTGAGGGTAAGTCCTGCCTCACAAATTTGATTGAATTCTTTGAGGAGGTAGCTAAGTCTATAGATGAAGGTAGAGCAGTTGATGTCATATACATGGATTTTAGTAAGGTGTTTGATAAGGTTTCCCCTAGTAGGCTCATGAAGAAAGTAAGGAGGCGTGGGATAGAAGAAAATTTGGCCAATTGGGTAAGTAACTGGCTGTCTCATAGAAGACAGGGGGTGGCGGTGGAGGAAAAATTTACAGATTGGAGGCCAGTTCCCAGCGGGTGTACCACAGGGGTCAGTGCTGGGTCCTCTGCCATTTGTGATTTTTATCAATGACTTGGAAGAGGGGGCTGAAGGTTGGGTTAGTAAATTTGCTGATGACAGCAAGATTTGTGGAGCAGTGGATGAGGTGGAGGGCTCTTTTAGGCTACAAAAAGACATTGATAGGATGCAGAGCTGGGATGAAAAGTGGCAGATGAAGTTCAACCCTGGTAAGTGCAAGATGATTCATTTTGGTTGGACAAACTTGAATGCGGATTACAGGATTAATGGCAGGGTTCTGAGGAATGTGGAGGAACAGAGATATCCTGTGGTTCATATCCACAGATTCCTGAAGAGCTACTCAAGTAGATAGAGCCGTGAAGAAGGCTTATAGTGTGTTAGCGTTTATTAACAGTGGATTTGAGTTTAAGAGCCTTGGGGTTATACTGCAACTATCCAGGATCTTGGTGAGACCACGTTTGGAATATTATGTGCAGTTCAGGTTGACTCGCTATAAGAAGGATATTGAAGCATTGGAGAGAATGCAGAGGAGATTTACCAGGATGCTGCTTGGTTTGGAGGGTAGACCTTATCAGGAAAGGTTAAGGAAGATAGGGCTTTTCTCTTTAGAGCAGAGAAGGAAGAGAGACAGCTTAATAGAGGTTTATAAGATGATGAGGGGGATAGATAGAGTGGACATGCAGAGACCATTTTCTCAGGTGGGTTTAGCTGTTACTAGGGGGCATAACTATAAGGTTTGTGGTGGGCGATATAGGGGAGATGTCCAAAGTAGATTCTTTACTTAGATAGTGGTTGGGGTATAGAATGCACTGTCTGCTGTGAGAGTGGAGTTGGATACTTTAGGAACTTCCAAGCGGTCATTGGATAGGCACCTGGAGCACATCAGAATGATAGGGAGTGGGATAGCTTGATCTAGGGTTTGGACATAACTCGGCATAATATTGAGGGCCGAAGGGTCTGTATTGTGCTGTCCTGTTCTAAAACATATTGTTCATAGATAAGGAAAGGAGAGAGTGCAGAATGTAGTGTTACAATCATAGCTATGGTGTAGAGGAAGATCAACTTAATGTAAGGTGAATGCATTCAAAAGTCTGACAGCAGCAGGGAAGAAGCTGTTCTTGAGTCAGTTGGAACGTGACTTTTTATCTTTTTCCCAATAGAAGAAGGTGGAAGAGAGAATGTCTGGGATGTGTGGGGTCCTTAATTCTGCTGACAGTGGCAGAGGCAGTGACAGAGGCACTGGAAAATGTCAACAGAGTCAATGGATGGGAGACTGGTTTGCATGATGGATTGCTACATTCAAGTAGTTCCTTGTGGTCTTGGGCAGAGCAGGAGTCATACCAAGCTGTGATAGAACCAGAAAGAATGCTTTCTATGGTGCATCCATAAAAGTTGCTGAGAACCATAGCTGACAAGCCAAATTTCCTTAGTCTTCTGAGAAAGTAGAGGCATTGGTGAGCTTTCTTAACTGTAGTGTCAGCATGAGGGGTACCAGGACAGGTTGTTGGTGACCTGGACACTTTTACCTCATCTGCATTGATGTAGAAAAGGGTATGTTTTACCTATGCTTCCTGATGACAATCTCTTCTGTTTTGTTGACATTGAGGGAGAGATTATTGTCATTACACCAGTTCACCAGATTCTCTCTTTCATTCCTGTATTCAATCTCGCCATTGTTTGAGATCCGACTCACCAATGGTGGTATCGTCAGCAAACTTGAAAATCAAATTAGAGGGAAATTCGACTATAAGAGACATCACAGCCTACTGTGAATCCTTCACTTTTTCAGACCCTCACTTCAACTTTGAATCATCAAAGCCAGTCAAGAAAACCCAGGCCTGTCTCGTGGAAGTCATAAATCAGGGAATCAATTAATTGTAATCTTTAAAAGTGTGTTATTTTCATCTGCATGCCATCACTGCCTGTTTCTTTGTCTGTCTGCAATGGGAGAGGACAGTATCAGGTTTGGCTGTGAGAGTTCCTCAGTGCCTGATGGTAATGGGAGGTGAAGGATAGCTCTTCACAGTAAAGTGCTGAAAATTGGAGTTGACTCCTGAAGCCAAGACCCTGCACAGCCAATCAAGGATAACCAAAAAGCAAGAATAGGATTAGAAAAAATTCAAATCCAATAGTATTATATCACCTTGTACTGCACTGTGACTTCTGCACTCTTCCATAATAGGTATCTTCCGAACAATTTAATTTTCACTTATAAATCTATTAATGTCCATTTTCTATAATAATCTGAGATGGACTGTCAAATGAAAATTAACTCAGCATTCACAGGAGTGATTGCTATCTCTGGTTAAGTGTCTCCTAATTTATTTTATGTTCTGGTTTAGCTTTAATAAAGCCCATACACACTAATACAAAGCTAGAACCAGTGAGAAAAGCTCAATGTGTTAATGATGTTCATTGATGCTTATTTCTCCGTATGTTCGTATCAACCTTTCCCGTCCTCACAATTTGCCATGCCGAGCATTGAGCAATTTAGCTCTTCAATTCTTTGAATGAGGCGGCACGGTGGCACAGTGGTTAGCACAGCTGCCTCTCAGCACCAGGGGCGTGGGCTCAATTCCCAGCCTCGGGTCACTGTCTGTGTGGAGTTTGCATGTTCTCTCAATGTCTGTGTGGGTTGCCTCTGGATGCTCCAGTTTCCTCCCACATTCCAAAGATGTGTGGGTTAGGCTATGCGCAATTGCCCCTTTGCATCAGGAAAATGAGCAGGGTAGATGCAGGGAGGGTGTTCCCAATGAAAGGGGAGTTCAGAATCAGGGGTCACAGTCTGAGGATTTGGAATAGACCATTTAGGATAGAGATGAAGAGACATTTCTTCACCCAAAGAATGGTGAGCTTGTGGAATTCATTACCACAGGAAGTAGTTGATGCCAAAACATTGAATATATTGAAGAGACGGCTGGATATAGCACTTGAAGCGAATGGGATCAAAGACTCTGAAGAGAAAGCAAGTTTAAAATTTATTTATTAGTGTCACAACTACATTAACACTGCAATGAAGTTGCTGTGAAAATCCCCTCGTCGCCACACTCTGGCACCTGTTCGGGTACCCTGAGGGAGAATTTAGCAATGCCAATGCACCTAAGCAGCACGTCATTTTGGACTGTGGGAGAAAACCAAAGCACTTGGAGGAAACCCACGTAGGCATGGGGAGAATGTGAAGACTCCTCACAGATAGTGACCTGAGACTGGAACTGAACCCAGTCCTCTAGCACTTGAGGCAGTTGGTGCTAACCACTGTGCTACCACAGGATTAGTCTATTGGGTTGGACAATCAGCCATGATCATGATGAGTGGTAGAGCAGGCTCGAAGGGCCAAACAGTCTCCTCCTCCTGCTTCTATCTCCTATGCTTCTATGTTTCTATTAGTGGAGTAAATGTGTGGAGTTACGGGTTAGGGCCTGGGTGGGATTGTTGCCGTTGCAGATTTGATTGGCTGAATGGCCTCCTTTTGCAGTGTAGGGATTCTGTGATTCTAACTTGTGTGTATTTGCCACTGAACTTGCAGATTCCCCATTTCATATTTCAAGACAGGCTTGAAAACTTCCCACAATGAGGTAATTAAATATAAAAGTTAATTACACCATAACAAGTATGAGCTCCTCACTGAATACTTGTTGCAGCCCAAAATTGTGAGTGCTCCTGACACACAGCAAGCAGCAATTTTCTAATTACCAACAATGGGGACGCTGAATTAATTACACTTCTTGACCGATTAAAATGCAAGTGATGAAGACTGTGCTTGGTCTTTTACAGTATAAATGACAGAGAAATTATCAGTGTTCCTTGTTATTACAGTTGTGAAACTGACAGTGGCTTCTGAGAAGCAAACATGCGCAGTTTAAATGCAAAAATCCAGATGTTGTTATCAGTAATCCCCTGTTCCTCTGTAAGGCATGCTGTTGAATCCTCACTGATTCAGGAGCTGCACAGTGGCACAATGGTTAAGACTGCTACCTCACAGTGCCAGGGACCCAGGTTCGATTCCAGCCTCAGGTCACCGTCTATGCGGAGTCTAACATTCTCCCCGAGTCTGGGTGGGTTTCCTGTGGGTCCAGTTTCCCCTTTCACTCCAAAGATGTGAAGGTTAGGCGATTTGGCCATGCTAAATTGTCTCTTAGTGTCAGGGGGACTAGCTAGGATAAATGCTAGGGGATAGGGCCTGGCTGGGATTGTTGTCGGTACAGACTCGATGGGCTGAATGGCCTCTTTCCGCACTTTATTTTTCTATGATCTATGATGGATATAAACTAGAAATTACTGAATTTACATGAACTTCAACTTTCTATTCAGCTAGTAAAAGCCCTTAAAAAGATTGCACTTTACTCAATGAAGAAAAGAATGAAGAACACAATAACTGTGTTTTAATGATGCAGGAAGCAATGTTCTCTCTAAGTTCTGTTTGCTGTGTGCAACTTGCTTGTGTTAGGATGCCAGATCAGGAACCCCAAAGTATCTTACGAAGCCAAACTTGACCCCAACAATTTTGCTAATTTGACATTAATGTGAGAATAGGCTGTTTCACTCCAGGTAAGATTCTATTGGTAAACTAGGAAGTTTTATCAAAATAAACTGTATCTACTAATACAATTCAACTATAACAAATGAATTCGCTTAATTTTTAACAATTGAACAATGCTTAAACATGACAGGCACAATTTTTAACTGCTAACCACTATTAGTTCCAGTCAGCAGTATTTCTCTTATAGTCTTCAACCTCTCTTCTAAATTAGTTAGGAAAATACAGGCATACTTCCTTTGTCTTAGGTTAACAAGGTTGGAGATTTCAGAAAGCCTTCAGAGAAAAGGACAAAGAGAGACACTGCTATCTTTCAGCAGCCCAGGCAGCAACTGCCTGTACTTTAAAATGAAAATGAAACTGCTTTTCCTGACAGCTTAGCTTCGCCCATTAATCACATCACTCTGCATCTATCAACCTAGTTGAAAACTGCATACCTAGTCTAAAATCCCATGAGAACTTAAATAAGCAAAAGGTCCACAAAGTAACAGATCTCCTATAGCTAGCAGCAAATGAAATTAACACTAGAAAAGTATAAAACCATACCACAGAAATCACACGAGCATAAAATAATTTGCTTGCAAAGTCTTTATCAAGGACACATTTGTTTTCTGATAGGTCAGTACAGCAATTGAATCATAGAATCCATACACTACAGAAGGAGGCCATTTGGCCCATTGAGTCTGCACCAACCACAATCCCAGCCAGGCTCTATTTCCATAACCCCACATATTTACCCTGCTAATCCTCCTTATACCAGGGTCAATTTAGCATGGCCAATCAAACTAACGTGCATGCCTTTGGAGTGTGGGAAGAAACCAGAGCATCCAGAGGAAACCCACACAAGAACGGGGCGAAAGTGCAAACTCCAGGATTAGATGATGGTTAAGATTAAAGAATGTGATGATGAATTGTACCCACTCCAAACTCTTCCTTTCTCACTGATGTGGCTGAAAGAATTACAATGCTAAGGTTAATGATTTGGAATTCAAATTGGTACAACTGATTTTCTTTTCTTTTGTCTCCTGTTGATGTTGTAGGGATTGTCCTACCTGTTGGATGATCCCATCTTATCAGTCCGAACATCTGCTTCAACCAAGGTATGTCTTCTTCTTTTCCCTGTTCTACCTCAGTACAAGAGCTAAATGTCATGTTCACTGGTTTGTGAATACTCGTGTGATGTGATTGCTGCCCCAATGCTTGATTAGCATAATTTTGGTGAACATTACAACTCTGGGTCATCAGTCCAACAAAAGCTTCTGCTCAATAAGCCTTAATTAAAGGTTCAAAAGAATTGGTGTTATTTTGAAATATTGTGCAGTGATATATGCTTGTAAACAATGAACACAATGTGCATTTATGTAGCATCTTTAGCATTGTAAAACATCCCAAGGCACTTCACACTTCCTTATCTGGTGTCAGATAAGGAATTGACATTAGGAAACTATAAGAAGGTGATCAAAGAGTGCGTCTTTATGGACTGGCTTCTCAAAAGAAAAAGATGTGAAGAACCTGAAAGGTCTATAGGGGGAAATCCAGAGTTTAGGAACCCAGCAGCTGAAGGCTTGGCTGCCAATGCGGGGGGTGAGGGGGAACAAAAATCAAATTGGAGATGTACAAGAAGATAGGATGGAAGGAGTTGGATAGTTGTAGAGAGCTGCTACCTGTGTAACTGTATCCAAAGAAATTTGACTGTCAGGAGTCGAGAGAGAAAAAGCCTGCAGAGGTGAAACAATGAAGGAGAGCAAGGACAAAGTGTTCAATGCATTTGTCAAACTGTCGTGTATTCTATTGAAAAACATCCTACTTAATGAACAATCAGGACTGTGATTTTTTTTGTCTCTTTTATAAATTTCCTTCATTTTTCTCTCAGTGAATAGTTGTTTGAAGTGATGGGGGATCCAAGGCCACATCAAGAATTCACAACGTCACTGGTTAGAAAACAAAGTCCTTTATTAGCACAAATCCACACCGGGCATATTCTGGCAAGTGAAGAATAATCTGGAATTCATCTCTTTTCTTTTCTCTGCTCTTGCGATGTGAGCTCTCCTGAACCCGGGTCCCTGGCGTTGTGAAGCAGCAGTGCTAACCGCTGTGTCGCCATGCCGTGATCCATTTTAGTACATGTGGTAAAGGCACACCCACTGTTCCATTGGGGAAGGAGTTCCAAGTTTTTGGAACAGTGATGTATTTCTATATCAGGATAAGGACTGACCTAGAGGTGGACTTGCAGATGGTAATTGTCCCAAAACTCAGCTGCCCCTGTCCGCCTTCGTGATAGAGGTCTGGGAGTTGAAAGATGCTGTCGCAGGAGAATTGGTGAGTTGCTGCAGTGCATCTTGTAGATGGTACACATTGCTACCAATGTGTACTTGTAGAGGGATCTGGGCATGCAGGTTCACAGTTCCCTAAAAATGGCAACACAGGTGGCTGAGGTGATTAAGAAGGCATATGGCATGCTTGCCTTCATCAGCCGGGGCATTGAGTACAAGAGTTGGGAAATCATGTTGCAGCTGTATAAAACCTTGGTTAGGCTGCGTTTGGAGTATTGTATGCATTTCTGGTCACTACCGCACCAGAAAGATGTGAAGCTTTGGGGAGAAGAAGGTTCACCAAATTGTTGCCTGGTCTCGAGAGAATTGGCTGTGAGAAAAGGTTGAATAAACTAGAATTGTTTTCGCTGGAAAGACGGAGACTGAGGGGAGACCTGATAGAGGACTACAAAATTATGAGGGGCGTAGACAGGATGGATAGTCAGAGGCTTTTTCCCAAGGTGGATATGTCAATTACAAGGGGGCACAGGCTCAAGGTGAGTGGGGGAGAAGTTTAAGGGTGATGTGCAGGGGACATTTTTCATGCAGAGATTGGTAGGTGCCTGGAAGGCACTGCCAGAGGAGCTGGCAGAAGCAGGCACATTAGCAATATTTAAGAAACATCTAAATGGGTATATGAATAGGGACGGAATAGAGGGATACAGACTGATTAAGGGCAGAAGGTTTTTTAAATTAGGGTATCACGATCAACACAGGTTGGGAGGGTCGAAGGACCTGTTTCTGTGTTGCACTTCCCTTTGTTCTTTATTCTTAGTGGAGTCTGTAATGGACTCTGTGTCCACCAAGTAACATGCTCAATTAAGGGATAATATTTATAGTTTAGGGAGCTAGTGCAAGGTCCCAAATGATAGACAATTGAGTAGAAAGGTCAAAATGCATGATCTCTGGACCATTACTATAAATAAGCTGGGATCAGAGAGAAAGTACACTGATCCAATCAAATCTACCCTGCATTGTGAAATGCATCACTGCATATATAGTACTGGAGTACGGTGCAGAATAGAAGGTGAACATTCAGCCCATCGTGTCTAGGCTGGATCTTTGATATATTGAAACAATTAGTCCCATTCACCCTTGTCCTTTCAAATCCTCCTCTTCAGGTATTTATCCAATTCTTTTTCGAAAGTTATAATTGAGTCGGCTTCCACCAGCCTTCAGGTGGTCCCTTCCTGATCATAACAACCCAAACTCGTGGCCTCTGTCCTTTCCTCAATCTTCTTCATCTGTGTCCTCAGGTTATTGAGCCTACTGTCACAGGAAACATCTTTCCCTGATTTACTCGGACAAAACCATTCATGATTTTCAACCCTCTACCTCTGAACCCTCTCTGCCTCAAGGAAGAGAGCTCACCTTTCCCCTGTTTCTTAACATAGTTGAAATTCTTCCTCACTGCCACCTTTTCTGCTGAATCTCTTTGGCACCTTATATTTTGCACAGTGAAATGCAGATTTGGTTAACATTTCCCATGACAGTAAGAGTTAAATTTTAAATTGCACACATAAAACTGTCCACAAACAGAGATAGACACAAACAGGGGCAAATTCTATCATCTCGCCCTTCACGAGAACCAGAGCGGGCGAGGGGCAGATCATGGAAAGGTCCGTTGACCTCAAGTGAGAATTTCAGGATGAATGTGGCTGGAAAATCTCACCCACAGAGTTGAAAAGTTTATTTATTAGTATCACAAGTAGGCTCACATTAACATTGCAATGAAGTTACTGTGAAAATCCCTTTGTTGACACAGTCCAACACCTGTTCGGGTACACTGAGGGAGAATTTAGCATGGCTAATGCACCTAATCAGCACTACTTTCAGACTGTGGGAGGAATTCAGAGTACCGGAGGAAACCCACACAGACACGGGGAGAACATACAGACTCCACACAGACATACAGAGATACACGTTTACACAAAAATATGTAACACGCAGTAAGTAAAATACAGATGGACAGTTATAACAAGCACATATACATAGCTACATACTTGGACCTACAAGACAAAAGAATTTTGGATGGCGTGATGGCACAGCAGTTAGCACTGCTGCCTCACAGCTCTGGGGATCTGGATTCAATTCTTCGCTTGGGTTGCTGTCAGTGTGGAGTTTGCACATTCTCTCTGTGTCTGCATGCGTTTCCTCCAAGTGCTCTAGTTTTATCCTACACTCCTTAAATGTGCAAGTTGGGTGCATTGGCCATGTTAAATTGCCCCTTAATGTCCCAGGATGTGTAGGTTAGAGGGATCAGCGGTGTAAATATGAGGGGTTACGAGGATCGGGCCTGGGTGGAATTATTGTTAGTGCAGACTCGATGGGCTGAATGGCCTCCTTCTACACTGTTGGAAAATCTATGACTCTATGAATTATATGGCACAGAATGAGTCCATTAGCCCCAGCACCAAATGCCAGCTCTTTGAATGAACCATCCAATTAATTCTCCCTGCTAATTCCCCACAATCTTGCTGGTTTCTTTTTCAAGTGCTTGTCAAATCCCCTTTTGAGTTGCTGCTCGATCAGCTTCCCCTGCCCTCAGGGGCAAAGCATTGCAGATCATAATTACTCAAAGGGCATTTATTGTTCCTCGTAATATCTCTGCCTTTATTTTGCCAATTATCTCTCAGTCACATAAAGGAGAACATACTGAATGTGCTGACACCGTATCAATTAGCGAAAGAGCATTTGGAGTAGATATTCAGTGGAAGGTTTTCAGAGAATGATAAATACTTGGCAGGAGCTGCCAAACATGGTGATGGAAATTTAAACATTATTTAGTTCAATATTTGACACTTGGCCCAACAAGCATTCTCGATATCCATAACAACTCGCTTGAAGAGATCGGATGTGAATTTCCGTGTAGGAAACAGAAGCTTTCTAATGTTTTCCATTTCATGCATAAATATGGTAAAATTCTACAATTCTATTTGAAAAATCTAGCCTTCAGGGCCAGATTGGAACCCTTTACACCTCATAAAGGTGATTAAACGTTCTGCAGCCAGTACCAACATACCTGGGTGATAATTTTCACCTTTCACATCTGACCAACGTATCTGAATAAAGATTAAAAAAAAACCTAATCCCACTGCTATCCCCCCACTTCCACACCCATTCCATCCTATCAATCCCATCCCAATCCGTTCCCTTCCAAACCATCTGTTCTGAAGCCAATTTGTGCTCTCCCATTGCATCTGACTATCCCCCAACCTACCCCAATTCCCCTTCAACTAACCCACCCCATCCCTTCTCAAATCATCGCACCCTATTCCTTCAAAACTTACACCAATCCATTCCATCCCACCCCTCATAGCACTCCCTGTAGAACGGCACAGCGGTTAGCACTGCTGCTTCACAGCATCAGGGAACCCAGGTTAGATTCTGGCCTTGGGTGACTATATCTGCAGAGCTTGCAGCTTCTCCCCGTGTCTACGTGGGTTTCCTCTGGGTGCTCTGGTTTCCTCCCACACTCCAAAGATGTGCAGGTTAGATAGGCCATGCTAAGTTGCTCCTTAGTATCCAAGGATGTGCAGATTAGGTAGATTGGCCATGCTAAATTGCCTCTTAATGCCCAAAGGTGTGCAGGTTAGGTGGATTGGCCATGCTAAATTACCTCTTAATGCCCAAAGGTGTGCAGGTTGGGTGGATTGGCCATGCTAAATTGCCCCTTAGTGCCCAAGGATGGCAGGTTAAGTGGATTGGCCATGCTAAATTTCCCCTTAGTGCCCAAGCATATGCAGGTTAGGGAACTTAGCAGGATAAAAACATGGGCGCTCGAGGGAGAGGAGTGGTGGGTGTTGGGTGGTAGATAGCTAAGATGCTCTGTTGGAGAGTTGGTGCAGACACAATGGGCCGAATGGCCTCCTTCTGCACTATAGTGTTCTACGATTGCATCACTTTTTAACCCATCTCATCCAACATACCTCATCACATCACTCCCATCTCAACTCAATCCACCCCAGAGGCAGTACTGAAACTCGCCTCCCATAGGCTTCATTCTTGAAGGATTATTATCAGATTATCTGAACGTAATTACCGTGCGAAGAGAAGAGAAGAACGTAGCCACACCATCAATCATTGCTCAGAAGGGTACTGAGAAGGAGTAGGTCACATAAAAGATGACATTAGTGAGAGAGTAGTTTTCAGTCTAACTCTCAGGAGAGTTGTTTGACTTCGCCAGAGTAACTGTTCTATTTCTGAAAACGTACATGCTTTATGCAAATTTAAGTGCAGGACGGTGAAATGGATGTTGTTAACTTCTAACGACTGGATTGACTGGAATAGTTTAAAGGGAAAACTCTCCACAGACGAATCCTTCAGTTCTATTTTTTCCTTTTAGTGTAAAAAGAATGCATCGAAAGGCCAATATGATATTATCAGCAAGAGATGATATTATTGAGAGGGGTAGGGAGGCAGGTTAGAGAGTCCGAGGCGAGGTTCAGGGGGTGAGAGAGGGCAGTTAAGAATGGGATGCCATCTTTGGGGGAGGTACTTTCAATGGGCACAACACTCTTTACCCCCACCCTAAAGAAAGTTCCAACTATCTTTATCCATTCATTTTCTGGGATGTGAGCATCGCTGGCTGGACCCACATTTATTGTCCATCTCCGTTCAGAAAGCATTTGAGAATCAACCACGTTGCTATGGTTCTGGAATCATGTGTAGGCCAGACCAGATAAGGACGGCAGATTTCCTTCTCTAAAGGACATCAGTGAACCAGATGGGTTTTTACGACAATCCGCAATGGTGTCGTGGACATCAGTAGACTTCCAATTTCCTTTATTGAATTTTCATTATCTGCCGTGCTGAGGTTCGAACCTAGGTCCCCACAGCCTTACCCTGGGTCTCTGGATTGCTAACTCTGTGGCAACACCATGGCAACACTGCCTCTCCTGCCGGGGCAACCAGCCTTTTGCTACTGCGTGTAGAATAACAGCAGATGTCAAATGGCTGGCTACATAAGGGCTTCAATAGTTCTCAGAGTAGCAAGCATTCTGATCCCTCCATTCTCCATCATTATTGTAGGGAAAGGTCACGGTGGCAGGGGAAGGTAGAAGAAAGACCAGCCACCTTGTTTCATGAGTTACCCTCCCTTCAGCTATGCCATCAGGAGAGGGAAATTAGTCTGTGTGTGTGGTTTGGTTTAGTCTGAGTTCGCTTCCCGATAAATATTCAGCCAAAATAGCAAAGTTTTCAATTCAGCACCAACTGACATTGGCTTGAGAATCTTCCCCAAAATTGAGCATGGGGTGTTTAGCTCACTGAGAGGCATTCCCATCTCTGAGTCATAAAATTGTTTGTCTGCATCCTACTCCGAACACCTGAGAGGTTAATCGAGGCTAGCATCTAATCCTTCCACCACCGACATTCAGTAGCAGCAGAGTGTACTATCTACAAGATTCACTGCAGCAATTCACCAAAGGTCCTTAGACAGCATCTTCCAAACTCATGACCATTTCCATCTAGAAGGACAAGGGCAGCAGATACATGGGGAACCACCACATGCAAGTTCCCCTCCAAGCCATTCACCATCCTGACTTGGAAATATATTGCCATTTCTTTGCAGTCGCTGGATCAAAATCCCAAAATTCCCTCCCTAATAGCATTGTGGGTCAACACACAGCACGTGGATTGCAGCGATTGAGGGAGGCAGCTCACCACCAAAGACAACTAGGGATGAGCAATAAATGCTGGCCAGCCACCGATGCCCATGTCTCATGAATGAATAAAGAAAATATACTCCAGTGCAGTGTTGAAGGAGTGCTGCACTATCAGCAGTGCCAACATTTGGTTCAAACTTAAGTCTAGATCCCATTTGCTCTCTCCAATGGATGTGAAATCGCCCAAGTACTATTCTGAAGGAGCGAAGAGGACCTTTCCCCCATGTCCTGACCAATATTTACCCCACAACAATGTTGATAAAACCAATGGCCTGAATGTTGTCTCATTGCAGTTTGTTGGAGCTTGCTGTGCTGAAATTAGCTCCTGCTTTTTCTCTACTATAACAATAATTATACTTCAGAAAAGTATTTTATTTGTTGTAAAGCCGTTTGGAGTGTCCTGAGGTTATGAATGGTGCTATATAAATGCAAGTTCTTTAAAAACGTTGTCTAGTTTACATAGGCTTGAAACTAAGGAGACAATAGCCAAGAGGTATTATCACTAGTCTACTAATCCAGAAAACCCAGCGAATGTTCTGGGGGATGGAGGTTCGAATCTCGCCATGACAGATGGTGGAATTTGAATTCAATAAAAAATATCTGGAATTAAGAATCTACTGATGACCATGAAACCATTGTCAATTGTGGGGAAAACCCATCTGGTTTCACTGTTGCCTTTCAAGGAAGGATGATGTGGAGATGCTGGGGTTGGATTTGGGTAGCGCAGTGAGACACCGCTCAACACCAGGTTAAAATCCAACAAGTTCATTTGAAATCACGAGTTTTCGGAGCACTGCCCCTTCATCAAGTGAGTGAATGAATCAGGTGAGTAAATCCTCACTCACCTGATGAAGGAACAGCGCTCCGAAAACTCATGATTCCAAATAAACGTCATAGAATCACAGAATCCTGCAGTAAATCCTATATTCGGCCCATCAAGTCTGCACCGACCACAATCCCACCCAGGCCCTATCTCCATAACCCCATGCATTTACCCTAGCTAATCTCTCTCAGACACTAAGGAGCAATTTAGCATGGCCAATCCAGTTAACCCCACACACTTTTGGATTATGGAAGGAACCCACGCAGACACAGAGGGAATGTGCAAACTCCACACAGACAGTGACCCAAGCCAGGAATTGAACCTGTTGGACTTTAGCCTGGTGTTATGAGGGTTCTTACTTTCGGGAAGGAAATCTGCTGTCCTTACCTGGCCTTGCCGACAGGTGACTCGAGAGCCACAGCAATGAGGGTGACTCTCAACTGCCCTCCAAGGGCAAAAAGGGATGGGCAATAAATGCTGGCCAGCCAGCAACACCTTGTCCCACAAATTAATTTTTTAAAAAATGGCTTCTTGGGATATTCCTTTTTGCTGATGGGTTAATCAACATTAACTTCACTCATTAACGACACACGCAAAAGTATTCACACAGAAATGAAGTCACATTAACTTTCATGTAAGAATGTCAAAATCACAAACTCATGATCTAATGTAGTTGATTATTCTGTGTCAAAGGTATTGTGATAGGTGCTTTGCCAGATGCGTTCACAGTTTAAACGTATAATCTCCTCTCACATTTTATCAGAACCACGAGTTTCTTGATGAGCCAATTTATGAGCAAAACTGCCTGGAAGGTTCAATGCAGAATTGCCCATCAACTCACAGCCCATCTCTGTCCACTGAGTCTGGGACAACCAGTACTTGCTGCTCCCGCCGCAGTAACAAGAAGTCCACTCACCTTCCCAACTCCAGCGTGTCGGCAGCTCAGCTCAGGAGCATGCAGGAGCTCAGCACCATTCAGATCCAGAGTGGAGAGCAGGCATCCTTCAACACCAGGTAACACCAGAGAGCTCGTTCATCGAAAGCAGCAGCCAAGAAATTTGTTTCCTCAAGGGGTTAGGTTTTGTTTGAGGGATTACCTGCTTAGCGTTGAGGAGGGAGATCCTATGGCACAGTGGGTAGTGACCCTACTTCTGATCCAGAAGCTCTGGGTTCAAGCACCATTTCAGGACTTGATAGCCACAAGGTATATCCATAATGTACAAAGAGCAACACAGGCCCCTTGGCCCAATGAGCCCGTGCCACCATTTTAACAGTGTGAGTTCCCTCTTCCCACCCATCACCCTTGTCTATGCTTATGGCACTCCACATTGGAAACCAAATTAAGGGGAGACAATTTAGGGACAATATGTTACACCAATCAGTCTAAGAGCACATCTTTGGGGTGTGGGAGGAAACCAGAGCACCCAGAGAAAACCCATGCAAGTATGGGGAGAATGCGCAAACTCCTACAGATACTGGCCCAAATCCATGTATCTGCACAGCAAACGGTGATAGTCACTGTGATTGATTTCAGCCTGTAAATCTTCAAGTACATCCGATGCCAGTTATTAATAGTGTTTTCTGTTAGCCACAACTGCAGAACATAATGGCAAACCACTCCAGTATCTTGCCAAACATAATCACGGAGCAATCCAATGGAAATCTGTGATTGCCAATGCCCTCTTGGGGCACCGTACCTTGAAGAGGAAGAGTGTTGAGGGATGGAGGTAGAAGAGACAGTGCTGTAATGAATTTCTGGTAAATAAAGCATTGTGTTTTAGGGACTGTTTCATTTTTAGGTCCCTTACATTTAGTTAAACCTTAGGCAGTAGCAGACATATAAAAACAGAAATAGGAATGAGAATGGATTTGTTTTTTTTTAAACACAGCCAATAGTCATGACCTGGAATCCTACAGTGCAGAAGGAGGCCATTTGTTCCATCGAGTCTGCACCAACCACAATCCCACCCAAACCCTATCCCCATAAACCTATATATTTACCCTAGCTAATCCCCTGAACCAAGAGGTAATTCAGCATGGCCAATCCACCTAATGTGCACATCTTTGGACCATGGGAGGAAACCGACACAGACACGGTCAGAACATACAAACTCCACTCAGACAATGACCCAAGCCGGGAATCGAAGCCGGTGCTAACCACTGTGCTATCCTGGTTGAGTCAATAATATCTTTCATAAAGAGACTGGGTAAATAGTCAAAATGGCAAAGTTTCCAGAGTGATAGGGAAGGAGCAGGACAAGGTTGGGACTAATTGGACAGCTCCTTCAAAGAGATAGCACAGGCATAGTGGGCCGAGTGTTCTGCTTCTTTGTGTAAGATCCTACAAGTTGCTCTGGCTCATTCCCTGGAAGGACATGAACAGAACCAGAAGCCTCACACAGATTGTGATCGGCCCCTATTTATGTGCGTCTCATCTTAGCCAAGTTCATCTAACAATCACCCATTTCAACCTCAATAAATGCAGAACATTTGCTGATGGGTGTGCTATTTACACATTGTTTGCTTTAATTGAGTATCTGCTGTTCACGACTCATACAAGATAGTGTTTGTAAAGAAGAAGCAGATATATTAATCTACAATATCTTGAGTGACATGTCGATGTAAAAACTGTCCACTGAATCCAACTTTACAACTTTGATATAATGGATAACTTCATGCATTTTTCAGAATACTTAGACCTTTGAGTGCTTACTGGCTGATTTATTATTGAAGATAAGACATCAAATATTGATAAATACTATGCTGTTTCGATGTTCAAGGAAAGCTATCCTTGAAACGGCGCCCTGTGCAAAATGATTACCAACAGCACTGGTATCATCCGAAAGCAAATGGGCCCCTTTTAATAGTCAAAAATTTCAAGGGTATATCTGAAGATGTGATAGTGCTGGGAATGAAAGGCTGCTCTGAATTTACCCCATTCTCCTTGGGAGATGGATTGAAGGATTAGACAAACACATATTTGATTGAAGACCAAGGATGTGAACCTTTTATCCGTGGGCATAATGCAAAGTTTAAGAACGCCTGTGAAAAGTGTTGATGTCAGAAATCATCTTGGGGACTGCGATTAAGCCTTTCTGTCCCTAAGGCTCAGCAAGTAGATATGTATGCTTGGCCCAATTGAATGAGATCTCCATGGGTAAAATATTTCATGCGTTCATATCCAATCTGCAGCCAGTGACTTAACAGAGACTATCTCCCATGTCCCTCTGCTCTGCTTTTGATTCGTGACATCATTAGCAAGGCCAAGCTTTATTACACATCCCTAATACTTTTGAGAAGGTGGAGGGGGACTAACTTGAATGGCTGCAGTCCATGTATATTATTATGTGGATTTCAATGAAGCATGGTACAGATAGGGAATGATCCATGGAAGAACAGGTTAGTGTTTAGTGAGGGTACAGATCTGGATCCTGGGATTTTTAAAGAATCGATTAACATTGGGAGAGAGCGCAAGTTGACATTCACATTTTGGCTTTTTTTATTTAGAAGCTTGGTTGTTTTAGTACGTTGTAGGAAGGTCTTAGCTGCTGAGGTGGAATTTGCCACAGCTGTCAAAATGTAAACAGAGTTTTCAGAGCAGGTTGTTTTATATGAATTGGCCTAAGGCTTTCTGAGTGAAGTGGAAGCTCTTAATAAAAAGATTGCTTTATTTGGCTTTGCAGTTAAAGAGCTCTTTATCTTATTATAATTATATTTAATTATAATTAATGAATTATATATAATTAACTATATAACTTTAACTTATAATTACGCAGCTCTTCTTTAGTGTAATTATAATAATGCTGCATTAACACAGTGTGGTGTAGGTAACTGCTCTCCTGAATGTCCTCTCCATCTAGTTAATGCTTCTGTGATCTTCTAAATTTTTCACCTTTATTCTTCCTAAACTTTCAATATACATTTGCCCTCCTTTATTATTCCTGCATGTTTCCTAGTTCTTATTTTTCCATATTATTAAATGCTGGGGGCGATTCTCCCCCCAAAAAAATTCAAAGTGTCGAATCTGTGTGAAAACTGGTGTGAATCCCACAGGATTTTCCCCACACTCTGTGCACCGCTGAGTGCCCTAGTTTGTGAACACACTGAAAAACAGGGGGCAGCGCCTAGCCCCGCGGGAGAAGCCAGCAGCTTAGCTCTGAGTGCGTGCGCCGACCTGTCAGTAACCCTGCACTGCCGCCCTCTCGGTGGCTGGCCAGCTCAATCACTAGCCAGCCCCACGAACCCCGCATCTCCGGCCGTGCGATTTCCACCCCCCCCTTCCCCTTCCCCACAACCCAATCGCCTGCCCCCCCGACCCTGTCCCAGCCCATCCACGACTCCCTAACACCCAGCCCACTCTGATCTCCACCACCCCCCCGATCTCCCTCCCCCACAGTTCCGCACCACACTACCCTGAAGTGCCAACCCTCCACCCCCCCACCACCCGAAGAATTCATTCCCGGGTCCCCTAGCCATATTTAAATTATATTTAAATGTCTTGTTGAAAACATAATGCAAATTCATGCCTATTTACAGCGCGGAGCTGACAGCGCCAGAAATCCAGCGCTGGGAGACACACTCGGGGCTGGACGTCCTGTGTGCACCATGTTAATCCAGCCCCAACTTAAATCTCCTGGTCCACTATGCTAATATTTTAGCACAGCTGGATGGGAGAATCACCCCATTGTCTTTTTCTTCCATTCTCGGGATTCATTTTATTTTGACAAAATTGGCTAGTCCTTACTCGCTTTTGGAAAGGAAATAGTTTCTCCATTTCTATCCCACTGAATTAATTTTGCATTTTGACCTCCTGAATTCGATTACCCCTCAATCACCTCTATTTGCTTTGGAAGCAAGTTCATGCAACATGTTCCCACAAGTCTATCCTTTCGGCCCTGTTAGTACTCTGAGGCTGTGTATTGAAGATGACCCCACAAATCTGCTGAGTTGGTAGAACGTTGACTCTGATCCAGCGACCATGAAGGAACAGCTGATCTGTATCCAGATCAGGGTAGTGTGTGATTTTGTGGGGTGTTTGAATGATGGTGTTTCCATTCATCTGCTCTGGTTTCCTCCCACAGTCTGAAAGATGTGTGGGTTAGGTGGATTGGCCATGCTAAATTTCGCCTTGGTGTCAGGGGGATTAGCAGGATCTATATGTTATGGGGTTATGGGAATAGAACCCTGGGTGGGATTGTGGTAGATGCAGACTTGATGGCCTCCTTTTGCACTGTAGGGATTCTATGATTCTATATATTCTTCGAATTAGAATTAAGCCATTTAAAGATGCATCTTTTCACACAAAGAATAGATAGAACTCTGGAACTCTTTCTGTAAACTCTGGGGGTCATCTGACAATCTCAAGGTGAGAAAGGATAGATTTTTGTTCAGTTAGAAAATAAAGGTCAAACAGAGAAATGTGAGCAAGTGCTGGTGATATGTAAATCAGCAATGATATGACTGAATGGTGGACGGGGAGGTGGTGGGATTGGAAAGTTCTGAAGGGCTGAATGTTCGACTTCTTGTGGGGCAGCATGGTGGCACAGTGGTTAAGCATGGCTGCCTACAACACCAGTGACCCGTATTTGATTCCAACTTCAAGTGAGCAGAGTAAGAAGTCTTACAACACAGGTTAAAGTCCAACTAGTTTATTTGGAATCACGAGCTTTCAGAGCTCCTTCTGCATATATGTTGGTGAATCCAAATCTCCACTCATCTGATGATGGACCAGCGTTCCAGAAGCCCATAACTCCAAATAAATCTGTTGGATTTTAACCTGGTGTAGTGAGATTCTTACTGTGCCCACCCCAGTCCAATGCCAACATCTCCACTTCATGGCTTGAGGTAATTATGTGGAATTTGCAAATTCTCCCTGTGTCTGTGTGGGTTTCTTCTGGGTGCTCCGATTCCCTCCCGCAGTCCAAAGATGTTAAGTTTAGATGGATTGACCATGGTAAATTGCCCCATAGTGTCCCAAGATTTGTGGGTTAGATGGATTAGCCATGGCACAGAGAACAAAGAAAATTACAGCACAGGAACAGGCCCTTTGCACTTCAAGCCTGCACCAATCATGCTGCCCAACTGAACTAAAACCTCCTTATCTTCCAGGGACCTTATCCTTCTACACCCATCCTATTGGTGTATTTGTCCAAATGCCCCTTAAGATTCACTATTGTATCTTTTTTCCCTATCTCCCATGGCAGCCACTTCCAGGTACCCACCACCTTCTGTGTAAAATATTTGCCTCGTACATCTCCTTTAAACCTTGCCCCTCGCGCCTTAAACCTAGAAATTGACTCCTCCACCCTGGGAAAGAGCTTCGGACTATCTATTCTATCCGCACGCCTCATAATCAGATCTCTCGCCAACCTCCGTTATTCCGATGAGAACAAATGTGTGAGGACACAGGGATAGGGTAAGATACTCTATCAGAGAGTTGCCGCAGAGTCAATGGGTGCACTGCACTCTAGGAATTACAAAGAACAAAGAAAACCACAGCACAGGAAACAGGCCCTTCGGCCCTACAAACCTGGGCCTCAGTGAGTGCCTTATTCAAGTCTCTCTTCTACCTATGACTTTTGTCTACATCTAGTGTATTCCACAATAAAAGGGGTGCAAATTTAGGGAATTATATGTGCGCCAGAATAAGAGAGATCCAATTTAGGAACAATTTATTGACACCAATCAGCTTAAAAAGCATGTTTTTGGGGTGTGGGAGGAAACCAGAGCACCCAGAGAAACCCACACAAGCACAGGGAGAATGTGCAAACTCCCACAGACATTGACCCAGATCTGATCTGGCTCCCTGTAACTGCAAACGAACAGTGATAGTCACTGAGCTGTGGTGTTGCCCATCAATTGATCCAATTTAAGCGTACAGTAATGACATGAAGCACTAGGCAACTCTTGAATTCTTTGGTAAATTCTGTTCTCTATATTCCTAAAACATGGCTAGTGTTCGAGTTGCGGGCGTTAACCATTTCTTTCCTTGTCCTCCTTCGCAGTCGTTCCAGTCTGAATGACAAGTCCGAGGAGAGCCTGAGAATCAACTGCAAGAGCTCCCAGATCACCACAGCGATTATCAGCATCCCCACACCTCCTGGCACCACACCCGAGGGGGAGAACCGGCCTCCCATGCCCAACCAGTCCAGCACCAGCACGAAAACCACAAGCTGTAATATCGTAAAAGTGTCTGCCTTGTAAAAACAAAATATATATGAAACCCTGCCCTCGCTCTCAGTCACCCTGACATCCTCAAGATCGCATGACATTGGCAATCGCATGGCAAGGGTGGAAAATGTGGACGAGACCAATCCCTACGGCAAGGGTGAGGGTGATGAGACATCACCGCGTTTGCGTCTCTAAGCAATGGCACAGTTTCAATCAATTTTTTTTTTATTTCTTTTGGGTTTTTTTTTTGATGAGGAGAATTACCAGGAAGACCCAGAAGAGGATGGACACTAGAGAGACTCAACGGGAGGGGAGGGGACACAGTTTGGGACAACAGCAGTTACAAAAAGGAGCCACATCGCTTCATTTTTAAGTACTGTACCTATCTTAGGTGACGTTTGAGATGGATAATATTTATTCACCAGTTCGGAGTGTGACAAGGCGAGCCGATTTCTTTAAAAAAAGGGCAAGCAGGACTTTTTTCTCCCCCACTCCTGAAAGAGTAAGCTGAGAACTAAAAGATTGACAGCTCACTAAAGACAAATAATTCAGGCTCATAGCTGTTGTTGCCGTCGCCCCACTTTTTGACACGTTTCTAGTGTGCGTTACACGTGGAATAGAGAAAAAACAGCTATTAACCGCTGGTGGCGGGTAAACTCGTCTGCTTCTGGTCTAGAGTAACGATAAGCTTTTATTTCTGCTGTTAACCTATGTGACATCTCAGTGTGCATTAATCACTGGAAGCAGTATTGTGCGAACATAGTGTTTTGTCAGTTATATACGATCTGTGTGCGTATTGTGTGCAAAACATGGTACCCAGCGAATTAAGCCATTCCACGCACTGATTTCTCTCTTCCCAAGTTCATTCCGTTCACTCTCTCACTCACTTAAGTAGTGTGACTTTATTAGAGTTAGCTAAGGTTAAAAAGAAACGGTTTCTGTATTTTGCAAAAAAAAATCTTAAGTGTGAATTGAAAACTTGGAGACTTGCTTTATTCCTGCAACGTTTCGCTTCCCCATCTTCAGAACTTCGGTTTAGGGGGGAAAAAGTCTGCGGATAGAGAAACAAAGTGAAGGTTGCAAATTGGCGATCTTCCCCACTTGGGAAGTGGAAAATGTTGGAGATGTGGCAGGTCTTAAGCAAAGACAAAAGGGGGAGGGGGGGGGGGCAGGGGGGAAGGGGGGGGGGGGAGAGAAAACAAGAAAGACGGTGATATATCCTGAAGACAGGAGAGATGGGATGCCGAAAGGGTCGACAGTGCGAGGCAGAAGGAGATGGGAATGAAGGAAGTAAAGAAACAACTGGGTCTGGAGGAGGTGTAAACGGGAAGAGCAGAATTATTACCCAAAGCTGCTATCTCGATAGACGGAGGTTATGGTCTGGAATTGCTGAACTCAATGTTGGATCCAAAAGACTGCAAATTGCCTGATTGAAAGATCCACTGATATAGAAGGAGGTGGCGGGGGGGCAGGTCAAGGACAGAGAGGTCAGACAGTTTCAGAGCCAATGTCTAATTGTGGCGCTTGTCATTAAAAAGTACCCAAGCAACAAATACTTGCATATCTATTTCCCCACTAATGTTGTAAAATGTCCCAAAGCTTGGTCAAAGGATATAGGCTGACAATGTTTTGCAATGCATTGCTTACAAAGCCGGAATAGATAATCTCTTCATTTCATGACCTGCCTGTGGTGAACTCTTTTCCAATCTCGCACATGGAGTTGATAATCTTCTCTCATCATCTCCATGAATTAAAGGTTAATCTTCCAAACGGCACAGTTGTTAACACTGCAGTTTCACAGTGCCAGGGACCCAGGTTCAGTTCCGGCCTTGGGTCACTGTCTATGTGGAACCTGTACATTCTCCTCGTGCCTATATGGGTTTTCTCTGGCTTCCTCCCACAATCCAGTGTGGGCTATATTGATAGAACATAGAATATAACAGCGCAGTACAGGCCCTTCGGCCCTCGATGTTGCGCCAACCAGTGGAACCAATCTAATGACCTTCTAACCTAAACTATTGATTGGCCATGCTAAATTGCCCCTTAATGCTAGGGGGATTGGCAGGGTAAATACGTGGAATTGGGCTTGGGTAGAATTGTGGTCGGTGCAAACTCAATGGGCCAAATGGCCTTCTTCTGTACTATAGGGATTCTTTGATTTTATGATTCTAGCATCTTGCAGTGTGCAACCAGGGAGAAATATCATCAAGGTCATGGAATAAATATCAGAGCTGGGGGGAGAAAAACAGAATCTTTAATTAGCAATCAACTTTCCCTCAGGTATTGGGGTCTTCTGAGATGCCAGAGTTGCTAGGGTGCCCAGCAGTTCAACATCACAAGAGGCAAGTTTCTAAGTGGACACCTCCATACCCACCTCCCTAGGAGGAAACAAGGCCCAACGACAAGGCTTGCGACACTGACTGATCACAAACCCACCAGGAAAAGTGAGCACTGCTGAGTAGGAAAGCGAGCGTGGGAGGGGATGGGGGTCAGTGGGGTGGGGGTTAAAATGAAAACACAGCCTGAGGCTTGGGGAAAATGTAAGACTGAAGACTGTGCACAGTTGTTTGGACAATCAGGGTGTTGGGGAAACACCTCCACACCAATACTTTTGGTCAACATCTGCAGTCTTTTATTTTTGTGGCAATCGTTTGCTGGGACAATGAGGTGTGGCAGTACCGCCTGCCGCCCCCCCACCCCCAAGCCTCCCCCACTACCCAGCCCCCTCCACTCCCCACCTCCCCCACACCCCCCAACACCGCCACCCCACCCCCCGCATGAATCCAGCAGGCCATTCCTCGGTAGGTGCTGCTGCCCACCAGGCTTGGTGGGGAGAGGGGCTCCAGCCTGATGTCAATTAGGTCTTAAAAACGGCCCGATTATCCCACTCCCAGCCATCACTTCCCCCCCCATCTCCTCCTCCCACCCCACCCCCAACCCCCCGTGTTGCTTGTTATCAGTTTCCCTGGTAACCCTCCCCTGGGAAATAGGCAGGAATATGTTCTGTCTTCACCATGGAAACCCGTTTGAAAGAAAAGCTAATGCTGGCAGATTGTTTTGGAATTAGTGTGATTTTAATCTGAGGGTGGCAGGGTTGGGAAAGATCTTCGTAACTCAGGGCACCAGGATTTTCAAATAGGTCGTTGACTAATAAAATTTCTGCTTTCCCTACTTCACCCACTTCTCATTGCCTGTTATACCCCAGCCCCCTATTTCACTTCACTCCCCTCCCTCCCTCATCCCCTCTGTCTCACTCATCTTCTTCCCTCCCCATTCTCCCCCTCACCTCCTCCCCCCTTTCCCCCTCACCTCCTTCCCTCTCCTCCCCTCCTCATTTCTTACGCAGCCCCTTTTCCCTCTCCTGCCTTCCTCTTCCCCTTCTCCCCTCTCCTCTCCTGTACTCCTCTATCATCCCCCGCACTCCCCCCCATACTCCCCATCCGCTTTCAGGGACAAATATCTGGTTGCAAAACTGCTTACGAAATTCTGAAAGTGGGTTTTTTTTTAAAGAAATCTTCTCACGTCCCAAACTTGAGCAAATCTTCTTTGTTTTGTTGATAATGAACTGACTATGGATCATTCTGGATTGACAGTAATGATCGGTGAGGTTGAAGAAGAGAGAAGAAGGATGTGTGCACACCCCTCCTCCTCTGTAATTTTTGACCTGATTTCTACTGGCAAGCCCACCTCGGAATCGGGGAGGGGGGTGGGGGGAGGTGCAGGGAGGGAGGGAGGAGAGGGTGGCAGAACAGCAATTTCCATTGAGTGGAATGTTACGAGCCCTTGGGTGGGTGTGCCGTAAAATTCCGCCCCTACTGTCTGTTGAAGAGCATCCATCTTTTCTTAATCTGTTTTTCTTTCTCCAGATTGAGAAGGCTGAGTTTGAAGTCAGTTCCACTTTGTTTACCAGCCCCTGATATCCGATGTGTTGCTATTATTGCAGCCTATTCTACCAGATAGGCTGAGAAGTAGTATTTCGACACAATTGCGACCCCATTTGTAGCAGTCACATGTGAAAGTGTATCTAGACTATTAGAATGGCTTCATGTTCTTGTGATTTTTTTTTCCTGAACTCTGTGCTGTGTTTGTATTATTTTAACTAGTCCCTCTTTTAATATTTGTATTGAGACCTTCCTGTTGAAGACTAGATGAAAAAGCTTTTTGAATTCCACATCACAGTTCAACAGGAAGACAATGTAGGGAAAGTGCCTATGGTCATATATTCTCAGCATCAGACGATCTCTGTATCCATCGTACAGTAGAAGAGATCAATAAACTTGATAGTGGTGAGACATTCTCTTTGTCACCAAGTGTGATGCCTCTTTCAATTCCGCCTGTGGTTATCACTGCAACAATTTGCCAAGGCTTCTTCAACAGCACCTCCCATGATGTTTATTTTCATTCATTTGCGAGACATGGGCTTCACTGGCTGGCCAGCATTTATTGCCCATCCCTAACTGCCCTTGAACTGAGTGGCTTGCTAGGCCATTTCACAGGGCCGTTGAGAGTCAACCAGATTCACAGCTCCTTGGAAGTGGAGTCCCAACTGGACAGAGTGGTGAAGAAGCCATTCAACATGCTTTGTTTCATTGGTCAGAACATTAAATACAGGAGCTGGGACATCTTGTTGGAGTCGTACAAGACATTGGAAAGGCCACCCTATGAACATACATCATTCTATTTAGTGCCTGCAGAGCTGCAGATGAAAGAGACACAGCTAATAATTGAAACAAAGCAAATCCTGATTGACTGGTAGGATTTGCAGAGGCAGCTGAGGGCAATCCTTTTTTACACATCAAGTGATTATGATTTGTAAAAAAATGCCTGATAGGATGTTGGACATTGAATCAATAGCAGCCTTCAACAGGGAATAGGATCAATAATTGAAGGATACAAATTACAGGGATACAAGGATAGAGGAGTGAGACTTAAGTTTAGAAGAGTGACAGGGGACCTCATAGAAACTTATAAAATTCTAACAACATTAGACAGGGTAGATTGAGAAAGAATGTTCCCAATTGTGGGGTGGAATCCAGAACTAGCGGGTCATAGTTTGAGAATAAAGGGTAAACATTTTAGAACTGAGGTGAGGAGACATTTCTTCACCCAGAGGGTGGTGTGTGTCTGGAATTCATTACCACAGACTGTAGCTGAGGCCAAAACATTGTCTGATTTAAAGAAGAAATTTGATATAGCTCTTGGGGCTAAAGGGATCAAGGTATAGGGGAGGGAGGAGGGATCAGAATATTGGATTCGATGATCGGCCATGATCAAAATGAATCATGGAGCAGGCTCAAAGGGCCGAATGGCCTACTCCGGCTTCTAGTTTCCATGTAAGTGGATTGTTTCTCAAAAGAGCTAGCATTGATTGATGGGTTGAGTGGCCCTGATGCTATTTCACAATGCTCTGATTCTATGATTTCAACTAACTAAAGAATTTACTGGTAGGTTTGTAAGCAGTGTGGTACAAGCTCTGAATTCTTTAGCGTTATCCCATTGTGCGTATGTGTTTTAATTAATGAATTCACCGCGCACAGGGGTCACCAGCAAGGCCATTCATTAGTTTCCATCTCTAGAATATGGCGGTGGGCATGCTTCTCAAACCATTGGAGTGGTTGAATATAACCAGGTAATTCACCAGGCAACTTAAGAGACAACCACACACTGGGGCAGGACTGGTGTCACATATTGGCCTTGAACAGGTTAGTGTGGCAGGATTTCCGTTCGTTAAAAACATTGGTGATTCCAGTGAATTGTTTCAACAATGCAACAGCTCAAATTCACGATAAATAATAGAAATAGATTTTGAAGAAGTACTCAGACATTTTGGCTGGATTTTCTGGGCTGATCAGGCCATCGCGATTGACTGGTCTTTGACCTTTTTACATGATGTGCCTCGGTCAGCATTTATTGCCCATCCCTAATTCTCTGAGGGCACTTGAGAGTCAACTACATTGCTGTGAGTCTGAAATCACATGTAGGCCAGACCAAGTAAAGATGGCATATTTCCCTCCCTAAAGAACATTAGTGAACCAGATGGGTTTTTATAACAATCGACAATGGTTTCATGGTCATCATCACACACTTTCATTCCAAATTTTTTATTGAATTCAAATTTCACTATCTGGCGTGGTGGGATTTGAACCTGGGTCCCCAGAGCATTAGCCTCAGTCTCTGGATTACTAGTCCAGTGAAATGATCATTATATCAATGCCTCCCCTTTTTAATGACTAAGCACCAAATTCTCCATCCTTGCTTGCAGTGGCAGCAGAGCGGAAAAGACCGAAAAATTCCGGCCTGTGAGTCTACTTTTCAAGTAGATATGAACAGAAAATTCATATTCTCGTGGTTATCAGTCCAGATCTCTGGATTAAGCAGTAATGTAACAAAACCACTGCACCATACCCAAGAGCTTAACAGTTGTTCTGACTCCATTCTGGAGCTAAAGAAGATAAATTATACAAAACATCACAGTTCTTCTTACTCTTTCTAAGATTCCCAAGACAGTAGTCAACTGCAGAGTAAGAAAAATGATTAAAAGGCTCTGATGGTAAGTTATGAATATTTGAACAAAAATACAAAGAACAGATCAGCACAGGAACTGGCCACTCAGCCCACCAAGTCTGTGCCAACACAGATACCTCTCTAATCTATTATTTTCTTGCCTCTATGTGGTCCATATCCCTCTATTCCCTATTCATGTATCTATCCAGGTGCCTCTGCTTTCACCACCTTCTCCAGGGAGTGTGTCCCAGGCATTCACCACCTTCTGTGAAAACCTCACCTCCTACATTTTGAAACTTTCCCCCTCTCACTCTCGTTCTGTGCCCCTGAGTAACTGACCCACGACCCTAGGAAAAAGACTCTGACTATCCATTCTATCCGAGTCTGTTATAATCTTGTAAACCTCTGTCAGGTTCCCCCCTCATCCTCCGACTATCCAATAAAAACAATCCGAGTTTGTTCAATCTTTCTTCGTAGTCCATATCTTCCAAACCAGGCAATATCCTGGTAAATCTCTTCTGCTCTTTCTCCAAGCTTCAACATCTTTCCAGTAGTGTGGCAACCAGAATTGTACACAATATTCCAAATGCAACCTAATCAAAGACTTATACAGCTGCAACATGATTTTCCAATTAACACCCTGACTGATGATGGCCAGCATGTTATAGACCTTCTTGAGCACCTGAGTTGATCTTGGGTGGGAATGTCTGGCCTTGGAGTGGCCCATATATTTACCTTCCTCATCCCCTGACACATAAAAACCATTTAATATGACTAACCCATCTCACCCACACAACTTTGGAGTGTGGAAGGAAACCGGAGTATGTGGAGGAAACCCATGCAGACACAAGGAGAATGTGCAAACTTCACACAGACAGTGACCTGAGGCTGGAATTGAACCTTGGTGTGGTGAGGCAGCTGTGCTAACCACTGTGCCACCGTACCACCCCGAGGTGGATTTTAGACTTCCTTTATCCAATAATTCCGATAACTTGTGCAATAGAATAACATTGAGCAGATTCTTTGGGGCGACATTCATAACAAAAGTGGTGGCAAATGTTCAGAGTCGGAAATTCCTGTCCCAAACCCAGACTCTGTCACTCTGACTGGGCTAAAATGGGGACAGGTTCTAAATACAGAAACAACTGCATATGCTAAAATGCAGCTGCCTCAGCCAGATCTAACACTGGATTCAAAACAGAACTTATCTACTTTAGACTTGGTAAAACTTCTAAAACAACCAGAGTTCTTTGGAGCGGTCAGGTACCCATTTGCATATGGTCCTGAGACACCTTTGAAAGGAGTCAGGTACATTTTGGAAGAGGTGAGATGTTGTTTGGGGTTGTTGACATGTATGTGCATAGGATGAGTGCAGCATGACTGATTTCACAACCTATCATTATGAAAGTGGGTTGCCTATCAGTTTATAGTTCAACTGATAGATCTAAGACAGGCAGCACAGTGGTTAGCATTGCTGCCTTACCATGCCAGGGACATGAGTTCGATTCCCAGCTTGAGATACTGTCTGTGTGGAGTCTGCACATTCTCCCCGTGTCTGCATGGGTTTCCTCCGGGTTAAAGAACAAAGAACAAAACAGCACGGGAAACAGGCCCTTTGGCCCAACGAGCCCACGCCACCATCTCGATGTTCCCACTTCTACCCGTGATCCCTGTCCGTGTTTATAGATCTATGCATTGGAACCAAATTTGAGACAATTTAGGGAGAATTTGTTTTGCCAATCAGCCTAACAGCATATCTTTGGGATGTGGGAGGAAACCGGAGCACCCGGAGAAAACCCACGCAAGCACAGGGAGAATGTGCAAACTCCCACAGACACAGGCCCAAATCCCTGTGTCTGCACAGCACAGCGAAAGTCATTGAGCTGTCGTGTTGCCCATCAAATGGTCCAGGTCAAGTGTACACTAACGACGTGAAGCACTAGGATACTCTTGAAAAATCCAAGAGCAGTCCTGTCACGACCCATCGCATGTATGCCCCTTGTTAGACAACAAGGCAGACCAAAGTACCTGTAGGATAAAACAAATACATCAATATCATGGACAATTTACACACTTTCCAGGGAACTCTCAAAGCTCATGATCCCTATTTTAAATAAGTTTTCTATACCCCTCCATTCCCATTCTGTTCATGTGTCCAGGGTTCTCCAATTTCTTTCCACAGTTCGAAGGACATGCTGGTTAGGTCATGCTAAATTCTCCCTCAATGTACTCGAACAGGTGTGGCAGCCAGGAAACTTTCACAGTAACTTCATTGCAGTGTTAGTGTAAGCTACTTGTGACTAATAAATAAATTTTACTTTAAAATTAAGTGCTTTGAAGAAGGACAATGAATTCACAAGAGTTTGTTTTCATAAGGGATTAATGAAATTAGAAGTAGTGAATGCTTTTTTTTTACAATGGAAGTTTTTTATGTGGTGAATTCATATTAGACACAATAACTTTATTTGATGACAGCATGAATCCTGAGATCTGCCAATGGGGAATACTGGGTGAGTTGGTGGTAGCGCAGTGGTTAGCACTGTTGCCTCGCAGCCCCAGGGACCTGGGTTCGACTCCCAGCTCAGGTCACTGTTCATGTAGAGTTTGCACATTGTCTTTGTGAGTTTCCTCTGGGTGCTCTGGTTTCCTTCCACATTCTGAAAGATGGGCTGATTAGGTGCATTAACCTGAACAAGTGCCGGAGTGTGGCTACTAGGGGAATTTCATGGTAACTTCACTGCAGTGTTAATGTAAGCCTTACTTGTGACTAATAAATCAACTTTAAAACTGGTATGTAGTTGTAAAGGAAAAGGGGATGGGACCATGTGTATGAGTTGGCACTAATTTGACACAGGAATATAAAGGGTCATAGGGCATTGTTGGAAGGGCATAAATTGGCATAGAGAGGCGTAATGAGAGGCATGAGGTGGCACAGATGGGAAATGGGGCATGTGGAAGGGAGAGGGCTGGAGCGCTGTTTTTTGTTTTGTTCCATTTTTGATATCTTTGACAAAATACTGGGGCATTGCTTACAGTCTCCCATCCAGCCTGCCTCCATACCCGGAAACCTCTCAACTCTCACATCCACCCCTCCATGTGTCCCTGCCACCTGCCCCATCTCCTCCATCATACACCTATCCCACAACCATATATCCACCCGCCACGGCACCGCCTCCCCACCTCCCTCGACCCTCGCTGCACATAGAAAATCAGAAATTCTGGGGCATTTTTTCTCAAGTAGGGCCACGGTGACAGGAAATATTCCATGTATGTGCTTCTGCACTGGGAATGAATATTCTGACTATCGTCTTAACAACATATGAAATTCACAAACACTCCCATTAGACTGCTAGAGATATTCACATTACATTTAGTTTTAATTTTATTTATTACAGTCACAAGTAGGCTTGCATTAATACTGCAATGAAGTTACTGTGAAAATCGCCTAGCCGCCGCACTCCGGTGCCTGTCCGGGTACACTGAGGGAGAATTTAACATGGCCAGTGCATCTAACCAGCACGTCTTTTAGACTGTGGGAGGAAACTGGAGCTCCCAGAAACACGGGGTAAAGGCACAAACTCCACACAGACAATGATCCAAACCGGGAATCAAAGTTGGATTCCTGATGCTGTGAGGTAGTATTGCTAGACATTGTACCACCGTGCCACCCATGGAACCTCTGAGCATTGTGGCAGTGTACCTGCGTAGTATGGCCAAAAAAAGCCAAAGGCAGTTTAGGCACACAAACTAGAGATTAGAGGTTAGATGATGTAGAAAGGGTTGAGAACTTCAAGTTTTTAGGTGTGCAGATCATCAACAATCTGTCCTGGTCCTCCTATGTCAACACTATATTTAAGAAAGCTCACCAAAGCTTCAACATTCTCAAAAGACTAAGGAAATTTGGCATCTCAGCTACGACTCTCACCAATGTTTATAGATGCACCAAGGAAATCACTCTTCCTGGTTGTATCACAGCTTGGTATGGCTCCTTGGTTTGCCCAAGATCATGAGGAACTACAAAAGCTTAGCCCTGTCCATCACTCAAACCAGCCTCCCATCTATTGATTCTGTCTACACTTTCCGCTGCCTCGGCAAAACAGCCAGTGTAATTAAAGACACCACGCAGCCCGGACATTCTCTCTTCCACCTTCTTCTGTCAGGAAAAAGATGAAAAAACCTGAGGTCACGTACCAATCGACTCAAGTACAGTTTCTTCCCTGCCGCAGTCAAACTTTGGAATGGATCTGCCTTGCATTAAGTTGATCTTTCTCTACACTCTAGCTATGACTATAGCACCAAGTTCTGCACTCTCTCCTTTCCTTCTCTATGAACGGTATGTTCTGTCCATATTGCACACAAGAAACAATACTTTTCATTGTATGTTAATACAGGTGATAATAATAAATCAAATCAAATCAAATTAAATCAAAAAGAGAGGCATTTATCCACCCAGGGCAGCTGTGTCTGCAGCAATGAGCAAGGCGGTAATGGAGATTATGTTCCAGCCTACACCTTCTCACTCTCAGTTCAGTTCAACCCAAACTCCACTTCTTCATTGAACTGTTCCGCTTCTATCATCCTCACAGGTTGGGAGTCATCCCTAATAACAAGCAATCAAGGTCAACAATTGCTAAGTAGACAGTCTTGCACTTATGTAACACTCTTCACAACCTGACAAAGCCCCACACCACTTTCTGTGCAGTATTTGTGATGTGTAATCATCGCTGTGCTGGGAAATGAGTTACAGCCTTTCACCGTGGTCGCTCTGACCTTTTACTGTAAAGTCTTTTAAAATTTTACCTGTTTCACAGATACAGAGCTCTCAGGAGATCGCGGCTCTCTCTCGCAAGCCGGCCTGGGATCACTGCCTGTGTGGAATCTGCGCATTTCCTCCCACAGTGCGAGGGCATATGGGATAGATGGATTGGCCATGCTAAATTAACTCCAGTGTCAGGGGATTGGCAGGGTAAATATGTGGGGGTTAGAGACCTGGGTGGGATTGTAGTCGGTGCAGATTGGATGGGCTGAATGGCCTCCTCCTGCACTATAGGGATTCTATGATTCTATAGGAGGGTGGTGATGAGTTCCTTTCTTGAGTACAATTGAGTAGCTTACTAGATCATTTTCGAGGGCAGCTCAGAGTCAACCACGTTGGTCGGTCTGGAATTGTTTACAGACCAGCAGATTTCCTTTTCTAAAAGACATTAGAGAGTAAGGATTTTATAAAACTCCCACAGTCACCATTTCTGATACAACCTGATTATTCTGGATGTATTTAGTTGATCCAATTAATTCCCCAGCTGTCCTGGTTGGATTTGAACTTATGTCTTCAGATGATTAGTCCAGGCTTCTGAATTACTAATCATTTATTACAACCACTAAGCTGCCCTTTGATGAGTCTTAGATTAAGAGATTTGAACTGGCAAGATGGCTGCAAGACAGAAAGCAGAGGGTAGAGTTAAAGTCAGAGCACCAGAAGGTGGAAAATGAGGTCACATAAATATTATTTCTGGAATCGTTGTTGCTTACAATTTATATTAATGATTTAGACTTTGATGTCAAAAGCAAATTTCGCTTTTGTGTGTTTATTCAACACTCAGGTGTATTTAGTATGCCTTTAAGGGATACTGGCTTGACATTACTAGAAGAGAATCATGTGATTCAGTCTTGGTATCACTTTTGCTTTCAGCAGAGCACACACGCACGACTCAGATGTCTTCAAGCTTTATACTTACGTATGTGTTCTCATATACATAGTCTTAATAAAGGAAACCACACACATATTAAACAAATCCTTCATGAGTACCCAGTGCTTTGTGTCTTGTAAATAATTCTGAGGATTATATCATTATAAGAATACAACAAGGAAGATGGCAATAAACTGTAAAGAGAGCTTCACAAACATGCAGAACATTTGACAAATGAACTTGAAGTCATAGAGTCATTGATTCATAGATGTTTACAGCATGGAAACAGGCCCTTTGGCCCAATTTGTCCATGCTGCCCATTTTTCTTAAACCTCTAAGCTAGTACCAATTGTCCACATTTGGCCCATATTCCTCTATATCCATCTTACCCACGTAATTGTCTAAATGCTTTTTAAATGACAAAATTGTACCTGCCTCTACTACTACCTCTGGCAGCTCATTTCAGACACTTACCATCCTCTGTGTGAAAAAAATTGTCCCTCTGAATCTTTTGTATCTCTTCCCTCTGACCTTAAATCTATGGCCCCTAGTTTTAGATTACCCTATCTCTGGGAAAAGGTATTGACTATCTAGCCGATCTGTGCCTCTCATTATTTTATAGACTTCTATAAGATCATCCCTCAGCCTTCTACGCTCCAGAGAAAAAGGTCCCAGTCTACCCACCCTCTCCTTATAACCCAAACCATCAAGTCCCAGTAGCATCCTAGTAAATCTCTTCTGCACTCTTTCAAGTTTAATAATATTCTTTCTATAATAAGGTGACCAGAACTGCACACAGTATTCCAACTGTGGCCTTATGCTTCAACACAGTTAATTGGGAGGACTTAGATAGAAATAAAAAAAAGGCATCATGTGTGACTTGGAAAGTAAGAATCTAAATCTAGGACAGCATGTTGGCACAGTGGTTAGCACTGCTGCCTCGCAGCGCCAGGGTTCAATTCGGGTGACTGTGTGGAGTTTGTATGTTCTCTCCATTCTGCGTGGGTTTGCTCCGGGTGCTCCAGCTTCCTCCCACAGTCCAAAGATGTGCAAACTAGTTGAATTGGTCATGCTAAATTATCTCTCAATGTCAGGGGGATTAGCAGGGTGAATATGTGGGATCGTGGTGATAGGGTGGGATTGTTGTCAGTGCAGACTCGATGGGCTGAATGGCTTGCTCTGCACTGTCAAGACCTGATGACTCAAAATAGAACATAGAACATAGAACATTACAGCGCAGTACAGGCCCTTCGGCCCTCGATGTTGCACCGGCCAGCGGACCCTCTAACCTAAACTATTCCAATATCATCCATATGCCTATCCACCGACCATTTGAATGCCCCCAAAGTAGGTGAGTCCACAACTGCTGCAGGCAGGGCATTCTACGCCCTCACCACCCTCTGTGTAAAGAACCTGCTTCTGACATCCGTCCTATAACTACCACCTCTTAATTTAAAGTTATGTCCCCTCGTGTTGGTCATCACCATCCGAGGAAAAAGGCTCTCACTATCCACCCTATCCAGTCCTTGATCATCTTATACGCCTCAATTAGGTCACCGCGTAACCTTCTTCTCTCTAATGAAAATAACCTCAGGTCCCTCAGCCTTTCCTCATAAGGCCTTCCCACCATACCAGGCAACATCCTGGTAAACCTCCTCTGCACCCTTTCCAATGCTTCCACATCTTTCTTATAATGCGGCGACCAGAACTGTACGCAATACTCCAAGTGCGGCCGCACCAGAGTTTTGTACAGTTGTAACATAACCTCACTGCTCCTAAATTCAATCCCTCTACCAATAAAAGCTAACACACCGTACGCCTTCTTAACAACTTTATCAACCTGGGTGCCAACTTTCAAAGAGCTATGTACTTGTACCCCAAGATCCCTCTGCTCGACAACACTATTAAGGGTCCTTCCATTAGCCCTATATTTCATATGCCTGGGATACAGGAACAATGGGATCAAAGTATAAAAACGCAAATCATCAAACGTAGCGAGGCAGGTTAATGAGGTGATAAAAGAGTCTTCAACCCTGAAAATTTCAAAACTAATGGAAATAAACATTCCACTCTCGCCCAGTGTGAGAATGGTCATAGGCAAGATGGCCAGCTGGATGGATCATTGAAAGGTTTGTTTATCTCAGACAGGAATTTCCAGTCTTGTTATCGGCGCAACCAGGAAAGATAGATCTTTAAGACGGGCAAACAGGGTTTATATGCAGATCAACCATGGTCAAATTGAATGGCAGAAGAAGATTGAGAGGCTGAACAGCCTATCCCTGTTTTTATATGTTCTTCCTATAATGTTGTGTATGCGAGAGAGCAGCTATCATATTGGAAAAAGCTCAAATCTCAGGCCTGAGCACATTGAACTGAGCCAGCAGATGGCACTGTTCCTCATAGCTGGCTTTCCATTCAAGAAACTTCATCCTCAGAGAATCTATTTGCAGTCGACAGTGTCAAACCAAGTTCATAAGAATCATCGAATCCCTATACTGCAGAAGGAGGCCATTCAGCCCATTGAATCTGCACCAAAAGAGTATCCATGGTTAGCACTGCTGCTTCACAGCGCCAGGAATCTGGGTTCGATTCCCAACTTAGGTTAGTCTGTGTGGAGTTTGCACGTTCTCCCTGTGTCTGCGTGGGTTTCCTTCCACAGTCTGAAAGACGTGTTGGTTAGGTGCATTGAGGCGCTGGAGTGTGGCAACTATGGGATTTTCGCAGGAACTTCATTGCAGTGTTAATGTAAGCTTTACTTGTGACTAATAAATAAACTTTATCCAGGTCCAACCTCTTCCCAACATTGTGCAGTTACCATGGCTAATACCATCTAACCTTGACATCTTTGGGCACTAAGGGGCAATTTAGCGCAGCCAATCCTCCTAATCTGCACATCTTTGGAATGTGGGAGGAAACCGGAGCACCTGGAGGAAACCCATAAGGATATGGGTAGAACGCGCAAACGCCACAGATAGAATTATTAATGTGCCAATCAGCTGGAGAGCTTAGGGAACTTTGCTGTAAGTTGCCAATCCCCAGAACTTCCAGATATTTATGGAAACTGGTTAAATTTGCATTTTAACTCCCCATTAAACCTGCCACAAAAAGTTAAGGTCTTTCTGTGCCTGATTTGAAGTAATTCATCCCTATTTGTGGAATTTTATGGCCTCGCTTGATCTGAGATCGGAAAATTCAAACCCTTCCTCCCCTCCCCACGAGGTCAACAGAGCTTCCCATTGTCCGCCCCTCGCCCACTCTGATTCCCAGGGCAGTAGAATTCCGGTGTATCTCCTCTTCTGTTAATTTTTCCATTCTGCTATACCACTGTTTAATGTAATTCTGGTGCAGCCCACGCAGATAGACATTTGTGGGTAGATCTCCTCATTCACTGAGCTCCCAGACAGCTACTTGCTCTCACTGAGCTGTTAACAGTTCACACTCCCAGCAATGTCCACAAAAACATATCCTTCTGAACTGTAGGATTCAGGAAGAGATTTCACTCACTCTGTATAACAAGAACCTGTTCACAATTAGCTTGACTAGACTGCCACCACGTGGAATTGTATAGACAGTACAAAACAGTCCACCTGATCTATGCCAAGCTTCATACTTCATCCACGTTTCGGTCCATCTATCTCCTCCTGCTCTGCTCCCTCTTCCTTACATATCAATGTGCCAATTAGGAACAGGAGTAGGCCACTCAGCCCCTCAGCCTTGCTCCGCCATTCAATTAGATCACGGCTGCTCTTAAATGTAATTTCAACCCCACATTCCTGCCTATCCCTGAAAACCCCTCACCCCCTCCATAATTAAACATCCATCTAATGCTTCTTCAGAATTATTCAAAGACTCTGCTTTCTGAGGAAGGGAGTTTCACGAGGCTCTGAGAGAAATTGTTTTCTCTCGTGTCCTTCTTAAATAAATGATCCTTTCTTTTTAAACAGTGACCCCTCCCCCCAGTTCCAGATTCCCCCAGAAGAGGGAACATCCTCTCCACATTCACCCTGTCTACACCCCTCAGGATCTTATATCAATCAAGTTGCCTCTGACTTTTCTAAACTCCAGCAGATACAAACCCAGCTTTCCTCAGAAGGCAACTCTCCCATTCTTCATATTAGTCTCTCAGCTGCTTCCCACATATCTACAAATGTCCTTAAATCCAGAGACCAACACTGTGCACAATATTCCAGATGTGACCTCACCAGTGTCCTGTGCAATTGAAGTGTAATCTCCCTACTTTTGTAATCAATTTCCCTCACAATAAATGATCATAGAATCTAGAATCACAACAGTGCAGAAGGAGGCCCTTTTGGCCCATCACAGTCCTACCCATGCCCTATCCCCATAGCCTTATGTATTTATCCTGCTGTTCCCCCTGACAGTAAGGGGCCCTGGTGCCATGAGGCATCAGTGCTAACCATTGTGCCAGCGTTTTGCTTATACCATTTGACTTGCCCCCTATTGGGTTCCAATGCTTCATGATTTACCTAAATCCTGATCAACAAATCACTTACTAAAGATGTTTCATTTACTTTCCAGAAGTAACTGGCCATCTAAATGCTCACCAGAAGACAGATTGGCCTTTTATTTTTGCAGTCATAGTGAATAATTTTTTTTAACCATTTATTGCAGTTAGAATTGCCCACTGTAATCAGGGAGTGCAAACACCACTCTACCCTCTGAAAGGAAGCTGTGCGAACAGAGCAAACAACGGCAAGTCCCCTCATCTATCAGAGTGAAGAATTCTCACTGGGACATGCAGGCGGCAAAGTATTGTTGTGTTTACAGGTCACACCCTGGGTCCAATATGGCATTAACACTACCCAATTCTGGTGCAGCCCACACAGGTAGACATTTGTGGGTAGGTTGCTAGTGTGAGTGTTGAGGTGCCAATCAGTGTGTAACTCTGATGTTCCTCTAGTGATGCCAATTTCAGCCCTGATGACCATTAGACCATAAAACATAGGAGCAGAATTAAGCCACTCAGCCCATCAAGTCTGCTCTGCCATTCAATCATGGCTGATATAGTTTTCATTCCCTTTCTCCTGCCTTTTCCCCATAACCTCTGATCCCCTTATTAATCATGAACCTATCTATCTCTGTCTTAAAGACACCCAATGACCTGGCCTCCACAGCCTCCTGTGGCAAAGAGTTCCACAGATTCACCACTCTCTGGCTGAAGAAATTCCTCCTTATCTCTGTTTTAAAGAATTGTCCCTTTAGCCTGAGATTGTGCCCTCTGGTTCTAGTTTTTCCTACTAGTGGAACCATCCTTTCAATCTACTCTATCCAGGCCTTGCTCTTCATTTCAGGGATCATTCTTGTGAATCTCCTCTGGATCCTTTCCAAGGCCAGCACATCCTCCCTTAGATACAGGATCCAAAATTGCTCACAATACTCCAACTGTGAGACATAGAATCCAAAGAATCCTACAGTGCAGAAGGAGGCCCTTCAGCCCATCGAGTCTGCACCATCATAATCCCACCCAGGTCCCCATGCACATACCCTAGCTAGTCCCCTAACACTAATTTAGCAGACCAATCCACCTTGGAGTGGAGTTCTCCTCGAATCATGGTCCCGACCCTCCTACCAATAGTCTCAGCTTCCAGCCGGGTTGATCCATAGGGTGGTCACTAATCACGTAGCCCTCAGGAAAGGTACCCCCCCCCCTTAAATGGCCACACTGCTACATTCCTTCCCCCGAAAAGCAATGGAGGAATGAAGAATAGAGTCAGTCAGGCTTGAGGTAAAAATGGGTAACAGGAAGAACCATTGGAAAACTTATCAAATGTTCAATCAGTCCAGGGGCTTCCAGGCTGTGGTGGGCTGTTTCAGTCCAGTCATTAGCTCAAATAAATCTAAAGGGCCAGATGAGACAGATGGTAAAGATAGACTCGTTAATCCAAGTGGATCCTCAGCAACTTCTGGGTTCCTCCATCTCCACAGTCCTCACTTGCTCCAGTCCCACATTCTCCACCGAAATCCCAGTAACCGGCCCTGGCATCCTCAAACATTCCGCTGGGAAACCTGTGGACACTCTGTCTCTATTTCCGCTCTCCTCCTCAGGTGGTCCACGTGTTTGCTGAGCTGACAGTCCGGTATTTGCGCAGCGTAGGAGACCGGTCCCAGTCGATAGAATGTAACCGGTGATAACTTTGTATGGGATGGAATGTGACCAATGGGAGAACAAAATGTAAGGGTCAGCTGACCCAGTAAACGATGGAACCAATTACAGAGGGATGTCATAGTCAGCTGACTAGCTGATTCACTATAAGTCAGGAATTATGTGGAATTGTGAAGAGTGTGGGGGTGGCTCAGGGTGAGGTTTCCAAATGATTTACTGTCTTCATCACACCTTGCAATTTGGGTATGCCCTGCCCTGCCCTGTGCTGTCACCTGGGCCAACTCCACAGCTTTATCCCAAAGTTTGGTAACTTTTATTAAGCTGCTGATACCACAGACCATTCCATCTCTTGACAATTCTCTTAATGCTGGGTTGAATTTGCAATGTTCCCCTTCATCTTACTGTGAAATCTGTGACTGGTTCCCAGATTGCCGCATGGAATTTGCATTGCAGTGGAATGATTGGAAATTGGGGGTTAAAATCACTTTTGACTCGCTCCACAACCTGGTCAAAAGATTTTGTGTCTGCAGTGCCTGGCAATGATATATAAATACTTCAGCCAAGAGACCAAGTCAAAGGCTGTGAATTCTGTGGTGAAATACTCACCCCTGATGATGCAAAACCTGTCCACCATCTGCAAGGTACAAGTCAGGAATATGATGGAATATATTCCCCACTAACCTGGATGGCTGCAGCATCCAAAACAAAGCAGCCCACTTGATTGGCAGACCATTCACAACCTTAAACATTCAGCCCTCTATCATTGACACACAGTGGCACCCAGTGTGTACTGTGTACAAAATGCATTGCAGCAATTCATTAGTGGAGCAGCACAGTAGCAGTGTGGTTAGCACTGCAGCTTCACAGTGCCAGGAACCCAGGTTTGATTCCCAGCTTGGGTCATTGTCTGTGTGGAGTTAGCATGCTTCCTTGTGTCTATGTGAATTTCCTCTGCATAAACATAGAACACTACAGCACAAACAGGCCCTTTGGCCTACAAGTTGTGCCAATCATATCAGTACCCACCAGGCCATGGAACTATCTGTAACTCCCAATTTCATTAAATCCTACGTACTCATCCAGAAGTCTCTTAAAGGACCCCAGCGAGTTCGCCTCTACCACCACTGATGGCAGCTGATTCCATTCACTCACCACCCTCTGAGTGAAAAACTTACATCTAACATCTGCCATGCTCTGGTTTCCTCCCATATTCTGAAAGATGTCGGTTAGGTTGCATTGACCCAATCAGGCACCTGTCTGTAGTGACTAGGGGAATTTCATAGTAGTGTCATTGCTGTGTTAATGTAAGCCTTACTTGTGACTTTACTAGCTCCCTAGACAGCACTTTCCCAACCTGCAACCTTCACCATCTAGAAAGACATGATGTGGAGGTGCCAGTGTTGAACTGGGGTGGACAAGTTGAGAGGTCATACAACAAAATCAAACAGGTTTATTTGGAATCACAAACTTCTGGAGCGCTGCTCCTTCATTAGGTGAAATGGAACGAGATACATAGTTGAATGTCCATGGATAAGTAAGAGTAAGAGGTAATCAGGAGTGTCCATGGATAAGCCCAGACAGTGTGGTACCGTGTGATCAACAAGACTTGTTGTTCAGCCGGACTACACTGTCTGAACTTATCCATTGACACTCTTGATTACTTGTTAATATCAGGCTATGTTGCTCCATCTATATATTCAATGCCTGCCCACCTTGTTCCACTTCTCCTGACGATGGAGCAGCGCTCCGTGAAATAATGATTTCAAATATTCCTGTTGGAATATGACCTGGTGCCTCTCTCCAAGGTAGAAGGAGCAGGGAAGCAGGAAATTGGGAATGCCACCACCTGCAAGTTCCCCTCAAAATTACAACCCATCCCAACTTGGAAATATAGCATCCTTCAGATCTGATTTATTATTGTCACGTGTATTGATGAAAGATATTGTTTATTGCTTATTGTACAGACAAATCATATAGAGAAGGAAAGGAGAGAGTGCAAAATGTACTGTTACAGTCAGAGCTAGGGTGTAGAAAAAGATCAACTTAATGCGAGGTAAGTCCGTTCAGAAGTGGGGTAGAAGTTGTTCTTAAGTCAGCTGGTACGTGACCTCAGACTTTTGTATCTTTTTCCCGAAGGAAGGAAGCAGAAGAGAGAATGTCCGGGATGCGTGGTGGTTCTGAATTATGCTGGCTGCTTTTCTGAGGAAGTTGTTGCTCTCTCCATTTGCTGCATAAAAATTGCATTTTGACATGATACTGACATTTGATTGATGACACATTGCTTCCTATTCTAAAGTCCACCTTTGTAAACCGATTGGTAGACCTGTCAGTAATGACCAGATGTGCAAGATCTTTCCTCTGTCCCCAGTCCCTGTGGGCAGCCACTGTTTACTGGCTGTCAGTGAATTATTCTCATCTTAGCCTCCATTGTCAATGTGCTGCTTTAGGATCATCAGCCGATTCCACACTACTCCAAAATTAAATAATCTCTTTGATTAGAGTTCCCACTTTTGCAGCACAATCTGGAAATTCTAACCAAACAGCTTGTTTTATTCTTTCCTGCGATTTGGCTCAGTGTTTAAAGTTTATTTATTAGTGTCACAACTAGGCTTACATTAACACTGCAATGAAGTTACTGCAGGTGTGGAGGAGAGGGGAGAAGACGGTGCGGTAATATAGAATCATAGAATCCCTACATTGCGGAAGGAGGCCATTCAGCCCATCGAGTCTGCACAATCTGGGTTTGCTTACAGCCTCAGGTCCACTATCCGTGTGGAGTTGCACTTTCTCCTCGTATCTGCATGGGTTTCTTCACAGTGCTCCGGTTTCCTCCCATAGTCCAAGGATGTTGCCAAACTCAAGGGATTGAGTTATAGGGAGGGATTAGACCTAGGCTTGAACATTTTTCTTTGGAGCATAGGAGACTGAGGTGACCTAATAAAGTTAGATAAGATCATGAGAGGCATGGATAGGATGAAGGCACTCAGTCTTTTCCCCAGGTTTAAGTGAAGAGTGGAAATAATTAATGGGAACCTGAGGCGCAACTCTGTTGAGGGTGGTACATATGTGGAATAAGCTGCCAGAGGAAGTACTTGAGGCAGGGACGTTGACAACATTTAAAAGGCATTTGGACAGATACATGGATAGGAAAAGTTTAGAGGGATATGGGCCAAATGCAGACAAATGGGTTTAGCTTAGATGGTCTTTATGGTAGTCATTGGACCACTTGAGGTCGAAGGGCCTGTTTTCGTGTCATAGATTCCATGATTTCATGGTAGGCAAAGACACCATCACAAAATAATCACAGCTTGGAATGTGAGTCTTTACAAGTAATCAAGTCTTTATAGGTACAAACTGTGTGTGCGGACAAGGGGATGATCACAGGTTAAAGAGATGCGAATTGTCTCAAGCCAGAACAGTTAGTAGGATTTTGCAAACCCAGGCAATATGGTGAGGATTACACGCAGTGTGACATTAACCCAAAATCCTGGTTGAGGCCATCCTCATGTGTGCAGAACTTGGTTATCACATTCCAACCATTTTTCACACTCCAATCTGTAATTATCTTGTAATTATGTCTTTGCGTGATTGTGAATCTACCTCCACTCACCTGATGAAGGAGCAGCACTCCAAAAGCTCCTGATTCCAAATAAACCTATTGGATTTTAACCTGGTGTTGTGAGACTCATTACAGTGCCCACCCCAGTCCAACAGCATCTCCACATGTCTTGAAACTTGACAGTGGAATAAGAGCAACAGATGCTTAATTCTCTTTTTGGAGAGTCTCTAATTTAATTTTATGAAATAATTTCTACACTAAAGTAGCAGAACAACTTAAGATGGACATCGGACATGGTCAAATTTATTATTTCACAGCATTATTGAAAGGCCTTTGTAACTAATGTCGCAATAATAACTGAAAACTAACTCTGAGTGAACAAAGTGTCATCACAGAGGACAAAGAAAGGCCATTCAGTCCATCAAGTCTGCTGCAGGTCTTTGGAGAAAACTATTCAATTAATCTCTCACCTGTCTTTGTCTCAGAGCCTGGCATTGTATCACATTAATTTGGAATCTACATGCCCAATCAGGATGGATTTTCAGCCATCCAACAATTCTCAATGTCCCAAAGTGCTTTTCAGCCAATGAGTGGAAGCGTAATTACTATTGTTATGAACGTGAGTGCAGAGCAAGATCCCATAGAAACCAATAACAGAAAATTAACTTGGTTAATTAATAATTCAGTTAATTAAGAATGTGGCAAATTAATAATGCATTGTATTAATAACTCTACGTATATAATAAATGTGTATATTATTTCAGTAGATGAATGATGAAGTATATTAAGAGCAGTAATACTGGGGTGTCAGGTTGATGTCTCCAAAACTGGCTATAATCATAGTATCAAAATAGTATAGAAGGAGGCCATTCGGCCCATCGACTGCCTACAATCCCACCTGGACCCTATTAACGTAACCCCACGTATTTACCCTGCTAATCCCCTGATGCTAAAGGGTTATTTAGCATAGCCAATCCACACATCTTTTGACTGTGGAAGGAAACCGGAGCATCTGCAGAAAATTCAGACAGACACGGGGACAACGTGCAGACTCCACACAGACAGTGACCCAAGACCAGGGTCCCTAGCGCTGTGAGGCCATGATGTGACAATGCTGGTGTTGGACTGAGGTGGCACAGTAAGAAGTTTCACAACACCAGGTTAAAGTCCAACAGGTTTATTTGGCAGCACAAGCTTTGAGTCTCAAGCCCTTCCTTAGGTGAGCCTCCTCACTTGAGGTGACCTGAGCCATTTTCCTCACCTAAAGAAGGAGTTTGAGACTTCTAAAGCTCGTGTTGCTGTGATTGTGAGCCTATCTCCACTCACCTGATGAAGGAACAGCATTCCAAAAGTTCATATAAAGTCCAAATAAACCCATTGGACTTTAACCTGATGTTGTGAGACTTCTTTCAGGCAGCAGGATTAATCACTGTGCCATCGCGCTGCCGTAGGGATAGAAATCTATGATTAGATTCTATAATTTCTCTATGATGTTGAACTAAAGGCCTTAGGGATTAAAGTACGATGAGTGGGGAGGTGAAAGGACTTGAAGGCTGAGATATTCTAAACTCACAAAGTCCCCATTATCTACTCCCATCCATTTCCTTCCTTCGTGCATACCCCCTCCATTCACCATCATTCCTCATTCCCCACTACCCCCACTCCACCTTGCTCCCCTCAACTTACCAACGCCTGCCCTTGTCTCTCTATCTCGCTCCCCCACCTCTCAACCTGCTCCCCTTTTCCTAATGGCTACACCCGCTCATTTCGCAATTTCCACTTCCCCCCCAACAACCGTTCCTCCTCCAGTACCTTCCTCCCTACCCGGCCTGGCCTGCCCTGCCTCTCCTTTCTTTGGACAGCTATTTGACTATGGGGGCATCTGCATTAGGGCAAACACCAGGAGTGTGGGCTGCAGCAGGAGGGGAATGAATGGAAAGGGTTAAACAGACAGCCTGATTCTAGTATTCATCCTCATTGTAGGCAGACACGACAAATTACCACATTCCAGACAGCGCTGACACAGTAGTATACAAGGTGAGATCTTTCTGAGGCTACAGTAACAGTAAGAGAATCAATGCCACTTAACTAGACTCTACAATATCTAGAGGAGCCATTGCACGTTTTGAAACAAATCAAGTATCACTATCAATATCAGCTTTACAAACACAAAACTTTGATATTATAAACAGGTAGACAGGATATGTCCAGAAAATGCTTAAAGTTAAAGCACATAGGACAATGGATCTGCATAATGTGATAAAAACAGAAGAAATTCAAAGTAACAATATAATGACCTAATATAAATGTAAAGCTTTGTACTGCAAAAAAGGTATAAGAATCTGTAAAAGGAGCAGAATAGTTCAGAAGCAAATTACTGTCATCGGGAATTCCACTAGCCACATGTGGCTGGTAGTTAATGTTTGGGCAACATTAGCCCCAATTCTGTGTTCAATTCCAGCTGATGGCTGGAATTACAGCCATCAGCTGTACACAGTGTCCTGTACAATATTTATCCCACTAGAAAAATACAGGTGATCCAGACATTACAACATTGCTGTTGGTGGGATCTTGATGTGCAATAATGGGCAGCCTCATTTCCCAGGTTGTAACAGTGACTACACTTCCAAAAGCTGTGAAGCACTTTGCGGCATCTTGAGGTTGTGAAAGGTGATATAGGAATTTGAGTGCTTCTCATTGTCCGCTTCCTCTTCCCCCTGTAGAAGGTCCCATTATTTATTAAGCGTGAGCAACAGTGACCAGAGAGACATAATCCAGGTTACCTGTGATTTGATGGCTGAGAATTCTCACATATTATGGCTTAGGTTTTTTATATTCTTCCACGGGATATGGGTGTCACTGGCTAGGTCATTATTTTCATTGTCTGTACCTAGTTGCCCTTGAGAAGGTGGTGATGAGTTGCCTGCTCCATATGACAGACGTGTGGCAGGTCTGTCATATGAGGAGAGATGAAGCTGGTTAGGATTGTAATCATTGGAGTTCAGAGCAGTGAAAAGGCATCTCATAGAAACTTATAAAATTATAACAGGGCTAACAGGGTGGCACAGTGGTTAGAACTGCTGTCTCACAGCACCAGGGACTTGGGTTTGATGCTCAGGTTACTATCTGTGTGCAGTCTGCACATCCTCTCCTTGTCTGCATGGGTTTCCTTCGGGTGCTCCAGTTTCCTCCCATAGTCTGAAAGACATGCCAATTAAATGCGTTGGCCTGAACAGGCACCATAGTGTGGCGACAAAGGGGATTTCACAGTGACTTCATTGCAGTGTTAACATAAGCCTTATGACTAATAAATTAACTTTAACTGCAGGGTAGATGTAGGAAGAATATTCCTGATGGCGGGGGAGTCAAAACTAGGGATTATAGTTTGAGGATAAGGGATAAATCTTTTAGGACTGAGGTGAGGAGAAATGTCTTTACCCAGAGTTGTGACTGTGTGGAATTCACCACCACAAAGCACTTGAGGCCAAAGTATTGTCTGATTTCAAGAAGAAATTAAGTATTTTCCTTGAAGAGATTTGGGGCTAAAGGGATCAATGGATATGGGGGAACAGGTGTGACAGGGTTGAGGGAGGAGGCAGGATCAGGATATTGAATTTGATGATCAGTCATGATCATAATGAATGGTGGAGCAGGCTCAAAGGGCCGAATGGCCTCCTGCTGCTCCTATTTTCTGTAGTTCTATGAAGTCAACATTATTCACACACACAATTGCCCAGGCTGGAGCATTGATGGTAATGAGGCACTTGTAAAGAATCCACTTCACGAACAATAGAGACTTGAATCTTTTATTGACATCAATTTATTTTAATACCTTCCACATCATCACTCAAGTGACTCCCTGCTGCTCTGAATGTGACAGCTATATCAGGCTTCCTGAGCTTGTATCAATGTACAATTCACTGACACGTCACAGTTGAACCATGCTACAGAAAACAAAATCTCATCTTGTCATGAAATGATTGTACATTTAAAATTCTGTGTTAATCTGCATCCGAAATGGCAAATCTTGACACATCTTTCACAAGTATTATGTTATCACTGACTAGAATAAGACAGCCATCAGGCTGCATCCCCATTCGATATATCTGTGCATCTGTGTGGAGTTTACACATTCTCCCCATGTCTGCATGGGTTTCCTCTGGGTGTTCCAGTTTCCTCCATACTCCAAAGATGTACACTTTAGGTGGATAGACCATTCTAAATTCACCCGTTGTGCATGGGTGAGGTGGATTAGCTATAATGGATGTGCTGGGTTCAGGGGAGTAGGATGCACTTCGGAAGGTCAGTGCCGGCTTAATGGGCTGAATGGCCTTCTGCTACATTAGAGGGATTCTATGACCTCTCAATGTCATTCCAAATCTTGAAAATGCTATTCTCTGAAGGGTTATCCTGACCTGAAACTTTGGCTCTGCTCTCTCCCCACAGATGCTGTCAGACCTGCTGAGATTTTCCAGCACCTGCTGTTTTTGTTTCAGAGTCCCTTTATTAATTTGCTTTCATTACAAATTAAATATGGGATTCATGTTTTTTATTTGGTGCCTGTGGTTTAACTGTCCTGTAATTGTCAAGTGAGGATCTTGCTGTGCACAACTTGGCCTCAATGTTGAGACTTTTTTTTTGAAATGTAACATCAGGCTAGAGATTGAGAGGGTGATGGTGGAATATGAAGTCAGAATGCTAAGTTCAAAAATAACAGGGGTCCCATTAGAAATGTGGATGTGGAGCAACTTTTTCTAACAGTTGTTAATCTGTGGAATTCTCCTTCTCAGACAGCCCAGGAGGTGGCATCATTAAATATTCTTGTGGCTGAGTTTTTTGGCCAGCCTGGGAATATAGGGAATAGGTAGGAAGATGCATTTATGGATGTAATCAGATTAAGGTAGGCTAATGGGTTGAATGGTCTGTCTTGTTGCTTTGATGCGACAGATTCAACATTAACAAAAACAGAAAATGCTGGAAAATCTCAGCAGGTCTGACAGCATCTGTGGAGAGAGAATGGAGCCAACATTTCAAGTCTGGATGATTCTTTGTCAGAACTGAAGACAAAGGAAATCAGACAGGACTGGGGGCTTCTGTATTGGATAAAAGGAATGTAACTGGCGATTGAGGCTGAGAAAGTGCTGAACGCATCCGTTAAGTGATTGGATGCTTGAGGTACTTTTAGCACATTTCTGAGCTTTTTTCCATCACCATTTACATTTCTTTTGATCAATTTAGAGCCCACACCTCCTTCCACGCCCCACCCCAACCCTATGGGTGGCACGGTGACAGTGGTTAGTACTGCTCCCTCACAGTATTAGAGACCTGGGTTCAATCCCTGGATTGATTCACTGTCTGCGTGGAGTTTGCCCATTCTCCTGTCTGTGGGTTTTCTTCTGGTGCTCTGGTTTCCTCCCACAGTCCAAGGATGTGCAGGTTAGGTTGCTAAATTCTCCCTCAGTGTACCCGAACAGGAGTGTGGTGACTAGGGGAGTTTGCACATTCTCTCCGTATCTGCATGGGTTTCCTTTGAGTGCACAGTTTCCTCTGCAGTTCAAAGATGTGCAAGTTACATTGATTGGCGATGCTAAATTGACCCTGGATGTCAGAAGGATTTGAAGGGTAAATATGTGGGGTTACAGGAATAGGATCTGGATGGGATTGTGGTTGTTGCTGATTTGATGGGCCAAAAGGCCTCCTTCCACACTGTAGAGATTCTATGATTCTGTTTATTTTAATCTAAACTAATGCAGTGCCCTGTTATTTAGTACTCCTCTCGGATTGCAGAGCAGAGCTTAATTGGGATAATAGGTCAGATCATACGACTGTACACAGCTAGGCTTTCAGGGAATTCCAGCTTAGTTTCTCAGATGCTGCTTTGGAAGCTGCAGAGATAGAGTTATTCTTTTCTGTCTCTGAAATCTGAAGACTGCAATTGCCTGAAGTTTACTTTTTTTCTGTCTGAATATATCCTTCCCTGAAAACTGCTGTTTGGATTTTTGTCCAAAGATGTTACAAAGCTGGAAACTAGTATCATTTGAACATATTGTTTTAACGTTAGCTAAATCTGAAAATGGCTGTATGACTTTTAAATTGGAACAGCAGAAATAGCTAGCTGTTAGGAGTTACGCTGTGTCATGTTTAAGTCTTGTAATTGGTAAAACATTATGCTAATTATTTTTGTTATACTTTAACTGTTCTTAATTAAACTTTATTTTGAGTAAAAGCTCCCTAGTGGGTCACTTGAATCGTACGTGGAGTCAAACACCAAATGCCAAAATCACATGCAAAACTTAGGGTCCAGGCTAATTCACAAAAATCATTGGGATTTCTGGCCTGGATCTTAACAAAATTGAGTGCTTGAGGATAAATTGGCCAGGGGGTGCAATGGACAGTCTTTTAAGAACTACTACATAGCTTACAGCACCTTTACTTTCCTTCAGGATGCAAAAACACAAAAAAAGGTCAACCCTGGCTGAATTTAAGGATTGTATCAGATTAGAAGCAGAAAATCCTTATGAAGTTGCCAAGAATAGTCGGATACCTGAGGATTAGGAAGTTTTTAGAATACAACAAAGGCCCAGGAACTGATAAAGAAAGGGAGAATAGAATGTGAATGTAATCTGGCCAGTGCAGACATGATGGGCTGAAGGGCTTCTTTCTGTGCTGTAAAGCTGTCTGATTCCATGACTCTACATGACTCCATCATATTGAATGTGGAAGATACGGCCACACCACTCTCATTGATTTCAGAGAGAAATTTCAATGTCAGCTACAAAGTAGATTAAAAAATCAATTGGAGGTATAAGAATAGGATGCAGTCTTAAACATAGATCTTTACGATTGAGTCCTGTGAAATGAGAGCAAGGGCTTTCTGTTATATATTTAAAAGGGTTGCAGGTTACTTTGAGAGCTGAGCGCATGATTTGATGGTGTCGTCATTAAGGTGTTTGCACAGGCTGCTATTTTTCTTTCAGTTTTGTAATCTGTGTGTCTCTTTCAATAAAACCACTTGTGTGTGAGATTGAATCTACACGTACAAACCATGGAGCAGAATTCTCCCAAAGAATTTTGAAGTATCATAATGATAGGACAACAGGAACAATCTGTGCCAATCTTTCATTACACTGTAGCACCTCTCCTACAGTCACTTATTGGAGAGTTGAACCTTCATGTTGGGGAGGGGGCCCCAGCTTCAAGAGCACCCCAATCTCACAGTGCACCGGAAAACCCCTTCCCTCCTCACCCCACCCCCCCCTTCCTCCACAGACATCAGGACATCCCCCTCCTGGGGACATGTTACCCCACCCTTATCCAAAATGTGTCACTAGCATTTGGAGTCCACCCAATGGGCCCTGCTATCTGAACCCCTATATGCCCCCCCACCATGACTCTGACATGTCACTTGACATCACTGCCTTCATGATCCACCCCTACATGATACCCTCTGTCAGACTTACCCCCACATAGCCCCCCATATACGCCATTAGGCCACCCCCAAGAAGCCCTCCTGTCAGACCTCACCCCAGAAGTAGTCACGTCATGATCCAAAAGATCCCATCCCCTTGGCACTGCCCCAGCACACTGGCAGTCCCCAACTGGCACCACCAGGCTACACATTGTATAGTACAATGCCTGGGGCACTTGGGAGCTTCAATAGACTCTGAGCCCCCGGGCAGAGAATCAACTCCACCACACCTTTTCCTTCTGTTGAGACCCACAATCTGTAACATAGTTAGGACATTACACTTCCTGAATGGGGTGCAACTAAACAGAAGAGTCTAAAAAATGTGAGAATAATCCTGAGTTGGGGGCATGGCCCTTGATGGGAAGGAGTGGGGCCTTCATGGCCGAGTGATCAGGTCCTCACAGCTTCTCCGTAACCTGCTGAGCGTTTTCTCAATTTCAGAATGAAACTGTTGATTCAGCATAGTGTAAATGAAAGGATTCACAGCAGCAGGAACACAGGTTAACGCAACTCCGAGCGTCTGAAACTCTAGAAGCAATGGTCTCTGTAAAGGAATGGAAAGGAGAGGAAAAACATAGTTAAATTCAAGGCATCCCTTTTGATGAGTTCTGAAATTTCTCTCCTTGCTCTCAACCCTCCTCACTTCAAATAAATACAGAGGAACAAAGAAAATGTACCCAATCCATAGTACAAACCAGCCTCCCATCCATTGATTTAGTCAAACTTCCTGCTGTCTTGGAAAAGCAGCCAGCTTTTAAGGGCTCCACGCATCCCGGACATTCTCTCTTCCACCTTCTTCCATCGGGAAAAGGATACAAAAGTCTGAGATCACGTACCAACTAACTCAAGAACAGCTTCTTCCCTGCTGCTGTCAGAGCTTTGAATGGACTTATATATTAACCTAATCTTTCTCTTCATCCTATCTGTAACTATAACACTTTGTTTGGTACCCTATCATTTCCTTTTCTCCTACATACACTATAAATGATATGCTTTGTTTGTATAGCATGCAAGAAACAGTAGTTTTCACTGTATCCCAACAATAATAAATCAATCATTGAGCTTAAACACGTTTAATATTGTTACTAACATTAATCAATATTTCTTAGTTACATCAGTAGTTTTGGAATTGGGATCAGATTGAGAGTTTGTTAGTACCTCCCAGAGAATCCAGGAGAACAAAGAACATTACAGCACAGGAAAAGGCCCTTCAGCCCTCCAAGCCTGCACCGAGCACATTGTCCTATCTGGGCCAACTACTTATATCCCTTTATTCCCTGTTTGTTGATATATCTATCCAGATGAGTTTTAAAGGTGGCTAATGTAACTGCCTCAATTACCTCACTTAGAATGTAAGAACTAGGAGCAGGAGTAGTTACCTGGCCCTTCGAGTCTGCTCTGCCATTCAATAAGATCATGGCTGATCTTTTTGCAGACTCAGTTCCGGTTACCATTCCGCTCACCATAATTCTTAATTCCTTTATTGTTCAAAAATTTATCAATCCTTGCCTTAAAATCATTCAATGAGGTAACCTCAACTGCTTCACTGGGCAGGGAATTCCACACATTCACAACCTTTTGTATGAAGAAGTTCCTCCTCAACTCAATCGTAAATCTGCTTCCCCTTATTTTGATGCCATGCCACCTAGTTCTAGTTTCACCTGCTAGTGGAAACAACTTCCCTACTTCTGTCTTATCTATTCCCTTCAGAATCTTATATGTTTCTGTAAGATCTCCCCTCATTCTTCTGAATTCCAATGGATATAACCCCAGTCTACTCAGTCTCTCCTCAGAATCCAACGCTCTCAACTCCAGAATCAATCTAGTGAATCTCCTCTGCATCCCCTCCACGTCAGTATATCCTTTCTCACTAGGCAGTGCATTCCAGGCCCCCACCACCCTTCGTGTAAAAATAATTCCCCACACATTTCGACTGAACTTTTCCTCCTTTCTTTTGAACTTGTGTCCCCTTGTAATTGTCATTTGGGAAAAAGTTTCCAACTGTTCACCCTATCTATTACCTCTAATAATAAACTTCTATCAGGTTGCCCCTCAGCCTCCGTCTTTCCAGGGAGAACAATCTCAATTTATTCAATCTCTCCTCATTGCTAATACCCTCCAGACCAGGCAACATCCTGGTAAACCTTTTCTGCACTCTCTCCAAAGCCTCTACGTCTTTCTGGTAATGTGGTAGAAGATCAGAATGTATTTGCCATCAGCCTATTGTTGTGTCCAATGCTCATGCACTGGCGCCAATTTTAAAACAACCCACACATTAATAAATTGAGTGGTCCCTGAAGCAAGCCCTCACTAAACCACTGAATTACCATGAACAGGGGAACACTTAAGCACCAGAGTTCTGAAGTCGCATTGATAGTTTTCAGAATACACATAGTAAGGTTCCTCAAAAGCCCCAAAATCGAAAGATAACATGCCGAGAGTCCATTTTCCCAAAGCCAGAATGCAATGGTGAATTAGTGGCAGATATTTACATTTCTGACCCTGAAGATAGAAGCTCTCACTAGGTTACCAAACTCATAAAGACCACAGAGCTACAACTATAAAAATTTGCATTAATAGTGTCTTTAACATAGTTAAATAACCCAGAGCCTTAACAAGAGCATTGACAAACAGAATTGACATCGAGAAGCATAAGGATGCTATGAAATCATACTTTATATTGAAAATGACTTTATTTATTGGACTGAAGCCATCAGATAACTACATTTGACATAATATCTTTGAATAGTGGACTCTGGCTGAGAAGGAAACTCCTCCAGCTACAATCTGATCAAGCCACATACCTGAGATCAATTTTCCAAGACCATATTTGTGTAAACTGGTCAGTTGTTGAGAGGAGATCATGTGAAGAGCCAGCAAAGCCTTTTTGTGTGAAGGAACTATTGTTTTTTTCTGCAGGCCATTACAGAGACATGATTACCAGGAGATCAAAACTGGGAACTAAATATTCAGGGGTAACTGATTTCTTATAAAGACAGGCAGAAAGGAAAGGATGGTGGGGTAGTTTTGTTAGTACAAGATAGAATATGCATGATAACAAGATTTTGAATCGGAAGATCGAGGCAATAAATAGCATGGAGAAGAATACAGTGGTGGAAGTGGTCTATAGCATCCTCCCTCCACCCACAACAGTAGCTTGGTGTAGCTCCTGCTCTGCCCAAGACCGCAAGGAACTATAAAAGATCATGAATGTAGCTCAATCCACCATGCAGACCAGCCTCCCATCTACTGACTCTGTCTATACTTCCCGCTGCCTTGGCAAAGCAGCCAGCATAATTAAGGATCCCATGCAACCCGGACATTCCCTCTTCCACCTTCTTCCATCGGGAAAAAGATACAAAAGTCTGAGGTCATGTACCAACCAACTCAACAACAGTTTTCTTGCCTGCTGCCATTAGACTTTTGAATGAACCTACCTCACATTAAGTTGATCTTTCTCTACACCCTAGCTATTACTGTGACATTACATTCTGCACTGTCCCATTTCCTTTATTATGAACAGCATGCTTTATTTGTACAGTGTGCAAGGTTTTCTCTGGGTGCTCCAGTTTCCTTCCATAGTCCAAAAGACAAACTGGTTAGGTGCATTGGCCGTGCTAAATTCTCCTTTAGTATCCCAGCATGCATAAATTAGAGAGATTAGTGGGTTAAATATGTGGGGTTACGAGGATAGGGTCTGGGTGGGATTGTTGATGGTGCAGCCTCAATAGACCAAATGGCCTCCTCCTGCACTGTAGGGATTCTCTGATTCTAAGATAAAGCAACAAGCTGTTGGGTAAATTAAAAATGTGGTTCCTCAAAGGAATATCAAATTTCAAAGAAAAGTTAAAGTGTAAAAGCAAAATGCGCTGAAAGAGATTGATAATGCACTCCAGCCCCTGCGGTGCCCATTGGGTATGGAATACCTCAATGATGCAGTAACTTGCTTGCTTGTGCGTGTACACCCATGTGAATTTTTGAACGTGTCAGCGAAAGCTGGAATTTTTTTTAATAGTACTTTTGCTTATATCAGTGTTAAATAAGATAAATGCGATTCTCTTTCCTTCAAAAACTTAAAGGAAACCATCTGTGTGCATCTTTTACAGTCACTGCACCTAAACAGTTAATGAGATTCTCCAGCATGTTCTGTTTTAGACCCACCCCACTGTTGTTTCAAGTAAAAAATACAGTGCAATACACATTTTGTTAAGTAATACCTTACTGCTATTAATAAGCAGCTGCATGCTCTACTGTGGTGTTTTCTTTACTGAAATTATAAGTTATTACTATCACACAGTAATAAGGAGTGACACGGTTGCAGAGTGGTTAGTACTGCTGCCTCACAGCACCAGGGACCTGGGTTTGATTCCCTCTCGGGTCACTGTCTGTATGGAATTTGCACATTCTCCCCATGTCTGCCTGGGTTCCCTCTGGGTGTTCCAGTTTCCCCCCCACTGAAAAGCATGCTGGTTATGTGCATTGACCTGAGCAGGCACCAGAATGTGGTGACTAGGGCAATTTCACAGTAACTTCATAGGAGTGTTAATGTAAGCCTTACTTGTAACTAATAAAAAAAACTTTATAGGCAACTTTTACAATCTTGAATCAAATATATAAAAAATGCATTCGAAGTATCCAAATGCATTGAAGTAGCAGTTCAGTGACAGCTGATTTGGCACTAGTGTGACAATATTGAAGAATACAGAGCTTCTCCTGTCCAAGTTAGGGTATGTGAATCTGGAACGCCAAACAGTGTCACATCATCAGCTCCATAGTCTGCAAACATCCTGTACTAGTTTCCCCATCTGACAGTATAGTTAAGAAAGCTCACCAACTCCTCTATTTTCTCAGAAGACTAAGGAAATTTGGCATGTCAGTTACAATTCTCACTAACTTTTACAGATGCATCACAGAAAGCATTCTTTCTGGTTGTATCACAGCTTGGTATGGCTCCTCTGCCCAAGACCTCACAAAACTACAAAAGGTCTTGAATGTAACCCAATCCATCATGCAAACCAGCCTCCCATCTGCTGTCTACACTACCCACTGCCTTGGCAAAGCAGCCAGCATAATTAAGGACCCCAGACATTCTCTTTTCCACCTTCTTCCTTTGGGAAAAAGAGGTCACGTACCAACCGACTCAAGAACAGCTTCTTCCCTGCTGCTATCAGACTTTTGAATGGATTTACCTTGCATTAAGTTGATCTTTCTCTACACACTAGCTGTGATTCTAACACAACATTCTGCAGTCTCTCTTTCCTTCTCTATGAATTGTATGTTTCTTCTGTGTAGCGCGTAAGAAACAATACTTTTCACTGTATGCTAATACATGTGACAATAATAAATCAAATCAAAAAAATCCACCTACTTCCAAAATGCTATCTTGCAACAGCATGTTCAGCATTAGAACAATAACCAGCGGCAACCAGAATACCAGGAAGGTCAAGATGATGTAACAAAAGCGTTTGGCTAGTTTACCCTCCATCCTTTTCTTGACACACTCTCTGGATTTACTGGAGAGAAGGCACACTGCTCCCACGATGTTGGGGACCTCGGGTAGTCCATTCTCAGGGGGAAATGATGCACAGTCATTCATTGAAGAAACTTGGTATTGAAGTTGACAGGCTTCATGCTTCAGGTGAGCAGTGGCATTGGACTCAATGTGCGAATGGCAGACCTGCCCTGCACTGGGCAGCTTGGCAGGTGAGTTTGGTTGAATACTGTGACAGGCTGAGCCAGGTAGTTGTAGCTTGTGCTGTTCTGGCATCTTGGGCATGATCCCATCGTTAAAGATCCTGTTGCTGTGCTTTCTGACCAACGCGAAGATTCTTAAATAATGGACAACTATCAAAGACAGGCTGACAATCCAAACGGGCACCAGGATGTAGGAACCAAACGGGTCTAGGTAAGTCTGGGCATCCACAAGTCGGTGCCTGCACCTGACATATACAGGAGTGTCTTTAGCCAGGCTGATAGAGAAAACTGATAAAATAAAACCCAGGGACCAAATGAATGAGATCCAAAGCTTGACCCTGACCTTCCTTCTGGTTGTTTGGAATGGGTTGGCCATTGCCTGGTAACGTTCTGCACTGATGGCAGCCAGAGTCACCAGCTGAACACAGCTACTCAGGGAGTAGGTGAAAGGTTGCAAGAGGCACACAGTTTCCCCCAGGTCAGTGTGGCTATTGCCCCAAGTGCTGGTCAGCAGGAAGGAGGGGATGTCCAGGATGCATTTCAGGAGGTCAGTCACTGCCAGGTTGACCAGAAGTGTGTTGTTGGGGGTCTGAAGGTACTTGTTGGTGTAAACCACCCTACAGACAAGCCCGTTCCCCAAGAGCCCAATGATCAAAGTGCAACCCAACACCAATCTACTGACTGTCAGGGAAGCTTCGTGGAGCGGAATATAAACTCCAGAGCTGCTTACATTAGATCCTAAAGCACGGGGACCCCACATCCCCCCTCTGCAATCCACATCAGAAGCGTCAGGAGTCCACAACGAGTTGGCTTCAGTGTCTTAATGTCTTTAACTCCTTGGTATTCCTGGGCTAAAACAAAACTGGAACCAAGCGAATGGAGCATTGCCACTTTCCCTTGTTCTCCTGCTGTGTTCTCCTGTTCACTGTCAAGCGGACGCTCTTTCTCATCAGCTAATATTTGCCTCTTTGTGGATTGAAGATAACCCGATTCGTTTTTCTCCTGTTGCACGTAAACTCTGCGGTACAACCCCCTTCTATGAGCAGCCAGCGCGTTAACTCATTCTGGTGAGTTTCGGATTCCGGCAGCAGGAGGGCGGGGAGAGATATCGGGGCATCCCGCACTTTGCAAAAATCTCAAACTCAACGCAATATATTAGCAGAATGGCTTTCTGTGTCACAGCACCAGTCACTGCTCAGTTAAACTGTTAAATTATCTGCAAACTCTCACTTGCTTTATTGTTCTGTTCTGGAAGCAATAGAGATTTAGGATAGTTTGGAGGTTAAACCGGGTCGATGTCCATTTTCACGTTTTATCATTGAGTAATACAGCACTGAAAGAGGACATTCGGCCAGTTGTGCCTGCAATGTCTCTGACAGCATTGTCCTTGCCATTTCTAGCCATAAAGTGGAGATGCCGGTGTCGGACTGGGGTGGACACAGTAAGAAGTCTCACAACAGCAGGTTAAAGTCCAACAGGTTTGAAAGCTCCGTGATTCCAAATAAACCTGTTGGACTTTAACCTGATATTGTGAGACTTCTTGCTGAGTCTACCCCGCCCCCTGCGATGCCAGCACCTCCATATCAGAATAAACGTTGACCTAGCCAGAGACACCCACATCTTGTGAAGGAATGCAAAAAAAAGTTTCCACTAGGTTAGGCTGTTTTATCAGCACAACTTATCCATTTGGAGCTGCACAGTGATTAGCGCTGCTGTCTCACAGCACCAGGGACCCAGGTTCGATTCTGGCCTCAGATGAGTGCCTGTTTGGAGTTCTGCACATTTTCCCCATGTCTGTGTGGGTTTCCTTCCACAGGCCAAAGATGTATGGGTCAGGTGGGTTGACTATGTTAAATTGACTCAGTGTCAGGGAGATAGCGTCAGGGCAAATACGTGGGGTTACTGGGATAGGGCCTGGGTAGGATTGTCCTCAGTGCAAGTTCGATGGTCCAAACAGCCTCTTTCTGCAGTGTAGGAATTCTGCGAAAAATCTCAAACTAACACAACAAGGATTGCAAGATTTTATCTGCAAGTTTGCATTCAGCACAACTTCTGCACTTTCAGCATCACAACAGTGACTATACTTCAGACAAAGAACAGCACAACACACGAACAGGCCCTTTGGCCCACAATGTTGTAGCGAACATGACACCAAATTAATTTTAATCCTTCTGCCTGCCCTTAGTCCATATCCCTTGCGTATTCACATACTTATCTAAAAGCCCCTTAAATACCCTATTGTATCTGCCTGCACCACCAACCCTGGCATGGTGTTCCAGAGACCAACCACTTGTAAAAAAAAACTTGCCCTGACATCTTTTAACTTTCCTCCTCTCTAAGTACGTGCCCCCTATCATTAGGCATTTCAACTCTGGGAAAAAGATTCTGACTGTCAGCTCTATCTCTGCCTCTCATAATTTGTAGACTTCCATCAGGTCACCCCCTCAATCTCCATCGCTCCAGAGAAAACTCTAGTTTGTTCAGCCTCTCCTCATAATCCTCTAATTCAGGCAGCATCCTGGTAAACCTCTTCTTAACCCTCTACCTCCTTCTAAAGTAATTCATTGGCTATGAGGCACGAAAGGTGTTATAGAAAAGCAAGATTGCTTTCTTAGTTCAAAAACAATTCAAGAATCCGCTGTTTCAACCCCACCAACACAAAACCAGCACTCCCCAAAACAGAGTTAATAATCATTAATTACCATTAGCAGTTTCCATTATTTGCACTTGTTTGCATGCCTTCAGAGACTCAAAAGTTTCCGCTTTTGGGCACAAGAACATTAATAGGTTTGCCTTTAAAGCTTTTGAATGCAATTTTCTTTGAGAAATTTATTTATTGACTATTGTAGTGGAGGACATACCCCTGTCTACATCAACAGGGACAAAATGGAAATGGTCTTCAAGTTTCAAATTTCCAGGTGTTCAGATCATTAACATGTCCTGGTCTGTCCCCCAGCCACGCCCCACACTAATGCTATAGTTAAGGAAGCCCACCAACGCCTATACTTTCTCAGGAGGCTAAGAAAATTCAGCTTGATATTTTTAAAGTTTACTTATTAGTGTCACAAGTAGTCTTACATTAAAGTTTATTTTGTTAACCACAAGTAAGGTTTACATTAACACCGCAATGCAATTCTCTGAAATTACTCTAAACGCCACACTCCAGCATCTGTTGGGGTCAATGCACCTAACCAGCACATTTTCAGGATGTGGGAGGAAACCAGAGCACCCACACAGACACAGGGAGAACATACATTAATACCACAATGAAGTTACTATGAAAATCCCCTGGCTGCCACACTTTTGTCTGTTCAGTTACACTGAGGGAGAATTTAGCATGGCCAGTGTGTCTAATCGGGATGTCTTTCAGAATTGGGAGAAAATTGGAGTACCCTGAAGAAATCCATGCAGACACAGGGAGAACATACATTAACACTGCAGTGAAGTTAGTATGAAAATTCCCTAGCTGCCACACTCTTGTGCCTGTTCAGGTACACTGAGGGAGAATTTAGCCCGGCCGATGTATCTAATTAGCATGTCTTCCAGAATGCGGGAGGAAATCGGAGCACCCGGAGAAAACTCAGACAGACAGGAGGAGAATGTGCAGATTCCACTCAGACAGTGATGCAAGCCAGGAATCAAACCTGGGTCCCTGGAACTGTGGTAGAGATGGGGAAAATGTGCAGATTCCATACAGTGATCCAAGCCGGGAGGCAGTAGTGTTAACCACTGTGCCACCCAAGTATCAACATTAAAATTACAGTATCAGTCTCATATCATTAAAAATCCAAACTACAAATTATATCACAAGGGTAAAATCTTTATTTATTAACTAAGTTGTATTACAAAAATGTACTACTGTAAATGATCAGTAAAAGGCTAATCATTTATGGCTTGAGCAGTTCCTGTAGATACACAGAGTTCATCTGGTAAGCCTTTAGCCAGTCAGAATGTCTCTTTGAGCTTCCGTAGTAAGGATACCCAATGGTGGCGTAGTATTGGCGCCAGGCGCGATAGTAAGCCTTCCAGTAATCCGCTGAACATTCAGAGTCTGCAGGCACTGCCTGCCTGCTTTTAGGATAAGGGTCTGATGCATCCATGCTGCCTCCCTCCTGGACTTTGGCCCTTACAGCTGATCCAATCTTGGGATCACACCTGGATCTTTTCCTGCTGCCCTGGGGTGAGCTTTTGAGAGATGTGCCTTTAAGACCTACTCCATTGTCTTTTTCAAGTGGCCTTTTGGAAGGTGAATTGGAGAAAGAATCAGAAGCCGCTCGTCGGGCGCAGGGTTGGAAAGCAGGAAGGTTTCTCCCATGCTGGGTGGGGAAGTTCTCTGGCACATGGCTCATGCCTTTCCCCCTCAGGCCTGCCTCACCGACAGGTGCAATCACCGGCACTTCGGTCTCTGTGGATGATTCTCTGCTGCTAGTCCTGCTTCGTGCTGAAGAGCTTGCGCTGGAATCACTGGAATCTTGCCTATCCAACACGGATGGTTTAGCCCATTTTGGAGAAGTGTGCAAACACTTCATATCCTTCTTACTTAAGAACAGGCTACTGTTCTGTTCTCGGGACATCAGCTCTCGGCTCTCTGAATCTTCGTCTTCGTTCAGCGATTTCTCCTTCAAGATCCCGGAGAAACCGGTCCAGCGCCGGACTATTTCCACCGGCTTCTCGTTCCGTTCAACAAGGAAGCTCTCATAATCTTGCACAATGTCCACAAAATTCAACAATCTCGTCCCACGCTTTGATCTCTTCTTAAACAGCGTCAAGGGTGGGATTTTTGGAAGTGATTCTTGCAGAGCCTTCCTGCTTTGAGATGTGATGGCTGCCTGTTCACCCAATGACTGGGGCCCATCGTAGGAGGTAGGGTCTTGGAGATTCAACTGAACTTTCAGTTTGATGTCACTGTCAGGTGCATAGCAGATATCGACTTCGGGCATCTTTCCAACTTCTGCTCTGGGGAGCTCCTGGGGCTCTTTTTCTGTCGGCGCCTTTCTCAGTTTCTGAACTTTCCTGGTTGTGGACATCTTTTCACTAGGTCTGACGGGAGGCAGTGATGGTGGCTCGGAGCCTGTGTTCTCCTGCTTCACAGCGATTGAAGGTTCGGCTTCAGTGGGTGTTGAAGTTGCCACGAGCAATGAATCCTTAGCCTCTTGTACCTGGATGATATCTACATCCCAATCAACAGGCTCTTCCAGTAACCCTGGTGGAATTGGATCTATTTTAAGAGGAAAAAAAGTGAAGCACTGGCAACAAATACTTTATATTCTCCTCAGACATACACACTCCTGACTATCTATGGCTAGTATGGCAAAGGAGCAGACTTATCAACTTCAGCCTGAAACATGAAGGGATGTGACTGCCTTAGAGGGGGTACAAAGGAGGTTCACCAGGATGAAGCATTTGAGCTATAAGGAGAGACTGGGTAGGCTTGGATTGTTTTCTTTAGAGCAGAGAAGGCTGAGGGGCAGGGGGACATGATTGAGGTGTGTAAGATCAAGGGATATGGACATGGTGAGTAGGGAGCAGTTGTTCCCCTTAGTTGAGGATTCAATCAAAGGGTGCAGAGTTTTAGGGTGAGGGGTCGGAGAAGAATTTGAGAAAAGGGAATACACTCAGAGGGTGATGGGAATCTGGAATGCACTGCCTGGGAAGGTAGGGGAGGCCGGAAACCTTATAACCTGTAAAAAAAAATATATATTTGGATAAGCAGTGCATTTGAAATATCATGACATTCAAGCATATATGGGACAAGTGCAGGAAAATGGGATGAGAGCGACTTTAGTGATAAATGTCAGTGCAGATTTAAAGGGCCAAAGGGACTTTTCTGCACTCTGACTCTATGACACACAAACATTTTCTAACCAATAATCAAAGACCATCTGACCAGTCGCTACTTAATAATTAGGCTGAGAGATAGTAAAGAAGGACAAATAAAATAGTCAATAATTTACTCTAAAAATAGACTTTGTAACAGTTAAGTGCCTACTGAAAACATAGGGCTAGTTAGAAATAATTCAGAAGATTGCACATTGAATTAAATTCACCATCACCACCCACCAGGTAAACTGAGGAGCTGAAGATTGCAACGCTGGGCAATTAGCTCCAACTCATTCTCCTCTTCTCCACAACAACAATACGTTACAGCCAAGCCTTGAGTGCCTGAATATCAAAGAAAAATTAAGATGCATTTTTTTTTCCCCGTCTCAAGTTTCCAAAGTACTAATTAATGCAATCATAACAAAATTACAAATGTGTCTATACTGGTCTTCTCATCTGCTTTCCTAAACACAGAACATAGAAAAACTACAGCACAAAAACAGGCCCTTCAGCCCATAAGTTGTGCCGATGATATCCATACTACTAGGCTCACCTTTAACTCTCAATTCTGTTAAGTTCCGTGTATTCATCCAAAAGTCTCTTGAAAGACCCTGTCAAATTTGCCTCCACAACCACCGACAGCAGCCGATTCCACTCAGCCACCACCTTCTGAGTGAAAAACTTACCCCTGATATCTCCAAGGCACCAAGTGCAAGCGGCACAGTAACAGTGGCTAGCGTTGCTGCCTTACATCAGCAGAGACTCGGATTCAATTCCAGTCTCAGCTCACTGTCTGCGTGGGTTTCCTCGGGGTCCTCCAGTTTCCTCCCACAGTCTGAAGATGCCATGTTAACTTGACCCTAGTATCAGGGGACTAGCAGGGTAATTATGGGGTTACGGAAAAAGTGCCAAGGGTGGGATTGTGGTCAATGAAGACTCGATGGGCCAAATGGCCTTCTTCTATACTGCAGGGATTCTATGATTCCTGTTAGCATACGATTCCAGTAACTACTCTCCTGAACAGTGAGATGTCTCACAACACCAGGTTAAAGTCCAACAGGTTTATTTGGTAGCACAAACTTTCGGAATGCTGCTCCTTCATCAGATGAGTGACTCATTTGATGAAGCAGCAGCACTCAAAGCTGGGAAAGTCAATATTCACAGACCAGAAGAGATCAGGAAAGTTATTGTCTGCACATTGACCCAAAGTAACATACACGCTTACAGCAATAACTCAAGATCCATGTGTGGCCAACCCTACCCACCTGATGAAGGAACAGTGTTTCCAAAAGCTTGAGAGTTTACTTTCAAATAAACTGGTTGGACTTTAACCTGGTGTTGGGAGACTTTTTAACCCTACAAACCCAGGCTTCATATTCACTTCAGCATCATTGATTCAATATCCTCAACTAGATTACTGTTTTGATAAGAAAAGTACATTCAACCCATCTTCCATAATGCCCATTCTTACCAACTAGATATCACTGCAACAAAAAAAAAGCATGTCAACTCTCAAGATTCCTCCAAACATAAATCAGATATACCAGCAGGACCTTAAAGAGAATGTTCCCTCTGTTAGTTCCCAGTATATGTGATAGGAATTTTCGAAGTAAGGGGCCTAAAGCTACATTTCAGAGCTTAATCTTCAACATAAAGAGTAAGGCTAGAATTTTATCGCTTCACCAGCCCTGGAATTCTCTGTTGGCCTCGGGCAGGATTTTACAAGCCTCGCCAGAGCCAAGTTGTTAAATCCCGCCCATTGCAAAAACATCTATAGTACCATTCTCATAAATGCCCATTCCCAACAATGTCAGAATGCCACAGCACATTTTCAGTATGTGAGGTGAAAGGAATAAAAAGATATGTGGATATTGAAATGAAGGAAGAAGGTTCATACAGAGCGTAACCACCATTGGTTGTGCCAAATGGCCCATTCAGGGTAATAAGTTCCACGTATTTCATACCAAAGCGGCCAGCTCTTCCAATTCGATGCATGTATGTCTCCCAGTCCTGGGGCACATCAAGATTAACAACCAGATTCACTTTCTCTGCATCAATTCCTCTGGAAGTCTGAAAAGAGACGATACGCACTGCTCTGTGAAAAATGTGCACTTTTACACCATAATAAATCCATACACATCACACACTTACACAGCTACAGTCCAATGGAGCACTGCCCAAACTTTTTCATTTTGTGGAATACGGTTTAGAATCGCAAGGGGAAGGAAGATGATGATGACAACACATGTTCAACACCGTTCTGACTACCTGCTCATACATCAATTTTCCAATACCAGTCACTGGATTGTGAATTTGCACAATAGTTCATTGTTCACTTCTCTAACAGGAGAAGATGGAAACCAGTTGCAGCATCTCTGCCCCCTGCCTCAGAGGATGTGACTTTTAGTTAAGATCAATAAATAAATTTTAAGTTAAAAGTTAAGTTGGTTTACATTAACACCGCAATGATATTACTGTGAAATCCCCTAGTTGCCACATTTTGGCACCTATTCAGGTACACCAAGGGAGAATTTAGCATGGACAATGCACCTAATCAGCACGTCTTTCGGACTGTGGGAGGAAACCGGAGCACCCGGAGGAAACCCACCCAGACACAGGGAGAACGTGCCGACTCCGCACAGACAGTGACCCAAGCTAGGAATCGAACCGGGTCCTTGGTGCTGTGAGGCAGCAGTGCTACCACTGTGCCGCTCCCATCCTGATAGAATTGGAAATCATCCAAGTGGTTTCTGCAGTTCAAAGACCACAATGTTTTATTAAATATAAAACAGAATATTGACTCATTACAATGAAAACTACAAAGGAATCTGACTTATGGATTCACTTCTCCATTAAATTCAACATTGTAGAATTAATCAATGACTCAACATAATTTGGTGCGGCACAATACACATCAGAAGACATTGGTCCAACAAGTTAGGGAATAGTGGGTGCATTCCGTCATTGTGAATTACAGAGTTTAACATCACTGATGCTTACTAACGCTGGAAGTTCTCTTTCTTTGTTTTTTTTAAAAATACGATGTGGGCATCATTGGAAAGGCCAGCATTTGTCATTCATCTCTAGGGGACTGCCAAGAGTCAATCACATTGCTTTGGATGTGGAGTGTAGGCCCGAGAAGGTCTACATTACCTTTTCTAAAGGGCAATAGTGAACGAGACAGACTTTTATATCAATAAAGTTTCATGGTCACTATTACTGAGTCAAGTTTTTTTTAAAATTCCAGATTTATTAATTGAGTTGAAATTCCAGCAGATGCCGTGGAGGGATTTAAACACACGGCCCCACAGCATTTGGTTTTCGAGCCCACTGATATTTTACGCCACTAGGGCCCCACAACATCAGTGTAAAGGTCCCCTAATATGACAGAAAAGAGGGTTCAAGGTGGTGAAGATTCAAATAGAGGAAACAATTTAAAAGCTTAATTAGGAATACATATGGAATTTATTTTCTAAATGGTAATACACTGTAGGGGTGATAAAACCTTTTAAAACTATGAAAAGGTTTCATAGGATAGACATAAAGCCATATTTCCAATTATGGGTTTGGACAGTGAGTTGAAAAGTAGGGGCTGTAAACTAGATTGTTACTCAGAAATCCAGGAGGAAATTCAGGAGAAATAATAACTTTTTATCCGGAGCTGTTAGAATGTGAAAATTGTTACCATAGGGAGTGGTTGAAGACAAAACTGCAGAAGCATTCAAGGAGGCCAGGTAAGTACATGATGGAAAAACGGGATGGAGTGGGAGGAGTTCAAGGGTGGAACATAAACACCAACATGGATCAGTTGAGTTGAATACTGGTTTCTGTGTTGCAAGTGCAAGGTAAAGTCAAAAGAATAAGTTTTCAACCAAAGCTGCTCATCATAAGAACTAGAGAGAGACAATTTGCATTTCTACCAGATTTCCTCCAATAAATTCTATTCTCTTATTACTGTGCTTCTGAATAAATGCTGCAGCCATCCTGAGTATAGCAAGTTCCCACATCATCAATATGATTAATGTCTAGTTCATTTCTGCTTGTGCTGGGTGAGAGAACAAGCTGGCCAGGACAAGGAAAGAGCACCCAGTTCTTGAGATAGTGATTTTTAAAACCCAGTGGGTCAGGTAGAAATGGCTTTTGCTTACTGAGCACCTCCAGCAATGCAGTCAGTCAAAGTTACCTGTGACCAACTGTAGCAGGGCTCAATCCACAATCCTTGTACTATAGGGTGCCAACTATTCAGCCAAGCTAGCAAATGGCACTGAAGCTAATCATCTTCAGCTACAATTCCAGAGACAAAAAATGGAAATGCGGAGAACACCAGTAGGTGGGACTGATCAATTAGAGGGGGACAGGTTTGTTTAGATCCAGCTGTTCTTAAAGAATCAATGAAATTTCCTCGCAGTCTACAAAGGCATTATTATTGCTGCCAAGAGAGATCAGGAGAAGCTCCACAAAACACTTCACCTCAGTGTCATAAATATTGCAATAACTAGGAGTTAACACTAGATGAGCTCTGGGAGCACTATATCCAGCAGGACAAGTCACATGTGCAATACAATTTACAGTTTCTTACCCCCACAGGAAATAGTTGACAGATTCAGACTCCAAATATAAGATTATCCCTAGTCCTGAACAGTGGCAGTTTGCTAAATCCACAATAGCAGTAGGTTCCTTCTGGGTATAAATCATTATCAAGTTATTCTTGAGTGCTCAACTTGTGAACAAAGGAACTCAAATACAGCTGCTCTTTCAGGTAACTCCTGACAGAGGGTGAACAGCAATGTTGACCCTCATGTGCTGAGCCAATACTTAATCCTCAGCATGATCTGGTCATTACCACATTGCTGCTTGTGGAACCTTGCTGTGCACAAATTGGCAGGAACATTTCCTACATCATGTCACTGTTAATAAATAATTGTTAAATAATTAAAAATCATTTGAGCTGTGTGGTACAGTAGTAAAGCATAAACACCAGATTAATAAGAAACATAAGGGAACAGGATAAGGAATCTTTTTCATACAAAGATTACATTGCACATTACAACAGGCGGTTGAATAAGAAAAAAATCAAATGAATTCAAGGTAAACACTTGAAGAATAAACATCAGGGACTGCAATTAATTACGCAAGAAAACAGAATCCAAGTGGATAGCTGATACAGAACATACAAGTACAGACAGGTGAGCTTAAACTAGTTCAATCTGTGCTTAAATTGTTACGGCCAATGAACAGGACACTAATCAGTGACGAGGAAGGAAGCCACACAATAGTTCCCCTTTGTCTAATGTGACGTACAGACTTTCCCCATACGAGTACAATTCACTTACTGAAGCTCAGAGGATCAAGCCCCCACACTCTATCCCAATAACCTCTCCCAAATGTGCACAAAGCTACTGAAAGACTAAGTTGTGTCGAGCACTGCATCTACCCCTCACCACCCCCTCTTCGTGAATCTAGCTGAAGGTTGATCAGATGTCTCGGAAAACTCACCAGGTCAGTAGAAATGAGAACCCGACATCTGAACTGTTTCAGTTTAGACATGGCTTCAAGTCGCTGATTTTGGTTCATGCTGCCTAAAGAGGAAACACATAATTGAGAAGGAAAGTAGAAATATACTGCAGGCTAGAAACATCGATCTGGATTCTTGAATCACATTTTATATTATAATATATTTCCTTTTGCAACACTAAGAGAGGATAGGATTGCTTATACAATGTGTTCTTGTGCTAGATTGAGAACTGACTGTCATCAAACTTTTTAAAGGCTTAAATACTTAAAAATAATTTCATTCAAAATGTATCTATTAGTGTCCTTACACCCAGACAATCAGCATCGTTTTTGGCACTTGCTCAAACACCTTCAAATAGGTAGAATTTGAGGAATGCTCAATGGTGATTAGTTCATGATGGAAGGGTGGCCAGATAAACAGCTGGGGAGGACTTCCAGTGCAATATTTTTCAATGTAATGTAATGTAATATCATGGATTGACTTTTTTAAACTTTATTTAATATTGTCACAAGTAGGTTTACGTTAAAAGCGCAATTAAGTTATTGTGAAAATCCCCTAGTCATGCACATCTTTGGAGTGTGGGAAGAAACCTGGGCAGACACAGGGAGAACGTATAGGGTCCAAATAGATAGTGGAACTCAAACCTAGGCCCCTGGTGCTGTGAGGCAGCAATGCTAACCACTGTACCACCATATCACTCCACTGGAATTCAGGTCCTAATATGCAATGTCTGAAACAGCTGTACAACAGCAGCACAAAACATCACTCACCTGAAATGCAGACTGCAGGAAGTCCTTTTGAAGTGAGAATGTCTGCTAGACGCTGGGCTCTGTTACAGAACAAAAGGCACAAAATTTACTGAGTGATATTTCAAGAGTTTCATCTAAACTTTTCTGAAACTAAGCAGAAGGCTTATTGAAAATTTACTATTTTCAGAATAAAGAGACTGACGGAAAAAAGCTACAATATTCATCTTCCTATTTACGCTGGATCTGACTTCCAATCAGACGCAAGAGATATTATCTTTTCTCCCCATACTGTTAATAAACAAAAAGCAAAGAAAATTACAGCACAGGCCCTTCAGCCCCCCAAGCTTGCACTGACCATACTGCCCGACTTAACTAAAACCTCCTACCCTTCGAAGGACCATATCCCTCTATTTCCATCCTATTCATGTACTTATCAAGAAGCCCCTTAAAAGCCACTACTATATCTGCTTGCACTATCTCCCCCGGCAGTGAGTTTTAGACACCCACCACCCTCTGCATAAAAAATCTGCCTCATATCTTCTTTAAACCTTGCCCCTCACACCTTAAACGTGTGTCCCCTAGTAATTGACTGTTCCACCCTGGGAAAAAGCTTCTGACTATCCACTCTGTCCATGCCTCTCATAATCTTGTAGATTTCTATCAGGTCACCCCTCAACTTCCATCGGTCTAGTGAAAACAAATCAAGTTTCTCCAACCTCTCTTCATAAATAATGCCCTCCTGATCCCTGAGGAACACCACTTGTCACAGCCCTCCATTAATATACTCAGATGTTTTGAGAGAAGAAAATAACAACAGAAAATCACAAGATGACAAATCAGCCAAGAAGACTCAAATCAAAACATAATTCAACACTAATAAATCGATATGCATCACTTTCATAGGATCCGTACAGTGAAGAAAAGGCCATTTGGCACATTGAGTGTGCAAAGGCTCTCCAATAAGAGTATCTTACCCAGACCCTCTCCCCCACTCTATCCCCATAAACCCCCATTTCCCATGGCTAATCCATCAAACATATACATCTTAGAACACTAACAGACAGTTTACCATGGCCAATCCACCTAACCTGCACATTGTTGGTCTGAGAGAGGAAACTGGAGCATCAGATGAAATCCAAGCAGACACAGGGAGAAACTCCACACTGACAGTGACCTGAGCCCGGAATTGAACGCGGGTCCCTGGCACTATGAGGCAGCAGCACTAACCACTGTGCCACCCGAGCTTTCCACGAAAACAAAGCCAGAAACTTATCACATAAAAGAAATCATTGCCCCACCTCAGATACAAATCAACAGCATGTCACTGAAGTCTGTCACTGTGCCTTATCCCGTTACTTACAACCACAATCATACACACCAGCCACTGCTGGCAGCTATATTGAAGATCCATTCTGTTTCTTGCATAATTACTACTTTGAGAAGGTCACCTGATGCAAAATTATTTCAGCAACTAAACACAATGCTTCCCTACGTTCTGCTTTCCTGATGTCAGGGATATTAAGGATTAGATATACCAAGCAGGCTGTGTCAGCATGGAGGGAATAAAGAAGCTCAATTGTGCTCCTCAGAGAAGGTCAAGAGAGAACTTAAGAGGTGGGCACAAAATACGAGGGGTTTGGAGGTTAAATAAAAATAAAAGTTTCCACTTGCAGAGGGTCAGTAACTAGGCACAATAGAGTGAATCTTTCATCCTGTGTTGTCATTCTATGAATCTAAGATTCAACACAATGCCAGTCAGAGGAATATCGAATTAGTCCACTGTACCTGCTGTGAAGATTAGAGAAGACTAGGGCTTGGTTGAAGGGGATCTTGCTGAACAACTCCAGTAAATGTTGCATCTTCTCCTCAAAGATCTTGTGTGGAAGTGGGTAGGAATTTACAACCTTATAGAACTGCTTCAGTCCTGTTAGACAGAAATAGTAGCCCGCATTTAAAGATAGCGAACACCAGTATTTTATCACACAGTCACAAAGTTCAATGCGTCAATAGATTAAAGCAGACAAATTGTATTTCACATAGGTCAGTCGATCCCGTTCATCCATCACAGAAGTGCAAAAGTTTCTCACCAATCCTAACTGATAATTCTTTACGTCTACTGCAATTTTCACCCTTCAAAACCATTAAACAGAAGTTGAGGAAGACTCACCAATGAGTGCTGGATCAGTGGGATTTAGTCGCACAAAGCTGGGATCTCTCATATATCTCGTTAAGTGTTGGGCCAGTGATTCTGGGTAAGTGGCAGACAAGGCCACCATCTGCTTATTTGACGGCAGCGAGGAATAAATCCAGCTGCAAAGAAACAGAAAAACAAAATCGTTAGGATCTTTCCTTGGTACAGACAAACAGATGTGGATACCTCAGACGATTCAAGACTGGATGAGAAAGAGGAAAAAGGCTTTCAGCAAATCCAAAGGCAGCAATTCAGCTGTGGCTTCATTGGAATATGAGAAGTGCAAGAGGGAACTTAAGAAATCAATTAAAGGAGCAAAGAGGGAGCAAGAAAAAGGACTCGTGATCAGGATTAGGGAGAATCCTAAGATATTTAATAAATATATTAAAGGGAAAAGATTAACCAGGGAAAGAGTAGAGCTCATAAGGCAACAAGGGGACAATGTGTAAGCGACGCAGCAGGGACACAGCTTTAAATTAAGGGGTGATAGTTATAGGACGGATATCAGAGGTAGGTTCTTTACCCAAAGGGTGGTTCGGGAGTGGAATGCCCTGCCTGCAGCAGTTGTAGATGCGCCAAGTTTGGTGGCGTTTAAGAGGTTAGTTGATAAGTATATGGAAGAGAAGGGAATGGTTTAGTCTGGAGGGGCATTGCTTTTTATATTGGTCGGCGCAACATCGAAGGCCGAAGGGCCTGTTCTGTGCTGTAATGTTCTATATTGAAAGAATGTTAAATGAATATTTCTCTGCAGTCTTCACTCTAGAAAAGGAGAATATAGATATGAATTCAGGAAAAGGGATTTGTGAAGAACTTGCACAGTTTGACAAAGTTTATGAGCTTGTGCACAATCTGACAGAGAGACCTCAGCTGAAGTGAGTTTCAGCCAGAGTGAAGGTGGGACTATCAGGAATTTGGAGCAGAGTGGGACTTCAGTTCCAAGGGGAAGGAGATTCTTTCTATGTTTCACCTAACTTTCTAACTTTTAAATCCGAGGAATGGACTTGCCCTACTGCAGTAGCAGAGGACAACGGTAAGTAATGGATTTGATCTGATTTATCATTGTCACATGTGTTAACATATAGTGAGAAATACAGGTAAGTACTTAATGCTTTTATCAATTTGGTTTTGGAACAGGGCTTCTGATTGGTGAGTGCTGGTCAGGTGCTAGTTTTTATTAACCGTTCAGTTAGTACAGGGTAATTTGTGTCTTAGTCTTTCTAAAGAGTTAATACAGTTAGTTAATCTTCTGGTTAGTACAGGGTAGTGCAGGTAGTAACTAAAGGGGTTTATTTGTTAGAAAATAATAATTGTAATTTTTAGGTAGCTAATTAAACTTAACTTGTAATCTAACAGCCAATTGAGGGAATATCATGTCAGTTGGTAGGGCACTGTGTTCCACTGGCAAGATGTACAATACTTCCAAAGTGAGGCATAGCATAAACCAAGAAAAAAACAAGTGCTTGTGAGAAGAGCACAATGGTAATCATGGTGATTTTAATATGGATATTGACTGGATTAATCAACTTGGCAAGGGTAGCTTCAAGGGAGATTTCACAGAGTATATGAGGGATTATTTCTCAGATGATGTGTTCTGGAGCCAACCAGGGAGCAGGCTTAATTTAGTAGTATGTAATGAAAGGTTAATGGTCGTTCCGTTAAGGATTCTCTCGAAAAGAGTGATCACAGCATGCTAGAATTTCAGATTTAGATTGCACCAGAGAAGGCAAGAATACTATACGGGGGTTTTAATGTTGGGAAGAGGTAATTATACCGGCCTGAGCAAAGAGTTGGCCGGTATAATTGGACTGGACACAAATAATTGAAGGCAGAATAGTTGAGGAATAGTGGCAGATGTTCAGGGAGATATTAAATACCTCTCAATTAAAGTATATTCCTGAGGGGGAGAGGAATTGGAAAAGGAAGAAAAACATTCCTTGGGTAGACAAGGAAGTCAAAGCAGTTTCATAAAGGCAATGGCCAGGGATACCAAACTGCAAAAGCTAGTGACAAGCTGGAAGAGTGGGAGAACTTTTAAGGTTCAGCAAAAGATTACTAAAAATAGAATCAAAATAGCTAATATGAACTCCGAAAGGAAACTGGCAGAAAATATAAACACAGATACCAAGAGCTTCTACAAGTTTATAAAGAGGAAGAGAATAGCAAAGTAAATGTTGGCCCTTTCAAGGACAATACTGATAAGATATTAATGGGGAACAAAGAGACGGCTGTCACACTGAACCAATATTTTGCTTCTGTCTTCACAGTAGAGAATAGTGAACATTTTCCAAAAATTGCAATTAATGCAGAGGAACTTGGTGCAATTTATTACCACCAGGGAGAAGGCGTTGAATAAACTAATGAGATTAAAGGCAGATAAGTCTCTGGGACCTGATGCCCTCCATCATAGGGCACTAAAGGAGGTGGCAGCAAAGAAAGTGGATGCACTGGTAGTGATATTTCAAAATTCCTTGGATTCTAGAAAGATGCTGGTGGATTGGAAACATTTTAATGTGACGCCCCATTCGAAAAGAGAGAGGGGCAAAAGAAGGGAACTACAGGCCGGTTAGCTTGACTTCTGTGGTGGGGAAATTACTGGAATCAATCATTGAGGAGGAGATGGCTGAACATTTGGAAAGACAAAGCTCAATCATCCACAATCATTTGCATGGTTTTATGAAGGGAAAGTCATGCTTGACAAAATTTGCTTGAATTCTTTGTGGACATAACCAGCAAGGTGGATAATGGGGATTCTGTGGATGTGGTATATCTAGACTTCCAGAAGATGTTTGGTAAGGTGCCACATAAAAGATTGATCTAGAAGATGAGATTACAGGCAATTGAGGATAGGGCATTAGATTGGATTGAGGATTGATGGACTGACAGAAAGCAGAGAATTGAGATAAATGAATCCTTCTCTGGCTGGCAAACTGTAACTAACAGAGTGTCACAGGGGTCAATACTCAGATGTCAAAGTAGGAAGAGGTGTAACATAGCAAATTTTGTGGACAATAGTAAGATAAGTGGGAAAGCAGGCAATGAAGAGGAGATAAAGGTTTTACAAACGATATATATATATAGGCTATGAGAACAGGCCAAAACGTGGCAGGAGTTTAACGTGGATGTTATCTATTTTGCCGAAAAAAATAAAAAGGCAAATCATTTGAATGGAAAGCAGATTTAAAATTAAGTCTATGCAGAGGGATCTGGGTATCTTTGTTCATGAATTGCAAAAAGTCACTGTGCAGGTAAAAAAGGCAAATGGAATGTTAACGTTTATTGTAAAGGGACTGGAGCATAAAAGCAAAGGTGTGTTGTTGCAATTGTACAGAGTGTTGGTGAGACCACATCTGCAGTATCACGTCCAGTTCTGGTCTCTTTATTTGAGGAAGGATGTGGTGGCATTGGGACAATTTAGAGGAGGTTCACTAGAGTGATTCCAGGGATGAAAGGGTTGACGTATGAGGAGAGATTAATTAGCTTGGGCTTATACTTGATAGTTTAGAAGGACGAGCAGGGATATGATCGAAGTATATAAACACTAAAAAAGATTGATAAAGTAAAAGGAGAAGACTTTGGGTCAGGGTTACTTTCTCTCCTTCTCAGTGGTCAGAAATGTGTTTGGAAATTTCATTTAGTTACTTTACACTTGATAAACACGCAAGTTCTAAAACAAAGAAACACTCAGAACTTAAACTATCTTGTTTCATTTTGGTGTTGTGTTCCAGTAGCACAATACTTGCTTTGGGTTATGGGGTGAAAGCGGGGGAATGGGGATGAGACTCGTATCGTATGGCGAAATAGACTGGATAGGCTGAATGGCCTAATTCTGCTCCTATATCTTATGGTCTTATAGGTGTAGTAACAAAGGTGATGACATCGGTGACAATGCAGTAATTTCATTTATAATGGCCAGATTCCCACAATTTAAAATCTGTCATCTCTGTCAAATAAATTGCTTTAGGCCCTCAACAGCAAAAACCGCTTTAAGAGGAATATTTCAAACGTCACGATTTGGAAATGTTCACTCACTTGATCTGCTCCTGGAAGCTGCCTTCCTCTAGCAACTTATCCGCCTCATCTAGTACGAATAGTCGTATACTGGCCGTTGGGAGAAAGCCAATCTCAATCAGCTGCTTAATGCGACCTGGATAGAGGAAAGTCATTCACTCCAATAAGAAAGTGGTTACTATTAATTGCAATATGCACAGTGTGGCAATACATTTTTATAAACAGTTCCACATTATGCAGATGGTTGCTCACTGAATCACACTAAGCACGACTGATAGCTTCACGTCCTGTCGGCTGGCAAGAACCTGAGAGGCTAGTAAATGGACCACAGATCAGTCACAACCTCACTGAGTAGCACAACAGGTTTGAGAGGCTAAGTGGCCGATCCCTGTTCCTATCCCCATGTCACTGTAACATGCAATTTGTGCAGACAGAGCACCTACAAATAATTCTCAGCTACTGTAAAAGTAGTCAGAAGCTTTAGTCAAGTCCCATTTGAAGATATAATGCAGATTGATATTCCAATGCAGTACCGAGGAAATGCAACACCGTAGAGACGCTGTCTTTCACATCAGAAGTTAAACTGAAGATCCATATGCTCTCAGAGGCAGATAGAAAACATCCCACTGAAGCAGAAGAAAAGTTATGATGCAACAAGAGTCCATTCAGCCCATCATATCTGTGTCAGCCAAAAATGAAACTAGCTGCCTATTTTAATCCTATTTTCCAGCACCTCATCCCTAGCTTTGCAGGTTACAGTGTTCAGATAAAGATTCAGGTACCTTTTAAATGAGCTATGTTTCAACCTCAATCACTGACCTAGGCAGTGAATTCCAAACCCTACCAGCCTCTGGGTAGTAGTTTTTCCTCATGCCCCTTTAAGGGGCAGTTGAGGGCTCTGGGCCTATACTTGGAGTTTAGAAGGATGAGAGGGGACCTTATTGAAACTTACAGGATACTGCGAGGTTGGATTGAGTGGACATGAAGAGGATGTTTCCACTAGTAGGAAAAACTAGAACCAGAGGGCACATCCTCAGGCTAAAGAGACAATCCTTTAAAATAGAAAAGAGAAGGAATTTCTTAAGCCAGACAGTGATGAATCTGTGGAACTCTTTGCCACAGAAGGCTGTGGAGGCTAGGTCATTGAGTGTCTTTAAAACAGAGACAGGTAGGTTCTTTATTAAAGAAGGGATCAGAGGTCATGGGGAAAAGGCAGAAGAATGGGAATGAGAATGAGAAAAAAAATCAGCTCTAATTGAATGCTGGGGCAGACTCAATGAGCCAAGTGCCCTAATTCTGCTCCTATATCTTATGGTCTTCTACCAGTCACCTTAAATCTACGCTCCCTGCATTTGAGGAATCGTGTGATATGCCTTTATTAAAGGAATAACAATTTTTTTTTGCTTTGGGTAACACTACTGGATTTTTAGAGTTGAAATCCGTAAGCGATTTGTTGTCAAGAAGGCAACTTACTTGCGTGTTTTGACTAAGTGGGATTTTGGATGGGAGGGGAAGGGGGCTGCTCTGCAGGACTTTTTAACCATGGAACTTTAACCTTATGTGCTTAAGGTTTTTCCCCCAATGAAAGTTTTAATTTTTAAAATGTAAAGGTGTTGTTGGAAGTGTATGCTTTTTGGGTCAGTAGCTGTTCATCCTCAATTCCAAAATACAATAGAAAGATATATGATCAGTAAGACTGGTTTCCCACTAGGAATCTGGCTTTTTCAAAAAATAACATCCGTGATAGTTGTAACACATTGGTGTTTTTAAGTCACTATGTGGCTTCACCACTTCCTATCTCCAATCTCCTCCATGATATCTCTTGTCTAATTCTGGCTTCTTCAGCATCCCCTATTGCTCCACTATTGACAGTCATGCTTTCAGCTGCCAAGATCCTAAGCTCCGCAATTCCTTCATTCATCCTCTCCACCTCTTCCCTCCTCCTTAAAAACTACCACTTTTACCAGGCTGCGGGTCACCAATGTGATTCAGCGTCAATGTCATTTGCTAATGTTCTGTGACATGTCTTGGGAAGCTTTTCTACTTTAAAAACACTGCAAGCAAAAGCTGCTGTTTTGTGCTAGGATCCATTTACCTGGAGACCCAACCGCAATATGGCATTTTTTCAGGCGCACTTTGTCCAGGCTGAGTGGGGTCCCTCCGATGAAGGCGTGACATTCCAGGGCCTCCATTTTAATGCCAATTGCTATAATGACAGAGTGGATCTGCACAGCAATTTCCCTGGTTGGTGCCAGAACAAGAACCTGCAAGCAACAGAAAAGCAGGACCATCAATATAAAGATATGGTGTGACGTATACCATCAATAGAAAAATGTCATAGTGGTAAAGCAATTAACCGGTGGCTGGAGTTGCAAGGTCAAGAAAAATAGGTAGAAAGATGGGGAGTGAGGTTCCAACCTAGCCTGAACATAGTTTATGACTTGTTTGAAAATAAAGAGCAAGCATGTAATATGAGAGATGCTGTTCAGCTGTAACATTAAGCTAAGGCTGCCTATGCCTTCTCAGATGGACATATAAAGAACTCAAAGCACTACTGTGAAAACCAGGGGCATTCCTCCCAGCCATCCTAGCAGGCACTAGGGCAGACTGTATTCATTGCCATGTTGCTACTTGTGGGATCATGCGATGCACAGACTGACTACCAAACTTTTCCATATCTCAACAATGGCTGAAGTTGAGAAGTATTTCATTGGCTGTAAAGCACATCCTGGGAGTCATGAAAGGCACTATGGGGACAGCATGGTGACACAGTAGTTAGCACTGCTGCCTCACAGCGCCAGGGACCTGTTTGATTTTTGGCTTGGGTTGTTGTCTATGCGGGCTTCCTCTGGGTGCTCCAGTTTCCTCTCAGTCTGAAAGACGTGCTGATTAGGTGCATTGACCCAAACAGGCACCATACTGTGGTGACTAGAGGAATTTCACAGTAACTTCAGTGCAGTGTTACTGTTAGCCTTACTTGTGACTAATAAATAAACTTTACCTTAAATACAGATTCTCACTTTCTTATAAATACTTGTGTTGTGACCAAAAATTGCCCTGGGTCATGTCCAATTATGTCCCATTTATTCAAACTTTTAAAACTAGGGAAAAGGAGGTGAAATTTGTACTGAAATATATACTGCCCTGTTTTCAGTAGTGTTTGGAAGCCCAAATTCCCCAATAACGCACAAATTGCTTGGCACAATACCACAACTGTCTCAATGTTTCTCCATGATTACACCCTTTGAAGTTAACAATAGTTCAGAATATTCTGTGCAATTTTCACGTGAATGCTAACCTGGGTTGCTGGATTCTCCAGGATGAGGGAGTCCAATGCAATTGTGGCGAATACACACGTTTTCCCCGTTCCAGATTTGGCTTGCACGATCAGATCTGAAAGGAGATAGCACTCTAAATAAAAACCGCTCATGCTGCATTCATCCAATTTTAGAGTTTAAGATGTTATGGTCCATGCTGCCACAAAGGACATTCAGAATACTAGTACCTACCAAGTATTGTAATCAAACTCATTAGCTCTACATAGCACAATATCCTTGATTATTTTAAATCGCTGTCACCACTGCTACCAATGACAGCCTAGTAATCACCAGCACTTCACTCTTAATTGCCCCTTTCAAAATAATGCACGTTTGAAAAGAGAAAATTAATTATCTTGCTGCAAATCTTTCAGGGAGCAACTAGAAATTACACAATCACAATTACACCATGCTCAGTGGTAGACATGAGCAAACTCCAACAACATTAACAGGATCACTGCTCTGTGTGGGCAAATTGAGCAAAGTTTCTCCTGCAGATATTTCAGTTATCAATTACCCATCGGAATTATTTTCACTGCTTATCAATATCTCAGCACTGGAAGGCACCAATGTCTATTTTGATCCAAGCTCCCGCCTCCAGTTGTACTGCAGTAACTCATCATCACATCACCAGCTCCCAAATTCTGCCTTCTCCAAAAGAACAAAGGCAGCAGGAACGTGAAAACATCACCTTGTCGCACTAATCATACTCAAACACATACCTGATTTTGATCAGCAGTGAAGGAACTTCCCATTCCAACAGTGGAAGGGAATTCACTCGCCACACAGACTGCAGCAGTTCAAGAACAGCCAACATCACCCTCACAAGGTGGGCAATTCCCGAGCCACTCTACCCCCTTCCTCCCTTACAGTCTGCCTTACATTTTTTGTTTTGTCTGTTCGTGACAGGCTGGGCCAGCATTTATTTAAGAGTCAACTAATTGCTGTGGGCCTGGAGTCACAAATTTATTTATTAGTTAGAAGTAATACATACATTAACATTGCAATGAAATTACTGTGAAATTATCCTAATTACCACACTCTGGCAGCTGTTTGGGTCAGTGCACCTAACCAGCATGTCCATCAGACTGTCGGAGGAAACCAGAGCACCAGGAGGAAATCCAAGCAGACCCAGGGAGAATGTGCAAACTCCGCACAGGAAATGATCCAAGCCCAGAATCAAACCCAGACCTCTGGCACTGAGGCAGTAACGCTAACAACTGTGCACCGTGCCACCTATGCCACATGTAGCCTAGACCGCAGATTTCCTTCCCTACTGGACATTAGTAAACCAGTTGGGTTGTTCTGACAATTGACAGCAATTTCATCATTAGACTTTTAATTCCAGTTTTTTTTAATGGGTTCAAATTTCACCATTTGCCTTGCCCAGATTTGAACCCAGGTCCTCAGAGCATAACCCTGGGTCACTGGATTACCACGCCTTGCTCCTCTCTGTCTGCATCCATCTCTTTCCCCAATCTCACGCACCTTTCCACAAGCCTCAATCCCTTAATATCAGCACCCCCTTCTTATATATACCCCTATCCTCAGCCGACACACTCCTCCCCTCCAAATCCTTATACTATCTCCTCCAATTATTCCCTCCTCCCCTGCCCTCCCCTACCGCCGTCCCCCCCCCCTTCCCCCCCCTCCCCTCCCCCCTCCTCCCCCTCCCCCCCTCCTCCCCCTCCCCCCCCTCCCCCCTCTCCCCCCCCCCCCTCCCCCCCTCACCGAGCCCGCACCGCCCCAGCGGGATGGCCTTCAGTTGGATGGGGGACGGTCTCTCGAATCCAGCCTCCCTCAGTCCCTGCAGCACCGGCTGCGTCAGGAGCAAGGCGCCGAAGTCGAGCTGCTCGGGCCCGGCCTGCAGCACATCCTCGGTACGGGGCCGCCGTTCGATGCAGTGACCGGGACGGCGTCCTCTCAGCGCCATCTTGTCCCAGCTTGAGGCAGGGCACCCGACTCCACCCACTCGGATAGCTCCGCCCACTCCGGGGATAGCACCGCCCACTCTGGGGATAGCACCGCCCACTCTGGGGATAACTCCGCCCACTCGGATAGCTCCGCCCACTCAGATAGCTCCGCCCACTCCAGGGATAGCACCGCCCACTCTGATAGGTCCGCCCACTCGGGGATAGCACCGCCCACTCTGATAGGTCCGCCCACTCGGGGATAGCACCGCCCACTCCGAGGTACACCCGCCCACTCTGATAGGTCCGCCCACTCTGGGGATAACTCCGCCCATTCTGATAGCTCCGCCTACTTTGTAGCTTTGACCACACTGATAGCTCCGCCTACTCTAAGATAGCACCGCCCACTCTGATAGCCCTGCCCATTTTGATAGCCCCGCCCATTCGGAAATAGCCCCGCCCAGTCAGACATAGATCCCGCCCACTCTGACATAGCTCTGCCCACTCAGAGATAGTTCTGGCCATTCATATAGCTCTGCCCACTCTGATAGCCCTATCCACTGGGGGGGTAGCAATGTCCTGGATAAAGACGCCTCTTGATTTGATTTATTATTGTCACATGCATTAACATACGGTGAAAAGTATTGTTTCTTGCACGCTGTACAGACAAAGCATACTGTTCATAGAGCACATGGGGAGAAGTCAAAGTTTATTAATGTCACAAGTAGGTTCACATTAACATTGCAATGAAGTTACTGTGAAAATGCCCGAGTCACCGCACTCCAGCATCTGTTTGGGTATACTGAAGGAGAATTTTCCACCTAATCAGCACGTCTTTCAGATTGTGAGAGGAAACCGGAGCACCCAGAGGAAAGAATCCCTACGATGCAGTAGGAAGTCATTCGGCCCATCAAATCTGCATCAATCACAATCCCACCCTGACTCTTATCCCCAAAACGCCATGCATTTACCCCATGCAATCCTCCTGACCCTAAAGAGCAATTTAGCATGGCCAATCCATCTAATCTACACCGCTTTGGAAACTTATGCAGACACAGGGAGAACATGCAGACTCTGCACATATAGTGACCCAAGGCTGGAATCAAACCTGTGTCCCTGGCACAGTGAGGCTCACTGTTCTAGGCTACAGTGAAAAGTTTGTTGCGCACTATACAGATAAAGCATACTGTTCATAGATTTCATAGGGGAGAAGTAAAGAAAAGGATGCAGGATACAGTGTTATAGTCATAGCTAGGTCTAGAGAAAGATCAACTTAATGCAAGATAATTCCTTACTCACGAAAGGATGCAAAGCTGTCACATTTGGCGCTGTAAAGTCCCCAGTGTGCTTCAGATTAGCCTAAGGTATCTCAAAAATATGAGCGACACACTGCCCCTACATTGAAGCAACTCAAGTGGCAATAGCCAAAAACAGGATGCTGCTTTAAGCAAAAAGGCATTCAGCTAATAATAAAAATTAGCAATATGGGATGGAAATGTCAGTGCCAGTGTGATGCCGTATGTAGGCCGCATGTCCCAAAGACTGGCAGATTGTATCAAACTGCCACAGTGGTTAGCACTCCTTCCTCACATCATCGGGGAGTTGGGTTCAATTCCGGCCTCAGGTGACTGTGTGGAGTTTGCATGTTCTCCCCGTGCCTGTGTGAGTTTCCTTCAAATGTTTTCTCACACCATCCAAGATGTGCATGTTAGGTGGATCTGTATTGCTAAACTGGCCCGTAATGTCCAAAGATGTGGATTAGCCGTGCTAAATGCTAATTTTATTTATTTATAAGTGTCACAAGTAGGCTTACATTAATACGCAATGAGGTTACTGTGAAATTCCCTGGGGAAGGTTATGGGAATAGTGCAGGGGGAGTGAGGGTGTGATGGGTAAGATGCTCTTTTGGAGAGTCAATGGGCAGAATGGCCTCTTTCAGCACTGTGGGGATTCTGTGGTTCCACTATTCACAATGGGCAACATACAGACCATATCCAATGAGTTCGTACTTGCAAAACTCAAAACAGTGTGTCCAACATGCAACATCACTCTGTGATTCATCAACTTCAGCTAAGTAATTCTCAATTTGCTAAGAATGATGTAGACAACTATTTAAAGTTGGGTTCACAGTGTAGCACATTGTGAGTATGGAAACTACATATATTAATAAAGAGGGCCCAGTTCTTTGCAGACAAAAAGAACAGGTACACACACTGCACCTGTGCCAGTTAAACAAAGTAAGGGACCATTATTCACAGGTTCATTCCTCAATGCAATGCCTTGACCAATCAGAGTAAAACTATCTGCTTTAAATTTTAAAACAATGCTTGGCAGTTAACTGCCAGTCATCATCAACTGGTGCATTAACCATGCCTCTATCAATCAGCGCCCACTTGCCAATGGGATTAATGGTCCTGTATCATAGACATGACACAGGCAAGGTGGGCTGTATCTTTCTGCAATTCGATGAATTAGAAAATTAAGGAACCGTTAATTAACCCTGCCGATCAGAAGGGACGTTGTCAGCATACATAGACAGTGGGCAAGAAGATCAGAATCACCTCCTTGGGATAATGGAAAAGAAAAATACTATCTGAAATATAAACCACCATCCCATTGCTGTTTGTGGGAGCATGCTGTGTGCAAATCCACTGCTATGTTCCTACATTGTAACACAGAATACCTTTCATTGAATGACAGAATCCCAACAGTGCAGAAAGAGCTAATTCAGCCCATCAATTCTGAACCAACTCTTCAACAGAGCATCTTACCCAATCCCATCCCTGTAACCCCATATACTTAATCTGACAATTCCTCCAACCCACATATCTTTGGACACTAAGGGCAAGTTGAACACCTTAACTTTTTTGCATTCAATTCATGAGACATGGATGTTGTTAGCTGGCCAGCATTTATTGCCTATCCTGAGTTGCCTTTGGAAGGCAGTTGAGATTCACCACATTGCTGTGGCTCTGGAGTCACATGTAAGGCCAGATCAGGTAAGGATGGCAAATTTCCTTCCCTAAAGGACATTAATGAACTAGATTAGTTTCTATGACAAGCGACCATGGTTTCATGGTTATCAGTAGCTTCATATATTCATATTTCCTATTGAAGTCAAATTCCAACAATGTCATGGCGGCATTCGAACCTCGGTCCCAAGAACATTAGCTGAGTTTCTGGATTAATAGCTTAGTGATAATACCATTTAGTCATTGCTTCCCCATATTGAGTGTTCTCACCCTATCTTTGGACTGTGGGAGGAAACTGGAGCAACCAGAGGAAACCCACAGAGACACAGTGAGAACATGCAAACTCCACACAGACAGATGCCAAAGGTTAGAATCGAACCCGGGTCCTTGACAATGTAAGACAGCAGTGCTAACCACTGTGCTACCCAATACAGGGAAGCCCCTGCGCTGGTAGTCCAGAGACCAGGACAATGCCAGGTTCGAACTTGACCAGAGCAGGTTGTGGAATTTCAATTCAAATTCTGGAATTAAGTGATTGTCGGAAAAACCCCTCTGGTTTACTAATGTCCTTCAAGGAAGAAAATCTGCCATCCTCACCTGGTCTGGCCCACATGTGATTGCGAATCCACAGCACAGTGGTTGACTCTTAAAAAATACTCTTTGTAATGGTTAACCGTCAGGTTAGGGGCAAGTAGGGATGCGAAAGAAGTGGTAGTCCAGCCAGCAACACCCACATCCAAATAAAAAAAGTAATTTTGAGCAAGTGAGTTTGTAAAAGGCGCAATATACATCTATCTTGAGTTCTCATTTTCTAAATAAGATTTTCTTGTTTCAAACATGGATGTTTTTCTTGATGATATAAAAACAGAAGATAAAATTCTAACAACAAATATTGCACTCAGCACTTCTGTTTACAAATGACTAGAATTCCAGGGCGGTTTCTCCTATTCCGCAGTCTTGTGTGCATTAACTTAACATCAATTATAGTGGAGGTTACAGGTCAATGAGGGGTGTTGAATGTAATAATGGGGCGTCTCTGAGTTGCCACAATATTCATTAGATCATGAATGATGTGATTTATTGTACAATTTTCCGGTTCACACAACTTCATCTTTGAACAAAGAATTCATCAATAAAGTGGAAAGTTGACTGCTATTATGCAAACACTGCAATCAATAACCATCTGATCTGACAAGCAATTCATTACTTTTGTATGGCACAATGTGCATTGCTGCAATTTATTAATGGTGAGATATGGGCAATTCCATCATTTACATTCAATCTCAGGAATATATTCTATAAATGGCACACCGTGTTTGTATGAGCGAGCATCCTTGCTATCAAATTGAACCAATTCAGTCTCACATCTTCACCTTTCTCATATGATCTCTTAACTAAGACCTGTAAAACTTTACATGATCACATCCCACTCTCCAAAGTTTACAAACTCGATGAAAACTCCAGTTCTCGTGACAAAAGCAGAGGGATAGGATTATTTTGCATTATGGAGATGCTGCCTTTTAGATAAAGTATCAACCTGTAACGCTCTCAGTTGGATGTTAAGGATTTATTAGAGGAACAGTAGCAGTGAGTTAAACATTAAGATAAAAGCAAAATACTGCAGATGCTGCAATCTTAAACAAAAACAAAAAATGCTGACATAAATACTCCAGCAGTTGGCTGTAAAGGAATTTGCTTTATTGCACAAAATAAAGCAAAAACTTTAGTGAATACAAACCAATCCCAAATGGGACAATGGAATAATGGACCAACTTAGGGGCCTGCTTTATACAGGGCTCAGTATACAAGCTCTACCTGTGTTAGAGGTGTTTAGGATAACCTGGGACTAAAAAGATCAGAATACGTTAATTTACAATGAATATAGATAGCATAGTAGAAGTATAAAGCAGCTGGAGTTACAAAGGTACTGTTGGCATGGAAACACATATAACCACTTTTAAACAATTTAAACATGTATTTTTGACAACATATTCTGTATTAAAAATATACACCTTGGCGAAGTACACACCTTGGCCAAATACACATTGCTTTATGCATGATGGGATATACTAAGTAAGAAGAGCTATTCTGTGAAAACAATGCAGCTACTGAAAGAAGCAAAGGAATCATTTGGGTTCCAGACAGTACAAACTATCCCAGACAGGAGAATGAATAGAGCAACATAACTTCCCGATAAAGAGTTTCTAGAAGACAGGAAGAAAGAATTTTATTTACATATTCCCCTGCCATCAGTAGGGTGTTATTGGTCCAGGTAAATGATGTATACTAATAATGATTGGTTCCCATCCAAAAAGGATGAGCAGAGGGGGAGGGTAAATGATTTTTAAAAATTGTATAATTGCAATACTGATAACAATGCAATTTAGGATAGTTTGGACTGCCTCAAATTATTCTCCTACATGCATGGACCAGACAAGGGCAATAAAGTACATCTTTGACCAGAATTACTGTCTCTATAAGTTCTTTGTACTTGGTCTCCTTGGTTTCAGACTGAAAAGTTCTTTCAGCCTGATTAGTTAATTACCAATCCCCTGGGAGCTTGTATCCTACAAATCCTACAGAGAGGTCTATCATTGATTCTACATGCAAGTCATGGGAGTTAACACAGCTGGAAAATTCTGCAGCAAGTTTGACAGCATGTCTAGGGGACCTGATCCTTCCATGTCACACAATAGTTAAGAAAGCCCACCAACCTGCGTCCAGTTCTGGTCGCCGTACTATCGGAAGGATGTGGAGTCCTTGGAGAGAGTGCAGAGGAGGTTTACCAGGATGCTGCCTGGTATGGAAGGACTGTCTTATGAGGAACAATTAAATAGACTTGGGTTGTTTTCCCTTGAAAGACATTGGCTTAGAGGGGATCTCATAGAGGTGTATAAGATTATAAGGGGTATAGATAGAGTAAATGGAGGTAAACTTTTTCCACCTTCAGAAATGGATAGGACGAGGGGTCATGGCCATAGGGTGAGGGGGGCTATGTATAAGACGAATATTAAAGGGCAGTTTTTCACACAAAAGGTAGTGGGGGTGTGGAATGCACTGCCGAGTAAGGTGGTGGGAGCAGGCACACTGGGGCTGTTTAAGGGTCTCTTGGACAGCCACATCAGCGGTATGCAGATAGAGGGATATAGTAGGACTGTTTAACTACGGCTTTTTTTCCACAGGTAATTCGGTCCATACTTGACCAACATTGAGCATGCATTCGGCAGGTGGTGCGGGTACAGCTCTTGGATGTTGATTCATGGGTTGCCTGGTACCTCATGTCGGAAATGAGTGCTTTATGTGGACCATCTGAAGGGCACCATGACAGCTCAGAGACTATCGATGTGGCTGTGCAGACACTTGGAATTGGGCCGGTGTCTGCGGGAGTTTTGCGCGTTCTCCCCGTGGTTGCGTGGGTTTTCTCCGGGCGCTCCGGTTTCCTCCCACAACCCAAAAATTTGCTCTTAGGCTGATTGGGAAACAAATTGTCCCTATAGTGAGAGTCTTCCATATTAGGAATAACCTAAATCTTTAATAGGATAATGGAATTGCTACTATATAGTTATGACGGCGGCGCGGGCTCGTTGGGCCGAAGGGCCTGTTTCCCGTGCTGTGTTGCTCTTAAAAAAAAACCTCTCCAATTTCTCAGAAGACTGAGGAAATTTGGCATGTTAGCTACAACTCTCACCAACAGTGTCATTTCTGGGTTCTTAATTATGCTTGCTATTTTGCCGAGGCAGCAGGGATTGTGCAAACTCCTGCTCTGCCCAAGACTGCAAGGAACTATACAAAATCATGAATTTAGCCCAATTCATCACACAAACCAGCCTCCTATCTTCCTGCTGCCTCGGCAAAACAGCCAGCATAATTAAGGATCCACACATCCTGGACATCCTTCCTTCCATCTTCTTCCTTCGGGAAAAAGATACAAAAGTCTGAGGTTATGTACCAACCAACTCAAAAACAGCTTCTTCCCTGCTGCTATCAGACTTTTGAAGGGCCTTACCTTGCATTAAGTTGATCTTTCTCTACACCCTAATTATGACTGTAACATTACGTTCTGCACTCTCTCTGTTTTTTCTCTATGAATGGTATGCTTTGTATGGCAGGCAAGAAACAATACTTTTCACTGTATGTTAATCCATGTGACAATAATGAATCAAATCAAAAATCAAATCAAAAATGAAGCATCTGTGGAAAGAGAATAGAGCCAACGTTTCCAGTCTGAATGACCTTTTGGAAGATTTACTGTCATTGTTTTGAAGTGTGGTGACAGTGTCCCCAAAATGGACTGGAAAATGTTCATACCTCATTCACAATCCTTTTTGTGGGTATGTGATGCATACAAAATGATTACTTTGTTTCCTATTTGCAACATTGAATGTTTAACCTGGCAGCAAAGTGCTTTGGAATGTTGTGGGTGGGATTTTTTGGCCCCATTCACCCTGAAACCGGAAAATCCCATCCAAGGTCAATGAATCTTTGCAAGGTCCAGCTTGCCACACTTTCTGTGGTGGGCGGGAAGATAAAATTTCCCCCTTTGTGTTTGTACAATAATCCATGTCTTTCTTTGTACTCATAGATTCATACAGTGTAGGAAGAGGCCATTCAGTCCATCAAGTCTGCACCAAACACAATCCCACCCAGGCCCTATCCACATAACCAATACATTTACCCTAGATAGTCCACCTGACACTAAGGAAGCAATTTAGCATGGACAATCCACCTAAGCCGCACATCTTTGAACTGTGGGAGGAAACCAGAGCACCCAGAGGAATCCCACACAGACAGAGGGAGAATATACAAACTCCATGCAGATACCCAAAGCCGGAATTGAACCTGGGTCTCTGGCACTGTGAGGCAGCAGTGCTAACCAGTGTGCCAATGTGCCGTATTCCTTTACATACTTATTCTGTTCAACTTTGATGATATTTAGTTTTATGGATTTTGAACCTTTACTGTGGAAAATCATTGCGTGAAAAATTATTGGAGAAAAGAGCAGGAGAGTGGGACTAATTGGCTAACTCTTTCAAAGAGGGTGAAATAGCTGCTTTCTATGCTGTACATTTATCTGTTCTATCACTGTTAAATCTCCTAAACAAAAGTGTTCAAGAAAGGATATTTGAACAAAACAAAAAAACGCTGCTATATTTTATTCAAGGGTTGCTTGCAGCAGTTTAATGTTTTAATTAACCTTTAAATGTCAGAGGCTGGGAATTCTGCAGCAAGTAAATTCCCCTAAGCCTGGCCATCATCTACAAGGCACAAGTCAGGAATGCGATGGAATACTCTTCACTTGCCTGGATGGGTGCAGCTCCAATAACACTCAAAAAGCTCAACACCATCCAAGATAAAGTAGCTCACTTGATTGGCATCACACCCACAAACATTCACTCCCTCCACCACCAACGGTCAATAGCAGCAGTGTATGCTATCTACAAGATGCACTGCAGTAACTCACCAAGGCTCCTTTGACTGCAAATCCACAACCTCTATTATTATGTATGCATATGACCCACACTCTTAAAGGGGCAGTAGAACATAGAACATTACAGCTCAGTACAAGCCCTTCGGCCCTCAATGTTGCGCCGACCAATGGAACCAATTTTATGACCAGTGTGCACAGAAAAACTCCTAATTTACATATGTCACGCATCTCCTCCTTTAATCTAAAACTCCCACAACCAAAACTCCCATAACTGAAGAAATGACCTCCTTCTGCATTGTCAGGGTTCTATGTTTTAGACATAGAATGGAAAATATTTATTCAGAGCATTACAAAGTACTACAGTCCTCAACATAAAGTCCATTCAATCAGTTCACATGGAATATACAGGGTGAATTTTTCCCCTGCTGCCCGCCACGGGAATCGTAGCTGATCGTAGCAGATCTTCCAGACCTGAGGGAGAGGGCCGCTGGAAAATCCCACCCAATGAGTTTATCAAGGGGATAGTGATTTCGTATTGGCTGCTTCCTTCCTTCAGGAACAGTTTTCTGAGTCATCTCCAGGGACTTTGGGAGTTGCTGAGTACTTGGGTCTCTCTCAGACGGGCTGAGGGTGGCTGGTGCCACTGATGTTGCTTCCTCTCTTGACTCTGGAACCCTGGACACTCCCCCCCCCGCCACCTCCTCCCAAGTGATGCCTAGATAGTCCTGTTATTTATGGAGTTTCCCATATTTGATCAAAGCAAATTACTGCAGATGCTGGGATCTGAAACCAAAAGAGAAAATGCTGGAAAATCTCAGCAGGTCTGGCAGCATGCGTAAGGAGAGAAAAGAGCTGACATTTTGAGTCTAGGTGACCCTTTGTCAAAACTCTGAGCAATGGAGCCTCCCTTCGGGGTCTGGACAAATGGTTCTACCAAACCATTCATCACTGGGTGATACGGTGTCAACCTCGCATGTCTGATTCTGGGGTGCTCTGTGCACTCAGCGAGATCTTGTGTCACAAAATGGAATTCATTGTCACTGACCCCTTGTTTTGGATGCTACTCCGGATAAATATTTCATCGCATTTGTCCAAGATTGACTGCATTTGTCCCGCGTTGACTTCGCTGACGTGGATTTTATAATGGGCGGCATGGTGGCTCACTGCTTAACACTGCACCCTCACAATGTCAGAGACCCAGGTTCGATTCTGGCCTTGGTCACTGTCTGTGTGGAGTTTGCACATTCTCCTCGTGTTTGTATGAATTTCCTCCGGATGCTCCGGTTTCTTCCCACAGTCCAAAAGACATACAAGTTAGGTTGATTGGCCGTACAAAAAAATTGGCCCTCGTATTAGGGGCATGAAAGGGTAAATGTATGTTTCAGGTTTAAGGGCCTGGGTGGGATTGTGATTGGTATAGACTCAATGGGCCGAATAGCCTCCTTCTGTACTCTAGGGATTCTATGATTCGATATAACCATAACCTCCATCCACGTGGAGTGGGCATTTACTCCCACTAAGAGCATCTGCCCTTCCACTGCCCTGGCAAAGTCAATATGGATTCGCTATCCTGTAAGCTCCATGTATACATCATTCTAATCTTCTGATACTAAGGTGCAATTTAACATGGCCAATCAACCTAACATGCACATCTTTGGATTGTGGGAAGAATTAGTATTCCTTCCCAGCCAACGACTGCAGCCCCAGTCCTCTTGGCGACCACTTCCGTCAACATTTTTGGCCAGCTCCTAGTTAAGTACTACCTACTCCCCCTTGCACAAGGCAGCGGTGATCGGAACACTCCTACCCATTTTCAAGGGGTTGCAACACTTCAAGTCCTTTCTAGCGCCTTCCTGTAAAGTCCACAGCGATTCTTAATTCCCTGCCCCTTCGCTAGAATAAAACGCCAGTAGAATGTGTCAGTGTAAAGCTGCCTTCATCGCCAGTTGTCATGTATGTATGTGTCAAAGTCTGATACAAGGAGAACTTCACAGTAAGCCTCCTAATTTAAACACTGGGGATTTTTTTATTACAGGTGTGCACTGTCCCACACTCAGAACCTACACTGCTTAACCAGGTTCCACTCTGGGAGAAGTTAACCCCACCTCTGGGGTCAGATGATCTATACTCTTAAAGGGCCAGTAACACCTCAAACCCTTAACCAACATATATTACAGCTACAGCCCACGATATGGGCAGAGAGGCACAGGAACATCACCATTCAAATACCACTGTCCAATCCACTCACTTGGAATTATATCAGTCACTCCTCCACTGAATGAAATCCAAGAATTTGCTCCCTAACTGTGGTCGTATTTATACCACAACGGTTCAAGGAGGCAGCCCACCACCACCTTCTCAAGGATAATTTGGGATGGGCAATGAATGCTAGCTTAGTCATCAATGTTGACATCCTATGAAAGAATGAAATGGAAATCATAGAATCCCTACAGTGCAGAAAGAGGTCCTTCGGCCCATCGAGTCTGCACTGAACACAGTCCCACCCAGGCCCTATCCCCATATCCCTACATATTATACCCACTAGTTCCTCTAACCTACACATCTCCGGATACTAAGGGATACAATTTCTTAGCATGGCCAATCAACCTAATCCGCACATCTTTGAACTGTGGGAGGAAACCGGAGCACCCGGAGAAAACCCATGCAGACACAAAGAGAACGTGCAAACTCCACACAGACAGTGACCCGAACCGGGAATTGAATCCAGGACCCCGGAGCTGTGAAGTAGCAGTGCTAACCATTGTGCTACTGTGCTGCCACAAGAATTCCTACAGATTGCAGGGGCAGTATTGGAAATGTTAGCGTGTACTTGATGCACATTCTCCATGACGGATTACTGGACTCTAACCACTTCAGTTCCACTTTCAGTGAGCTGAAAGCAACGCCAAGCAAAAGAACACTATAATAAATGTCAGAAAAGCAGAGATAAAGGAAAACTAAACCATTGATTGCCTCACTGGGATTCTTAAATTGCTTCCAACTCATGAACGTATTGCTGCAGGCTTATTAGCTGGGGTTTCAGGAGGGTATAAAGGCTGTGATGTAAACAGGAATGTAGGTTAATACAGTCCCTTCCTCCAGACTGATTTTTCTAACATATTGTACAAGTTAAAAGTTTAACCCTCAGAAAACTGGAATGATATGAATAAAAGACCTGAACTCAGGATATTCCAAAGTGTTTCTAAGTCAAACAACTACTTTTGAAATGTAGGCCAGAATTTTGCCATCCTGCCCACCACGGGAATCAGAGTGGGTACGGGGCAGACAGTGGGAAGATCCATTGATCTTGGGTGGGATTTTATGGTTTTGAGTTTGACCAGGCCGTAAAATCCCGCCCGTACTCACTGTTGCAATTACTTTCACTTCACAAGCCGCATGGTAATAATGACCATATTTTCCCCCATGATATTAACTGAGGGATGAATGTTGGCCAGGAGACCAAAGAGAACTTTTCCTGCTGTTCCTCAAAATATTATTACCATGGGCTCTGAAAGGGCAGCTGTGACTTTGGTTTAAAGGTGACATAATGGTTAATACTGCTGCTCACAGTGCTAGAGACTATGTTCAATTGCGGCCTTGGATGACTGTGCGGAGCCTGTACGTTCTTCCTGTGTCTGTGTGGGTTTTCTCCAAGTGCTTCAGTTCCCTCACACAATCCGAATGCTGTGTTGGTTAGGTGTATTGGCTGTGCTAAATTGCCCCTTAGTGTCAGGGAGACTGGCAGGGTAAGTACGTAATGTTGTGGGGGTTGGACCTGGGTGGGATTGTGGTCGGTGCAGACTCAATGGGCTGACTGGCCTCCTTCTGCACTGTAGCGATTGTATGAAATTAGCTGTTTTCAGTGGATGGAGACTGGTGAGTTACAACTGGCAGTGGTTTTCTAGGCTAGAGATATGGGCACCGCTGGCAAGGCAAACATTCATGGTCCATCCCTAATTTATTTAACTAAGTGGCTTCCTTTTTAGAGAGTAGTTAAGAGTCAACCACAATGATGATGTGGATTGGAGTCACATATCAGCCAGACTGGGTTTGAATGACAAATTTCCTCCTTAAGGGAGAATTAATGATCTTTTCACTTTCATTTTTACAACAATCATAGAATTTTTCAGCATAGAAGGAGGCCATTCAGTCAATCGTGTCTGCACGAGCTTTTGAAAGAGCTACCCAGCTAGTCCCATTCTCTAGTTCTATCTCTGTAGCCCTCTAAATTTATCACTTTCAAAGTATGTATCCATTTCTCTTTTGAAATCTTCCCATTGTCCACCCTTCACCCACACCAATTCCCATTGCGGGCGGAGCAATAAAATTCCGGCCATTAACTCTGTTTCTCTCTTCATGGATGCTGCCAGACATGCTGAATATTTCCAGAGTTTTAAGTTTGATTTCTAACTGGATTATTAGTCCAGACCCTTGGATTGTCTCATTAGCAATATTAGCCCCATGCAACAGGACTCTACAAATGCTCACTAACCCAGATGTGTGCATAAGGAAGGGTTGGAGTCATAGAGGTTCACAGCATGGAAATAGGCCCTTCAGCCCTACTTGTCCATATTGCCCAGTTTTTACCACTAAGTTAGTCCCAATTGCCCACATCTGACCCTTATCCCTTTATACCCAAAGGGTCACAAGGTCATAGAGGTTTGCAGCAAGGAAATAGGTCCTTCAGCCCAACTTGGCCATGCTGCCTCATTTTTAACCCCTAGTCCCAATTGCCTGCATTTGGCCCATTTTCCTCTCTGGCCATTTTACCCATGTAACTGTCTAAATGCTTTTTAAATGACAAGGTTGTACCCGCCTCTACTACCGCCTGTGACAGCTTTTTCCAGACACTCACCACTCTCTGTGTGAAAAAATTGTCCCTCTTTGTATCCTTTTTGTATCTCTTCCCTCTCATCTTAAACCTACGCCCTCAAGTTTTAGACTCGCCTACCTTTGGGAAAATGTTGACTACCTACCTTATTTATGCCACTCATTATTTTATAGATCTCTATAAAATCACCCCTAAGCCTCCCATGCTCCAGAGAAAAAAGTCCTGGTTTCTCGAGCCTCTCGTTATAAATTAAACTATCAAGTCCCAGTAACATCCTAGTAAATCTTTTCTGCACTCTTTCTAGTTTAATAAAAGTCTTTCGATAATAGGGCAAGCTGAGGGCTGTTGATAATGGTGCAGTTATACTTCATTGTGGGGAAGGGGAATTTAGTCATTGGTACATGTGTAAATGAGGTATGAGCATCAGGGTTGTCAGAGATACTGAAAGATACATATCCCTGCAAAACATCGATTGCCCAGGAGGTGGCATCTGTCTTATGGAATACAAAAACAGGAGCCCACAGAGTAACAAATATAGATTTTAACAAATTCACTCTGTCGATTTTGATTATGGCTATTGTTTGAATGAACTTTACTGCGCCTTGATTTAAAAAGGAACCTTGTTTCATGAGGCATCATAAATTTAAGCTCATGGGGACTTGTGGAAAAACATCTTTACCCAGAGAGTAGTGAGAATGTGAAACTCATCATAAGGAACAGTTTGGATGATTAGCAAAGATGAATTTCGTATCAATGGATTATACAATATTTCTTATGTGTCTCACTTGGGGAAAGAAGGGGGAATGGAATGAAATGTCTCCTCCACGATCTCTTTCAAAATCAAACAAAAGATCAGAACAGGTAATGTGGGATTTTGAGTCTACACTCCACCCTTCAGCCATGACTATCACTGACTAATTCTATCCCAGTCCATCCACTATTCATTGCCAGCTCTGTAGGAATTACTAAAAATCTTCAGGGAATAAAAGCTAATCTCCAGAATGCTAACGTAAGCTACATTGTTAAGACCCAGCCAGGCCAAAGACTCCAAAGTCTTTTATGAAGTTAGCCTTGATCCTAAGTTTTATATTTGATTTTGTTTTAGGGTGAGCATAAGGTGTTTCACTTCGGGTAGATTCAAGTGACCCACTTGGGAGCTTTACTCAAACATGACACAGTATAACCCCTAACGGCTAGCTATCTCTGCTGTTCCAAGTTAAACAACATCCCACAGATATATATCCCTTCTTTAATGCAAAACATGTATATTCAAGTGATGCTGGATTTTCAGCTTTATAGCACCAATGGACAGAAATCCAAACAGCAGTTTTCAGAGAAGGATATATGCTCAAAACAGCCAAACTTCAGAGAAGTAAATCCAATCTTTAGCAATTTTCAACACTGCAGCACTTAAAAACAAAACTCCAACACCAGAAAGAAGGAAAGATTAATGTTCCATCTTTCGGAAAACTAAGGAAATTTAGCATGTCAGCTATGACTTTCATCAACTTTAACAGACGCACCATAGAAAGCATTCTTTCTGGTTGGATCACAGCTTGCTATGGCTCCTGCTCTGCCCAAGACCACAAAGAACTACAAATGATTGTGAATGAAGCCCAATCCATCATGCAAAGCAGCCTCCCATCCATTGGTTCTATCTACACTTCCCTCTGCCTTGACAAAGCAACCAGCATAATTAAGGATGCACGCACCAGACATACTCTCTTTCACCGTCTTCCTTTGGGAAAAAGTACAAAAATCTGAGGTCACATACCAAACAACTCAAGAACAGCTTCTTTCCTGCTGCTGTCAGACTTTTGAATGTATTTACCCTGCATTAAGTTGATCTTTCTCTACACCCTAGCTATGACTGTAACACTACACTCTCTTGTTTCCTTCTCTATGAACAGTATGCTTTGTCTGTATAGCCTGCAAGTAACAATGGTTTTCACTGTATGTTAATACATGTGACAATAATAATTAAACTAAATCAAATCACTTCAAGCTGCTTCTGAAAACAAAATTAAACCTGGAACGCTTTGTGAAAAATATCTGTTCCCAGGCATTGTACGTGATCTGTCAATTATCCCCAAATCAAGCTCCACTCTGCTCAAGAGAAACATTATAACAACAGAATGAAGCATTAGTTCAAATTAAAATCAAGATGATATCAATTATGCTGCTTCAATAATAAGAAACGACACCAGCTACAGATAACACAGTGCCAACAAAATATTCTTCGGAGAAACATGACTAAAATACACTTCTTAAAGGCACAGTATTATCACAATATCCAGGAGCAAAATCACTGGGTGATTAAAAACAAACTGCGTCCAAACATCTTTGTTTTTCAGTTATAATTGTTCATGGGGAAAAGGGTAATTTCCTCAGCTGAGAGAGCTGGGAAAAATGCTCAAGAACACAAAGCTAATTTGGGGAATGGTATCTGGACAATTCCTCTCCAATAAGAACACAAGACAAAGGCATAAAGATTAGAAGCAGCTGTAGGTCTTTAAGCTCCTTCAGCCTGGTCCATCACTAGGTCATAGGTAATCTACTCCAATATACCACTTTCCAGCCCCATTTCCAATACTTTCAGTTAATCAAACTAGTCCCAAAGACTACACTGATCATAAATTGAGCAGATAATCTTGGCTGCACTATCAGTGTGATGCCAAGGCAGTGCTGCGCTCTTTAAGGTATGTATTTTAGTCATGCTGGATAAAGAAATTTCTCCTCACCTCATTTCTAAAAGATTTGCGCCTTATCCCAAACTATGACTACTAGTTCTGGACTCCCCTACCAATGGGAACATTCTTTCTGAATCAACCCTGTCTAACCCTGTTAGAATTTTAGAAGATTCTATGAGATCCCCTCTCACACTTCTAAACTCCAGTGAACATAATCCTAAGCGGCTTAATCTCTCCTCATGTGACTGATCTTCCATTCCAGAAATCAGCCTGGTAAACCTTTGCTGTAGTCCTCAATAGCAAGGACAGCCTTCCTCAATTAAGACACCAAAACTGCCTACAATATTCCACAATACTCCATCCTGACATAGTTAAAATTGGAAGTCTTTCTTTGTTCCAAGAATCCTTAGACACAAAGATCTTGTGGGGCTTCTTTTAAGTCTTCATATAACTGTCTCTAATCCATTCTCATACAAGTGCGTCACTAAATTTAATTCAGTTATGCCCTGAAGGATGATGGAAAACAGGGACTCCTGATTATTCCATTCATTTGATCAAGAAGTGATTTCCTTTTTCACCCAATTTCATAATGTGCCTGTCACAAGGTCAACTTTTATTATATGAACATAAGAAATAGGAGCAGGAGTCGGCCATCCAGCCCCTCGAGCCTGCCCCGCCAATCAATAAGATCATGGCTGATCTGAAGTGGATCAGTTCCACTTTCCCACTTTCTCCCCATAACCCTTAATTCCCTTGTTTATCAGAAATCTATCTAACTGTGACTTAAATATATTCAATGAGGGAGCCTCCACCACTTCAACGGGCAGAGAATCCCAGAGATTCACCACCCTTTGAGTGAAGAAGTTCTTCCTCAATTCTGATCGAAACTCCCCCCCTCTTATTTTGAGGCTGTGCCCTCTAATTCTGCTATCCTTTCTAAGCGGGAAGAATCTCTCCACCTCTATCCTATCTAGCCCCTTCATTATCTTGTAAGTGACAATACCTATTTGCCCTTGAAAAGATGGGGATGAGCCACTCCCTGGACAACTGCAGTGTATATGGTGAAAGGGGTCCCACAGCACTGTTGGAAGATCCAAGATCAAGATTCTGAGATGATGAAGTAACAATTGCTTTATTTCCAAACTGGGATGTGCCTGATCTTTAGATGAACTTGGAGATGATGCTGTTCCCATACACTTGTTGCCACTTGTCCTTTTAGGTGGTAGAGATTGTGGTCACAACTCTACCACATCGCCCACTACAAAATCAGAGAAGGCAAGGTTGTGACAATGGACCGTTGACCTCAGGCAGGAATTTCGAGTCTCATTGAGCGAGGCTGTAAAATCCCACCCTGAAAGTTTGGAAAGTGCTGCTGAAGAAACCTTGGGGAGTTGTTGCAATGCATGTTGTGAGATGTTACTCACTGTAGCCACTGTGCACCAATAGTGGAGGGAGTGGGTGTGTAAATGGATACATTATTGAACGACTGTTAATCACCATTTGTCCTGAATAGTATTGAGATTCTCGAGTGTCGTGGGAGCTCAAATCATAGAATCATAGAATCCTTACAATGCACGAGAAGGCCATTCAGCCCATCAAGTCTACACTGACCACGATCCCACTCAGGCCTATCCCATAACCGCATGCATTCAGCCTAGCTAGACTCTCTGACGCTAAGGATCAATTTAGCAAGGCCAATCCACTTAACTCGCACATCTTTGGGCTGTGGGAGGAAGCCGGAACACCTGGAGGAAACTCACGCAGACACAGGGAGAAGGTGCAAACTCCACACAGACAGCGACCCGAGGCTGGAATCAAACCTGGATCTGAGGCGCTGTGAGGCAGCAGTGCTAACCTCTCTGCCACCATACCACCCTCATGTAGGCAAGTGGAAATATTCCTTCGCACTCCCTACCTCGGGCTTATTGGCAGGGGGGAGGTTCAATTGAAGGGAATTAAATTCTATTCCAAAAAGGAAAAGTACATCAGATAACGGGAAGAATGACACCAGGTGAATTACTCATTCAGAGAGCCAATGCAGACTCAATGGGTCAAATGGCCTCGTTCAATACTGAAACAATTCTGCAATTCTGTGTTTTGGGAGGATTTTGAGACACTTGCCACAGAATACGCACTCTAACCTGCTCGAATAGCGATGGCATTGATGTGGCTGGTCCAGTTGAGTATATGGACAGTGTGGTGACACAACGGTCAGTACTGTTGCCTCACAGCGCCACGGACTTGGGTTCAATCCCAGCCTTGGGTCACTGTCTGTGTAGAGTTTACATGTTCTCCCCGCATCTGCGTGGGTTTCCCCCAGATGCTCCAGTTTCCATCCACAGTCCAAAGATATGTGGGTTAGGTTGATTAGCCATGCTAAAATTGTCCCTTGGTGTCAGGGGGATTAGAATGGTACATAAATGGGGTTACAAGGATTGGGGCTGGGTGGGATTGTGGTCGGTGCAGACTCAATGGGCCGAATGGCCTCCTTCTTCACTGTAGGGATTCTACAATATCCTCACTGGCATGCCAGGGCCGGCATTTCAGAGAGGATAATGGCACTGAACGCCAAGAGGAGGCGGTCAAATTCTCCCTTGTTATTGATTGTCATCACCACCTTTGAAGGCCAGCTTTAGTGATACTGAGACTAGAAACTGCAGGTAATACACAACAGAACAGCCACACTAATGAAGTACAGTTGTTGACGAAGCTGTGATTTCAGTCTTACACATACAATGAGCAGATTTTGAAGAGATCATAATAAGAAGTCATGCTGCTAACAAGACTCATTCATTATTAAAATACATTCAGTTACACTGACAGCAGTTGTCAAAAATTAATGTTCCATTCACTGTGAAATGAAATGTGCACTGTACATTCCCCTTGCAAATTTCAAGGATGGTTTGAAGAAAAATAATGATGATAAGAGTCCTTCACTCCTGATAATACTGTTTCTGTCTACAGTTTGGAACATTGAGTATATTACTTCTTTTATTCCTCTTAATATTGCCCCTGTATACAATGCAACAGAGGACTAGCGGGACAGGAGTAAGGCATTCAGCCCCTTTGCCTGTTCCACTGATCAGTTAGATCTTTGTCTGAACTCTATCTAATGCCACAATCATTAACACCCCTGCCTAACAAAAATGTAGCAATTCAGACCATTCTTTTCTCCTAATATCACTGTCTCTGTGCATTGATACATCATAAATATCCAGCTATACTGAGCAATGATTCCAAAAGGTTCTGAGATGAAATTTCTTCACCCAGAGGCTGGTGAATGTGTGGAATTCACTACCACACAATGTAGTGGAGGCCAAAACATTGTGTGATTTCAAGAAGAAATTAGATATAGCTCTTGGGGCTAAAGGGATCAAGGGATACGGGAGGAAGGAGAGATCAGGATATTGAATTCAATAATCAACTATGATCATAATGAATATCAGAACAGGCTAGAAGGGCTGAATGGCCTGCTCCTGCTTCCAGTTTCTATGTTTCTATGACTGGCTATGGAGTGCATTATGTTCATACTGAGTAGATTCGTGGCATAGGAAGATTTGAGAGAGTCTTATGGTAGTTCATCAATATGGTAGCCTCATCTCCAACGTTGCTAATGGAACTGCTCTCTAGGTTCAAGGGGAAAGCAGAATAGTCCAGCCCTGTTACCAAAGCCATTATCTATCCTGGCCCCTCGACATCGAAGCTATATTTAAGAAAGTCGACCAATGCCTCTACTGTCTCAAGAGGCTAAGGAAATTCGATATGTCCACTATATAACGCTCATTAATATCTACAGATGCACAAATGAAAGCATCCTTTCCAAATGTATCATAGTTTGGTGTAACTCCTACTCCAACCTGTCGACTGCAAGAAACTACAAAGGGTTGTGGATTTGGGACAGTCCATCACACAAACCAATCTCCTTTAAAACAGAGATGAGGAGGAATTTCTTCAGCCATAGGGTGGTAAATCTATGGAACTCACTGTCAAAGAGCACTGTGGAGGCCTCTGTCTGGGGGTGCCACTGTTAAAAAATAAGAGGACGCCCATTTAAGACAGAGATTAGGAGATTTTTTTTTCCCCCAGTGAGGTCTGAGAACTCTCTTCCTCAGAAGGTAGAGGGAGCAGAGTCTTTGAATGTTTTTAAGGCAGAGCTATATAGATTCTTAATGGAGGGGGGGGTGAAAGGTTATTGGGGAGGGGAGCCGAAATGTCAGGTTGAGTTTACAATTAGATCAGTCCTGATCTTATTGAATGGTGAGGAAGGCTCAAGGGACTAAGTGGCCTATTGCTGTTCCTAATTTGTGTGCTTGTACGCTCTCCGGTAATTATCCTCTCGGCTCAGCTGGTGTTCAATTGGTGACTTTCTCACCTCTGGTTCAGTTTTGCGGGCACGCTCCCTTCCCAGAGACTTGAGCACAAGATCTAGATTGATGCCACTGAGGCAGTGCTTCAATATCGGAGGTGCCACCTTTTCACTGAGGCATTAAACCTGCAATACAACATTGTCTACAGATTGAAAGATCTTCATTGACTATCAAGCACTTTTGGGCATGGCGTAGCTGTGGAAGGATGCTTTGTAAATGCGAGTCTTTCTTTCTGTTGGCACTCCAGTGGCATGCTGGCACGTGAGCCAAAGCCAGATACAGGAGTGTTTGAGACAGACACGACAGAGCGATAACACTGGGGCTTGGCTGTCACACTGCATTACTGGGTGAGGGATGAGACTTCTGCCGGCTGCATCTCTCAGCATGCGCCTGAAGATGTGTCACTGATCAGGAGCCAAGAAATGCGAGGACTTCACTCATGGCATTTGCCTATCTGGCGCTGACCTCTGAAGTATTGGCATTGCACCATGCACTGCACATTGGGAAGCCATAAATGATGATTAAATGGTGCGTCTGGATGCTCCAGGCTGGGCCACTTCATGCCTCTTTTTCTCCTTTCAGCGATGTAACAGGAATGTGAGCTCTGCTTGCCACGCAAACATTGGACACCAAATGCTTATAAAACCACCACAGCATCTATTAATTTCCAGGTTCCTCTATCCAGGCTCCACTTGGCCAAATTATTAAAAAGCAATTTTGGACAATATTGCCACCTTCAATCATAGGAAGGCCATTCACATCCTCAGGCCCATGTTAGCCTTCACTGGCTCACAGTAGCAACAGCTTGCACCATCGACCAACAATCGTAGAAACACTACAGTGCAGAAGGAGGCCAATTGGCCCATCACGTTTGAGACAAAAACAATCTCACCCAGGCTCTATTGCTGTAACCCCACATATTGGCCCTGCTAATCCATGGCAAATTAACCTAACCTGCGCATCTTTGGACTGTGGGAAGAAACCGGAGCACCTGGAAAAACCCATGCAGACATGGGGAGAATGTGCAAACTCCACATAGACAGTGATCCAAGCCAGCAATCAAACTCAATTTCCTGGAGTTGTACGGCAGTGGTGCTAATCACTGTGTCACTGTGCCACCCCAAGATGCACTACAGGAATTTGCTGAGACTCCATTGACCTCACCCTCCAAACCTGCAACCTCTATCACACAGAAGAACAAGGGGACAACAGACATATGGGAACATCACTACCATTTGGAAGTCTGTCTCCAAGTCACACTCTGCTCTGATTTGACTTGATTTATTATTGTCACTTGTATTGGGGTACAGTGATAAGTGGGTGACTGGCTGTGTGAAGTTTGCACATTTTCCCCATGTCTACACGGGTTTCTTCCGGGTGCTCCAGTTTTCTTCCACAGTCCGAAAGATGTGCTGGTTAGGTGCACTGGTCATGCTAAATTCTTCCTCAGTGTACCTGAACAGAAGCTGGCAACTAGAGAATTTTCACAGTAACTTAATTGTAGTGTTAGTGTAAGCCTACTTGTACCCTAATAAATGAACTTAAACTTGTGCAGTATACTGATAAAGCATACAGTTCCTTGAGCACACAGGGGAGAAGAAAAGGAGATGATGCAGAGTATGGTGTTGCAGTCATAGCTAGGGTGTAGCAAAAGATCAACTTAATGCAAGGTAGGTCCATTCCAAAATTTGATGGCAGCAGGGTAGAAGTTTTTCTTGAGTCAGTGGGTATGTGACCTCAGATTTCTGTATCCTTTCCCAACAGAAGAATACAGTGGTTGTTTTTTTCACCGTTGCTTGGTCAACCTCCCTTCCCAACAGCAGTGTGGATGTACCTGCATCACATGGAACGCAGCAATTCAAGAAGGCAGCTCACCACCACCTTCTCAAGGACAATTAGGGATGGGCAATAGATATGATAGAGCTGATAGGCAATGCTCACACCCAGTGAAAAAATAAAAATTAATAATGGCTGACCTCTATCTTAACTATGTCCATCTGGGCAACATGGTGGCACAGCGATTAACACTGCTGCCTCTCAGCATCAGGGACCTGGGTTCAATTCCTGCCTTGGATCACCAGCTTCATGGAGTTTGCACTTTCTCCTCGTGTCTGCGTGGGTTTCCTCCAAGTGCTCTGGTTTCCTCCCACCACCGTCCAAAGATGTGCAGGTTAGGTGGATTGGCCATGCTAAATTGCCAATTAGTTTCAGGGAGACTAGCTAAGGTAAATATCTAGGGTTGCTGGGATAGGGCCTGGGTGGGATTGTGCAGACAGTGGGCTGAATGGCCTCCTTCTGCTCTGTAGGTTGATTCTACCTGCACCATGTGGACTGCAGGAATTCAAGAAGGCAGCTTCTCACCACCAAGGGGCAATTAGGGATGGGCAATAAGGCAATGCCCATAATCCTGCAAAAGAATTAAAGTAAGTGATGGCTGACCTCTGTGTTAACTATATCCATCTGCCTTGCTTTTATAAACATTAAGACCCTTCCACAACAGCATCCTGTCAGTCTCAGTTTGTGAATGTTTCTGCTGCTCCCCACCCCCAACAGTTCCAGCCCAACAGCTATCTGAGGGAGAGTTAGCTCCAGATTTTCCCCTCCCTTGTATGAGAAAGTGGAATCAAAGTGCCAGAGAGGAATATAAACAGGATTGTAACTCCACCGTGCTGCTGGGGGCGGGGGGAGGGTGGAAGATTAGCTCTGAAATGTATATTACAACAATCAGTAAATAGAAATGACTGTGGAGTCAGGGGAAAGATGGAAATAATACTGGAAGGGTATGGGCCAGAAGCTGAGCAAATGATCAATAGGTCAGTGCTGAAGGCGACGGTAATATGATGCCAAATTCAGCAAACACTTGCACTGTAACTGACTCGACCGAACATAAGTGGGACTATGAAAAGCCAGCCTCCCAGAGCAGCCCTCCCTCGCTGATTATTACAGACTAGCTGGCAGACAGGATACTGTACACAGAGGGGAGCAGTCTCTCCCCTCATGGACACGTGGATCCTCTCAAATACCTTACCGGCTGTAGATTTTTTGACGGTCTAACTTTTTATTTGCTTCTTGTCGAGATAAAGGGGAATCATGGACAACAGCCTGAGACGTTTGAAGCAGGAATTGGTAAGGTGCATACTGTTTTATTTTGGGAGTTGTGTGTGTGTGTCTTAGAGAGTGTGGGCGATTGATGGAAGTTATCCACACTCTGTGTGTGTGTGTTGAATGAGCCGCTGTTTATATGTCAAATATTTGGGCTGCTGACTCTCCCTGAATCGGAAATGTAATAGATTATGTGGAAGGTATTTCAGCCCTTCCATCTGCCTCTCAGGAGTGAAATTGCATGTGATGTCTACAGCCCTGTAAATATAATTTGTTCTGCAGACTGGTTCAGATGGAAATCAGTGCACTCAGCTCATTATCACGTCCTTTTTGAGGGGAGAGAGAGGCGTGAGTTTAGTTCCCTGTGTATAAATTAACACCTTCTAGGATTCCTTGCCACTTTTTCTTGTGTGTCGTGTTTTATTAGTGTGGTTCCAAAACAGGACCTCCCCTACCATTCGTCTTCCCCGCGAAGGTCAAAGAAACTTGTCCCCCCCTAACTATATAGGGAGCACAAGTCCTATCCTACCGGGAGGTATTGGGGAAAGGAAGGGTCGCTTCAATTCCAAAACAAATCTCTTCCACCAGGACTTTGGAGACCAGGGTTGCAAACAGTGTAAATCTGATTTGTTTTGGATTACACGGAATTCCGGAATTATTTCTCCCTTTGCAATACAATCAGATATTATGCCCATTTCTGTTTCAGCAAATTTAAGTTGCTCCTTTGAACATGCAGGATTTGCACATCCACGTTTTCTGCCGAAAAAAAACACTCGGATTGAAAGCATTGGTGTGGAAATATTTCAATCTCTCTCCGTCTCGCCCGTTTCATTCACCGCTGTTGGCTGCGAACAGCACTCGGTTCACATGAGATAAGCAAACACACACACACACACATTCACACAGACACACACACACAGACACACACACACAGACACAGAGACACAGACAGACATAAAAACACACACATTCACAGAGACACACACACAGACATAAAAACACACACATTCACAGAGACACACACACACAGACATAAAAACACACATTCACAGAGACACAGACAGACATAAAAACACAAACACATTCACAGACACACACATAGACATAAAAACACACACGCACTTTCACACAGACACATACCCATACAAACACACATTCACAGAGACACATACAGACATAAAAACACACACATATTCACAGAATCACGGACAGACATAAAACACAGACACACATTCACAGAGACACACAGACAGACATATAAACACACACATATTCACACACAGAGACACAGACATACAAACAGATACACACAAAAACACACACATACAGACACGCGCACAGAGACATAGGCACACATACACATAGACACCAAAAAAATGATCGCACAAGAAACACAGACAGAGACATAAAAAAATGTTCACACAGAGAGATACACACAGAGACAAGTATAGAAGCACACAGCTACACAAACACACACAAAAATAACATTCACACTGGGAGACAGACACAGACATACACAATAAACACACATTCTCACAGAGACACACAGTGACACAGACATACAAACACAGACACATTCACACAGAGACACACACAGATAGTCACAAACACAGACATACAGACATGCACACAGATTATATAAACACACACAAAAACACTCATTCGCACAGACAGACACACACACAGACACACAAAAACACACATTCACACAGGGAGAGTCACATACCTTGAGAAAGTACATATATTAAGGCATACAAACACATGGATTCCCAGAACACAAACACAAAGACATACAAACAGACACACAAAGACAGTGAAAGACACACATACACGCAGACATATAAATATAAACAGATGCACAAAACATAAAACACACACACACACAAAGTGACACAGACATACAAACACAGGCACAAACACAATGAGGGGCACACATGAAAATACAAACACACACTGAAATATATAACACAAACACACACACACATTCATGCAGCAGAGAGAGACACACAGATAGGGACACATAAAACACACAGACACACAAAAATACAAAAACACACAGCTACACAAACATACCGACACATGAAAAACACGGCCACATGAAAAATGCAGCCACACAATAGCCAGTGTATGAATTAAAACAAAAAAGTTCTATCTAACTCTGATTATATGTTCTTATGTTTAATTCATCTGTTAAAGTAGCCAGACAAAATATGCCAACACTGTTCTTTCAGATTTATCAACTCGTAGTCAAAGCTTTTAGACAGATTTTAATAAACATTTTATTTGATTGATATTGAACCCGACTGACCCCTGTGAAATATTAATGCTTATTAAAGCCTTGTCACTTGCCATGATATTTTGGGTCTAGAAAAAAATACATGAAGCACACCTTGGGGTGATGATTAAAGGGATCAACAAGCAACACCCATCCAACATATGGCCACTGTCTGATGGGCTTGTATTTGCCACCAGATTCCTTGTCAATCAACATTAATAAAACACAGCTCCTTTGAAATGGGCTTTATTCGCCCCACTACAGTGACGGGACTGTCTCTGCGCAGGAAGGAAATGATGTCCTAGACCAGGTATGCTATTGTCAATTAAACAAAAGGTTAAGATTAGAAAGTGACAATGGATTATAAAACGGCCCCGTTCTGCAGTTGTTTAAAAGCAGAGTGAATCTGTGGTTACAATAGTCAAACTCTCATTGGTGTCGAATGTATGAGAGAGTGTGAGATGAACAGCAAGCATTGGAAGACGTTTGGATTTTATTTACATAGATGGCAACACATATTAGAGATGGGAGCATTTAAAATATTTTCGACAGAGTTTCATAACAAATAATTAACTTAATCTGATGTTTTGCTTTCATTTCTAATGGCGATGGAACTGTTTCATTAAAAACTGATTTGTTGACATGTCTGGGGATACATTTCATCCTGGGACTTGCATCAAATTTTGGGCAATTCCAGAGGGAAAATTAGTTGGCAAAGCTCGCTGACGTAGATATCCCTTGACAGCTGAATAGCAATTAAACCACTCGAGTGAGATCTGAAGCAGAGTCAACAGACACAGACCTTTTTCCCAGAAAAAGTCTCAAAGTTTAATTTTTCATCCCGACATTATACCTCTCCCTCAATATCTTGTTAAAAATGTACAGTCCAAATACTTTGGAAAGTCGGATATGGTTGGAATTTTTTTTCGGTAATTATATTGGTATTAATTGTCAGAGTTCTGGGGTGGCACTGTGGCACAATGGTTAGCTCTGCTGTCCCACAGCTCCAAAGACCTGGGTTTGATTCCCAGCTTGGGTCACTGTCTGTGTGGAGTTTGCACATTCTGTCTGTGTGGGTTTCCTCCGGGTGCTCCACTTTCCCCCCACAGTCCAAAGATGTGCAAGTCAGGTGCATTGGCCACGCTAAATTGCCTCTTAGTGTCCTGGGATGCATAGGTTAGAAGATTAGCGGGTAAAGATGTGGGGCCCTGGTGGGATTTTTGCCAGTGCAGACTCAATGGGCCACATGGCCTCCTTCTGCACTGTAGGGTTTCTATGATTCTTTCAGATGCTTTGACTCTGTGGTGGGGATCGTTTAGAGTCATTTATTTAGCTCTGTTAGTGCTGTAGGCAGCTGGATAAATAGAAAATGATTGTTTGTCTCTTGTAGAACTGCTTTGAGAAGAGGAGGGGAAGGTCAGTGTTGGGAAGGGGCAAATAAAGCATGTGAATGTCTTGTGCGAATGATGTGTGTTTTCATTAGTAGATGGGAATGCTTTCAATGTATTCTGCTGCTGTAATGCTGCGGTGCTAATTGCATACAATGTGCATTGACAGCAATCTATGAAGGAGGCTGGAGATGGGCTGCAGGACCAGATGAATTGTATGATGGGCGCCCTCCAGGAGCTGAAACTTCTCCAAGTGCAGACAGCTTTGGAACAGTTGGAGATCTCAGGACTCCAGAGCCAAGCTTCATCCATCACTAACAACCAGCAACGGTCGAGGGCCGCAAAGGACGAGCCCAAGAGCAGTGAGGCCTGGCCAGGTGCCAGGAAAATCTACAAATCCGGCAGCGGCAAACTCCAAGCATCGAGTCCCAGCAGCTTCCCAGGGCAAGCTGAGAAACCCAGGGCCTTATGGTCAGGAGAATATCTAAAGGAGAGTCCTTGTGAAGAGATGCAGTCATCTGCACCGTTATCCATGTCTCTCGGTCACCTCAAGGAAGCTCCACTCTCAGCTCCACCCAGGCTGGAGTCGAACAAACAGACCCAGGCAGTTACCCCACCCGAGGTGCACAAACTCCCTACAGCAAGCAAGTCAGCCAGTAAGACAAGACAAGATTGCCACGCCTCAGATGACTGGACCTCCTCCCTCCTCTCACAGAGTCGAAACAGACAGCCCCTCATTTTGGGAGACAACATCTTTGCAGACTTGGTGGGCAATTGGTTGGACTTGCCGGAGATGGAGAAGAAGCCCCACCCTGCCTCCTTGGACGGAAGAAGTCACCATGACCACGTCCCCATGCTCAGCAGGTCTCAGGAATTCCAGAAAAAGTTGAACCTCACCGCCAACATCTTTAAGAAGTTGCTGAGAAGTGTGCGGCCTGACAGAAACAAACTGGCGAAGGAGAAGTGTGGCCAGGTGCCGATGGGTAACCCAGGAGATGCTATCTCCAAGAGAACCACCAAGGGACCCAAGCAGAAAGTGACTTTTTACTTTGCACTGCGGGGGAGCAACACCCAGAATAGCAAGGTTCCCGACGGATGTGGGGGCCATTGCACCTCACTATTGGATGAAAAGAATCTGAGATCCAACAACTGCACAAATAAACTGGTCCAAGCAGTGACTGAGACACCGTTTGACTATAACACTGTGGTTTGGGTCTGATTTCAAATGCGGATATCTTGAAAGTAAATGAATTGCACTTAATTTCCTTTACATCCTTCAGAGGCCCCAATGGGATCAATATTGTTTACAGTCCTTTTCATTTCAAATTCTTCGTTTTTCAGTTTTTGGACGTCAAGATGATTTAAAGGGGCATTGCCAGGTGAAACACATTCAAACCTCTTTCCCTCTGTTTGCTTCATTTTACGTTAAGACAACCTGAGTTGACATGTTCCCGTTGTCTCCTTGCTCCCCTCTTTAAAGGAGTTGACTGTTTCTGGGTTGCAGTTCCTGGAAGCTCTCCAGTTTCTGATCTATTTATTCTTAACTTACCCGGGTTCCACTGAGGGTCAGCTGGATGTCTGGACCCTGAAATCTGGTTGTTTGCCATGTCTTGACCATGCTCTCGGGCTGATGGATTACCCAGCCTGAAGCACTTGGATAATGATCTGGTCACTGATTGTTACCCTCCTTAGATATATTGAAGGCAAATAGAATGCATGCCACCTCATGCCCCCAGCTGAGATCAGACTAGATTAGGATATTAAACCTTCCTGGATTGTGTTACTCATTATCACAAAGAGTAGCAAATGGGTCATCAGTGGGATCTAGGACCCCTCACAGAATCCCTACAGTGCATAACGAGGCCATTCGGCCCAGCGACAACAATCCCACCCAGGCCCTCTCCCCGTAATCCCATGTATTTATCCTACTGATCTCCCTGACACAATTTAGCATGGCCAATCCACCTAACCTGCACATCTTTGGAGTGTGAGAGGAAACCAGAGCACCCAGAGTAAACCCACGCAGACGTGGGGAGAATGTGCCAACTGCACATAGGCAGTCACCCAAGGCCGGAATTGAAGCCGGCACCCTGACACTGTGAGGCAGCAGTGCTAGCCCTCTTGTTGCTATTTGCCTGTGTTTAAGAAAATTAATTTTGTTCTTAGCCTGTAAGCTCTAATTGACACCTCAAACCTATATTTGTCACAACAAGATGAGTGGACATTTTCCTAATGCTGTAAAGATGATAGCACAGCTTCACCAGATGAATGTGAATATGATGTGTTCTGTGAATGAGTGGGATGAAGCCTCAGGATTTTGTCTGTATTTAGAAACTGATTTGATTGTTAATACCTAGATGTGGTAGAATAAGGAGATGTTACAGATATTACTCACAGTTCTTCCAAGAATTAGAGTGTTCTATATAGAGAAGAACACACAGTTAGGAGATTAATAAATGTTGACAGTGTCTACATTGAAACATGACTGGCTGGTTTTTAAGACTTTTTGCTCTTGAGGATAATGTGATTTTTTTTATTACCTCATGATATTTTTAGAAATATTTTCTTTCCTGCGTTTAATGGTCTATATTGGCTTCGAGCTCAATAGCAACTGATTATCTTTTAAATTCTCACCTTCGTGTTCAATTCCCTCAATGACCCCTTACTTTTCTCGCCCTATAACTCTCCAAGATCTCTGTTTTCATCTAATTCTGTTTTCTTTCTCACCCTCAATTTTCCCCCATATCATAAAATCCAGAAGGAACCATTTGGCCCATCAAGTCTGCACCTTGTTCCCATAACCCCATGTATTTACCTTAGCTAGTCCCCCCCCCTCCCCCCGACATGAAGGGACAATTCAGCATGGTCAACCTGCTTAACCCGCGCATCTTTGGAGCACCCAGAGGAAACCCACACAGGCATGAGTAGAACATGCAAACTCCACTTGGACTACAATCCGAGGCCGGAATCGAACCCGGATCCCTGGCGCTGTGAGGCAGCAATGCTAACCACTCTGCTGCCCCGAATTTTTTTACTTTCAGACACCTTCAGCTGTTGTTTCCATTAGTAGGAAGAATTAGAACCAGTGGGCACAACCTCAGGCTAAAGGGATGATCCTTTAAAACAGAGATGAGAAGGAATTTCTTCAGCCAGAGAATGGGGAATCTGTGGAACTCTTTGCTGCAGAAGGCTGTGGAGGTCAGGTCATTGGATGTCTTTGAGACAGAGATAGATCAGTTCTTGATTAATAAGGAGCTCAAGGGTTATGGGGAGAAGGTAGGGGAATGAAGATGAGAAAAAAAGCAGCCATAATTGAAAGGTGGAGCAGACTCGATGGGCCAAGTGGCCTAATTCTGCTCCTATTTCTTATGGTTTTATTCCTTGCTGTCTTTCCCCTTTTAAGATATTTATTTAAATTGACCTCTCTAATCTCCTGTCCTAACATCTCCTCCTATGATCTAATGTCAGTTTTTTACCCCCTGATTATGTTCTTGGGACATTTCGCTGTGTAAAAGGCAAGTTGTTGAAATTCAGATGCAAAGCTCACTGATCCCTCTGCCCTGATATGTGTGACCTTGCAAACTGCTCTGTGCTCGAAACAGCAGGTAACAAAAATCCACACTAAGATCACTCTGAGGACTATAAATAAGTTGTAACGCTTGCGGTCCAGGAAGTGGAACTGACTCTGAAATCCTTTCCACAACTAAAATCGCAAAGGAGCCGGGAGAGAAATCAGATGAGATTGAGAGAAGAGAAAGCTGTAAAATGAGACAAATCCAAACATACGAGAGAGAAGCTGGGATTTATTTTCCTTGGAGCAGAGGAGTTTAGGAGGAGATAAAATGATGTTATTGAAAAGTATGAAGGGTTTTGGTAATGTAGATTAGAAGAAACTGTTTCCACAATTAACAAGGTCAATAACCCAAGATTAGTAATAGTTTTCAGAGAGAATTAGATACATACTTGAAATGAAATGTGCAGAATGAAAAAACAAGTTTAGTAGGACTAATTGGATAGCTTTCCAAAGAGATGGCACAGATACAATGGGCTGAATAGCCTACTGAAAGTTTAAAGTTTATTTGTTAGTCTCACAAGTAAGCTTACATTAACATCGCAATGAAGTTACTGTGAAAATCCCCTAGTCGCCACACTCCGGCACCTGTTCGGGTACACTGAGGGAGAATTTAGCATGGCCAATGCACTCTAATCAGCACGTCTGTCAGATGGTGAGAGGAAACCGGAGCATTCAGAAGAAACCCATGCAGATACTGGAAAAATGTACAAACTTCACACAGACAGTGACCCGAGGCTGGAATCGAACTTGGGTCCCTGCTGCTGTGAGCAGTATCACTCACAGTGCCACTGTGCTGCCTACCTCTGAAACTAATAAAAGAAGATAAAATTTTATTTCCATTTATTTCATTGATTAATTGTTCCATCAACGTTTTCTCCCACTTTTCATTTTTTTCCCCTCACCGCAGTTTCCCCCCCAATGTCCCCCAGGCCTTTCCATGGGCCATCTATTACCTGTCCCAGGTTGTCCTTTGATACACTGTGTACCTTCTGAACTCTTAATGTATTGCAATCAGTGCTTTTCTTTAGCCACATTCACCATCCTTTATGTTCCCTTTAGAAACATAGAAACCCCACAGTAGAAGGAGGCTATTTGGCCCATCGAGTGTGCACCGACAACAATCCCACCTGGGCCCCATCCCCCTAATCCCACATATTTACCCCTCTAACTTACATATCCCGGGACACTAAGGGGCAATTTAGCACGGCCAATGCACCTAACCAGTATATTTTTGGAAGAGAGTGAGTCAGAGAGGCAATTCTACGTAAGTTATTTGATAATAAGTAATTGCCCAAGGGTGTGCATTAAGTCAGAATTATTGAAGTGCAGAAATCTGAGAGTGTAAGATTGAAAGAGGCTAAAGAGAGTCATGGAGGAATTAAGAACTATAGAATTGCTACTTCTTTGTCCATGAAATCTTTGTTAACCTCTGCCTCCAGTTATCACTAAGCCTCTCTCCAGCCGCTACTTCTCCAGCTCCCCCTCCCCACAACAACAGCATAAATCTCAGCCTATTTCCCTTCCCCTTTAGCTCTGATGAAGAGTCACCAAGACTCAAAGCGTTGGGCAGGATTCCCCTTCCTCCACCGTATGGTGTGTTCTGTGATGGTGGGAGGTGCCAGCAGGATATTATGGTTCCACCATTGTCAACAAGGTTTCTTGTTGAACTCTCCCCTTGCCACCAGGAAATTTGCGGTTTGGGTGCATGGTTGGCTGCCCCGAAAGATCCTGCCGGCCTAAATACCAGCAATATTTAGCTGTTAGCTCTGTTCCCTCCCCACAGATACTGTCAGACCTGCTGAGGTTTTCCGGCATATTCTATTTCCACTCCTCTCTCACCAATATTTTTAACTCTCCCTTCTGAAGGGAAATTAGGGATGGGCAATAAATACTGACCTTGCCAAACGTGCTGATATCATGTGAGCAAACATTTTGTTTAAATAAGTAGAATGAAAATGGGAAAAAGAACATTTCTATTTAACGCTGCTATGCTTTTTCTCCCAGAGTTGTTCATCTCAGTGTCTGAACATTAACCTCAATTCCAGGAGACTGCGGGGTCTTCCTAGAGGAACGGGAACTCTATCTGAGCCTCGCCGTAAAGCTCCATTATTGTAAAAGCTTTGGGTTCTCGGTGGCATGACCCTCCACAACATTGCGGAAATGTGAAGAATAAACGGCCTCTCGCCTGAAGCGACGTTGCGTTTGCAAAGGGCACGCTGAAATCTAAATTCCAGCAACCTGTCCCTCTCGATTTACATCAGTCACCAGAGCGCACAGCTGCTGGGAATAATTCGAGCCGAGTCCCTCACACGCACTCCAGCTGGCCCCACAGCAGTGTTCAAACCACTGACCCCAAAACCATTGGGTGCAGAGTGAGAATGAGCTCAAACTGACCCTGACAAGGATGTGTTCCCGACCTCCTGCCTCTGACTGTCTCACCTGGTCACAGAGTGTCTCCTCCCCCTCCCCACACCCCATCCCCCACCCCCTCCCCATTTTCATTATTTCCTGTGTCTAAGGCACAAACATTTTCAAAGAACATGTCATCATTTTAACACCTCCTGCCCATTCATTTCTTCTTATTCACCACCCGCGCCCCCCAATCCCATCCCAGAGATCGATTTCATTCCTGGAACATCCAAAGCAATTCCGGAGCATTGGCAGCCCTAGTTGTAGGGAAATTGTTGCCTGGATTGCAATGGGTAAGTGGCGGGTGGGGAATTGTCTGGGCTGAAATGAGGGGGGGGGGTGCCGATGTTGTCTGAGTTGCAATGAGGGGGGAGGATGTTGCTTTAGATGTTGCTGTAGGTGAGGTGAGGGGGCGTGTGTGTGGTCTGGGCCACAGTGGGTGGGACAGGGCTGCAGTGAGGGGGGTGGGGTGTGTCACTGTGGCTTGGACTGCAGTGAGTGCAGGGGGTGGTGGGTGCTTGTCTGAGTTCAAGGAGGTAAGGGTGGAGTGAGTGTGGACTGCAGTGAGGTAGGGGAGCGAGGGTGGAATGAAATGTGTGTTGCTTTTTGTGGTCCTGGATTCAAATGTGACCTGCTCAGAGGGATTCCAGCCACCCATTGACCCAAGAGCCAGATTAAGGATTCTCGGAGGGCTGGACAACAGGAAATTTGAGAAGTCTGAGGAAGGAGGCGGGGAGTGACCCTGATCGATCCTCCGGCTCCCAGCCCCTCTCCCCAACAACATTCAAATATAACTGTGTCGGGAACTGCAATGAAAGAATTAAGTTAGACACCGCATTGATAAGGAAGCAGATTATTGCAGAATGCAATTGTAGGTGTTAATCACGGGTCACAGATGCCTCGGGTCAAAGAGTAATGGGGTCAAAGTGCTTTGCAATCACTTTTTGAAGCGTCGTCGCTGTTATAATTTAACAAAGCGAGTAATTTACACACCGCAATGTCTCACAAATGTGAGAATGAGCAGCCTAACTGTTTTTCACTGATGCTGGTTGAAGTATGAATGTTGGCTGGGACGTGAACCCCCCACTATATTCTTCCAAATCATGGCCTGAGATGATTATGTCCATCTCTTGGAGCCTCGGTTCGAATCTGCATTGAAAGATGACACTTCTGACAGTGCAGCACTCCCTCAGCACTCCCGCTGTGAGTGTCAGTCTGCAACATGTGCTCAGGTCTCGGGAGCCAAAACTGTGCCCTTCGGAATCAACGGTGAGCATGCTGCCCAGTGACATTCAAAACACTATATGTGCAATGTTGGCAGGCAGATTTAGGCAGCCCTGTACAATCAGACTATATAAAACTTTAGTGAGTCACTCATGCAGACTGAGACAGTCCTTTCACTGATAGGCTGTGTGTGTTTCAGTCAGTAAGTTGATCTGACCGCTGCCTGTGGGCCTCACAAGCCTCTCCAATTCCAGAGGCCCAGCTGTCCAACCGACTCACATTCCTCTCCTGAAGAAGTTCGGGCGGGGAAACCAACCAAGATCTTCCCGTGGGAACCCAATCTCTGGGATCAGGAACACTGACAGCTGGCTGACGCTGTAGCTACAACTTTCATTCCACAGAATATCTGCCGCCTCCTCGTTCTCCAAACTCCTCATCCAATATGGAGAAAAATCAGATCACCCGAGAATTACGAGACTGTTTGCGGCAACTTACTGGGTGCCAATTTGCTGTCGCATTTCCTACATCATAGCTCCAAGAAGAAGTTCATTGGCTGTAAAACACTTTGCAGTAAGGAGAGGTGTTATAGAAATGAAGTCTTTCCTACCAGAATAAAAATTGATGCCTTGTAAAGTGTAGTAACTCCATGGAAGCAAAAGTCCCATCACCAAGTTACTTTATTTACATCTGTACACAGTCAGCTCTCCAGCTGCTCCCTGCTGAATGCAGGCTGGGAGTCTGACACACCTGCTTTAAATAGGGAGCAAGAGGCTCCCTGATTTAACCACCAATTAAGACTCATCAAGGAGTTCTTTTCATACTAAAGTTTATTTATTAGTCACAAGTAAGGCTTACATTAACACTGCAATGAAGTTACTGTCTGGGTCAATGCAGCTAACCAGCACGTCTTTCAGAATGTGGGAGGAAACCGGAACATCCGGAAGAAACCCACACAGACACAGGGAGAAGGTGCAGATTCCTTATATACAGTCAACCAAGTGGGAAATCAAACCTGGGCCCCTGGCGCTGTGAAGCAGGAGTACTTACCACCATGCCCTGAATGCAGGAGGAGTGATGGATGGGTGGGGAGGGGTGTGGGGCGGGATGGTCTGTTGCTGCTGGAAGACACATTAATGGAGATTTTTTCTTCCCAAGAGGGTGGAACAGAAGAGCAATCTATCTTGGGTTACATTTTCTTTCATGCATTACCAAAGGAGTGCTGCAACATCGGGGGGGTGCTGTCTTTCCGATGAGGTTTTAAATCCCTCTCAGGTAAAAGATTCCAAAGCAGCTATTTTGAGGAAGAGCTCTCCTCAGTGTCCCCGTAAATATCTATCTAGTCAATCGTCTGGTTGTTGCGTGGGGAGCTTGCTGTGTGTAAATCGGCTGCTGCCATATTTCATTGCAGCGGGAGTCCACTTTGAAAGCACATCATTGGCTGTGAATCATTTTGGAAATTATTCCCCTGCTTGTCAATGGAAATGAAAGTCCAGGGTAATGTTTCCAAGGTAAATATGTGTATGCCTTTCTCCAGGCATTAGATGAAGGAAGATGAGGTTAGTTGGCCTTACCACAGTTTCCTATCACGGAATGACAACATTACAGCGTGACAGAATGGTCTCTGTGCTTCTGGTGAAGGCTGTGGCATTTAACACAAGAGGACCTAAAAGATTTTTCTAGAAAAATCTTTACACCTTCTGCAAACCTTTGCTGTCCGAATTCCTGATTTTCACTGTTATAATTCAGGTCAAAAACTCCAAAGTAGGCGGCCCAGTGGTTAACACTAATGCCTCACAGCGCCAGGAATCTGGGTTCAATTCTGGCCTTGAGTAATTGTGTATGTGGAGTTTGCACCTTCTCCCCGTGTCTGTATGGGTTTCTTCTGGGTGCTCTGGTTTCCTCCCACACTCCAAAGATGTGTGGATTAGGCTGGATTGGTCTTGCTAAATTGTCTCTCAGTGTCAAGAAGATTAGAGGGGGTAAGTATGTAGGGTTACAGGGATAGGGCCTGGGTGGGACTGTTGTCAGTGCAGGCTTGATGGGCCGAATGGTCTCCTCTTCATTGTAGGGATTCTACGATTCTATGATCCTGCCTGGATCATAGGTTTTACACTTTGAATTTGACTGGGATGAGCATGAGATGCTTCACTTCAGGTTATGATTCAACTGACTCACTAGGGAGCTTTCATCAAACAAAGTTTATTTAAGAATAACACATACGGAAAGAAAATTGACTTTTACCAATTACTAACAAAAAAAATCATTAAATTGTACAATTATTAACAGTAAAACATCATTCCAACCAAACACATCCCATGAATCAAACCCTTGCCACACACTTAACACAGCAAATACGAATATTCATGTGATACTGAGTTTAGTCCTTTGGGTGGAAAATTGAAACTCTGACTTCCCAGTCTTGTAACTTCTAGCAGCCCTCTTGATAGACACTTAAAACAGCTTGAAATCAGAACAGCTTTTCAAAATGTCAGGGAAAGAGAGAGAGAAGGGTTTTGGTTGCTAATGAGCAACCCACCAATAGCAGAATTTTCACTCCAGGAGGCCTGTTTCCAACTAACCAGCAGAATCTATAATACCTGAGAGAGAGAGAGAGAAACACCACTTTCAGTCTGATGTCCATACCCTTCTAAACTAAAACTGAAAATGAACCCTCAGATTTCTCTGGGAAGGAAACAATTGAACTTGACTTGGCAATCCATCTTTCCCCTCACAATGCAGGGTCATAAAAGATTTTAAAAAGTACCTGAGGCCCAGAGTAAAAATAAACAAAACTCCATTTAAACCATTGAAGAAACAAGAAAAGGACCTCTAACAGACAGCTCGGCAACAATGAAGAAAAGACTGAAGCTGCAGAGAAACTACAGAGAATATGATTTAAAAAATACATTTCTTAAAAGTACACTAATATCACAGCACCAAGGCCCATGTTGATAGACAGGTAGTATTGAGGAAGCAGGGGGGCTGCAGAAGGACGTGGACAGGTTAGGAGAGTGGGCAAAGAATTGGGAGATGGAATACAATGTAGAAAAGCGTGAGGTCATTCATTTTGAAAAAAGAATGGAGACACAGACTATTTTCTAAATGGGGAAATACTTAGGAAATCAGAAACACAGAGACTTGGGAGCCATTGTTCAAAATTCTCTTAAGGTTAAAATGCCGGTTCAGTCAGCAGTTAGGAAGACAAATGCAATGTTAGCACTCGTGTTGAGAGGGCTAGAATACAAGAACGGGGATGTACTTCTGAGGCTGTATAAGGCTCTGGTCAGATCCCATTTGGAATATTGTGAGCAGTTTTGGGTTCCATATCTAAGGAAGGATGTGCTGGTCTTGGGAAGGGTCCAGAAGAGGTTCACAAGAATGATCCCTGGAATGAAGAGCTTGTCGTATGAAGGATGGTTGAGGACTCTGGGACTTTACTTGTTGGAGTTTAGAAGGATGAGGGGAAATCTTATTGAAACTTACAGGATACTATGAAGCCTGGATAGAGTGAACATGGAGAGGATGTTTCCTCTAGTAGGAAAAGCTAGAACCAGAGGGTACAACCTCAGGCTAAAGAGACAATCATTTAAAACAGAGATGAATTTCTTCAGCCAGAGAGTGGTGAATTTGTGGAACTCTTTGCTGCAGAAGGCTGTGGAGGCCAGGTCACTGAGTGTCTTTAAGACTGGGATAGATAGGTCCTTGATTAATAAAAGGATCATGGTTTATGGAGAAAAGTCAGGAGAATGGAGATGAAAAAAATCAGCCATGATCAAATGCAGAGCAGGGACGATGGGCCGAGTGGCCTAATTCTGCTCCTATATCTTATGGTCTTATTCATCCATGAGCCTCTACAACCGTTGACCTTTACTGCTCAATCTGGTATTTTAAATTCTCATCCAGATTTTTCCATTGCCTCACTGCTGTCTGTCCTTATTACACTCTCCAGCCCTACAACCTTCTGTGATCTCTGCTCTGCTCCAATATGTTCTCCTGACCATCCCTAATCTCCACCCTTCCATCATCAGCCTTCCCGTTGGCTGCCTCTGCCACTAGCTCTGAAATTCTCTCCCTAAACTGCTCCAGCTCTCTCCCTCTGCCTCCTTTAAGATGCTCCTTACAACCTGCATCATTAGCAGGTTTTTGGTTATCTGTCCTCATATCATTTTATGTGCTTTAAAGTCAGTTTTATTTTGGGAATTTTATTGTGAAGTATCATGGAATGCTTTACCATGTTAAAGTCACTATATCAATACAAGTAACGGCTAACGCCTGGTGTTTTAGAAATCAAGAACATCCCACATTCAATATGCGAGGCAATGGCCTCGTGGTATCATCACTAGGATAGTAATCCACAAACTCAACTAATGCTCTGGGGACCCGGGTTTGAGTCCCGGCACAGCAGATGATGAAAATTGAATTCAATAAAGAAAAATCCGGAATTAAAATCTGATCACCATGAAAATATTGTCAAAGGAAATCTGCTGTCCTTACCTGGTCTGGCCTACATGTGATTCCAGAGTCACAGCAATGTGTTTGACTCTTAGCTGCCCTCTAAAATGGTCTAGTAAGCCATTGAATTCAACGGCAATTACAGATGGGCAATAAATGCATCAACAACAACAGCCATTAAAGAATAAAAAACAGTTCTAGCTCCCTCTCAGGAAAGCCAGTTGGCCTCAGTGCCCTGGGGAGGAATCACGTGAGCGGGTATTGGATGTCACAAGGATTGACCTGTGAGCTGCAAAGGGCTTTCACTGATCAATAAATTGCCAAACCTCATTGTCGCTAAGGTCATCAGGTTGTGGACAAAGTGCCGTCTTTTCGAATATACAGAATTGACGAACGGGAAGGGATCAGCTTGTTCGTTTAGACTGTTCCCACAAACCATGATGGCAGCCGCATCATGATAAACCTTCCCCCTACCTCTAATCCCTCAGCTCTGAAAACCCCTGGTCTTAGAGGACCAGAACAAGGGAAAAAAATTCAATCAGAGAAGGTTAGTGAGTAAAACCACAGAATCCCTACAGTTCAGAAGGAGGTCATTTGGCCCATCAAGTCTGCACTGACTCTCCAAAAGAGCATCTTACTCAGGTCCTATCCTCATGTATTTACCCTGCTACTCCCTTTACACAATTTTGGACCTTAAGTGACAGTTTAGCATGGCCAAGCCACTTAACCTGCGCACCTTTGGACTGTGGGAGGAAACCAGAGCAAACCCACGCAGACACAGGGAGAATGTGCAAACTCCACCCAAGGCCAGAATTAAACCTGAGTCCCTAGTGCTGTGAGGTAGCAGCGTTAGCCTCTGCGCCACCGCGCTGAGTAGCTGAAGAAAAAGTGGATTTAAATAGAATTCACACCTTTATAATGAATATCATAGCAAGGTGTGTAACAGCAGTCTGAGTCAGCACCAAAACCAGGTCTCTAATCAAGGATCACTCCATCCAAAAGATCCGATATTGCAATACTTTTAAAGCAGAGTTTGCTCTGCGACCTCAGGCTTGCGTGCAGAAATAGAAGACAGAGTTTTTAAAACACTACACAGCTGTACAAATCCAGCGTGAGCTGAAGTTATTTTCATCGGATGGCTGTTTTGATCTTGATACAGAGTAATACATATTTATCAAAAAAAGGTAACATGAATCTTTCCTGTGAATTCCGAGCCTCAGTAACTGCAGGAAGCTAAAATAATCGGCAGTGCATTTGCTACAAAGGAGAGATGGAATTCCTTATATCCCCTGCCTGATAATTCAGAGCTGTCAGGGCCCAGTCATTAACCACCCAATTAATATTACAGTGACACCATGGTAATTATTTGTTTTTAATGGAATGAGTGGCAGAATCAGAAGGGGGTTTCCCAAGAGGGCAGTAACCCGGGTAATGTCACTCCAGCTAAAGGCACAGCCAGGCTGCTGATTATAGGAGCCTCACGCCAAGCCTTGTTAAAGCGCTGAGCTTTCAACTCCTGCTTCTCACAATTACTGAAACAAAAGCAGCAATATGTTTTCTCTCGCCTAACCCAGACACACCGACACACACCCACACAGACAGACACATACATATACATAGAGACATACACACACTCACATGTCCACACCAATGTACACATATAAACAAAGACATACCCACACACACACACACACACACACACACACTCACACAAGCACACAGACATACAGATAAACAGTAACATACACACAGACAGATACATGCATGCATGCCCACATTCACACAGACACACACACACGCCCACATACATATATGTCCACACCCACGCACACATATAAACAGAGATATACTCACAGGCAGATACACACACACACATACACACACACACACAGACATACTCACAGACAGAATCACCCACACACATACGCTGACACCGATACATACATACAAGTATAGACACATGCATAGACAGACACACGCAGTCTGATGACACACACACTCACATAGACACACCAAAACACATGTCCACACATACACACAGAGAGACTCGCACAAGACACACCCATACAGATACACAGGCACACATCCACACCCCCACCAACAACCCCCCCCAAAACACACACACACACACACACACACACACACACACACCACACACACACACACACACACACACACACACACACACACACACACACACACACAGTTACATGCTCACACAAAACACATATACACACACACACATAGCATTATTCCAAAGATCAGTCCCTAATTTGTGAAATTTTCTTATTTGGAACTGTGGATTTTTGCCAGTGTTTTAGGGATTCCATGTAATCATTTTTTAAAAATCTGTGACAGTGGTATTTATTATACTGAGAGTGTTGTGCAACTGACAACCCAGAGGCCTGGATTTCTAATTGTTCAAATCCCTCTGAAGCAGCTGGAGAATTTACATTCAGTTCATTAAACACATCTGGGAGAAGATGTTAGTATCAGCAATGATGTCCATCAACCAATGGATTCTTATAAAACACCTGCATATCCTTTAGGGAAGGAAATTTGCCCTTACCCCATGAATGATCATAGAATCCCTTCAGTGTAGAAGGAGGCCATTCAGCCCATTGAGCCTGCACCGAATCTTCAACAAAGCATGTGTCCCAGGCGCCATTCCCATTACCCCATTCATTTACATACAAATCCTTCTAAATTACACACCTTTGGACACTATTGGGCAATTGAGGGAAAATGGTGGAAAATCTCAGCAGGTCTGGCAGCATCTGTAAGGAGAGAAAAGAGCTGATGTTTCAAGTCCAGGTGACCATAGCGAGCTTTGACAAAGGGTCATCTGGACTTGAAATGTCAGTTCTTTTCTCTCCTTACAGATGCTGCCAGACCGGCTGAGATTTTCCACCATTTTCCCTTTTTGTTTCAGATTCCAGCATCCACAATAATTTGCTTTTGTTAAGGAGCAATTTAGCGTGGCCAATCCACTTAATACATGTATCTTTGCCGGAATTGAACCCAGGCCCTGTGAGGCAGCAGTGCTAACCACCGGGCCACTGTGCTGCGCTAACAATAAAATTACTGATATGATATTCCACTGCCCCAAAAATATTTCCAACCATCATAAGAACTAGTCTCCTGACTTGTAATTGCTACTCTTAGTTGTGGCAATTGAGTGGTCAACATTGTCCAGAAAGAATGGTATGATTTTGGAATGCAACATGACTTGAATTGCATGTCCACACTTCCCAAATAGTGAACAAGTACACTGCACTAAAAGACTGTTGCTATGACCAGTCCCTGGGTAATGTACCCCAGTTTGTTATGATTCTGAATGAGATACCTCCCAAATTGTCACACTGCTAGGTAAGGAGAGATGAACTGTGTCCACTTCTTTTTTCAGCTGGTCTTCAGCTGGTCACCACAAAATTAATTTAAGCAGGATCCTCTCCCTCGCCATGGAGCAGTTAACCACAAAACAGAAGGGGCACTTTTATGGATTACTCCTTTTTTTCAACCAAACCAAAGCTTCAGGGCAACAGTTCCCTGCTTCCTTCCAAATGGAAATGTTTTGACCAAACAGAGTCGACCGGCCTGGTTTGCATTTAAGGAATAACTTGGCAGTTAACTGTCCCCTGGTGTATTCTCCGTGAGAATGCCCCCTACCAATCAGAGTTCACTTGCCAACCATTCAGCCCTCTCTTTTCTCATGCAGCATGGATTGTTGTTCCCTTCACAACTGATATTCTTGAAGATATGCAAGATGGGAAGCTTCAACAACAAGTCCCATTCCAGCAATACTCACGTTCCATACGACTAAGTGGCTAAGTAGTGTCACCCCACTGTTATGTAGGAAACATGGCTGTCGAAATCCCATAAATAGCAAAAAAAGATAACTGAGCAACTCACCTGAATAAGGGGTGAAAATTGGATACTGGGGAGAATTCCCCTGTTTTTATTTGGGATCTTACATTCTTTTTTGTAATGGGACATGGGTGTTGTCGATTGGCCTTTGAGAGGGCAGTTTAGGATCAACTACATTGTTCAATCAAACAGGCAGGCGGAGACCTTATCTGAAAGGTTTGACACCTTATCTGAAAGGTCAGGTTAGATGCCTGGACAAGTTTATCATTATCCCATGGGGTAAGTGGACACTACTCATTGAAAAGGATCTGCCTGTCACACCCAGAAATTAATGATACCTTGACTTGAAGTGCCTGATTGAATATTTCCTCTTGATTCATTTATATTTGCTGTTTAAATTATATCGGAATGGGTTAATTTTGGTGGGATTTCAAGTAACAGGAAATCAGGGAACTGGGGAGATTACTGAGGAGAAGCAAAAAGAGACGAAGGTCATATTAGATGAGTGTCTAATAGGAAGATTGATCCAATCCTGGATTGCAGAGGGAGCTGTGTAGGGTCATGACACCTGCTGCTGAAAGAAAGAAATCAAGTCATTTCGGCGAGCTGGTGGTGTTACTGGATTATTAACCCAGGGACCCAGAGTAATGCTCTGCAAACCCGGGTTTGAATCCTGCCATATCGGATGGTAAAATGTGAATTTAATAAAAATCCTGATTTTAAAAGTCTAACGATGAATGTGAAATCATTGTTGAGTGTCACAAAACCCATCTGCTTCACTAATGTCCTTTAGGAAAAGAAATCTGCCATCCTTACCCTGGTCTGGCCAACATGTTTGATTTATTATTGTCAGATGTATTAACATACAGTGAAAAGTATTGTTTCTTGTGCGATATACAGACAAAACATACCATTCATAGAGAAAGAAACGAGAGACTGTAGAATGTAGTGCTACGGTCATCGCTAGGGTGTAGAGAAAGGTCAGCTTAATGTAAGATAAGTTCATTCAAAAGTCTGACAACAGCAGGGAAGAAGCTGTTCTTGAGTCAGTTGGTACATGACCTCAGACTTTTGTATCTTTTTCCCGATCTCAGGAATCGGGAAATGGATCTCAGGAAGATGTAGGGCCTGTGTAAATGGTCTCAGTATCGCTGAGCACATGAGGGATAGAACATAGAACATAGAACATTACAGCACAGAACAGGCCCTTCGGCCTTCGATGTTGCGCCGACCAATTAAGAAAAAGCAATGACCCTCTAACCTAAACCATTCCTTTTTCGTCCATAAACTTATCTACTAACCTCTTAAACACCACCAAACTTGGCGCATCTACAACTGACGCAGGCAGGGCATTCCATACCCTTACCACCCTCTGGGTAAAGAACCTACCTCTGATATCCGTCCTATAACTACCACCCCTTAATTTAAAGCTATTTCCCCTCGTGCTAGCTTTCTCCATCCTAGGAAAAAGGCTATCACTGTCCACCCTATCTAAACCTCTAATCATCTTATATGTTTCAATAAGGTCTCCTCTTAGCCGCCTTCTTTCTCACGAAAACAACTTCAAATCCCTCAGCCTCTCTTCATAAGACCTGCCCTCCATACCAGGCAACATCCTGGTAAACCTCCTCTGCACCCTCTCCAATGCCTCCACATCTTTCTTATAATGCGGGGACCAGAACTGCACACAATACTCCAAGTGCGGCGCACTAGAGTTTTGTACAGTTGCAACATGACGTTGCGGTTCCGAAATTCAATCCCCCTACCAATAAAAGCTAAGACTCCATATGCCTTCTTAACAACCTTATCGACTTGGTTGCCAACTTTCAGGGATCTATGCACACATACACCAAGATCCCTCTGTTCATCAACACTATTAAGAGTCCTACATTAGCCCTATACTCTACACATTTGTTATTCCTGCCAAAGTGAATTACCTCACACTTTTCCACATTAAACTCCATTTGCCACCTCTCGGCCCAGCTCTGCAACTTGTCCAAGTCTCTCGGCAAACTATAACACCCCTCTTCACTATCTACCACTCCACCGACTTTAGTGTCTTCCGCAAACTTACTAATCCATCCTTCAATACCCTCATCCAGATCATTTATAAAAATTACAAACAGCAGGGCCCCAAAACAGATCCCTGAGGTACACCACTTGTAACCGAACTCCACGATGAATAATTTCCATCAACCACCACCCTCTGTCTTCTATCTGCTAGCCAATTCCTAATCCAATTAGCTAAATCACCCTCCATCCCATACATCTGCATTTTCTGCAGAAGCCTTCCATGGGCCACCTTATCGAACGCCTTACTAAAGTCCATATATACCACATCAACTGCCTTACCCCCCATCCACCTCTTTGGTCACTTTTTCAAAAAACTCAATAAGGTTAGTAAGGCACGACCTACCCTTCACAAAACCATGCTGACTATCTCCAATCAATTCATTCAATTCATTTTAGAGAGAAATGAATTGATAGGGAATTGATTGGGGATAGGGGAAGGGATCAGAGTAGCTGGTCCTCATTGCCAGCCAGTTGGGAGTGATCCAGACAGAGACATTCAATAACAAGTAACAAAGAACAGTACAGCACAAAAACAGGCCCTTCGGCCCTCCAAGCCTGTGCTGATCATGATGCCTGCCTAAACTAAAACCATACACACTTATGGAATCCATACCCTATCATTCCCATCCTATTCATGCATTCATCGAGATGCCCCCAAATGACATGGTCAAAGTGCCTCCATATTCAAGTTTCAAGCTTCAAGTTTTTAGGTGTCCGGATCATTAACAACCTGTCCTGGTACGCCCCCCATGCCGACACTATTGTTCAGAAAGCCCCACCAATGTGTCTACTGTCTCCAAAGACTAAAGAAATTTGACATGTCAGCTACGACTTTCACCAACTTTTACAGAAGCACCATAGAAAGCATTCTTTCTGGTTGTATCACAGCTTGGTATGGGCTCCTGCTCTGTCCAAGGTTGCAAGAAACCACAAAAGGTTGTGAATGTAGCCCAGTCCATCACGCAAACCAGCCTCCCATTCATTGACTCTGTCTGCACTTCCTGCTGCCTTGGCAAAGCAGCCAGCATAATTAAGGATCCCACGCACCCCGGACATTCTGTCTTCCTTCGGGAAAAAGATACGAAAGTCTGAGGTCACCTACCAACCGACTCAAGTGGTCCAATTTTATCATTTTCATACAGACTTAGAAATCTGCTTTCAGGTGCCCCTGTATACATTTAACCTGAAAAAAAAACCACGGGTCTGAATTGAGCTGTGGTTGGGGCTTAGTGTGCCCGAAGTGATCGGTGCTCTGAACTGTGCGTGCATAGTGAGGAAAAAAATTTGAAAAACGCGCCGCTGACCCATCATCCCAATCTGCAAAAAGCATATAAAGCAGTTCGGGAGCGATGGTCCCCACAGACATCACCCCCACCCATCAAACATAACTTTCCCCCTTATCCATTCACCCCCTCCTGCTACCCAGACTAATTGTAACCCTTTGCCCTCTATCCCCGCCACTGATCACCCACAGAGTGTCAGCAGAGAGTCAGCATCTCCCTGCCCCTAACCCACCCCCCTCCACAGAGTGACAGCAGATCCCACTACCCCAACCCACCCCCCCACAGAGTGACAGCAGATCCCCCTGCCCCAACCCACCCCCCAACAGAGTGACAGCCTCCCTGCCCCTAACCCACCCCCCTCCACAGAGTGACAGCAGATTCCCCTGCCCCTAACCCACCCCCCTCCACAGTGACAGCAGACTTGACCCCCCCTGCCCCTAACCCACAGAGTGACCAGATTCCCAAGAGTTGAGTGACAGCAGATCTCCCCCCCTAACCCACCCCCTCCACAGAGTGACCAGATTCCCCTGCCCCTAACCCCCCTCCAGAGTGACAGCAGATCCACCCCCCTATCCCCCCCCCACAACCAGATCCCCCTGCCACCCCCCCACAGAGTGACAGCGATCCCCCTGCCCCAACCCACCCCCCCACAGAGTGACAGCAGATCCCCCTGCCCCTACCCCCCCCCACAGAGTGACAGCAGATCCCCCTGCCCCAACCCACCTGACAGCAGATCCCCCTGCCCCATCCCACAGAGTGACAGCAATCCCCGCCCCTAACCCCCTAAGAGTGACAGCAGATCCCCCTGCCCCTAACCCACCCCCCCACAGAGTGACAGCAGATCCCCCTGCACCTAACCCACCCCCCCACAGAGTGACAGCAGATCCCCCTGCCCTAACCCACCCCCCCACAGAGTGACAGCAGATCTCCCTGCCCCTACCCACCTCCCCCACAGAGTGACAGCAGATCCCCCTGCCCCTAACCCACCCCCCACAGAGTGACAGCAGATCCCCCTGCCCCTAACCCCCCCCCCCCACAGAGTGACAGCAGATCCCCCTGCCCCTAACCCACCCCCCCACAGAGTGACAGCAGATCTCCCTGCCCAACCCCCTCCCCCCACAGATCCCCCTGCCCTAACCACCCCCCCACAGAGTGACGCAGATCCCCGCCCCCCCACCTCCCCACAGAGTGAAGCAGATCCCCCTGCCCCTAACCCCCCCACACAGACTGACAGCAGATCCCCCTGCACCTAACCCACCCCCCACAGTGCAGCAAATCCCCCTGCCCCTACCCACCCCCCCACCACCCCCCTGCAGATAAACCCCCCCCCCCCCCCACAGAGTGACAGCAGATCCCCCTGCCCCTAACCCCCACCACCAAAGATCTATCTGGCCTCCCTTCCCGTATATCTCACACACTCACAGCCAAGTACTTTGGCTGTTTCATTAATTAAGTGTGCATGCACCATTCTAGTTGTGGGATCCTTTCTCTCCGCTGCCTGTATTCACAAAATCCACCCAGGTCCCCATCCAGGACTTTATTGAAATTGTGTAATGAAACGTATCGGTGTGTGCACAAATAACCGTTGCTTGATTCAGCAAGGTTTGCAGTTGTGTTTAGCAACAGCCAACTTGCAGTAAACGCTGAGAGATGCGTTTCCAAGTTTAGAAGATAATTTGGGAAATGGTAATCAGATAATTCCTACTTCTTCTGAACTTGCTGGTGTAGGGAAAAAAAACACAACATTCATGGCAAATGAAATATAATCTAGCGTTTATAACAGGAATGATCAGATTTAGAAATGTGATGGGATGGAACTAACTCCACCCCGCCCCCCACTAGACAATGATCTGGTTCCCCCCCCCTCCCCACTCCCTCTCAGAGAAAGGTTGGGCCTCCCTTCCCTCCCCGCCACCAGACAACCATCTAGCCACCCTCCTCCTTCCACCCACCAGACAACTGTCTGGCCTCCCCCCTCCACCTTCTTCCACCGCACCCCCCCCCCCCCGCCGCCCCACCACCAGAGATACATCACACCGTCCCCTCCCCCCCCCCCCCCCCACCCCACCAGTGAATAATGATCTGACCTGCCTCCCCCCTTCCCCGCCCCTACCACTGATCTAAGTCAGAGAGCCGCTGGAAGCTCTGAACTCACCTCTTTGAGCGCCCGAATCCGACTTTTGTCGAGCCGTGTCTGTTTTGTGCTGAATCTGTTCGGGCAAACGCGATGTTAAAGGGGGAAATGCGGGTAAAGTTGGACAGGCAACTCATTAATTTAATTTAAATACGTGCAAGTGCCCTGGTAAAGTGGGCATCTGCACGGACGTGGGCGTGGATCATATTTATGGCCTCACACCCGACCTTCCCAAGTTTATTATTAAGATCAGCTTCTTCCCTGCTGCTGTCAGGCTTTTGAATGGACCTACCTCACATTAAGTTGATCTTTCTCTACGTCCTAGCTGTGACTGTAACACTACATTCTGCACTCTCTCCTTTCCTTCACTATGAATGGTATGCTTTGTCTGTATAGTACACAATATTTTTCACTGTATACTAATGCATGTGACGATAATAAATCAAATCAAAACCAAATGAAAAAAAAAAGGGTGGATTCAGCTTCATACGCCGGGTTTATAGATCTCGGGCTGATGTAGATAATTGGCCTCAGTATCACTGAGCTCACAAGGGGCAGAGGAAGGGATCAGAGTAGCTGGTCCTCATTGCCAGCCAGTTGGGAGTTCTCCAGACAGAGACATTCAATCACAAATAACAAAGAACAGTACAGCACAAGAACAGGCCCTTCGGCCCTCCAAGCCTGTGCTGATCATGATGCCTGCCTAAACTAAAACCATCTACACTTACAAAGTGCGTACCCTATCATCCCCATCCTATTCATGCATTTGTCTAAATGTCCCTAAACATCATGGCCGGAGTGCCTCCATAAACAGCCGGGAACACTCTCTGTCTCAGAGTGGCCTTGATTGTGATTCTTCTGCAGTTCAATAGCCATTTGCCCCTCTCTCTGTCAGGACTGATTCATGGGGAATGGCGCATTCAACTGAGGCACTTTGTGGCACCACAGTTCCGGCAAACATAGGCAGAGGGGAAGGAAAATGTAGTGGGAGTGAGGTGCAAATTGCACGGGGTCGACATTCTGTGCCTACAAAGGAAGAGAGGACGATGGATGCAGTGTCCAAAGTAAAGCAGGCTGCTGACAGCGGGCAAGGAGTTTAATATGTTGACAGGAGATGGGTGCTGCAGCTGCTCACATTTGGCTCCGCTGATCCCGAAAGCTTCTCCATCCTTTCTAAAGAGCAGCTGCGAGATAATTGACTCTTTGATATTACCCAAGGCTCGGTGCCAAGCTTTCCCCCGATGCTCTGGGGCCTCAACTATTGCTGGGAAAACAAGAACAGAAAATGACTCATATCCCCACAGTCAAAATTTATTTCAACATTATTTCCCCTACTAACCTCCCCCCCCAGCCACGACACCCCAAAATTAAACATCTTCTGTCAACTCGTTGATGTGTTAAGTCATTCAATTCCTGACTTGTGGCTTTTACACAGAATTATACAGAGTTTACAGTGCAGAAACAGGTCATTCGCCTGTAAAACAATAAGACATAGGGGCCCATCGAGTCGGCTCCACCGTTCAATCACGGCTGATACTTTTCTCCTGCCCCATTCTCCCACCTTTTTCCCATAAAAATAGTCGGACACTTTAGGAATTTTCAAATGGTTATTGGATAGGCACATAGAGCATGCCAGAATTATAGGGAGTGGGATAGATTGACCTTGGATTTAGACATAGCTCAGCACAACTTTGAGGGCTGAAGGGCCTGTACTGTGCTGTATTGTCCTATGTTCTACGTTCTATAACCCCCGATCCCCTTATTAATCAAGAACATATCTATCCTTGTCTTAAAAACACTCAATGTCCTGGCCTCCTCAACCTACTGCGGCAAAGAATTCCACAGATTCACGACTCTCTGAGCTGAAGAAATTCCTCCTCATCTCTGTTTTAAAGGATTGTCTCTTTAGCCTGAGGATGTGCCCTCTGGTTCTAGTTTTTCCTACTAGTGGAAACATCTTCTCCATGTCCAGCCTTACAGTACCCTGTAAGTTTCAATAAGATCCCCCCCTCATCTTTCAAAATTCCAACGAGTAAGACCTAGAGTCTTCAACCATTCCTCGTACGGCAAGCTGTTCATTCCAGGGATCATTCTTGTAGAATCTTTCACAACCATTAAATGTCGCAAAGACTTTTGTATCCAATGAAGTGTTTATAAGTGTAGCCACTGTTAGAGTGTTCGAAGACTGGTGCCCAATTTGCTCACAGCAAGTTCTCACAAACAAAATCTGGGGAGGTCAGGCAGGGGGAGGAGGCGGGATTTCCCATCCCCGTTTTTGGTGAGCAGTAAAGCTGGAGGGGTTGGAGAACCAACAGGAGACTAAATACGGTATGTGTACCAACAGCCCTTCCACTTCCAGCCAAGTCCCTGTTCAATGCAGTGGGATGGGAAAATCCCACTAGTGAGAACAGTGGCAACATTCCGGACCCTGACTTGGAACTATATTGGCCGTCCCTTCACCGTCACTGGGTCAAAATCCTAAAACTCCCTTCCTAACAGCTCTGCGGGTGTACCTACACCACATGGATTGCAGCAATTCAAAAAGGCAGCTCACCACCAACCTCTCAAGGGGCAATTAAGGATGGGCAGCAAATGCTGGCCCAGCCAGAGAAACCTACATCCACAGAACTGATTATATAATTCTTGTGGGATGTTTTAGTGACCATCTTGTATTCATAGTCCTTTAGTTTTGGATGCCTCTTGCAGGAAAATATTGCCTTTGCATTGATCTATCAAAACTTTTCATAACTTTGGCCCCCCTCAGGATTTCTCATTTTTAAAGAGTCCCCGTTTAATATTTGAACTGAAAACAGACAATGCTGGAAATATTCACTCGTGTCCCCAGAACATTAGCTGAGTTTCTGGATGAACAATTTGGTGATAATACCACTAGACCATTGCATAGGTGTAGAGTCCAAAGATGTGCAAGTTAGGTGGATTGGCCATGCTAAATTGCCCCTTAGTGTCCAAAGATGTGCAGGGTAGGTGCATTGGTTGTGCAAAATTGCCCCTTGGTGTCCAAAAGTGTGCAGTTAGGTGGATTGCCCAAGGTAAATTGCTTCTTCTTGTCCAAAGATGTGCAGGTTAGGTGAATTGGCTGTGCAAAATTGCTTCTTAGTGTCCAGAGATGTGCAGGTTAGGTGGATTGGTCGTGCAAAATTGTCTCTTAGTGTCCAGAGATGTGAAGGTTAGGTGGATTGGTCGTGTGAAATTGCCCGTTAGTGTCCAAAGATGTATAGATTAGGTGGATTGGCCATGGGAAATGTGGGGGTAATGAGGGTAAGATGGGGGAAAGGGCCTGGGTAAAATACTCTGTCAGAGAGTCAGTTCAGACTTCATGGGTCAAATGGCCTTTTCAGCACCGTAGGGATTCTATGATGTCAATGCAGCAAGGCATATGTTTTTAAAGCAATGCAGGTTAATAAAGCCTGAGGCTATTTCCAGATAGACAGAAGATCCTTGAAACGGTCAGTGCAAGACGAGGCAGGAGACCGTTGACCAACGTTGTAGCTGCGAGGAATCTCTAACCTCCCCGAGCTCTTTGGACACAGGAAGCTGCCCTTTGTGTCCCTAACTGGAGTTTAGCAGTCAGGTTCCTGAGAGGACAGCAATCTACTCATCAAGGAACGATGCCAGGAGCAGGGAAGAGGAGGGGAGGAGAGCGGGCTCACAGCAGGAGGTGGGGAGGAAGCATTAGAGTCTGTGAAAGGTAGGAGGGGAAGAGAGTAATTGTCTCAGCAGTGAATCAGTGAAGCTAGCGATTTAGGAAGACATTTGCTGCAAGGTCTTCTGACAGTTTGAAAAACACAATTAAAACCCACAGAAAATAAACCAGAGGAAATTTGTCCAGATAGCAGAATGCTTATATCAGGGAATGAGATAAAACACATACTTTCACATTCCCAGCTCTTTCCCAAATTATATTACAGCTGTAGGAACATCTGATCAGATGCCCACTGAGAGTAAAATCAAAGCAAATTATTGCGGATTGGAATCTAAAACAAAAATGCTGAAAAATCTGGAGGATTAAGCACATTACAGCTTTCTGGACTGAACACTGAGTTCAACAGCTTCAGAGCGTGAACTCTCTCATCCATCTTCACTTCATCGCTTTCATTTCTTTTCTTTTATAGAATCTCTACAGCGCAAAAGGAGGCCATTCGGCCCATCGAGGCTGCACTGACAACAATCCAACCCAATCCCCGTAATCCCATATATTTACCCTGTTCAACTCCCAGAAACTAGGGTCAATTTAGTGTGGCCAATCAACCTAACCCACACATCTTTAGACTGTGGGAGGAAACCGGAGCACCCGGAGGAAACCCACGCAGATACGGGGAGAATGTGTAAACTCCACACAGTGACTTAAGCCAGGAATCAATAAGACGCTGTCAGGCTCCTTACTCATCCATTTTATTACTTTATATTCATATATTTCCACTTCCAAAATCTTGCTTTCCATTGCAGCCCCCCCAACCTCCCCTTATCCCTCCTTCTTTCACCTATCCCCCTCATCCCCCACCCCACTCCCACCCCCCCCCCCCCCCCAACTAGGGCTAACTACTGCATTCCTACACAATCCTTTGTTCTGTCATACCGAGCTCTTACTGGACACTATTAGCACCATTCTCAGCCTTTAACATCACCATTTACATTCACTTTGTTTTGTTTTCAATGCCATTGGGGCAACATAGTGATATTTCCCTTGGACTAGTAACCCAGATTAATGTTCTGGGGATCTGAGTTCAAATCCCACCATCACAGATGGTGAAATTTGAATTCAGTAAAAATCTGGAATTAAAAGTCTACTGATGAAGCCATTGTTGGGAAAATCCATCTGGTTCATTAACATCCTTTCGGGAAGGAAATCTGCTGTACTTACCTGGTCTGGCCGAGAAGTGATTCCAGAACTGCGGGTTGACTTTTAAATGCCATCAGAGGGGATGGGCAATAAACGCTGGCTCAGCCTGTGATTTTCACACCCTATGAACAAATAAATAAATTGCTATCAATTGCAGTCCACCAAACCCCCACTCTCACAATATTAATCTTGGCAAATTTTTCCTGTCTTCAGCGCTGACGAAGGGTCATCCAGACTCAAAATGTTGGCTCTATTCTCTCTTCACTGATGCTGTCAGACCTGCTGAGACTTTCCAGCATTTTCTGCTTCCCGTCTCGAGTAACTGACCTCAGCTCTGGCCTCCAGCTCACAGTAAAGGATATATTGGCCTTGGACAGAGTTGTGGTTAGGATCATACTGGGGTTAAAATGGTCAAATAACCCCATTCGAGGTTAGCCTTGAATTCCCTTTGCAGCCGATTAAGGTGCAATATCATTTTTAAGTTTTTAGAAATATCTTGTGAGACAAGGAGGAGGCAGAAAGGTTTAAGGAGGGAATTCCAATGCTCAAAGCCAAGGCAGCTGAAGACAAGGCCAGCAATGCTGGATCAGAGGGATTTATAATTCCTTTTTCTTAAAAAAAATGCTACTATTTTATGTCTAAAAAAGACTTACTGAAAGAAAAAATCTACGCAAATACTTAAAACATTTTCAGGAAGCTTAAAAGGTCTCAATGTATGAAAACTGAATGCCTTCTTCTGAGTTTTGTCTTGAGTCACAGAGATACCCTTCGGCCCGACTTCTGCATGCTAACCAGGTTTCCTACACTCAACTAACCCCCAGTTGCCTGTTTCTCATAGAAATCGTAGACACCCTACAGTACAGAAAAAGGTCATTCGGCCCATCGAGTCTGCAGTGACCACAATCCCACCCAGGCTCCACCCCCATATCCCTACATATCTTACCCACTAAACCCTCTAACCTACACATCTCAGGATACTAAGGGGCAATTTTAGCATGGCCAATCAACCTAAACCTGCACATCTTTGGACTGTGGGATGAAACCGGAGTACCCGAAGGAAACGCACACAGACGTGAGGAGAATGTGCAAACTCCACACAGACAGCGACCCAGGCTGGGAATCGAACTTAGGTCCCTGGAGCTGTGAAGCAACAGTGCTAACCCACTGTGCTACCGTGCAGCCCCCCTCAACCTTTCCCATCCATACGCCTGGTCCAAATGTCTTTTAAATGTTGTAATTGTACCAGCCTCTACCACCTCCTCTGGCAGCTCATTCCATACACACACACCCACCCCCTACCCCCCCGACCCCCCCCCCCCCCCCCTCCCCCCCCACCCCCAACCCCGGGTGAAAAAGTTGTCTCTCGGGTTCCTTCTTAAATCTTTCCCTTCTCACCTTAAACCTCCGCCCCCGTAATTTTGGACCAAAAAGATTAGACTCAAATTTGTTCCGAAAAGATTAATCTTCGATTTCCAGCAGAGCTGGCAGCCCACGGTCAACAGCATGAGGGAAGGTTGTAGCCACGGGTGGAAAACAGTCTTGGGGTGTTGGGGGGAGGAGGAGCAGGGGAGTGGGGGTGGGAAGGTGGCGGGGGGTGTGGGGGTTATGATGCGCAGTTGTCACAGGGACTGTGGATATTGAAATTCACACCTGTCTGGTTGAGTTGGATATCCGGGTATTATTTAGTAACATTACGTGGCACCTGCTTGATGGAGCTTAATTAAAGAGCATACGCACATTCATTAGCAGATGCTGAGCCTGGCAGTGGGAATCTGAATCACTTCTTGCTTCTGCAGCCTCTGGGAGCTGCCTCCTGTCTGTCACTAGACCCTGCCAGATGGCTGGTGCATTCTGCCAGTTCAGGGGGTCTGCTTTCTACCATTTCTTTCTGCACGCGTTGCTCCAATTTGTCAGACGGCCTCCTCATTATTTTAATTTCATTTTCAAGAGGAATTTGTTTGAACACAGCTGTATTTTTTGTCACCTTTGACTCCGCTGTTGACTAAAGTATTGGCCCAATTACCTGGTTTCTATTTCCCCGAATTGCCCCACCACCTCCGGTGAAGGTTCAGACCATCGAGAACCAAGAGGCACCTTCAGGACACTCACTCACATTCACACTCACACACACACACACACACACACACACACACATGCTCACAGTCACACATTCTCACAGTCATACACTCACACACAGATACACACTCACACATACACACACACTGCCACATACACAGTCACACATACTCACACAAACACACACACACAAACACACACACATACAAAACTCACACTCTCACACACAGGCACACACATTCACATGCCACACACTCTCACACTCACAAACACACACATACACTCACACACACATGCCACATACACGCCACATTCACACTTACATGCCACTCATACACTCACACACCACACACACACATACACACACAAACATACACATACACTAACACACACACACACACACACACACACACACACACACACACACACACACACACACACACACACACACACACACACACACACACACACACATATATCCTAGGCTCCATCTACACATTTTGTCTGTGTCCAAGAGTAATTTGAGAAGGATATGAGGAGATACTGAGGTATAGTACTGAGGGAGGGTAGCTAATAGAGAAGTCATTGAACCCATTGGGTAGAATTTTCACTGAAGAAAACCGTTGTAACCCGAGAATGCCAGAGCGTTCTGTGCTGATCTGTCAGGGATGCTCCACACCGCAATCATCCCACACTCACTCACTCTTTGGGACAATGGTGAATTGTGTGCTGGGGGGAGGGGTTAAACATGCAGATGAGCTGAGCTGCAAAGCCCCCTGGAAGACCCTTTCCCTTCAGGGCCCTCTCCTTGGTGGCATGTCTTCTCACCACCCCCACCCCCCCCAGCCTCCGACATGGATCACTGACATCAGGGCATTCCCAATGAACTGGCATGAATCGCCATCATGCTCCACTTTGTTCTCCACTCGTGAATGACACACCCTGCCCGAGCAAAGCGCCCCCTGCATAGCCTCTCTATCATGGACCCCTCTCTGACCCCATTCCCTTGATATTGCCCCAGGCACTCTGCCAATGCCTACCTAGTAATACCCAACTGGCACTGCCAGGGTGCCTGGTGGGCACTGCCAGATAGTCATCACCCAATGGGCACTGCCTAGCCGACCACCTGAGGGTTTCAATGGCTCCAGGCACCTCTGGGGTGGCCATCATGCCTGGTTTCTGCCAGTGGACACAAGTAGTATTCTTGTACCCCACCTAGACAGCTCTGGGAGGTGGGAAAATCTAGCATCGAATTGGCTTTGCATGTTTAAATGCTGCCTTAAATATGTTCATCGTCCTCGCATCCTTCTGGTGTAAGATTCAGTTTGTGCGATTAGAAAGTGACCGTGACAATTACAAACCATTCAGCACCGCAAGCTAAACTGATTTTTAGGTCAGCACGCTATTTTCCGGGATTTGTGTAATCTGTGCCCAGTGCTGATCCAGAAGGAACTTTCCAGTGCAGACAATGAAAATATAACAAAACCGACTCCAACTTATAACTCAAAGGAAAAGGTTCAATAAAGAAACTTTGTTACTCCAACGTTTGAGGCCTCACCCTGGGCCAATCCAAACAATTCCCAACAGGTTCTTATTTATACTGAGTCAGCTGATCATCACACTATTCTGCCATTGGTTACATAGTTTACTGGGTCAGCTGACCCTTGCAGCTTGTTACCATTGGAGATCTGATGTTACCAGAAGTTACATTCTAACACCAGGCACAGCGAGGTCAGAAAGTTCTACCAATTGAGTCCATGTTGACACAATCCAAAATGAATTCCCCCGCACTCTATCTCCCTTTGCTTCAGATATTTATCTAATTATCTTTTAAAATGTTCACCATTCTCCACCTCAAAGTAATTTAATTGGCATTTTTATTCATTCACGGGACGTGGGCATTGCTGGGCCAGAACACATGGCTAATTGCCCTCAAGAAGCTGGTGGGTGTGGGGGGGTGGGCCTTCCTGAAATGCTGCAGTCCATTCTATTCAATCCTGGTGTTGTTTGTGGGATCTTACTGTGCATCCACAGTGGCTGCATTTGCAGGCCAGAGACCACTTTCCAAACCTATGCGCGGAAGTGAGATGTCGGCAGGAATCTCTTTGCCCTTGGCTGGAAAGTGTAACAGGAGTTGAGAATCTAAATAAAGGAGCTGCTGTTGTTCCTCGGTGAGCTAAACGATTGATTTTTTTTTCTCTCTCTTCCTGGCAATGCTTTCTCCTGCACTCCAATGTAATTCCCGGAATCAAATCTTTCTCCCCAGCAAGAGTGCAGCTGGAGATGGCAATGATGTGCTGCTGGGGATGTGGGTGGGGAGGGGGGGAGGCTGAACTTGATGCCCATAAATCTTTCAGAAACTTTTCTGCGTATCGGGTGTCCAATGATGCTGTACTGGTGTGAGGGTGAGGAAAAGTTTGTGTGGAGAAAGAGCAAGTATTGAAATAAATGAGAGGCCTGACAAGTGAAGACTGGATAACAATACCCCAGTGGAAGGATGGAAAGCTTTGAGAAGACTCTGAAAGATGAACAGAGAAATCGTAGACACTCTGCCGTACAGAAAAAGGCCATTTGGCCCATCGAGTCTACACTGACCATAATCCCACCCAGACCCATATCCCTACATATTTTACTCACGAATCCCTCTAACCTAAGCATTGCAGGACACTGAGGGCAATTTAGCACGGCCAATCAACCCGTACATCTTTGGACTGTGGAAGGAAACGGAGTACCGGAGAAATCCCATGCAGACATGGGGAGAATGTGCAAACTCCACACAGACAGTGAGCCGAACCAGGAATCAAACCCAGGTCCCTAGAATTGTGATGAGCAGTGCTAAGCACTGTGCTACCGTGCCGCCCCGGAGGGGAGCGTGGGTTAAGGAGGCAGAGAAAAATAATTTCTCAAAGACTAAGGAAATTTGGCAACTCAGGTCCGACTCTCAACCAACTGTTACAGATGAAAAATGGAAAGCATTCTTTCTGGGTGTATCACAGCTTGGTATGGCTCCTGCTCTGATCAAGATCGCAAGGAAGTACAAAATGTTATGAATGCAGCTCAGTCCATTACACAAATCATCCTTCCATCCGTTGACGCTGTCTACACTTCCTTCTGCCTTGGAAAAACAGCCAGCATAATTAAGGACCTCATGCACCCTGGACATTCTCTCTTCCACCTTCTTCCATCCAGAAAAGGAGACAAAAGTCTGAGGTCAACCAATTCAAGAACAGTTTCTTCCCTGCTGCTGTCAGACTTTTGAATGGACCTACTTTGCACTAAGTTGATCTTTCTCTATACCCTAGCTCTGACTGTAACACTGTATTCTGCATTTTCTCCTTTTCTTCTCTATGAACGGTATGCTTTGTCTGTATAGCGTGCAAGAAACTGTATACTAATACACGTGACAATAATAAACCAAAACCAATCAAAAAGACGAATCAGAGTAAGATAAAGGTTTTGTCCCTTGTGCCAAAAACAATACCCTAAAATGTAAACTGCAGCTTCACAGCACCAGGGACCCAGGTTCAACTTGATTTTCAACTTGGGTCACTATCTGTGTGGAGGCTGCACATTTTCCCCATGTCTGCATGGGTTTCCTCCGGGTGCTCCGGTCTCCTCCCACAGTCCAGAGATTGGCAGGTTAGGTGGATTGGCCCTTCTAAATTTCCTCTTCATAAGCAGAAGTCCCTTCCTTTATTTATAATGCAGGTAGCAGTATACAGTGTTCTAGCAGTCAGCAGTCTACCTTGGGGAGTGCCAGAGGAACTGACACTCCCAGTTAAAAACAAGGAGAAGACTCCCTGATTAACCTACCAATCGACTCCTTAATTAGGAAATTAATATTCCAATAGGCCAACATCAATGGCCTGACTGAAGTCATTATTCTTTTACCATCCACAATGTGCAGGTACAGTGGACAGGCCATGGTCAATGTGTGGGGTTGTGGGGATAGAGCGGGGGAACAGGCTTGGGTGAGATATTCTATCAGAGTTGGTGCAAATGGCCTCCTTCTGCAATGTAAGGATTCTGTGAAGGAGGAATAAACCATAAATAAAAGATCGTTTCTTGTTCATGTGGGGAATCATTTCCTAATTTTAACATTTATTTCATGATATTTGATAAAGATAGCATTGGCAGCTTTCTCACCAGATCTTTGCTACAAGTCACTGTTTCACTACAGGCCCAGTTCAGATTTAACCAGAGCCTACCTGTTGGCTAAATCTCAACCAGACTGACCCTCCTGTTCCAGCCCTGATGAAGAGTCATATTGGATTTGAACCAGTAAATCTGTTTCTCTCCTCATAGATGCTGCCAGACCTGCTGAGTTTTTCCAGCACTCTCTGTCTCTATTAAAGAAAAGATCTTGTATTTATGTAGCGCCTTTTGCAACCTCAGGACTTGGAAAGCATTTTGCAGACTGAGATACTTTCGAAATGTCGTCGCTGATATGGTGTAGGGAATGTGGCAACCTATTTGTGCACAGCAAGATCCCACAAACAGGGAGGTTGAGTGAGGTTGACATTCACTTCTTGTCCATAGTTGCCCAGGCTTGGTGCAATTATGTGCTATGTTACTTCAGAGGGCAGTTAAGAGTTCACTAGCTTGATTCCAGCAATGAGGGATTTATCCTATGAAGAGAGATTGAACAGTTTAGGCTGATACTCTCTGGAATTTAGAAGAGGGGAGAGCAAATGGAGGTATACAAGGTGATAAAAGGTATGGATAAGGTAGATGTAGAGTGGATGCTGCCTTTTGTGGGGCATTCAAGACGAGAGGCCACAGAGTGAGGATAAGGGGGATCAAATTTAAAACGGAGTTGAGGAGAAGCTACTTCTCACAAAGCGTCGTGAATTTGTGGAATTCACTAACCCAAAGTGAAGGGGATGCTGGGACAGTGAGTAAGGAGGAGTTAGACTTTTAGGAGTTAGATTTTTAATTGGTTATGGGTTAAAGGGAGAAGGCAGGAAAATGGGGATGAGAAGCATATCAGAATGATGGAGTGGACTCGATGGGCTGAGTGGCCTAATTCTGCTTCTATATCTCATAAACTTAAGATTCAACTCCATGGCTGGGGTCTGGAGTCACATGTGGCTCCTGGTCAGGTAAGGAAGGCAGATTTCCTTCCCTAAAGAACATTACTGAACTATTTGACATTTTACAGCAATCTAACAGTTTCAACGTCGCTTTTACTGATCCCAGATTTTAATTCCCAGCTGTTTCATTTATCAGTTTAAATTCATTTGAATTCCATCCTCTGGAGTGTTGCTCCAAGCTTCTGAATTCCTGCTCCAGCAACGTAACCATGATTGTTGGTATGTGTTTGTCTCTGAATTATTTCTTGTACATTATGTACAAAAAATGCAATTTTTCACCTCTGAACAAAAGAACATAGAACAGTAGAGCACAGAAACAGGTCCTTCGGCCTGTGCCAATCATAATGCCCCAACTAAACTTTAAAAAAATCTTCTGCCCTTACTGGGTCAATATCCCTCTATTCTCTTCCTATTCAGGTACCCATCCAGATACTTCTTAAATGTTGGTAATTAAAATGTAGCTAATAGGGCGGCACTATAACACAGTGATTAGCACTGCTGTCTCACAGTGCCAGGGACCCAGGTTCGATTCCTGGCTTGGGTCACTGTCTGTGAGGAATTTGCACATTCTCTCTGCGTCTGCGCAGGTTTCCTCCCCCCTTTCCTCCGAAAGATGTGCTGGTTGGGTGCACTGGCCATGTTAAATTCTCCCTCAGTGAACTCAAACAGATGCTAGAGTGTGGCGACGAGGAGATTTTCACAGTAACTTCATTGCAGTGTTAACGTAAGCCTACTTGTGATTAATGAGCTTGCTTCCACCAACTCCTCTGGCAGCATGTTACAGGTACCCACCACTCTCTGCGTGGAAAACTTCCCCCGCACATCTCCCTTGAACTTTCCCCTCTCAGTTTGAACCCATTCCCCCCTGTAATTGACACTTCCACACCAGGGAAGGAGCTTTGACTTTCTGAAACTGGTGTGTATCTGAGACACTGAGCAAAACATCAGGGAGTACAAGCAGTCTGCCACAGCAGCTCCAGAGTAAACTAACTGCAAGAAGAATAGAGAGAACATTCCAGAAATGACACTTTCCATTTGCTTTTCCACCCCAACAAACACTGCCGATCGCGGTTCAGCGGTCACACAATTGCCTCTGGGCAGGCGGCTGTGGTTTCGAGTCCCACTCTATAAATATGAGCAGAAAATCTTGGCTGACACTCCAGTGTAGTTCAGAGGGAGTGCTGAACTGTTGGAGACATCACCTTTTGGATGATCTGCCCCATCAGATGGAGATGAAAGATCCCAGAATACTATTCTGAACAGCAGGGAATTCTCTCCAGTGTACCGGCCAATATTTATCATCAAAATCATTTAAAAAATTTTTTTGAAAGATCATTTGTTCCATAGAATTTCTGCAGTGCAGGAGGAGACCATTTGGCCCATCAAATCTGTACCAACTCTCTTACCCACTCTACCAACTGCTTGCCCCCAACCCAACCCTATGCCCGTAACACCACACATTTATCATGTCTAATCCCTCACAACCTACACAGCTTGGGACATGAAGGGGCAATTTAGCATGGTTAATCTCTCTAACCTGCGCACCTGGATTGTGGGAGGAAACTGGAGCATCTGGAGGAAACCCACACAGACATGGGGAGAATGTGCAAACTCCACATAGACAGTGACCCAAACCAGGAATCAAAGCATCTGAAGGAAACCCGTGCAGACACGGGGAGAACGTGCAAATTCCACACTGACAGTGACCCAAACCAAGAAGCTTACCATGCCGCATTTAGCTGGTCTGGTCTACAGGTCTACAGTGACTCAACAGGGAATCGAACCTGGGTTCCTCATGCTGTGAGGTAGCAGTGCTAACCACTATGCCACTGTATTGCCCATGAGTGATCATTAACTCATTGCTCTTTTAATTCAATCATTGGGAAGTGGGCATCACAAGTTAGACTAGCATTTGTTACCCATCCCTAATTGCCCTTGAGTTAACTGAGCCATTTCAGAAGACATTGCTATAGGTTTAGAGCCCCATGTAGACCAGACCAGGTAAAGGCAGCAAGGTAAGATTCTCAGCTTGGGTCATTGTCTGTTTAAAGTTTGCACGCTCTCCCTGTGTTTGGGTGCTCCAGTTTCCTCCCACAGTCCAAAAATGTGCTGGTTAGGTTGATTGGCCTTGCTAAATTGCTCCTTGTGTTAGAGGGATATCAGGAGGATTAGTGAGGTAAATATATGTCGTTACAGAGATAGGGTCTGGGTGGGATTGTTGTCGGTGCAGGCTCAATGGGCCAAATAACCTCCTTCTGCCACGTAGATATTCTACTCTACAATTTCCTTTCTTAAAGAACATTAATGAACAAGTTGGACTTTTACAACAATCGACAATGATTTTGCAACCACCATTAGACTTCTAATTGGATTCAAAATTCACCATCTACCACGGTGAGATTTGAACCCGGGTCTCCAGACCCATGAGCCTGGGTCTCTAGGTTGTTGGTCTAGTGACAATACCACTCCACCGTTATGGCAGTGTGCTAATTGACTGTCACATGGGAATGGAGGGATACAAACAAATAGACTAGTTGGAAACATGAGTAGCTCAGGCTTGGAGGGCCGAAGGCTCTATTGTTCTTTGTTCTTTGTTCACATTTCTTACAACAGTGAATAAGTTGAAAAGTAATTACCTTGAATGTCCTAACTTTGTGAAAGGTGCAATTGAAACATGCAAATTCTTTCCTTCCTAAATGTGCTTTGTGTCTGACCCTTCACCGTGGCTGATTACACAGCAGCCAACTCTAAATGTCAATCAATCTCTGTCTGCTCCTCCAGCATCCATTTCTCGGAACTTGAGACATTAAAACAACAGATCTTTCACGTCCCGGCCTAATGTATACAGAGAGAATAGTGCAATTTATTATTTATGGACAGCAGATTTGTGGCTGTTTCTGCAGAGCTTGTGTTCTGACGCTGACGCGGTTTCTCGGTTATCCTACTTAAAGCCGTATGATTCGGCAAGCTGAACTCCAGCATCTCCTGACGCCAGAAAACATTCCTCATAAAACACAACCACTCTCCGTACTGAGGAAGTGCTGCTCTGTCAGAGATGGATAAGATGGGGCGGCACAGTAGAACACTTGTATTTCTGAGGCTGTATAAGGCTCTGGTCAGACCCCATTTGAAGTATTGTGAGCAGTTTTGGGCTCCATATCTAAGGAAGGATGTACTGGGCCTTGGGAAGGGTCCAGGGGAGGTTCACAAGAATGATCCCTGGAATGAAGAGCTTGCTGTATGAGGAATGGCTGAGGATTCTGGGTCATTTGAATTTAAAAGGATGAGGGTGGGATCGTATTGAAACTTACTGTGAGGCCTGGATAGAGTGGAGAGGATGTTTCCACTAGTAGGAAAATCTAGAACCAGAGGGGACAACCTCAGGCTGAAGGGACAATCCTTTATAAAACAGATAAAACAGAACAGGAGGAATTTCTTCAGCCAGCGAGTGGTGAATCTATAGATCTCTTTGCCACATGAGGCTGTGGAGACCAAGTCATTGAGTGTCTTTAAGGCAGAGATAGATAGGTTCTTGATTAATAAAAGGATCGGGGTTACGGAGAAAAGGCAGGAAAATGGGGATGAGAAAAATATCAGCCATGATTGGATGGCAGAGCAGATTCGATAGGCCGAGTGGCCTAATTCTGGTCCTATGTCCTATAGTCTTATGCTGTGGATCTGGAGTCACATATAGGACAGACCAGGTAAGGTGGTAGAATTTCTTCTCCAAAGAGCATTTGTTAACCATTCGAATTTTTACGTGAAACCAATAACAGTCAACATTACCAAGTCTAACTTCTTATTCCAGGTTTAACTAATTTATTTATTTTAAATCCCTCAGTTGTGATAGTGGAATTTGAACTCAGACACTAGAGCATCAGTCTAAGCCCCTAGTTAACTAGTCCAAAATACTGACCATCCATCAGAGTCCCACCGTCAAATACACATCACCTTCATTTAGGGTAATACTCTACACATCAAGCAAATGGCCTCCCGACACTTACTGCTTGAGCCTTGTGGCTATATCATAGAATCATCACAAAATCCCTACAGTGTACAAAGAGGCCATTTGGCCCATCAGGCCTGCACCAACTCTTTGCCAGGGCATTCCGCCCAAGCCCTATCACAGAAACCCTATCTATTTATTCTGCTAATCTCTCTAACCCACACATCCTGGGACACTAGGGAGCAATTCAACATGGTTAATCCATCTAACCTACACGTCTTTGGACTGTGGGAGGAAATTAGAGCAGGCAGAGGAACAGGCACGATTCCGAGCTGCCCTATTTTGGTTGAGGGGTGAACCTGCCGTTGGGGATACGGTGAGGAACTGAGCTGGAAGCTGCACAGGTTTGATGGATTGACACCTTCAGAAGAGAAGTGGAGAAACTAACAGTAAAGGTAGATTTGACTGGGACCTCCGTCTTTGTGCAATGGGAGAGGGGCAGGGTCACAGGTGAATATAGCCTGATAGTCATGCTGGGGTTAACCCCACTAATACCAGTGCGAGTCTCTTGGGAGGACGTTTTCATCCTTGGTGAATCCCTCTTTCCGTCTACAGTGAAGCTATCAGGCTCTCTACTTTCTCCTTCCATCTGCTCGCCTCACAGCTGCTGGAGAAAGGAATGAAAGATTCAGAAGTAATCAAATTTTAAGATCAACAGTAAATAGACAAACAGTCATGTTCAATTTTCTCTCCGTTCCCTCCCTTCAGCCTATTGAGGGTAGCTGTACAAACCCAATATTCATCCTCCCCAGAGCAGGGATCAGCGCTCAGTGGGAGAACTGTTTATAATAAGTCAATTTCTTTTGCAGGAGACTACAGTTGGGTGTGAATTTCATTAGGAGGTGTGATATTTCACATTCTCACATTAGCCTGAGCGATCTTGACAAGAGACTGCCCCATTTGGTGTGATTAAAATGTTAATCTGCTAGCACTTTCACTCTGACGCATGTGGTTGTTGAATTCGATCCCACCTAAAAACGTCATCAAATCCAGGAACATTCCCTTGGTCACATAGTCATGTTCCAACACAACCTGGCAGCTACATTTGAGGTTTGAAACCAAATGAATCCTCATTAATTTACAAACATTAACCATCAACCAACCGGATTGAAAACATTCCTGATTTTCAATGGGAAACAGAAGGTGGTGGATATACATCTCATTGCAGACATTTGAGTACAAACTCTGAACTGACTCTTCCAGTACAATACTGAGGGAGTGCTGCACTGTCAGAGATGCCATCTTTTATACTGAGGCTTTGACTGCCTTCTTCTAGAGTTGTGGAGGATCCCATGGTAAGATTTAATGAAGAATGGGAGAATCCTCACCACACGGTATTTACCTCTCAACCAAAATAGGCAAAATCGATTCTCTGATCAATATCTCTCAGCTGTTTATGAGAGCGTGCTGTGGGCAAATTGGTTTCTGTTCTCCATATTACAAATAGTGACCACACTTGGTTTGGGTTGTAGTGAGAAATGTTATAAGGACACGCATTCCTCTTTTCTTGCCAGAACGCAAATTCAAATGGACACATTCTCAAATAAGAAATCTAAACACAAATGGGGATTACTACCAGCAGCGCAATGGCACAGTGGTTAGCACTGTTGCCTCACAGCACCAGGGACCCTGGTTCGATTCTAGCTTTGGGACACTGCAGATGCCCCATAGAAAGCATTCTTTCTGGTTGTACCACGGCTTGGTATGGCTCCTGCTCTGCCCAAGACCACAAGAAACTACGAAAGATCATAAATGTAGATCAATACATCATGCAAACTAGCCTTCCATCCACTGATACTTCCCACTGTCTTAGCAAAGCAGCCAGCATAATTAAGGACCTCCTGCACCCCAGATATTCTCTCTTCCACCTTCCTCCGTCAGGAAAAAGATACAAAAGTCTGAGGTCGCATATCAACTGACGCAAGAACAGCTTCTTCCCTGCTGCTGTCAGACTTTTAAACGGACTTATTTTGCACTAAGTTGATCTTACTCTACACCCTGTATGCTCTTGTTTCCTTCTCTATGAACAGTATGCTTTGTCCGTATCATGCACAAGAAACAATACTTTCCACTGTATGTTATACACGTGACAATGATAAATCAAACCAAAATGTGAGGAGTTTGTACGTTCTCCCCGTGTCTGCATGGGTTTCCTTCAAGTGTGCTCTGGTTTCTTCCCACAATCCAAAGATGCGCTGATTAGGTGGATCGGCTATGGCAAATTGCCCCTTAGTGTCCCAGGATGTGTAAATTAGGAGGGGTTAGTCGGGTAAATACTTTGGGTTACAGGGATCGAGCCTCAGCGGAATGGCCTGTCAGAGAGTCGGTTCAGACTCGATGGGTCTATGGCCTCCTTCTGCACTGTAGAGATTCTATGATTCTATGATAGTGTGTTTGTCAGGGCACAGGAACCGGATGTGGTGCTGGAGGCACAGGCTGGACACTGTGATGTGGGTGAGTGTTTCACTGCAGCATTGGGAAAACACTGCATTGTCGGAGATGTGATTGTTGGGATAAGTAACTGAATCAAGAGCCCAGCTTCTGCTTGGGCAGTTAGATATCAAAGGGTTAATTTAAGAAGAACATCTTTTCACATTTCTCAGGGGTATCCCAAATTCTTCACGGAGAATAAATTAATTGTTCAGTTGGTCATTTTTGTGCACAGTAAGATTCCACTATGAGAACTATGAGGTTTATGACAGGTTTATGGGCTGAATGTGATTCTCACTGTTGACGGAGCAACATTAGCAGGACATCACTTACTGTGCACAAAAATGACCAACTGAACAATTAATTTATCCTCCGTGAGAATGTTGGCGAGGTTTGACAACGAGAGTGAGAATTTTAACCTCACAGCAGTCCATGTTCCTTTGCAGTAAGGACACTTCTGTCGCAAGCAATAAAACAACTAACTTCACAAAGTAAATCAAAGGATCAGACAAAGAAACTTAATTACATGACACCACACAATCCTCATCTGCTTTCTAGTTACACCGAGTCAGTTGATCACCACATCATTTTGCCATTGGTTGCATTGTTGACAGGGTCTGCTGGTCAGCTGACCCTCAGAGCTTGTTACCATTGGTTATGTTGAAACAGATTCCAATGTTATCATTGGCTACTTTGTAACATTCCATTCCTGTGGCCCTACATTGATCCAGGAATCCGTGATGAGGGATGGAATATTTGGACCTTTATTCATAATTCTCTCAAGTTGATTCACTTCTTATTTCCATCACAGTTCAAGTTTCGACTGGGCAGCTTGAGCCAATTCTCCATTCTCAGATGCACAAGTCATGACAGAGAGAGGAATCCATCTCATTATTGACAACATTACAATGATGTCATTGAGAAATCTCCACTGACTCTTGTGCTGACTGTTTAAAAGAAGGCAGCTCGGTAGAAAAACATTCAAAAGCCCATTGAGTAAGGACAAAAGACTGCAATTACTGGACAAGCAGAGTGTGGAGTGACATGACAACTTCCGACTCCAAAACACAACAAGGAATTAGTGTTGAACAGTTCAATGATAGTTGTACTTGTGATGCCGAGCCATGGTTCAATGACCACACTCTCATCTCTGCGTGAAGAGATTATGGATTTTACTCCCGAATCACATCAGGAAATGTGAGCACAGGTGACCACAGACTTGTGCACAAAAATCGAGGCTGGCACCGAGGAAGAATGGCACTGGCACAGATGCCACCTTTTGGAACAAATATTAAATCGAGACCTCGCCGCAGAGTTCTGGAACATTCCAAGGTCGTGAAAGTTTGTAAATGAATGCAAATTCTTTCTTGTTTGAAAAGCAAATCTTTGGCAGGTTGATAGCTCACACTGCCCTTTTAACTCATTAAGAAGTCTCAAAACACCAGGTTAAATTCCAACAGGTTTATTTGGTAGCTTTGGGAACGCTGCCCCTTGGTCAGGTGAATGGGAGTTGTGTTCATAAGCACATCATATAAAGACACAAATTCAATTTATAAAATAATAGTTGAAATGCGAATCTTTACAAGTAATCAAAGGTGCAGACAATGTGAGTAGAGAGAACGTTAAGCACAGATTAAAGAGATGTGTATTGTCTCCAGACAGGACAGTTCGCGAGAGTTTGCAAGCCCAAGCAAGTTGTAGGGTTATAGATAGTGTGACATGAACCCAAGATCCCAGTTGAGGCCATTCTCATGTATGTGGAACTTGGCTATCAGTCTCTGCTCAGCGATTCTGTGTTGTCACGTGTCATGAAGGCTCCCTTGGAGAACGTTTACTCGAAGATCAGAGACTGAATGCCTGTGACTGCTGAAGTGTTCCCCAACAGGAAGAGAACACCCTTGCCTGGTGATTGTCGAGCAGTGTTCGTTCATCCATTGACACTACGGCAATTGGTACACAGATAGGCGAAGGAAGATTGAATTTCTATAGCACCTTTCTCCTCCACCGCACATCACAAAGTGCACTATAGCCAATGAAGTATGTTTGAAATTTCTGATGTAGGAAACAGAGAAGCATGGTGGCACAGTGATTAGCACTGCTGCTTCACAACACCAGGAACCCAGGTTCAATTCCAGCCTCGAGTGACTGTCTGTGTGGAGTTTGCACATTCTCCTCAGATCTGTATGGGTTTCCTCCGGGTGCTCTGATTTCTTCCCACATTCCAAAGATCTGTGCCTCATCATATCATGATGGCACAGTGGTTAGCACTGCTGCCTACAGTGCCAGGGACACATGTTCAATTCCTGGCTTGGATCACTGTCTGTGTGGAATTTGCACATACTCCCTGTGTTTGCGTGGGTTTCCTCCAGATGCTCCAAAGATGTGTGAGTTAGGTGGATTGGCCATGATAAATTACCCCTTTGTCTCAGGGGCATTAGGAGGGTAAATCCATGGTGTTGCGGGGAAAGAGCCTGGTTGGGATTGATGTCAGTGCAGGCTCAATGGGCTGACTTCTGTGCTATAGGGATTCTATGATTCTACAGGAGAGCTTCTAACTTGCGCACAGCAGGATCCCAGAAGTAGCAAGGCGATACTAAATGTTGATCTCTTTAATGTTGAGTGAGTCATTGGCCCTGAACAGAATGAGATATTGTCAATGTTTCAGTCACTCGCTATTCCTCAGGTCAGACAATAACATGAAGAATTGTAGTCGAGAGGGAGTGGGGAGAGTGAAGTGAGGAGAGTCTAAGGGGTGGTGATAATGGGGGTGGGAAGAGTGGTGGTTTGGGGCAATATGGATTAGCAATGACTCTGATGACTAACAGCTGACACCCACAGGAGTGGATCAAAAACCAATGTGGCAAAAACTGACTGGGGAAAGAATAAACCCCAACAAAGACTCAGGTTTTCCAAGCTGCTTTGTCCTAATTCACCTCGTTTCCTTCCCCGAATTTGGAAGATGCCCCGAATCCATCACCTGGAGTGATTCTAATGAGACAATCAATCTCACTGGCTGCAAGGATTCTGATCAAGTGGGCCAGTTCACTCAATGACACTGCTTATTCACGCACCATTTCACCGCCGCACACTGATAGTCATGGCCAGAGGGAAGAACAAGATGTGACTGCTTATTGACGATAGGAGTTTCTTCATCTGTCGCGGGTTTCCTGCCAGTTTCTCTGACAATCGCCCCAGACGCTGGCTCTGCCCGCCTGTTTCTGTGTTGGATCCTAACCAATGCCAGTCCTCACAGTCTCTCTGCCATCCACCAGCAGAGTAGGAACATGGTTAAAAGCTCGCTCCGATTTCAATAACTGCTCCAGGAAGGACAGCGCGGTGGCACAATGGTTAGCACTGTTGCCTCACAGCTCCAAGGAGCCAGGTTCAATTCCAGCTTCGGGTCACTGTCTGTGCAGAGTCTGCATGTTCTCCCCATGACTGTGTGGGTTTCTTCCAGTGCTCCGGTTTCCTCCCACAATCCAAAGATGTGCCGGTTAGGTTGATTGGCCATGCTAAATTGCTGTAGGATGTGTAGGTTAGAGGGATTAGCGAGGTAAATATCTGGGGTTACGGGGATCGGGTCTGTGTGGGATTCCTGTTAGTGCAGACATAATGGGCCAAATGTCTTTTTTCTACACTGCAGGGAGTCACATTGATTCTATGAAATACATTACTATCAACCCATCTATATATCTCTACAGTGCCATTCAGCCCATCGAGCCTGTACCAATCACAATTCCACCCAGACCCTATTGACATGACCCAACACATTTACCCTGCTAACCCCCCTGATACTAAGGGTCAGTTTAGCACAGACAATCTATTAGAGGTATATAAGATTATGAGGGGTATAGATAGAGTAAATGGTGGTAAGCTTTTTCCACCATTAGAATCGGATAGAATGAGGGGTCATGGCCTTAGGGTGAGGGGGGCTATGTATAAGACGAATATTAGAGGGCATTTTTTCACACAAAGGGTAATGGGGGTGTGGAATGCACTACCGAGTAAGGTGGTGGGAGCAGGCACACTCGGGTTGTTTAAGTGTCTCTTGGACAGCCACATGAGCGGTCTGCAGATAGAGGGATATAGGAGGACTGTTTAAATACTTTATTCGTTTCCACAGGCTAATCGGTCCACCTTGTTGACCAACAAGGTGCATGCATTCGGCAGGTCGTGTGAGGGCTGCTCCTGGATGTTACTTCAGGAGCGGCCTAGTGCTTCACTTCGTTAGTGTATGCTTAAACTGGACCATCAGATGGGCAACATGACAGCTCAGGGACTATCGCTGTTGCTGTGCAGACACATAGATTTGGGCCTGTGTCTGCGGGAGTTTGCGCGTTCTCCCCATGGTTGCGTGGGTTTTCTCCGGGTGCTCCGGTTTCCTCCCACATCCCAAAAATGTGCTCTTAGACTGATTGGGTAACAAATTGTCCCTATATTGGTCTCTATATGTCATTAAGACGTTAGGACGGCGGCGCGGGCTCGTTGGGCCGAAGGGCCTGTTTCCCGTGCTGTGTTGTTCTTTGTTCTTTGTTCTTTGTAATCAACCTAACCCGCACATCTTTGGACTATGGGAGGAAACCGGAGCACCCAGAAGAAACCCACGCAGACACAGGGAGGATGCGTAAATTCCACACAGACAGTGACCCAAGGCTGGAATTGAATCTGTGTCTCTGGCATTGTGAGGCAGCAGTGCTAATCACCGTGCCACCCCAATGTTTATTGTTTTAAACATTTCCACCCTCCGTGGCCAATACTCCATAGCTGCTGATGGGTGCACTTGTTGAAGGATGTACCACAGTAAGTCACCACGCCAATGATTCAATTCAGTGAGAGGTTGGGAAGGATAATCAAAACAGGGTAGGGAACGCTGGAGGTAGGATGTAAGAGAATATTAGGAAGAGGTTGGGGGAGATGTCACGCAGTGTTAATGCCAATGGACTAATAATCCAGAGGCCCAGACTAATGCTCTGGGTTTCACAGGTTCAAATCCCACCACGGCAGCTGGTAGGATCTCATCTCAACAAAACCTGGAATTGAAAACTAGTCTCAGCAACGGGGACCATGAAGCCATTGTTGATTGCCAGAAAAACCCATCTGGTTCACTAATGTACTGTAGGGAAGGAAATCTGCCGTCCTTACCTGGTCTGGCCTACATGTGACTCCAGAACGATAGCAATGTGGTTGGTTCTCAACTGCCCTCTGAAAAGGCCAAGCGAGACACTCAGTACAAGGGCAATTAAGGATGGGCAATAAATGCTGACCCAGCCAGTGACACCCACATTCTATGAAAGAATAAAAAGATTATGGTTCGGATCTGCAGGAGGATTGTAGGAGGGAAGATGTGAGATAGATTTCAATAGAAGATTGAAGCAGGATTGGGGGAAAGAGTACGATTTGATTTATGAGGAAAAGTTGGTCAATGATTCACAGCTTTATAAAGCTGTTGTAAAGCTTGCCAATGAGCCAACTGTGCATAGTTCTGGTCACCCTTTTATAGAAAGGATATTAATAAACCAGAAAGAGTGCAGAAAGATTTGCTTGGATGTTACCGGGGCTTAATGTTTGAGTTATAAGGAGAGGCTGGATAAACTGGGGCTTCTTTCTCTGGAGTGTAGAAGGCTTTGGGGTGATCTTATAGAGATCTATAAAATAATGAGGGGCACAGATCAGCTAGATAGTCAATACCTTTTCCCAAAGATAAGGGAATCTAAAACTAGAGGGCATAAGTTTAAGATGAGAGGGGAGAGATACAAAAGGGTCCAGAGGGCCAATTTTTTCACACAGAGGCTGGCGAGCATCTGGAACAAGCTGCCAGAGATAAGTAGAGGTGGGTACAATTTTATGCTTTATAAAGCATTTAGACAGTTACATGGATAAGATGGGTGAAGAAGGAAATGGGCCAAATGTGGGCAATTGGGATTAGCTTAGGAGTTTCTAAGAAAAGGCAGCATGGACAAGTTGGGCTGAAGGGCCTGTTTCCACGCTGTGAGCATCTATGACTCTATAACAAATGAATATGAAGTGAAGGGGATCATGTGGTGGGGGCTCATTAATTATATTAAAATTTATTTAAATATATTCAAAACATTGCATCACTATAGTGCAGAATGAGGTCATTTGGCCCATCAAGTCTGCACTGACTCGAACTCCCCTGCCCCATAATTTGATGTATTTACCAACTCTCGCGAGATTCATGACAGATTTGGGTCAAAATCACCCCCATCATTCTACACAATTAATGAAGATGTGGACCTGAAGCTTTGACACTTTTTCTCCCTCCACAGATGCTGCCTGACCTGATGAGTTTTCCAGCATTTTCTGTTTATATTTCAGATTCTCTCCTTCCATATTCCCCAAGTTGGTCATTTATTAAGTGTGGTTAGTGTCAGTGTAAAGTGAGAAAGTATTCGTCACTCCAAACAAAAGCCCACCTGTGTGGTGAGAAATAGAGCCTGAAATTGCTGGTCAGTTGGTTGGTGTCGATTTATTGGAAAGTCTTACTTCTTTTAAACATGGAATTGAAGCCAGGAGTCAATAGAATACAGTACGGTTAGTTCAAGATATTCTTGTGTGTATGTGTGGTTGTTGTTTGCAGAGTTTGTGAGGTTCAAATCTTTCTTGTGTTGCTGCCCAGTTGTTGCATGGGGTTCAGAGAAGTGGACCCAATTATATTTTGTCAAAGACCAAGTTATGTGTAATTATCTGACAAAGCTGTGTTGGTAAAGTGTATCTACTGAAACCTCAGCTTGTAGCGGACTTTCGAAATCGAGGTGCAGAGTACAGAGCTGGGAGGTTTTGCTAAAGCTGTATGGAACAGTTTGAAAAGCCCACCATAGTCGCCTCGCTGTAGGAAGAGTGATTGCCCTGGAGGGAAGTTCACCAGGATGTTGCCTGGGATGAACCATTTGAGCTGTAAGGAGAGATTGGATAGACGTGGATTGTGTTCTTTAGAGCAGAGAAGGCTGAGGGGGGACATGATTGAGGTGTGTAAGATTATGAGGGGAATGAACAGGTTGAATAGGGTGTTCCCCTTGGTTAAGGGGTCAATCATGAGGGGATGTAGTTTTAGGGCGATGGGTGGGAGATTCAGAGGGGATTTAAGAAAACATTTTCGCTCAGAGGGTGATGAGAATCTGGAATGTGCTGCCTGGGGAAATAGTAGAAGCTGGAAATTTTACAACCTTTAAAAAATATTTAGATGAGCACTTGAAATATCGTAATATTCAAGGATACGGGACAAGGGTTGTAAAATCGGATTAGTATGCCGTTAGTGGTTGTTATTGTGGTAGATTCGATGGGCCAAAAGGCCTTTTCTGTGCTGTATAACTCTACTACTATGGTTCATATATCATGAAGGGTGTGAGGATAAGGATTACGGTGAGTGGTCATCAGGGGTGGGGGGTGTGGGATGTGTTAGGTGCCTGGAGAAGCTCGTCCCTCCAGCCCGGCAGCAAGATACCTGGATATTGAAATCTATGGAGAAACAGGAGGAGTGACAGAGCAAGTTTCCATGTTGGACAGAGTTTGTGCAAACCCTGAAAACTGACGTCTGGTTTAACCTCACTTTCATTCTAAACCCACGTCAATCCAAACTACCCAATTCTGATGTCTGCCGTATGATACCAGGCCATAGCTTCACCTGTCTCAGCCCTCTCTGTCCTATCAATATGATTCGCTTACGCTTAAATCTCTGGATATTCATGAGCTTGCCTTTCATCGAGTTCATTTATCAGGATGATTAATCATCATGTCACTTAGACATGCATAATTACAAATTCTGAAATTCGCACATTAGAATGGGGGGAGTAGATTGATACATTTTGCATTTGAGTTCAAAGGCAATGAAATTAATTGTAGGGCTGACTTCAAACGATGACATTGAAAGACACTGTTTGAGAATTATCAATCTTTCTTGTGTGTGTGTGTGTGAGGAGAAGGAGGGGTCTAAACAGTGAATGCTCATTATCTCGTAAGCCAGTTCCTTCAGATTAGCTGTCCACCATTTACAAGGCACAAGTCAGGAGTGTGATGGAATACTCCCCACTTGCTTGGATGGGCGCAGCTCCAACAGCACTCAGGAAGCTCAACACCATCCCAGGATAAAGCAGCTCTGCTTGACTGGCATTCCATCCACCACCTGCAACATTCACTCCCAGAAACAGTGTGCGGGCATCTATAAGATGCACAGCAACATTCGCCAAATCTCGAACATCTATACCTTTTAAACACACAATCTCTCACCTAGCACGATAAGGGCATTGGATGTATGGGAACATCACCACCTGCAAGTTCCTCTCTGTTGTATATTGGAGAATGATGCTAGGCAGAACAGATGATTTAAAAGAATGTTCTTTTATTTATGGGTGTATCTTCACATGGTTGCTTCTTCTCTGCCTGTTTCCCATGCTAGGCACTTATAACATCACTTCAACTGAATATACTAATACAGTAATGCAGTAAGAGTTGATACAAATACATAACCTTTCTTCCACACTTAAACAAAACATTCCAATAAGTTCAAAACAGGCTCAACATGTACAATAATCAATGTATCAGTCAATATTAATAAGCCAGACATTCTGGAAATGGTTGACAGTAAAACTCTGATGTGGAGATGCCAGCATTCAAGTGGGATGGCACAGTAAGAAGTCTCACAACACCAGGTTAAAGTTCAACAGGTTTGTTTTGGTAGCATTAAAACTCTGGCATCTTCTTTAAACTGGGGATAAAATCTAGCATTTTTGTCTTTTCACTAATTTCGTTCAGTGGTGGGTTTAACCGGCATCGACATAGAAACAGGAGATTTTCTCTGATCGGTAGTGAGGGGTTGCTCTCCTCGACAGTATCTCTTGGTGCTGAGGTTATAGGAAGGTTCAGATCAGGAATTTGTAAGGGTTGAATCCGGATCCTCCCCAGATTCAAGTTTTTAAGTGTCCAGATCACCAAGTAGCTGTCCTGTCCCCCCACGTCAACACTATAGTTAAAAAAACCTCACCAACATCTCTACTTTCTCGGAAGACTAAGGAAATTTGGCATGTCAGCCATGATTCTCATTAACTTTTACAGATGTACCAAAGAAAGCATTCTCTCTGGTTGTATCACAGCTTGGTATGGCTCCTGCTCTGCCCAAAACTGCAAGGAACTGTAAGAGATTGTGAATGTACCCAATCCATCAAGCAAACCAGCCTCCCATCCATTGACAGGTAGATTTGCCCAGGAATGATTCCACAGGAGAGAAATGAGTTCCTGCCACAATCCTTGCACTGACTGGACCCGTCTCTTATGCTCCAGATCAGAGCTGATTTTATTTGGAAGAGGCGGACGGATCAGACAGATCCGCTGGAATCAGAGAGAATATCCGGAGTATGTGGGGTCCTTAATTACATTGGCTGCTTTGCCGAGGCAGTGGGAAGTGTAGACAGAGTCAACGGATAGGAGGCTGTTTGCGCGATGGATTGGGCTACATTCATGATCTTCAGCAGTTTCTTGCGGTCTTGGGCAGAGCAGGAGCCCACACCAAGCTGCATTACAACCAGAGAGAATGCTTTCTATGGTTCATCTGTAAAAGTTAATGAGAATCATGGCTGACATGCCAAATTTCCTTAATCTTCTGAGAAAGTAAAGGCATTGGTGAGCTTTCTTAACTAATGTTGGCATGGAGGGACAGGACAGCTTCTTGATGATCTGGACATTCAAAAACTTGAATCTCACAACCATTTCTACTTTGTCACCATTGATGCTTTCACTGCCTTCTCCACCTTAGTGCTATCTTCAGGGAGCTGTGAGTCTACATGCCTAGATCCCTCTACATACTAATATTTCTAAGAGCTCTACCATTTACTGTGTACTTTCTTCTGCAGTCGACCTTCCAAATCACATTTGTCCGGGTTGAATTCCATTGCCATCTTTCAGACCTGATTTCCAGTTGAGGAAAGATTTTGGAACTAACACCTAACCTGAAACCTACCTACTCCAGGAGATTGGAGCACAGTCAGGATATCTTCCATGGGACTCTGCAATCATAAAGGGTTTTGGGGGAGAAAAATGCTTGAAAAATATCTACAAACTGTTTTTACATTTTTAGTGGCAAGTTTATCCGGTTGCACTAAACTACCGAGGATATTAAACATTTACCACCCGTCCCCACATCACACTCAGCAAAGTGGGCAACTTAATAACTTCAACTATTTCATTTGCCTGTGTCAAATAATCAAAAAGCTCAGTCTCAGAATTCCATTGCTCCACATTTTCATCAAAGGTCCCACAATGCTGAAAACTCTTACCATTTCTTTTTGCTTCTTTAGGTTTCCCGTACGCACACTCTGCAATACATTTCCAGCAGCTACCTTGATTTTTCATTCACACAAGGGAACAACACGAGTTTCAGCATCTTATTCAACACATCTAGTTCTATAACTGCTGCAGAACATCGTTACTCTCACCCACTGAACCTGTCAGGTCTGGAATACATGCAAAAAGTATCTTTTCTAATTTCCTGACTTTTTACTCAGTAAATTTGTCTTCCCTGGTTCGCTAGCGAGTAGTGTTCACCATCCTCGTTGCCAGTTTCCATGTTCTGTGTTGAAGAATGATGCAAAGGAGATCAGAGAGTTTAAAACAACTTTATATTTATTTACAGGTGTGTGTTTAAAAAGCTGCTTCTTCTCTGCCTGTTTCCCACACTGGGTACTTATAACATCACCCCCGGTAAATACTTGAATATAGGAGAGCTCAGTAAGCCAATAAGAAACAATACAAATACAAAATACCCTCCAAGCCACATGTCTTCCTGACTTGGAACAATATCACCATCCCTTCCCTGTCACTCAGTCAAACACCCTGGAACTCTCTCCCTCACAGAACTGTAGTTACATTAATGTATTTTTAATTCATATTCTCAGCAGTTTGTAAGCAAGCCTTTTATTTCTGTTATTGACACCGGGCTGCCTGATTAGGTGTTCTTTTATTGCTGCTTAAATGGTTTAAATGGGGTTTTGTTTATTTTTAATCTGGACCTAATGGAGTTTGATGAATTTGGTGTCCTTTTTGAATTATTAAGGGGAAGAATGATTGACAGGTCAGGTGACAAGAGTTCTTTTACTATCAGCTTGGCTGCTGGTTGATTAGAAGGTGTGTGGATTCTTGGCTGAAGGCAATGTGTGAGTGTCTCTCTCTCTCTCTCTTCCTGTTATTAGAAATTCTGCTATGTTGGAAGTAGTTTTTCTTGCCTCCCTGGAGTGAAAGCTTTGCTGTAAGTGGTTTGTTGGCTAAAAGCTAGAAGCCAGCAGTAGCTTTATCTTTACCTCGTCTGCTGGAAGTTACAAGGCTGTGAAATCAAAGGATTAAATACCAAAATCACGTGATTTTCTGTGTTAAACTGTAGCAGGTGTCTGTTTAGGAGGTTTCGCTGTACTAGAACATGTATTTAATTGGTAATGATCATATATCACTTTTTTCTTGTTGGTAATTGGTAAATAATTTTTTTCTATGCCTTAATTGTATTCTTAAATGAAAAAGCTCCCTAGTGGGTCATTTGAATCATAACTGGAGTGAAACAGTTCATGCTCACCCATATTCAAATTGCAAAAGTTATGGGCTCGACTACCTTCTTAAAGTACCTTGGAGTTTCTAATGTGGATTATAACAATCCTCCTGTATATCACAATATATCAATCCACAATGGGTTTGCCCAATCCCTTATGAGTGTTGCCTTTACATCATTAAAACAACACAACATATTGTTCGGTGCTAGCTGCAAGATTAAATGCAGGATTGAAATGTTGAACAAGCTTAGATCGTGCTACATGGCAAGAGATAAATCTCAATACTCTGGTCACAAGAACACAAGAAATAGAAGCAGGAGTAGTCACTGGGTTCTTCCAGCCTGCCTCATCATTTAATACCATCATGGCTGATTGATGGCAGTTTCTGCTCCTTTTCTATGCCAATTTCACTATCACCCTCTATTCCTCAGTCTATCAAATATTTATCCATCTCCACTCTTAATGATCTGGCTCCTGCCACCCTTTGGGGCAGAGAATTCCAGCCATTCACCATCCTGGAAGACACTTCCAGGTACCTCAGTTGTAAGTGACTGGTCTTTTATCTTGTAACTATGTCCCCTTGTTCGAGACTCATCCTCTAGTGAAAACATCTCCCCACCTACCCCTGTCAAGCTCCCTCACTGTGTTTACACAATCCCATCTGAATGATCTGTACTTTAATATCGTATTTTGGTTGCAGTGTTTACCAACATTAAGGATGACACTGTGGCACAGTGGTTAGCACCATTGCCACGTAGCGCCTGTGACCTGGGTTCAATTCCAGCCTTGGATCACCTGCTTTTGTGGAGTTTGCACATTCTCCCAGTGTCTGCGTGGGTTTCCACTGGGTGTTCCAGTTTACTCTGACATGCGGGTTAGGTTGATTGGCCATGCTAACTTGCCTCTTAATGTCCCAAGTTGTGTAGGTTGGATCAATGGTAACTTTGTGGGGTTATGGGGCTAGAATGGGGAAAAGGTCTGGGTAAGATACTCTGTCAGGCAGACTTGATGGGCCAAATAGCCTCCTTCTGCACTGTGGGGATTCTATGGTTACAATAGTACCGAGGTGTCAAAGATATTTCTGCAATAAAACACATCACGTCGTTAGTGTACGCTTGTACTGGACCAGTTGATGGGCAACACGACACTCAGTGGCTATCGCTGTACTGTGCAGATACATGGATTTGGGCCTGTGTCTGTGGGAGTTTGCGGATTCTCCCCGTGTTTGCATGGGTTTTCTCCAGGTGCTCCGGTTTCGTCCCACGTCCCAAAGATGTGCTCTTAGGCTAATTGGCAAAACAAATTCTCCCTAAATTGTATCAAATTTGGTTTTTAATCCATAGATCTATAAACATAGACAGGGATCATGGGTAGAAGTGGGAACATTGAGGTCGGGGAGCGGACTTGTTGGGCCAAAGGGCCTGTTTCCCGTGCTGTTTTGTTCTTTGTATCTTGAGTTTATGTGAAGAAAGAGTTGAAAGGCAGATTTACACGTGTGTATGTGCACATTTTTTTAATTCTTTTCTGGGAATGTGAACATTATGAGATCGGCCAGTTTTTATTACCCCTGAGAAGATGATAGTGAGCTGCCTTCCTGAATCTCTGCAATCCCTGTTCAAAAAAGGGTTTCCGATCCAATTTCACATGTATGTGTAGGGGGTGGGATTGTCTGTTCTGCAAACATTGTCTGTACAACACAGTTTAAACAGGCAGACTCACAGGCTGGGGCGAACACTGCGATTAATCAGGAGCGGGGGCTGGGCAGAAAGGAGTGTGACAAATTGAACCAACTGGCCCCCTTTGAACACAGTAGCTGACAGCGAGTGTGGTCTCATTCGTTACCTCAGTCACAATGCTACAATATGTATGAGACACGCCTGCTCAGAACACAATCTGAAGCAGATTAGAATGGCAGCCCATAAACAGTTGACGACATCTATTAATCATTTCACCGCTGAGAAATTTCACGATGGAAACATTAATTTTGGGCCTGAAGGCTATTTAGGTTTGTCACCTCATCATCGTTCACGCATACCTGCAGACAAAGCAGACACCCTTAAAGACGAAGGGGACCTTATCAGCGGAGCTGCAGCAAGAAACAGAAGGTGTTAAATCATCAACTCTGTCAACTTTCAGACCAAATTCACTTCCGAGCCTTTCTCGAGATATGTCATGTTTGTCCTTGCTCCCCCTTTACATTTCAAATTGTGTCTCTTATCCCAACAGTAATTTGGCCTAAAGATGTGTTTGGTCTGATCCAAGCCTTTGTTATTTGTGGATTTGACTGCTCCAGTTCTCTCCTGGCTGATCTCCCAGCTTCTACCCATCCAAATCTCTGCATCCCCTGTCCCAACTCACACCACTTGCTCATCTCTCCCTGCGCTCACTCACTACACTGGTGTCCGGAAATGCTTCTGTTTTCAAATTCTCATCCTTGTTTTTAAATCCCTCACCTTGAGTTTAATCACTTCACTATTGGTGGCCGTTCCTACAGTGGCACCGTGGTTAGCACTGCTGCTTCACATCACTAGGGAACAGGGATTCGATTCCCGGCTTGGATCACCGTCGGTGTGGAGTTTGTATGTTTTCCCCGTGTCTGCATAGGTTTCTTCCAGTGCGAAGTCTCACAACACCAGGTGACTATCTAACAAATGGGCAAATCCCAAAAGCTTGTGGGTTTACTATCAAATAAACTTGTTGGACTCTAACCCGGTGTTATGAGACTTCTTACAGTGTTCACCCCAGTCCGACGCCGGCATCTTCGCATCATTATATTTCTTCCCACTTTCTGAAAGACGTGTTGTTTCAATGCATTGACCCAAACAAGTGTCAGAGTCTGGTGGTTTGGGGATTTCACAGCAACTTCATTGCAGTGTTAATGTAAGCCTATTTGCGACACTAATAAATATACGTTTACTTTCAATCCTGGAATTCCTCCTGTAAGCCCACCCTGCTCGCTATCCTTGTCTGATCAAGCATTTGGTCATCCGCCTTGGACGTCTCCTTACAAATTCAGTACCAAATCTAATCCTCCAGCGAAACACGACGGGATGTTTTCTCATGCTGAAGGTGCTACACAAATCCAGTATGTTGTTTCTCCAACTCTGAGTCACGTTAATAAATCAGTTTCCTTATTCCAGTGATCCAGATTTTTATCGATCTGTTTTGTAGCTGATGGAAACACCAAACCTAAAAATACTTTAAGTTTTTTTTAAAAAAACACATTATCACAAAGGTGGGACATGTTTACTCAGGTGTGTGCTGATAGGCTGATTTGAAAGTGCATTGCAAGGTATGGTACTGAGCCCGAGGGAACAGCAAGATCCCAGTTTTCATTCCCCAGTCAGGGCAGGCTAGAGAGAGTGAGAAAATTTACTGTGAGAGTGGCAGGAGAGAGAGAGAGAGAAAGTGGCAGGAGGGAGAGAGAGAGAGAGAGAAAGTGGCAGGAGGGAGAGAGAGAGAATGGCATGAAGGAGTGTAAGGGATAAAGAGAGAGAGAGAGTGGCAGGAGGGAGTGAGAGAATCCTCTTAAGCCTATCTTTACACCAGTTCTGTGCTCTTAAGACTTAACTCTTACCTCCTTTACACTACATTCTGCAACCTCTCCTTGCCTTCTTCCACATATACAAAGAACCAAAACAAAGAAAATTACAGCATAGGAACAGGTTCTTCTGTCCTCCAAGCCTACATCAATCACGCTGCCCAACTGAACTAAAACAGTCCCCGGAAGGGTTAATCTCCCTCTATTCCCACCCTATTCATGTATTTGTCAAGATGCCCCTTAAAAAGTCACTATTGTATCTGCTTCCGCTACCTTCCCCGACAATGAGTCCCAGACACCAACCACTCTCTGTGTAAATAAAAATCTATCTCATACATCTGCTTTAAACTTTGCCCCTCACACCTTAAACCTATGCTCCCTGGTAATTGACTCTTCCACCCTGGGAAAAAGCTTCTGACCATCCACTCTGTCCATGCCCCTCATAATCTTGTAGACTTCTATTAGGTCATCCCTCAGCTTCCGTCATTCCAGTGAGAACAAACCAAGTTTCTCCAACCTCTCCTCATAGCTAATGCCCTCCCTACCAGGGCAACATCCTGGTAAATCTTTTCCACACCATCTCCAAAGCCTCCACGTCCTTCTGATAGTGTGGCGATCAGAATTGAACACTATATTCCAAGTGCGGCCTAACTAAGATACTGTAAAGCTACAATATGAATGCTCATCTTTGTCTGTATGGTGTGCAAGAAACAATATTTTTCATTGACAATAAATCAGATCAAACAGAGGGTTCACTGTGAGAATGGCAGAAAGGAGAAAGAGAAAAAAATTGCAGGGAGCAGAGAGAAATTTCACTGAACTAGAAACCATTCAAAACCCACGCTTGGATACGAAATTGAGATGTGAGATTAGAATACACTGGAATATTCATTAAAATACAATCCAGAGAATAATGAGCTGATTAATTAGCAACAATTTAATTAATAATGTTGTTACCTTTCTATTAATTAATGGAAGAAAGAAGTTGGTGTCTGTTTTATTTGATTTTAAATGTAAGTTTTTTGTGTTACTCAGCTTTAAGTTAATATAATAAATGTTGAGGAGGTTAGGCATTCATTCAAAAGTTAAAATAATCCATTAGTTAGTCAGCTAAAACACATGGAGGGATGCTGGACGGGTGCCGTGTTGCAGCTGCAGTGTGTGGGTGCTGGTGGGTACCGGTGTACACACTGTGATCCAGGGCAGCCACATTTGCAATGTCTGCTGCATGAGAAACTTTGGCTCAGAGCCATTGAGCTGGAGGCTGAGCTGCAGACACAATGCCACTGCGATACAGTGACACTGCGACACTGTGATACACTGTCACAGTGATACAGTGACACTATGACACAGCGATAATGTGACACATCGGAGATGTGGAGAGTCAGTGGGACTCTATGTTCCAGGAAGCAGTCATATCCCTAGGATAGAACCTTCTGATTCATTCAGTGGTCAAGCTCAGGAGGATGCGAGTCTAAACGAGGCAGGTAAGAGGATCAAGAAGGCTGGTGTGCAGCGGTCTTTCAGCCCTTTGTGATTGCCCAACAGGTTCAGGTTCTTACAGCCTGTGTGGATGAGAATGGGAGCTGCAGGATGGATCAGCAAAATGATCATGGCATTATGCTACAGGAAGACATTTGATTGGGGGCCGTAAGGAGGAATGTAGTTCAAGGGAGGCAATGGTCTAACTCTGTTATCACTGGACTCGTAATCCATTTGACCCAGGGTAAAGCACTGGGGACCCGAGTTCGAATCCCACCACATCAGATGGTGAAATTTGAATTCAATAAAAATCTAGTATTAAATGATGATTGTGAAATAATTGTCCATTATCATAAAAACCCATTTGGTTCACTAATGTCCTTTAGGGAAGGAAATCTGGCATCCTTACCAGGTCTGGCCTACATGTGACTCCAGAGCCACAGCAATGTGGTTGACTCTCAACTACTCTTCGATAATGGCCTAGCGAGCTACTCAGTCCAAGGGCAATTAAGAATGAGCAACAAATACAGGCCAGGCCAATGACACCCATATCCCGCCGAGAACATGGGGTCACAATTTCAGAATAACGGATTGGTGGTTTATGACTCGAGGAGAAATTTCTCTACTCCGAGTTGTGAACCTTTGGAATTCTCTATCACAGGAAAGTTGTGTATGTTCCAGCATTGAGTATGTGCAAGAGAAGAAATTGGTAGATTTTTAAATCTGAAGGGATTGAGGGAGGGTGGAATTGAGGTAGAAGATCAACCATGATCTTGCTAAATAGCAGAGCAGGGTTAAAGGGCCGAATGGCCTATTCTTACTGCCAGTTCTTGTGTTCCTAAGAGAACAGAAAATTAGAATGCGACTCTTTGGGATTATGTCAGGAAGCATTTCCAAATGAAAATCTGGAATTCTCTCCCCAAAGGGGGGATGAGGAAAATGATCATGGTGTTTGGTATAAGAGGAATGTGACTACTCCCTGTGAGAGTGGCACAGTGGTTAGCGCTGCTGCCTCACATCGCCAGAGACCCAGGTTCGATTCCCGGCTTGGGTCACTGTCTGCACATTCTCCCCATATCTGTGTGGGTTTCCTCTGGGTGCTCCAGTTTCTTCCCACACTCCAAAGATGTGCAGATTAGATAAGTTGGCCATGTTAGATTGCCCCTTTAGCATCAGGGAGACCAGCTAGGGTAAATATATGGGATTATGGGGATAGGGCCTGGGTGCGGTTGTGGTTGGTGCAGACTCGATGGGCCGAACAGCCTCCTTCTGCACTGTATGGATTCTATGAAGGTCAATTTATGTTTTCAAGACAGAGTTTGATAGGTTCTATTGAATAGAGTAGGAAGGAGTAGAGAGGAAAACCAAGTAACTGGTACTGATTATCTGTAATCTAATAGAATGGCAGACACATGAAGATCTTCCTGATTTATCTTCCTTTCACTTTTTCTAAACTTTGTGCTGACCTGTACGATGGGTCTTGGATCAGGCATTATGGCCGTTCAAGGAATTAATTTGCCCGTAAACTTGAAGGGTGATCGGCCACCAGGGACAATTATCAACTTGGAAAAGTGCTTCATGTAAAAAGAATAGCCATCGGATAATAAATCTCCATCTCGTTCAGGGAATTATTGAAGGGGAGAAAGGGTCAAAAACTGGCCAAGTCCCTCGAGCATCTTGTTCACGAGGTTATTGTCACCGCGTGGGTCGGTGGTCCGTTATAAATCAGCAAAACGTACAGAGGAAGAGTTACTGTAATGAGATCAGCACCGTTTGCCAAGAGGAAACTGCTCCAGACATGGGCAGGCATGGAGGTGGGAGGGGAGCAGGGGGGTGCTTTGGGGCAGAGGTCAAGAAGTCAATCACCTGAAACTCCACTCACGTCAGGTCCTGAACCAGATTCAGAGAGGGATTACACTCAAACTCTGAGTTTCTGTACCCCCGGGGTCAGCTTTTTAAACCTCTCCATTCTTTTTCACCTTCGGGGTTCTCTTTGAAAGCTAAGGGCCAATCCGTTCCTGATATTAATCAATTCATTTCTGGTTCCATGTCCCTATTGAAACGCTGTGTCCTCTGCTTAGGGTTATTGGCAGCTCACAGGGGGAAATCATTCAACCCTTCAGACAGAACTTTACAGCCTCGCTTCCTCAAAACCGGAAAGTTTCGCCCGAGAACAATGGACCTTTCCATGGTCTGTACCCCGCCCGCTCTGCTTCCCATGGCAGGCTGGACAGCAATCTTGTCTATTGCCAGATTTTAGATAGCAGCCCAATTAATTCCAGTCCCCTGTTCTTGCAGGGGCAGCACGGTGGCACAGTGATTAGCGCTGCTACCTCACAGCGCCAGGGACCTGGGTTTGATTCCCATCTTGGGTTACTGTCCATGTGGAGTTAGCACCTTCTCCCTGTATCTGCATGGGTTTCCTCCAGGTGCTTCGGTTTCTTCCCACAGTCCGAGACATGTACTGGCTAGATGCATTGGTCAAGCACCGGAGTATGGCAACTAGGGGATTTTCACCGTAACTTCATTGCAGTGTTAATGTAAGCCTTATTTGCAACTAATAAACTTTACTTTACTACACATGACTGTCCAGGGGCATGAATGATCTTATTATGCAGCATTAGGTTGTGTAAAATATTTTCAACATTTCCATCATTTAACCCAGAACAAGAAGTGAATCCTTGCTTTGCAGTGAAGGTTTGCCAGGCTGATTCCTGGGAATGGCAGGTCTGTCATATGAGGAGAGACTAAGTCGGTTAGGATTATATTCACTGGAGTTTAGAAGAGTGAGAGGGGATGTGATAGAAACTTATAAAATTCTAACAGGGTTGGACAGAATAAGTTCAGAAAGAATGTTCCCAATGGTGGGTGGAGCCTAGGACTAGGGGTTTGAGGATAAGGGGTAAATCTCTTCCCCCAGAGGGTGGTGAATGCGTGGAATTCACTCACACAGAAAGTAGTTGAGGTCAAAACGTTGTTTGATTTCAAGAAGAAATTAGATCTAGCTCTTGGGGCTCAAGGGATAAGGAAGGGATGAGGGTATCAGGATATTGAATTCAATAATCAGCCATGATCAAGATTAAATGATGGAGTAAGTTTGAAGGGTCGAATGGCCTCCTCCTGCTTCTGCTTTCTATTTTAACCCTAGTTTAATGAGTTGAAAGACTTGCATCTGTATAGCAACAACCAAAGCTCTTTTGTAGAATCATAGAATCCTTACAGTGTTAGGGCTATTTGGCCCATCATTTCTGCACAAACACTATTCCCACCCAGGCCCTATCCCCATTATTCCACACATTTACCCTGCTACTCCCCCCGACAATAAAGGGACAATTTTATCATGGCCTATCAACCTAATCTGCACATCTTTGGACTGTGGGAAGAAACCGGAGCACTCGGAGGAAACCCACGCAGGCACAAGGAGAACGTGCAAACTCCACACAGTCACCCGGGACTGGAATCAAACCTAGGTCGCTGGTGCTGTGAGGCAGCAGTGTTAACCACTGTGCCTTTTCAGCTAATGAAACACTTTCTGAAGTGAAATCAGTACACACTGCTGCATTTCCTATATTGTAACTATCAAAAGATGCACTGCAGTAATTCACCAAAGATCCTTAGACAGCACCTTCTAAACCCATGACCACTTCCATCTAGAAGGACAAGGGTAGCAGATACATTGGATCACCATCACCTGCAAGTTCCCCTCCAAGCCACTCGCCATCCTGACTTGGTAATATATTGTTGTTTCTTTGCAGTCACTGAGTTAAAATCCTGGAATTCCCTCCTCACGGCACATGGACCTCAGCGATTCAAGAAGGCAGCTCACCACCACCTTCTCCAGGAGAATTAGGGATGGGAAATAAATGCTGATGTGGAGATGCCACTGTTGGACTGAGGTAAACACAGTAAGAAGTCTCAACACCAAGTTAGAGTAACAAATTGGTTGGAATTAAGCCTGGTGTTGTCAGACCTCTTACATAAATGTTGGCTTAGCCAGTGAGGCCCGTGTCTCATGAGTGAATAAAAAAAGCAGTCAACGAAGATCTGAAGATCTCAGAAACAGCAACGTGCCAGTGACTAGATTATCTGCTTTTTATGATGTTAGTGAGAGACACGTACTGAGAAAGATGGTTGTCTTATCACAAACACCGTAATCACCATCCCATCAAGATCTCCTGCTGGTCCCATCGCTGATATTTCCATCCTTTGCCCAGTGTAATAGCACAAAGCCCTTCACTCCTCTCATCAGGGATTCAATGTCGATATCACACTATTCCAAGTGAATCCGTAACGAGTCCTTACGGGGTCTTTGTTCTTGAACTTTCTTTTGCTCCCCAGGAGATCTCTGCAGAATCCTGTCTGCTTAATTAACAGCGAGTTGTCTGTGTGCAACAGCACCCTCCAGTGACAAAGCAGCAAACTTTGCCTCAGTGCTGACAATCTGCCTCATCATTAATCAGAGCCCAGGACACACTCCAACACTGAGTGGGACAGAAAATAAAACAGCTACCTGCTCATTAGACCAGAGTCAACTTTGGCTCAGTTGACAGCCTTCCAGAAAGTCACAGATTCAGGTTTCATGCCGGAGACTTTTTTTATAGAATCCTTACAGTGCAGAGAGAAGCCATTCGACCCATTGAGTCTGTACCGAACACAATTCCATCCAGGCCCTATTCCCGCAACTCCACTCTGCTAATCCCCCTGACACTCGGGTCGATTTAGCACGGCCAATCAATCTAACCCAACATCTTTGGACTGAGAGGAAAATCAGAGGAAACGAACGCAGACATGGTGAGAACATGCAAATTCCACACAGTGACCTGAGGCTGGAATTGAACCCAGGTCCCTAGCGCTGTGAGGCAGCTATGCTAACCACTGGGCCGCTGTGCTGCCCATTTAGTCTGACTCCAAGTACAGTACTAAGGGAGAGCTTCACTGCCTGAGGAGCAGTCTTTCAGAAAACACATTAAAACAGGCCCGCTTCCGACCTTTCAGTTGAATGTGGAGGTGGGGAAGAAATCCGTCCCGGCCAACGTTTATCCCTCACCTAATATCACTGAAAGTTAGTTTTAAAGTTTATTTATTTGTCACAAATTGGCTTACGCTAACACTGCAGCGAAGTTACTGAGAAAATCTCCTAGAAACAGATGGCCTGGTCATGATCATATTGCAGTTTGTGGGATCTTGCTGTGCACACATTGGTTGCTAGGTTTCTCTATTGTACAGCAGTGAGTAGTCTGGGAAGTTAGTTGGCCAGAAATCAAGGGAGAGTTCCAGGAGGATTGCCAATTCTGGATGGTTATATCCCCCTGGAGATTCCATTAATTGATCTTCCAAGAAACAGAATTCATTCAAGATCTCCCAAGAAGTCATGGACAAATCAGGACAACTCTGGAGAGTTGATACGTCAACTTGGTAGCCAGTTGTATAATGAACAAGAAAGCAGTGATTTACCAGAGTGATACCTAGGCTATGTTTAATTTAAAGTGGGGAGATCAAACACAATCTAGGGTTTATAGTCCCAGAATTTAGACAGCAATCAAATGAGTTTGAGATACAGTGGGGTACAGATGGAAATAAGACACTTCCAATGATTGGGGAGTTTAGAAACATATGTCAGAGATTAAACATTAAAGGCAGACATACAGGATGATGGAGGTTTTGAACTCATTTTTAAGTCCAAAGGCTGATTGACCATTGTAAATTGCCACTTAGTATCCCGGGATGCATAGGTTAGAGGGATTAGTGGGTGGATATGGGGATAGGGCCTGGGTGGGATTGTGGTTTGTGCAGGCTCGAATGGTCTCTTTCTGCACTGTAGGGATTCTTAAAAAAAACTTTAAATTTATTCATTAATCACAAGTAAGGCTTACATTAACACTGCAATGAAGTTACTGTGAAATTTCCCGAGTTGTCACATTCTGGCACCTGTTTGAAGCACAACTTCAGTCTGTGGGAGGAAACTGGAGCACCCAAAGGAAACCCAGAAGGACATGGGGAGAACATGCAAACTCCACATAGACAGTGACCCAAGCCAGGAATCAAACCCGGGTCCCTGGCACTGTGAGGCAGCAGTGCTAACCACTGTGCCGGTGCCCTATTGTAAACAGCATTTGATGCTACATAACTTGTTAAGTTTAAATCTAAGATTGATAGGTTTTGTTACCCAGGGTATTAAGGGACACAAGGCAAAGGTGGGTCACACATCAGTTACCATCTCATCAAACAGCAGAGCAGACTCACAAGGTTAATGGAACTCCCAAAGTAGAAGGTACTCTTCTAATATCTCAACATATAAACTCCAAGCAGGAGTTTATTTTAAAATAATTATTTTTTAAACTATAACTGGGGAGATACCCTAATCTCCCTCTGCCTGGCTGAAACCAACAAGGGAAAGATGCTGGGGTCCCACACAGCTCAGTGCTGCCACCTTGTGGGAAGAATAAATCAGACTCAAAAAGTTTGAAGAATCACTGGACAACACGGGGTGGACTTCTAAAAAGGACACAGGATTGTCAATAAACCCACCTGCCAGGACTACTGGATAGAAAACACAGGATGGCTTAAACCATCTTTCTAAATGAAGGAAATGTAATTCCTGCAGAAAAGCGCAATAAACGCTTGAAAATAGATAGGTAATCTTTCTATAGATTCGGCTATAGATTTGGAGGAGCGAGGCACACAGTGTTTATGCACAGGATTGCTGAGATAATTATATGATGCCGGATGGCCATGGTGTCACTAGTCCACTCAATAGTAAACATCTGTATATGCTCTTCCTTAAATGCAGCAAGTTATTAATCGGAATACACTGCCTGAAAGGATGCTGGGAGCAAAATCAGCAATAATTTTGGAGAGAATTTGGGGGGGTGAGGGTGGGTGCGGGGAGTAATTACAGGACAAGGGGAAGAGCAGGGAATGTAATAACTCATAACACTTTCAGAGACATTACAATCGCAATAGACCAAAAGGACACCTTGTGTTGCACAGTTCTCCATTTGTGTAAGGCGCACAAATCCAACATCTGATAGCCAATGGGAATCATTCTTGCCTGAGTCACAAGGTCCCGTGTTCAAGTCTCACTCCAGAGTGTAAATACACAAAAAGAAATTAAGGTTAAAACTTCAGTGTTGGAGGTAAAGTCTTTCAGAGGCCCAATCTGCCTGCTCAGATCAATGTAGATTACACGGCACTATTTCAAAGCGCAGGGATCCCAGCCCATACTTATCCCTCAATCAACACCTCGCACAAAAAAAAAGATTAGCTAATCATAATCACATTGCTGACGTGCATGTTTACTATGCACACACTAGCTGCTGGTTTCTCTACATTAGAACAATGGCTACACCCTCAGTAAAACATAATGAAGTATTTTTGATGTCTCAAAGTGTTTTATAAATGCAAGTCTGTCTGATTTGCAAACAGAAAAAGACTTGAATTTGTATAGCACCTTTCACAACCTCGGGATATCCCACAGCCTAGGTGTAGTTGGTGCTTTAATATTGAATGGGAGTTTCAAATCATTTCCAATGGCAAAAGTTAGCGTTTATTCATTTATTAGTCGCAAATAAGGCTTACATTAACACTGCAATGAAGGTACTGTGTAATACTCCCAGTCACTACAGTCTGGTTACAGTTGTCTGTTCAGGTAAATGCACCTAACCAGCAAGTTTTGATTTGATTTATTTAACAATAGTGTTGGCATGTGAGGACCAAGACAGGTTGTTCCTAATCAGGTCACCTAAAAACTTCTTGACCATTTCTATTTCATCCCCATTGGCATAGACAGGGGCAGGTTCTCCATTACACTTCCTGAAATCGATGACAGGCACGTCTTTCAGAATGTGGGTGGAAGCTGGTGCAGCCGTGCAAACTCCACAAATGAGCCTAGCTGGGAAAATTGAACCCAGGTCTCTGGCACTGTGAAGCAGCAGTGTTAACCACTATGCTACCGTGCCGCCCTCTTACACTATTGCAGCCTTAACACTTCAGTTGATTCAGTGTTACAGAGTACATGAAGATTCCACAGATACTGCAGTGTATAAATCTAACACTGACATTCCAGTGCAATACTGGGGGAATACTGCACTGTTGAAGACGTTATTTTTCCAGATAAGGCATCAAAACCATAGCTTTGTTGGCTTTCTCAGGTCAATACACCTAACCAGCACATTTTAATTTGATTTATTGTCACATGTATTAACATAGCATTAAACAGGTGTCACCTGTAAAGACTCACATTCCAAACATTATTTTATAAATTGAGTTTGTGTCTTTAAATGCCTGTTTGTGACCAGAACTCCTCTTTACCTTCTGAAGGAGCAGCACTCCAAAAACTAGCGGTTTTTGTTACCAAACAACTAGTGTTGTGAAACTTCTTACTGTGTTTACTCCAGTCCAACACTGGCATCTCCACATCACGACTTCTCAGGTGGACACAGAATCCATGATACTATTTTAAAGAGTGGGGGAATGCTCTCTAGGCTGCCAGCTAATATTTATCCTTCAAATCAACATCACAAATAGATCTTCTAGTCATTATCACATCGTGGTCTGAGGGAACTCATGCACATAAATTGGCCATCATGGTTCCCACGTTACTTCAGAAGTACCACACTGGCTAAAAAAAGTTTTGTGAAAAAACATCCTGACGTTATGAAAGGTACCAAGACAAAAAACAATTTCTTTCATCACCTGGATAGTCACATGCTCTTTCCTAGGATAGAAAAATCAAGTATCAGGGGGCACAGTTAAAGACAGGTGGAGAAATATTTAGAAATGTAGAAGGCATTAAAGAGGGTGGTGAATAGCTGGAATGTGTGGCCAAGGGAGCTGGTGGGAACAGATACGATAGAGGCATTCAAGGGGCATCTAGACAAATACATGAACAGGATGGGAATGGGACTCCAAGTGCATCATGAGTGCAGGCTTGCAGGGCTAAAGAGCCTGTTACCATGCTGTATTGACATGATAGCAGTGGTTAACAACTCCTGCTTCATAGGGACTGGGGTTCGATTCCCAGCTTGGATAACTGTCTGAGAGTCCCTGTCTCTGGATGCTCTGGTTTCCTCAGACATTCTGGGAGAGGTGCTGGTTAGGTACATGGACCTGAATGGGTGATGGACTATGGCAACTAGGGGAATTTCATAGTGACTTCATTACCTTACTTGTGACTAATAAATAATCTTCAAGCTCAGGCCACCAAACAAAGGGCTTTTTTTTTTAATAAAAGCTTTCTGGGTGGAATTCTCCAGCTGCACTAAAAAACTGGAAATTCTTGCCTGCTTGTCAATGGGATTTCATTGTTTGCAACCTGCCTGTTAAAAGTCCAAAATCAAAGATATGGAGAAAATCTGCTTCTGGTTCCTCTGTTCCTTAACTCCCAACATTTCAGCAGTAAACACCTCACACCCAACACATTGTAAACACTGGCGTGGGCAGGCAAGTTTTCAGACAAAGTAACGCCTGGCAAACGTCATCAGCATTGGGAAGCGTGGTTTGGAATTCCACGCCAATCTAAATACAGCAACAAGCTGACTGGAACTTCCACAAACAAGTTAGGGCTGAGTCAAGTGTCAGATTTTAAACCTGAGTGACATATTTCTTTACTAAGAGTGTTAAAAGTGAATACAAGAGCATGTATACAAAATTAGGTGACAGATTAGCCGTAATCCTATTGAAAATCAAAACGAACTGCAACAGTTTAAGAGCACTTAGGGATGGGCAATTAATACTGGCCTTGACAGCAATACACTCAGTGTACCATGTACGATTAGCAAAACAGACTCACAGCTAAATGGCCTCCTTCTGTGGCATGTTCATTATGCAAGAGAAAGTTGCTCTTATTAGGAAGTCTAATTCACACCAGCTGCTCTACACGTTCATATGCTGTGGAAAAGTATCTTAGTGAAATGAGACCAGATTTGAATTGAGTATTTTCTCCATCTGCCTGCAAGGAGATTAAAACATAAGTGGAAACAATACTTCAGAACAGGAAGTACTGTTGTCCCACCTCTGGGATTGAGCTATTGAAGAGAGGGTTGGCATTCTCCTAATGTCTAAACATTGGGTGATGAGTCTACAAGAGAATATTAAGTTGAAGATAATTGTAGAAACAGACACTCAAGTAAAAAAGGTGTGTTGGTGTTGATATCCCATGGAAATCTCTAACCTCCTCAGCATATCTTTTAATGCCTTTCTCCTTCATTTGCTTATCGAGCTGTTTCTTAAAGATATCTACATTATAAGCTTAAATATTTCACATGGTACAAAGTCTCTAGCTAAAGAAGTTTCTCCTGAATTACTTGTTGGATTATTGACTCCTTAACCTTTGGGTACCATACCCTTCAGAGTGCTGGTAACCATACACTAACATTGGATTGGTCACAATTACTTTTGGTAAAGTGCAGCAGTGGTTTGCTGTTGCTTTCTGCAATGTGGCTGAGCAATAAACTCTCCCACTCTTACCACCTGCCATCAGGTGAATTGGGAGGATTTATAGGCTGATAATCAATCTTTTTGGCCTGGTTATGAGCAATCCTTCCATAAGGAGCATGCCCTGCTGTGGGCCAGGAATCTGGAGCTTCTGACCCAGAGGTGAGGACACTAACCCATTTGGCAACAGACCTCCCTTTCAAGGACTATTTTGTATTCATAGCTCTTACTTTCAAACTTTCCCCATAAGCAGCAACATCACTTTGGTTAAAAGCAGAAAATGCCAGAACATTGTCATAGGCAATGAGAGGGCCTGATAGCAAGACATGGAATTGAAACAAGGAATGGGAAGATCAGTTTGTGCTTGTCAAGACTTGCAAAGCTTTGATGAGCAATGTAAACTGAAACAACAGCACCTCATCTTGTGATGCAGAATTTTACAAGCCTTCTGAACTTAACATGGAGATCAACAACTTCAGACCATGAGCTCTGTCCTTCATTTTGGTACCTTTTCCAAAACCCCTCCCCACACAGTGGTAAGCACTGCTGCCTCAGCACCAGGGACCCAGCCTGGATCACTGTCTGTGCAGACTCTGCACATTCCCCCCTTGTCTGCGTGGGTTTCCTCCAGGTGTTCCTGTTTCCTCCCACTGTCTGAAAGACATGCTAGTTAGGTGCACTGGCTATGCTAAATTCTCCCTCAGTGTATCTGAGCAGGTGCCAGAGTGTGGTGACTAGGGGAATTTCACAAACTTCATTGCAATGTTAATGTAAGCCTACAAGTGACACTAATAAATAAACTTTTGAGCACACAGGCTAACTTATTCTTCTATTTTGCTTTGAGAACAGACTCTAGCTCTGTATAAAATGACCTTTATGCCATTAACACATGCATTTGTCTTTAAAACTATTACCACTCCTTGTCTCATGTCCATTATTTGTCAAATCTCTCCTCTGCTATCCCTGACCTCTTATTTTCCTTCACCACCTTCTCTTCAACAGTATAAAACCCAACACATTTGTCTCTCTTCAGTTCTGAAGCATAGACTCAAAATGTTAACTCACCCCACTAATTCCACCAGCCGAGTTTTCTGGCATTGACTTTTTACCAGAATGCAAACATCTGCAGCATTTTGCTTATATTTTAACATCTTCTCAATGCCTGCTCTATCACTAAGACAGCCTCAGACTTTTCTAGAAAAGTGTTGCCCTGGCTTGCCTAATGGCTGATGGATATCAGCACTGAGGTTATTTGAATTTTTGCAACACCTTCTCCAGTGCAACAATTTTCAAGGTTGAATCCAAATCAATTTGGAATGAAGTGCATAGCACGTATTTTCACAAGTGATTTAGACAAAACAATATCCTACATTGGAGATAGCAATTGTGGTGGAGTCACTGCAGATGTTAAAAACAGACTGCCTTAATGTGGACCATTTCTGAATGATGGGAAATGAAAAGATCAGCTTCAATTTAAAGCAGAATCTTTGAACCCAACTGGAATCAACTTGGTAAGAAATGCATTTTATTTCATAATACATCACCATTAGAAAACTTTGAAAAACTTGAACTGGATATCAGCATGCTATCCCAACAGCACATGGCAGATTGGATTCCAAGCTGGGGCAGCACAGTGCTGAGCACTGCTGCCTTACAGCACCAGGGGCCTGGGTTCAATTCTGACCTTGGAAGACTGTTTCCTCTGTGTGCTCTGGTTTCTTCCCACAGTCCAAAAAAGGTGTGGATTAGGTTGACTGGCAACTTAAGTGGTGCCTCATTGTCAGGGGGGATTAGCAGGCTAAATATATGGGGTTACAGGGATAGGGCCTCAGCAAGATCGTGGTCAGTGCAGACTTAATGGGCTGCATATAGGATTACAGGAATAGGGCCTGGGTGGGATGTAGTTGGTGCAGACCCAATGGGCTGAATGACCTCCTGTACTGGGGGATGCTATGGTGGTTAGGATTGAACACTCCTCAGGAAACAGTCATCCCAGTAGTGATGTGGTGTCAACAGAACATCTATTGGAGAGATATCAACTCATTTACAATGCATGACAAATATGATTTCAGCATATTTGGACCTTAGCCCAACACTGGATTAGTAAGGCTGGGGAATCTCAACAAGAAATTTTAATATTGTGTAATGCTGTTAACTCAATCTGCTTCCACCACAAGACCTGCAATCTATGTTGCCAATACTCTCCCTCCAGCGAACACAAGCCAAATCTGTATCAGAAATTTCAGACATGAACATCTTGATGTCAGCCTGGTCCAGGATTCTGAAATTAGAAAGATTTGCAATGTAAACACGTTGATCTATTTTCCACAAGTGAATTACTGAATCCACAATCCCACCCCCAGGTCCCATCCCCATAACCCCTGACACTAAGGCACAATTTAGAATGGCCAATTCACCTAAGTGCACATCCTTGTACAGTGGGAGGAAGCTGGAGCAGTCAGAGGAAACTCATACAGACACAGGAGAATGTGCGAACTCCACAAAGACAGTGGCCCAAGCCAAAAAAATTGAACCCAGGTCCCTGGCGCTGAGAGACAGCAGTGCTAACCACTGTGCCCCCTCATGAAGCTACTGTGAAAATCCTCTAGTCATCACACTCCAGCACTTGTACCTGTAATGCAACAGTCTATTTACAACATTGCTTTAAAAAAGCTAGATCAGAAGGAAAACAAAACAGACCCGGAAACCGGTTTAGAGTTGGTTTAGTATAATATATTTCAGCTTTGAGAGAGACATAGAAATCAGCTTTCCACAGTTTTCCTATAAAAGACCCATTTTTCCAAAGCATTATGCACAAAACATTTTAATTAGAATACAACTGTATAGTGAAAGTAAGGTGATCTTGTAACTTCCCAATATAAAACGGAGCCACAATGACCAAAAGTAGATGTTAACTGTTGGGGTAAGTCCATCGAGGAACACATGGACTAAAAATGTCAAAAACTATCCTTGAACTATTAGTGCTCGATAGGGAGAAGAGGTGCAATGATAAAGGCCAATATGTAATCAACTCTTAATTTCACTTGCAACATCTACAACATTGGAAATGTGTCCATGCTTTATTGTATAATCATACAACTAAACTCATCATTAAATCCACATTGGCTATAACCACTATGCAAAAAGGTGAAAATACTGTCTTTTCAAGCGATGCACATGGCAAATTTCAGGAACAGTATGTGCACACTGTCTTCTGGAGATTTTTTTTATTTAAATTGAAGATATAAAAACGGGTGAAGCCTCTTCAGATATGTTAATTTTTTTTGAAATTGGAATGCTGGCACTTTCCAATTAGGCAACAGTTCTTCATACCTGTAAATATCAAAAAAATCAGCACAGTTAGTCACACAGAATGAGACAGGTTCTTGTTAAAACATTCAGTGGAAAGTGACATTCCAGTCACAAACTGTCTACACTGGTGGGTAATTCATCAAAACTCTTCGCAGTCTCAACATCTAAAGTCTCCAGATGAGAAGAGGGAAGAGACGAGTTACTGCGAAATAGGTTTAAAAAAATCTTTGATATCTGGTAGTAATGTTCAACATTAAGGATTCCAGTCAAAAACTGAACATTGTCCAAACATAACAAATATCAACTGCAGAGTCAGGAATTCATTAAATCTCAGTTTGTGATGGTTAATTGTCAAAAACCTTTAGAACTGATTACTATAAATTTCAAGATGAACTTGCTAGATAGAGAAAATGTGAGCAAGAATACAGAATGTGAACTTGGGGTATCAGATAAGACTACAAATGTTCCTTTCTGACCCTGTATACAACTGAGTCAGTGAAGCTTCAGTTTTTTCTATGTTTGATACTGGTCACCATATAAAGATAGAAGCACTGGAGAGGATGCATAAAGATTTTGAGTATAATTCAACAGTTGCAAAGATATACTGACCAGGAGAGTGTGAACAGGCTGGATCTCTTTTCTCTTGGAGAAGCCTGACAAGTAATTCGAGGTTTTAAAGAAAAAAGTTTTGATAGAGGATAATATTGTCGGCAAGAGAATAACTGGAGGCCATCACATAAAACACCCAAAAAGTGTAGAGTTGTTGGCATTGGACTGGGATAGGTACAGCAAGTAGTCTAACACCAAGTTAAAGTCCAACAGGTTTGTTTGGTAGTATGAGCTTTTGGAGCACCGCTCCTTCATCAGTTGAGTGCAGGATTTGTTTCACAAACAGGCCAAATACATCCCCATCTAAAAATTAGATGGGAAATTCAAAAGAAGCTTTTTTTTTTAAACCAGAACTCATTATCACAGGAAGCAGTTGACACAAGTAATACAAACATGCTTTAAGGGAAGGTTAAATACACACACAGAATAAAGGAGATTATGGTCAAAGTTGGATAAGGAGGGAGAAGTTCATTTGGTGCATAAAACACAGGCATAGACTGGTTGTGCTATATATGCTATGCTATATAGCACAACCTCAGCTCTTTTCTTTCCTTACAGATGTTGCCAGATCTGAGATTTTCCTTGCTTTCTAAGGGGAGGGAAAGCAAGTACAAAGCTGTGTTAGATTGAGTTGATTCTAGTGAGTGGTGTAACACAAACACTTGGCTCCTCACAGCAAGACACACTCAGGAAGCTGTTTGTGGGATAAGGGCATTTACACACTGCTGCATGTCAAAACAGATCTGCCTAATCTCAGTCACCCGATCACAGCACAAGCAGAGTCAATTAACAGCAATTAAAACCAATGAAAAACACCTAAAGTATGAGGAAACAAGAGTTAATTCTGAATCCGCACCAAATAAGATCACCAGGGTATGGTAGTGTTGAGAGGTTCTATTTAAGCTGTTAAAAATGATCCTTGCAGTTGCTAAGGCTTTCAAAAATGTGTCTATAGGGACTATCCAAAAAGTAGCGGGCACTGCACATCACAACATGAACTGCTGACACAACTGACTTTTCCCTCAAGTTGTGGAGTGCCACATTTCACTAGAACAGTGCCAGCTAAAATGCAGAAGCTTTTTAAAAAATGGAAATTACTTTTAATATGCAACATTGACAAAAAAGGGACAGATTATGGCCCAGAAACATTAAATATTATAGCATTTCCATTGTATATTAGCCCCCACATCACAAGATCTTCACACTGAAAGCTGTAGGGTCAAACTCATTCCAGGATTTGAATGAGTAACCAGGCAGCAGAGGATGCTGTAAAACTAAAGCCCCATCTATCTATTCTGGTGAATCACACGGTCACTATAAAACCCACTATTTGGAGGGGAGATTAAGAGTTAAAGGGTCATCTGGACTAAATGTCAGCTCTTTTCTTTCCTTACAGATGTTGCCAGATCTGAGATTTTCCAGCACATTTTTTTGTTTTAGATTCCAGCATCTGCAGTAATGTATTTTTATAGAACAGTTAATCCAGTTCCCTGCCAACAATGAATATTTCTCTGGTCACTTGTGGGGCATTTGTTTACATTTATTGCCCATTCCAGATTACCCTCAAGAATGTGACAGTGAGCTGTCTTCTTGAACAACTGCAGTCCATTTGGCATGTTTACACCCACACTGCTATTACTGAGTTCCAGTACAGTGAAGGAATGATGATATTTCCAAGCAAGGGTGGTGAGTGGCTTGGAAGGAAACTTGCAGGTGGTGGTGTTCCCACGTGTCTGCTGCCCTTGTCCTGCAAGGTGGGAGGTCAATGGTTCAGAAAGCACTGTTGAAGGAGCCTTGGCACACTCCTGCAGTGCATCTTACAGATGGTACACACTGCTGCCTTTATGCCTCAGCAGTGCAGAGAATGGTTCACACAGATCTGCAGTGCTCAATACTGCTTGCCACTGCATTTGAGGGAGTTGAAGGGAGGCATACAAGTTCATTTCAACTTTTCCCTCTTTCACTGAAAAGTTTCCACTGGCAAAACAAAATCTCAATTGAAATTGTATTCAAATATCAAAGGGCAGATTTATCATACCTCCTGGAAATTCTGGCATTTGTAGTGTGATGACTGCAGTGGTGGGAAGTAAATCAAGAAAGCATACTTTGCCTTGTACAGGCAAATGTATCAGCCATTTAATTTACAACACAGTCACCACACTGCAAATGCCAGGAGTTCCAGGAAGTATGATAAATCTGCTCTTTGATATTTGAATACAATTGAGATTTTGCCCCAACTTGTCAGTGGAAAAGTTGAAATGACTCTTGTATGCTTCCCTTCGACTCCCCCAAATGTAGCAGCAAGCAGTATTGAGCACTGCACATCTATGCGTGCTCCAAAAGCTCATGCTACCAAACAAACCTGTTGGACTTTATCACCAGACTCTTCAACTACCTCCAAATCCCCTTTAGTTTGACAATTACAAACAGAAAGCAAGTCAATCAGCATCTAAAAACAGGTTACAGTTGAGGGAAGGGAATTCCCTTCAGTAAAATTGGTTGACTGCATTTTCAGAAGATACAACTTCTCTCAATTGTACAATTGACCTCTGCTCAGTATTGATGCCAACTCCAGGATCCAAAATCTAGCCTGTGGCAAAATTAGAGAACCAACCAATTAAAGTAGTTCAAAGAAACTTAAAGTTTGAAACTGGAAGAGTGATCACAGCCAAAGCTAGAACCCAAATGCTGAACTCCAGATCCAAACAGCCACCAATGGCCTTGATTTTACTGACATGATCGCCCACGGAAAATGCCCTAGTGCAAGCCTCTCCCATCCCAAAATCAGGGCAAACATGCTGGTAAATCAGGCTAGCATTCCAAAGTAAATTCTTCAGTAATGAACAAGAGCTTCAAAATGTCTTACCTGGCTCAGACCTGCTGCAAAGCAGAAGTTTAAAGCAGCATACATTGGGATTTCTTCTTTTTACTCTTTTCCACTGGTGCTTTCCTATTGATCTGTCTGACCAGGTCATAAAAGATCTGCAGGGAGAAAACAAAGATAAACTAACTAACATGGTGTTCAGCTCAAAGATCAGGATGAGGGGGAAGGACAATATTTCACACAAAACTCTTGATGGACAAAGTAATTTCAATATCAACTCTCTGCATAATAAATGGCATCCTGATAAACGTACCTCATCTACAAATAATGGAAATACTTCTTAAAGTACTAATTAGATTTAAAGCACTTTGGGACATCCCAAAACAGATTACAAAAATGCATACTTTATTTTCCTATTAGGAATTTAAGGGAGAAACAGTGTGGGGTAGATCAACTGAAGATGTCCATTTTCTGGCAATAAATCCAATTTCAGCTCGTTCAAAATGTACTGGTGAGTACAAATTTAAGAATTATTTTTCAATGCAAGACAAAAGAAATTACTTTCTAATATAGCCTGATTTTATGGGTTCACTTAAGACTTTAGATTTGTGATGCAGCAAATGAGGGAATGGAAATTTGAATCATAATTTTGGGCATAGTTGGCAAGCCAGGTGCTAACTGCTCAAAGTGGAAACTCTGCCTCATGGAATACACTTACACTCCAAGTACTGCAGAATAATTTTAAAGAATATACTGCCAAGTTAGTAGAGGCCTACATCCTGAAAGGTAAATAATGCTGTGGTCAGATTGAATTTTGCCTAGCATTCATCTGGATGGAAGGAAAAAAGACATGGTTTTGTGTGCACACGCCAAGATGATAGGAGTTTGGTGGCATGACCTTGCCCAAGAATGGAAACTGCCACTGCAAACTCTCTTCAATATGCCAGAATAAGATGTGTCAACACCACTACCCACATTTATCTTACTCCATGTTGCATCATAACATGGAGATGCCAGCATTGGACAGTAAATCTCAACATTCTAATCAGCAATCTGTAAACTGTCTGTGCTGACATGTGCTATTGCAGACCAGAACAGCTCATTCGCCTGACGAAGGCCATAAAGCCGAAAGCTTGCAAGTTTATCAAATAAATCGGTTGGGTTTAAAACTGGTGTTGTCAGACCTCTTACAGTAAGTCTCAACACCAGGTTAAAGTCCAGCATGTTTATTTGGTAGCAAACGCTACTAGCTTTTGAGGTTTGTCAGATTAGTGAGGAGTTCTGATCACAAACAGGGCATATAATGTTTACAGAATACTGATTAGAATGCGAGTCTTTACAGCTAATCAAGTCTTAAAGATGCAGACAATGAGTGAAGATAGCATTAAGCATAGGTTAAAGAGATGTGTTTTGTCTCCAGAGAGGACAGTAAGTGAGATGTTGCAAGTCCAGGTAAGTCATGGGGGGTTACAAATAGTGTGACATGAACCCAAGATCCCAGTTGAGGCTGTCCTCATGCACAGAACGTGACCATCAGTCTCTGCTCAGCAACTCTGAGCAGTCGGGTGTTGTGAAACAACCAACCTTTAAACAAACCACTGTCTGCAGTACATTACCCAGCCTTCAGGAGAACAGCGACCACACAACACCACGCGTCACAGCAACCTCTGCAAGAAATGCCCGATTATCAGCATGGATGCCTTCATCTCACGTGATAACACCATCTACCAGATACATGGTACATACTCTTGCAACTCAGCCAACGTTGTCTACCTGATACCTCGACATCTTTTTCTGCAGCGTATGGTACATTGGGGAGACCATGCAGATGCTACGACAACAGATGAATGAATCACCAGGCAAGACTGTTCTCTTCCTGTGGAAGAGCACTTCAACGGTCACGGGCATTCGGCCTCTGATCTTCAGGTAAGTGTTCTCCAAGATAGCCTTCACGATACGTAACAGTGCAGAGTTGCTGAGCATAGACTGATAGCCAAGTTCTGCACATGAGGACAGCCTCAACTAGGATCTAGGGTTCATGGCACACTATTTAACCCCCATGACTTGCTTGGACTTGCAACATCTCACTTACTGTCCTGTCTGAAGACAATACACATCTCTTTAACCTATGCTTAATGCTATCTTCACTCATTGTCCGCATCTTTAAGACTTGATTAGCTGTAAAGACTCGCATTCTCATCAGTATTCTGTAAACTTTATATGCCCTCTGAGATTAGAACACCTCACTCACCCAACGAGGGGCGGACTCCCAAAAGCTAGTGATGTAACCAAATAAACTTGCTGGACTTTAACCTGGTGTTGAAACTTCTTACTGTATTTACCCGAGTCCAATACCAGCATCTCCACATCATGACCTTCATCAGGAGAAATAGGAGTGTTGCTAACTGGGCCAGCATTTATTGCTCATCCCTCGTAGTCCCTGAGGGGGCACATTGTGCACTTGAGCAAACAGGTGGAGACGTGGTTTGACACCTTATCTGAAAGGTCAGGTTAGATGGCTGGACAAGTTTATCATTATCGCTCGAAGTAGACACTATTCATTCAAAAAGATTTGCCGGTCACACCCAGAAATTAATATCTTGATATGAAATCCCTTATGAATATTTTCCCTTGATTCATTTGAGATAATGTATTTGCTGTTTAAAAATTGTATCAGGTTGGGAGAAATGGATTTATTCTGGATGGTCCAAGCAGCTCATGATTCCAAATCAACCTGTTGGGCCTTAATCTGATGTTGTGAGACTATTTCCAATGTAACATCAGACTGTGGTATTTTATTGCAAGACAGGAGTTGAGGGGTCAGCTTTAACAAGTTTATACTAAAATATATTCAATTCTTCAAGAGAAAGATCAATGCATGAACACAGTCCAAGTATAGTGCTTCCTGTAACACAAATTGCTCAATGGCTGCAAAAGTCAATCTGTATTCCTGTATTGGAAAATCTTTGCATCTGATGGGTATTTCTAACTCTCTCAATGCTGTGAGATCATGATCTCAAATGTTGTGTCAGAGTAAACTTTGCTCACATTGGGACAGTTATAAATGAAGCACGTGTTAACAGTAAGGGATACCACTTTCCATTCTACATACCAAATATTAGCTGTAAGCACTTCCAGGCTGGGTGTAGCATAGTTAGACAATGTCAAACTCCCCTTTTTCCACTTGAAGTATATACCTCAACCCAATTTATTGCACCAGTGCAACAAGCTTTCTCTGACAGGAATCTCAAATAGAAACATAGAAGTCGATCATTCAGCCCTTTAAGTCTGCTCTGCTGTTCAGTACAATCACGACTGCTCCTCTATTTTAATGGCTTACACCACATTCCCCCCATATCCTCTCTTTTTGAGGCGAGAAATCTATTATTTCCTCCTTAAATATTCAGTGACTTTTCCCCCATGGCCTTTTGTGTTGGAGAATTCCATGTTGTGGGAGAAGAGATTTCCCTTCATCTCAGTCCTAAATGGCCTACCCCATATCCCAAGATTATAACCCCTTGGTCTAGGCCCGTTGCCAGAGGAATATCCCTGTACCCAGTCTATTCAGCCCTGTCAGAATTTTATACATTTCAATTAGATCCTCTCTTCTGAACATCAGCGAAGTGGGTCTATTTGACCCAATCTCTTGTATGACAATCTTGCTGTTCCATGAATCAGTCTGGTGAACTTCATTGCACTCTGTGATAAGTATATTTTTAGACAAGTAAAAGACAATTAGATACAATACTTCAAGTATTGTCTTAAAGCCCTGTACATCTGCAGTAAGACATCCTTAATTCAGTACTCAAATCCTCTTGCAACAAAGGCCAACAAAGTTTTAAATGAGGGGCAGTTCTGGGCTGTGACCAGCTAAACCCCTGGGTATGAACATTTAGATTTACCTCATTAACATTGATCTTTGACTTTGCAGAAGACTCTAAAAAGGCACAGTTGTTCCATTGTCTCGCTAGGTTCTGGCCCTGTTCTTTACCCACTACTCGCTCATCTTCCAAGTCGCATTTATTGCCAACCAGAATCATCGGAACCTGGAAGAAAACAGAAGCAGCAGTGTCAAGCTGTTGTTAGTGACAAGGCACAAGCCCAGAAATCCAAAATCAAATCCATTTCCATTATTTCACTTCGCCCATCTGTAAAATAAGCCGAGTACCCTAAATTTACGTTACTATGCTGTCTGCCTAACTAGTCAGGTTCCCAATCACTAAGCCCTAGGATGTCAACTACAATGGTAAATAGATTCTTCCTTTAAAATTAGGATGTGAAATTAAGAGTTTAAAAAATCATTCATAGGATATGGTATTGCTGGCTGGCAAGCATTTATTGCCCATCACTAAACATGGTGCACTCAAACATGGTGATAAGCTGCCCTCTTGAATTTCTGTAGTCCATTTATAATATATGTATCTATAATGCTATTAAAGAATTTTGATTCAGTGACAATGAAGGAACTGAAAGATGAGTAGTCATAATGGTCTTATGGATGGTGAGTGGTTTGGAGTCAAACGTGCCTGCAGTGGTGTTCCCATGTCCTTCTAGCTAGTAGCGATCACAGGTTTGGAGGGTAACGTCAAAGAAACCTTGGTGAGTTGCTGCAGTACATCTTGTACATGGTACACACTGCTGCAACTGTACATTGTTGTGGAGTGAGTGGATGCTGGAGGTGGTGGATACTGAGATTCCATTTGGAGTTTCTGCATGGCATGCCAAACAAGCCAACTACTTTGAGCTGCAAGTGCTATTGGAGCTGTACTCATCTAGGTAGGCATATTCTAAATTCCTGATTTGTGCTTGTGGATGGTGAATAGGCTTTGAGAAGTCAGGGATTGAACTTACTCTTTGCAGAATTCCCAGCTTCCCACTTTATTTAGATGAACTGAAAATTGAACACTTTAAATTTCCCAAAACTATCTCACACCCATTTATTGATGACTCAATAATCGCCAACTGAATGGTGGTGGTGATGATAGGTTTGCTAGAATTTAAGCCTACCTTAATAAATGACCTGCTCCCAAAACATCTGTGGCAGATTTGCTGCCTTTTAAAAAGTTTTATTCATTAGTGTTATAAGTAGGCTTACATTAACATGGCAAAGTTACTATGAAAATCCTCAAATTGCCACACTCCAGCAGTACATGTTCAAGTAGAGAGAATTTAGCATGGTCCATGCACCTCACCTTTCAGGCTGTGGGAGGAAACCCATGCAGACATGGGGTGAACATACAAAATCTATATTGTGACCCAAGCTAGGAATTGAATCCGCATCCCTGGCACTGAGAGGCAGCAATGCTAACCACTGTGCAGTTTCTCAATTTAGGCAGCAAATTGACATCCTGATCCATTTTTCCTCACAACCAAAGTATTGTTAGTGCAACACCAGCACCTCACTTTACTAATTTGTGTAAGGAAACTTCAGTATCAAGCAAATTCAGAATTCCTACAGTGTAGAAGGCAGCCATTTGATTATTTGAACCTGCAGCAACAATTCCACCCAGGTCCCTCACTATAATGCTTGCTAATCCTTTGGCACTGAGGGGCAATCCACTTACTCCACACATCTTTAGACAGCAGGAGGAAACCTAGCATCCAACAGAAATGCAGACACAGGGAGAATGTGCATTCCACTACCGTGCCACCCAAGTACCTTGCCTTGTTTTCACTGTCATTGTGGCAACGCAAGATTTAGATTTTGAACAGTGTTTGCATCTTTGTTTATAGTACAGCATCAAAACTTTGATCAAGTCAGTCCACTGACTAGCCATGGTAATAAATTTGAGTAAACAGCCATTGTTGAGAAAATGGGTCATCCTGGTTTATGACTTTATACAATTTGGATCAAAGCATCTTGATACATGTCTCAAGTAATTGTGGGAGGTGGCCACATTTCTCCACCCTCATTTGCCTAGAAGTGATTTGATGGTGATGGTTCTTCCATGATGTTGGTCTCATGATGACCACTTCATATTTTTGTATTACATTCTGTTCAATAGCGATGGATTTACAACTGAATGGAACCTTGCTAGATGGCATTGGAAGCACTTATGAACAACCTAAGTGACGTGGGTCATTTGGTTGTCTGAATATGCTCCATCAGTCAATACTACCTCCAAATTCCTGTCTTGATATTCAAATGACTGAGCATGCACATTTGAGATACAGAATTTTAAAGAACCACAATGCTTGAGTGCCAAAGAGTTAATAAGGCACACGAGGCCAATCAACCTATCAAGTCCATAATGACTCTTTGTGGAACATTAGTCAGTGCCACTCCATCTGTGGCCCTGTAAGTTTATTTTCCTCAACACCTCATTCAATTTTATTTTGAAATCATTGTCTCCACTCCAACCAGTCCTGTAAGTCACCATGTTCTACCAACTGCAGAAATAACTTTCCTCTCACCCTGCATCTCTTGCTCAAAAACTTAGATGTGTCCATTACTTCGTAACATGGTCCAAAAGCTTTGTCTACCATTATCAATCTGCTATAATCTTGTACACCTCTATCAAATCTCTCCATTCCTGTATACCAATAAAATATTTTCACCAACATAGCCTCATTGCTAGAAATGCTCATCTCTGGAACTGCTCTGATAAATCTCTGACGTAACCTCTAAAGATCTTCATACTCTTCCTAAAGTGTGGTGACCAGAACTAGATAAAGGTGGCATGCCTTATGAGGATAGGTTGAGGGAGCTTGGTCTTTTCTCCAGAAAGACAAAGGGCGAGAGGTGACCTGATAGAAGTGTATAAGATGTTGAGGGGTATAGATCAGGTGGATTGCTCAAACCTGCCTTTGGAATGAACAAAGTGAGATATCTCTGGGGAAGGACAAAGTCACCTTACACTGAAACTCATACTAAAAATTGTGCAAGCAAATCTAACGTCATTAAACCAAGCATAGAGTCAGAGATACACAGCATAGAAACAGGCCTTTGGCCCAACTTGTCAATGCTGACCAGGTTTCCTACACTGAGCTAGTCCCATTTGCCTGCATTTGGCCTATATCCCTCTAAACCTTTCCTATTGTACCTGTTCAAATGTCTTTTAAATGTAATTGTACTTGCCTCAACCACTTCCTCTGGCAGCTCATTCCATACACATACCACCCTTCATGTGAAGTTGCCCTTCAGACTCTTTAAAATCTAGTTTTTTTTCCTCCCCCACCTTGTAGGGGCGAAAGTGGGGGGCAAAAGCAGCAATGGACCATCAAGGTACATTTTAAAATTCATCTTGTCTCAACTCAGAATCCATTACCAACCTACCTTCCCCACCCACTAAACATTTATATTTCTAGCTGTCAGGAGACAGCTTGGCGCATACAGGTATCCAGGCATGTTCAAAACTTTCTCCTAAACAGGACAGTAATAAAAGCCAAATAAAGCAGATGCCAAAAGTCTAAAATAAAAACAGAAAATGCTGCAAAAACTCAAGTCTGGCAGCATGTGTGGGGACAGAAACTGAGTTGGTGGTAGAGGAGGAATGGGGAAGGTGGAGAAAAAGAGGAAGGTGGGGTAAGATATCCAAGCTGCTAATAGTGTATATCCCATCAGGTCACAGTTAGTCCAATTAGATTATTTTGAACACAAACAGATGGTTGCCAGACCTGCTTAGCTTTGCCAACATTCATTTTTATTTCCCCTTAACAGTATAAATAAGGTTCATCCAGAGAGAAGTGGAACTCAAAAAGCAGCATCAAGACACCCCAAATATAAAGTTAACAAATATACAAAAGACAAGAGGAACTGGATAAGGCAGAACCAGGTGAACAGCTTATTTGAGTAGCTTACAGGCAATTACAGGAACCTCAATTAATGTGGGACTTCTTTCAGCATTACTGCAGAACCTGAAAACTTACATAACCAGTCAAACTGGGCAGTGATCTATAGGATAAGGCACAAAATAGAGTTTTAAAACAACACGTGTTACTACAAGACTTTTCTTCAGTCAGCTTTAATGCAATCCTCAGGATAATTTAAAACAACAGATACTACAATATTACTTTTTAATTCAGTTGGCAATACAGAACTATGCCAGCTATGCCAACAGGTTCAATTCCTTTACAGGCTGAAGTTAGTCATGAAGGCCCTGCCTTATCAACCTTGCCCCTCACATGAAGTGTGATTTAATCCAAGGATCACCACCACCATAGAGTCAGAAGTTTATGGCATGGAAACAAGCCCTTTGGCCCAACTTGTCCATGCCACTTTTTTTTTTTTTAAAAAAAGGCCCACATTTGGCATATCCCTCTATATCCATCTTACCCATGTAACCATCTAAATGATTTTTAAAAACAGATAATATTGTACGCGCTCCATTACCATCGCTGAGTTTGTTCCAGACACCACCCTGTGTGAAAAGATTGTTGCTCTGGACAATTTCATATCTCTCCCCTCAGCTTCAATCTATGCCCTCTACTTTTAGGAAAAGATATGACTACTAGCTGATCTGTACCCCTCATTATTTTATAGACCTCAACCTCCAATGCTCCAGAGGAAAAAGTCCCACTCTGTATAACTCAATCCATCAAGTCCCAGTAAATCTTTTCCGCATTCTTTCTAGTTTAATAATATCCTTTCTATAATGGGTAACCAGAATTGCACACTATTCTAAGTGTGGCCTTACCAATGTCATGTACAACTTCAACAAGACATTGCAATTCCTTTATTCAATAGGTTGACTAATGAAACCAACCATCTGTTTATGTTTAAAATAACCCAACTGGACTAATTCTGATCCCATTGCCATTGGAGATAACTTTCTTCACTGTCCATTATGCCACCAATCTTAGCGTCATCTGCAAACTTACTAACCACACCTGATATTCCCATCTAAAATCATTAATATAAAGTGACAGGAAACAGTGGACCCAGTACTGATCTGAGGTACACCGCTGGTCACAGGCCTCCAGTTTGAAAAAAAAACTTTCTAAACCACCCTTCAAAAAAAAAAGGGGGGAGCAGACTATGGTCATCTAGGATGATGACAACTATCTTACCTTTATAACTTTTAGATATTACTTGAACTATAATTTAAAAAGAGACCTGTGATTTGTGCACAAGTTATTTTTTACAAAACAAATTCTGCAAAATTACTGTACCCATTTACCGCAAGTTTTTTAAAATGATTAATTAGCAGGTATTGGGGATATAGCCGATGTGGGAGTAAATTGAACAACTCTTCCAAAAAGATCGCACAGACACATTAGGTTAAGTGGAATTCTGTACTGGAATAAAGGGTTATATTCAAACTTTTCCCCAACTTGAACATCCCTCTATTGAAATGGATCCTTTACAAAGCAGATCTACATTTTCATTACAGCTGCATTATGGATGAAATCATCCCTCTCTCTACTCAACAAATGTAGGTATTAAAAAGGGAATTGTAGCTGATGCATGAAGTGAACTCAATTGCCTGCCAATGTCTCCACCATTGATAGCACACACCCAGGCATTTCAATTTGCCTTATTCACATCTACAAAATTCAAACTGCTTTTTGATTTTTATCAATCTAAAACAGTAAAAAGCTTGCAACATTGGCTCAGCATATATCTGTCAAAGATTGTTCAATGTACCTGCTTCAAGAACCCAGTTAAAATATTTTAAAACATTTTAAAATGAACACTTCCCAAATCCCAAAGCACAAACAGCACCACAGTCTGGCAAGCAATTGCACTTGTTTTTGTTAGAATGTTCTAACTTTCTGATGTGAATATACAAATTACGAAGATTAGACCATTCAGCACTCCCAGACCAGCCCTGCCATTCAATAAGATCAAGGCTGATCAGATTGTGGCCTCATCACCACTTTCTATCCTCCTGGTGGAAATTGCCAGAAGGTTCAATGTTCCTGACATAAATTCTTATGTCCATGCTGATTGCCGCGTTAAGGCAGAAGTGTCATCATAAACAAGTTTGCATAGTCAGGCTCCATTTAGAAATGGAAACTGGAATTTGAGGGTAACTGAATTGCATCTGCAAGTTCAACCACAGTTGAACCATAGTTGAACCATAGTTTATATGGAGCTCCCAGCTGATGCTTTTGTGAGATATCAGCATTGCTGGCAAAGCCAGCATATATTGCCCATCCATTATTGTCGGTGAACTGAATAGCTTGCCATGCTATTTCGATGCAGTTAAGAGTTAAGGACAGATAAATTTTTGAACAGTAAAGGAATTAAGGGTTACGGTGAGCAGGCAGATAAGTGGAGCTGAGTCCACAAAAAGATCAGCCATGTTCTTATTCAATGGCAGAGCAGGCTCAAGGGGTCAGATGGCTTATTCCTGCTTCTAGTTCTTATCAACCACACTGCTATGGACCCAAAACCCAATGTAGGCCACACCAGTTAAGGAAAGCAGATTTCCTTCTCTAAATGATATTAGTGACGATATGAGTTTTTACAACTGATGATAGTTGCCATTACAGAGATTAGCTTTATACTCCAGATTTATTAACTAGATTTAAATTCCACAGGCAATTTGAACTCATGTCCCTAGAGGATTAGCCCGAGCCTCTGGATTGCCAGTCCAGTGACATAACCACAGGCAGTGTTATGAAAGGTTAGTTTGTTGGAAGAAGTTGATTTCACATTTTAAAGCATACACAGCTAATTGCATCAACTGTGCCTGCTTGCAACACTTGAACCAGCAAGGCTGTAGGACTCAAGTTCAAGTTCAACTCTTTATAAACTCTAGGGCAAAACAAATTGACAATGTGGCATCAGATGTCTCTCTCTTTTGGACGACATATTAAACTGAGGGCCTATCAGGTAGAATGCAGAAGGACCTTGTTACACCGGGGTAAGGTTCTGGCGAGTGCAAGTCTGTTACTGATGGAAGCAGCGTGAAATGAATTAAAGATTACTGGTAGGGTTCAATCTTAAAGAACAGCAGGATAGACTATTGCAGTGTCATCTCCAATCCCTCAACCTGGGGTCTTGATGTGTGCAACTACTTACAATAGCAATTACACTTCATAAATGAAACACTGTTGGCTGCAAAGCTCATTAGAATGTCCAATGGTCCTATCAATCCTTTATCAATAAATGCAAGTCTTTTGATATCAAGCTTGAAGTTTAACACATTCAGCAGACTGTACCATGTATTTGTTTTCTATGTTTCAACACCTACCACCAAATGATCAAGAGCAAAGTTAAAGAATTCATTTCACTGTTATGCACAAACTACACTTCATCCTGGTTTATAGTTGGCTCGCCATTCATCTTGCAATTTTACCTCAGCTCAACCCGAGATAATTAAAATGGGAAGGTTTGAAATTGATCTCAATGCTAACCAGTTTCAGTGAAAGCTACTGTCATAGATTGACTGTTTGCAAGTAGAGGCTTTGTGATACTCCAGCCAAAAGCTGTCCTTCAGGGGAGTGTACATAGTTAAACTAAAATGTTGAAGATTTCACCAAAATGTTACTCTTTCTATAGGTACTGCCAGACCCAGAGTATTTTGAGTTTTCACCAAACTAATTTGTTTGTAGTCTTTACTGTCTCTATATTGAAACATGGGAATCACATCAGTTACATGCAAATTTGTTCACAAGCAGTTGTTTGTAGAAAGAGGGTTGAACCAGAATAAGATCCACCTGAGACAAACCCTGATCCTTTTTCTCCTTTTGCGTAATTTCAAAAACCTGCAAGGAGGATTCAGTCAAGTTGGAGGAGGAAGTGAACAAACTGCCTTTGATTAACTCTGCCTTTTTACTCTGAAGGAAAATACTTGGAACTCGTCACCTTTCCCACATTTGGCAACTTGGTAAACTAGATACGAAGCTGAAATAGTTTAACTGCATCACAGCATTAATTAAACATAACCATGTAGATTTTGCAAAAACTATGACCAGAATGGGAGGGCATTAACCATATCCCTGATCTCAGCGTACTGAGGCTGAATTCTCAGACAACTCGTTCATCACCTTGCATCAGATCATTAGACAATGGGGTTGGCACCTGTCAACTCCCAAGAAATGGAGGTAATTCAACAGAAAAGCCAGCATTTAAAGATCTTGGGTTAGAAGACAGATCAGGTTGCTCGTTTGAATCAAGTTGGTCAACAACAGCGTCACAAGCAAAATTGGTCCAGAAGTACCAATCATAAAATGTTCATAAGAGTGCCAAGACATAGGAGCAGATATAGGCCATTTGTGTCTCCTCAACATTCAATGAGATCATGACTGATCTAATAATCCTCAACCACTTTCCTGCTTTATCCCCACAGCCTTCAATTTTCTTACTGAAGAAAATCTCTCAGCCTTGAAAATGACCAAAGACAATCTGTGTAGTCCTCTGAAAAAATTCACTACCCTCAGTAAAAATTTCTCCTCATCCTAGTCTTAAACAGGTGACCCCTTACTCAGATTATGCGCTCTAGTCCTAGATACAAGAAACTACCTCTTAGCATCTACCCTGTCAAACCATGTGAGAATCTGATATGCTTCAATAAAGATCACACTTCATTCTAAACTCCAAAGAGTACAGACTCAGCCTACTCAGCCTCTTTTCAGAACCTAAATACCTAGGAGTATCTGATTAAACTGCTTCTGGATTGCCTCCAATGCCAGTGTATCTTTCCTTAGATAAGGGGACCAAAACTGTTCAGTAAGACTTTTCTATATTTATACTCCATTCCCTTTGAAACAAAAGCTAACATTTCATCTGCCTTCCCTGTTACCTGAATTTGCATGCTAGCTTATGATTTATGCACGAGAATTCCCAAATTCCTGTGCTGCAGCTTTCTCCATTTAAAATTTAGGTCACTTGTTCTTCCTACCAAACTGCATGACTTCATACTTTCCTACAGTACATTCAAGTTTGCCCATCAACCTATCTATATCGCTTTGTAGATTGTGCCATCCTCAGCACTTACCTTCCCAAGCACTTCTATGTCATCTACAAACTGATAGCATTTTACTTCTCTCCACATATAATAAATTGTGGACTTAGTTCTGATCCATGTAGCATTCTACTCATTACAGGTCGCAAACCTGAAAATGCCTCTATGTTTTCAATCAATCTGGGCTGCACAGTGGCAACTGCTACGGCCTCACAGTGACAGAAACTCTGGCTCAATTGCAGTTTTGGGTGACTGTCTGCATGGGTTTCCTCCAGATGTTCCAGTTTCCTCCCACAGTCCAAACATAAGCAGTTGAAGTTGACTGGCCATGATAAATTGCCCCTTAATGTCTGAGGGATTAAGGCAAATAGGTGGGGTTACACAGATAGGACAGCACTTGGGTGAAATTGTTGTTGGTGCAGGCTCAAATGGACCAAATGGCCTCTTTCTACACTGTAGATTTTATGATTTAGTCTATGAACCATGCTAATTAGAACCATAGAGCCCTACAGTGCAGGGAGGCCATTCAGTTCATCGAGTCTGCACTAAACACAATCCCACCCAGGCTCTATTCCCATATTCCTATATATTATACCCACTAATCCCTGGACACTGAGGGGCAATTTCTTAGCCAATCAACCCAACTCACATCTTTGGATTGTGGGAGGAAACCCACACAGACAAGGAAAATGTGTAAACTCACAGGGCTATTCCTGACAACTTTAGTCTTTATAGTCTGCACAAAAAAATTAAACTAAATGGGCTCTTTAGTCTTTTTGGAAATCCAAGTGTATCCATCTATGGTTCCACTTTGTCTAGGCTGCTTTTTACCTCAAAAAATTCTAATGAATTTGTCAAGCAAGATTTCTCCTTCATGAAGTCATGCTAACTTTGAGTATATTATTCTAACTGCTCAGCTATTCTATCCTTTATAATGGATTCTTAATCACTTTCCCATGATACAAGTTAAGCCAACTTGGTCTATAGTTGTTTTTGCCTCCCTCCCTTTCTGAATAAGGGTGTTAAGTTGGCAATTTTCCAATCCTGTGGGACTTTTCCAAAATTTAAAGTTCTTGACAGATCATCACCAGTGCATCTACTATCCCTGTAGTTAATTTCTTTAATATCTTAGGTCCCATGGACCTGATTGCATCCCATCAGTCTTTAGCCCCATTAGTCTCTTTAGTGACAGCTACCTCATTTATTTGCTGACCTTCCTTCTGTTCCTTGATTTAGTGTTTTTAAGAATGCTTTAGCATCTTCTACTGTGAAGACTGATGCAGAGTATTTAATTCCTTTACCATTTCCCGATTCCCCATTATTTCTTTCTTAATCTCATTCTACAAACTGAGAGGCTTATGTTCATTTTGCTCTCTTCCTTTTTATAAAAAGGAGCTCTTATGCCTATTTTATATTGCTTGCTAATTCCCTTCCGTTTACCATACTCAGTCAAATGCAGCTTGATCAAAGACAGTCATTCTCACCTCACTTTTGACATTTGGCTCTTCATGATTGAGCCAAGGTTGTAATGAGATCAGGAACTCCAATCTGATCACTTTGCTGATGATTCAAGAGTAAAGTGATGGGGTGGTAATTGGCCAGATTGGAGTGTCCAATTTCTTGTGTACAGGACATCTGGGCACTTTTCCACATTGCTAGGTAGATGTCAGTGTTATAGCTGTACTGCAACTGCTTGATGCAGCAATTTCTGTGGCACAAAGTCTTCAGGACTATTGCTAGAATATTGAGGGTCCATATCTTTAGCTGTCTTTGGTATCACAAATTGAATTGGTTGAAAACTAACATCTACGATGCCAAGGACCTCCAGAGGAGACTAAGATGGATCGTTCACTCTGCACTTCTGAAGATTTAATTACTAAATCGACCATCTTTTCTACCAAATTCTTTTCCCAGTCCACTCCAGCCAACTGTCTTCATTTGTTTGTCATTAACCTTACTCAAGTTAAAACAGTTGCTTCTAGCCCAAGTTTCTTGCTCTCAAACTGAAGATTAAATTCTACCATGTTATGGTCGTTTCCAAGGGGATCGTTTACTAATTGTTAACTAAACCTGCCACACTACCAGATCCAAAAGCAGTCTGGTCCCTGGTTGCATCCACAGGATATTGCCTCATGGAAACTGTCCCAAATATACTATGAACTTTTCTTCATGGCTACCTCTGCCAATCTGATTGTCTCAAAGGAAGATTAAAATCACCCATGATTAACGTATTGCTTTTTGTTTGACATGCCCTCTATCTCCTGATTTATTTTGTCCCACAGTGTAGCTGTTGTTAAGAGGTCCTATAGAAAACTCCCAATGTTTTTCCCCCGTTTGTTATTTCTAACCTCCACCCACATGGAATCATCTAAAAGGACTCATCTATTCTTACCACAATATTTAAGAACCAAGACACTGATTCATTTGGATGCTGTTTTAATGTCAAACTGCAATACTTGTCCTCTGGAAATATTAATTACCCCTACAGTACTGCAGTTTTGGTCACCTTACCAAAGGATGATAATTACATTATAAGATAAGGGAAGGTTCAAGCAACTATTCTTGGGATTAAGGTGTTATTCTATGAGGAAAGGTTGAGCCTAGATAGGCTGGTAGCTTAGGCAGATGGAATTCAATCCTGATAAATGTGAGGTGATGCATTTCGGGAGAATGTAGGGGGGAGGTATATGATAAAGGGTAGACCTATTAAGAGTATAGAAACGCAGAGGGACATGGGGGTGCAGGTGTCTCTGAAGATGACAGAGCAAGTGGAGAAGGTTGTGAAGAAAGCATATGGTATGTTAGCCTTTAAAGGAAGGGGTATAAAGTACAAGAGCTGGCCTTTAATGTTGCAGTTGTATAAAACGTTGGTTAGACCTCATTTGGAATACTGCGTCCAGTTCTGGTCGCCCTACTACTGGAAGGACATGGAGACTCTGGAGAGAGTGCAGAGGCGGCTTACCAGGATGCTGCCTGGTATGTAAGGTCTGAGTTACAAGGAGAGGTTAGGCAAATTGAGACTGTTTTCCTTAGAAAGGCATAGACTTAGAGGTGATCTAATAGAGGTGTACAAGATTATGAGGGGTATAGATAGAGTAAACAGGGTTAAGGTTTTTCCCTAGGATGGACTCGAATAGCACGAGGGGTCACGGGCTTAGGGTGGCGGAGATAAGGTATAATTTGGATGCTAGAGGGAGTTTTTTTTTCCCCCACACAGAGGGTGGTGGGGGTATGGAATGCACTGCCAAGTAAAGTGGTGGAGACAGGCACTCGAGTTATTTAAGAAATACTTAGATGAGCACATGAACAGGATGGGAATGGAGGGGTATAGAAAACTGATTTAAAATAGGGATCATGAGCCTTGGGAGTCCCTGGGAAGTGTGTAAACAGATGATATTGATGTGCTTGTTTTTATCCTACAGGTGCTTTGGTCCACCTTGTTGTCTAATAAGGGGCATACACGTGATGGGTCGTGAGGGGGCTGCTCTTGGATTTTTTTTTGAGAGTATCCTAGTGCTTCATGTCGTTAGTGTACACTTGACCTGGACCACTTGATGGGCAACACGACAGCTGAGTGACCATCGCTGTGCTGTGCGGATACATGGATTTGGGCCTGTGTCTGTGGGAGTTTGCGCATTCTCCCCGTGCTTGCGTGGGTTTTCTCCGATGCTCCAGTATCCTCCCACATCCCAAAGATGTGCTTAGGCTAATTGGCAAAATAAATTCTCCCTAAATTGTCTCAAATTTGGTTTTTAATCCATAGATTTATAAACATAGACAGGGATCACGGGTGGCGGTGGGAACATTGGGGTGGCGGTGCAGGCTTGTTGGGCCAAAGGGCCTGTTTCCCGTGCTGTTTTGTTCTTTGTACATGTATTGGAATTTAAGACAATGAAACAAATACATTAGGCCTGTAACTTCCTGGTTCCCCAGCACTGGATTTGGGTGGTACAGGAAATCCCTCATAGAAGTTCACAGGTAAGGGTTTATCCAGCAATTGCCAGAAAGGCTAACTTCCCCTGGATGACTGTACTGCTGTAGATGTTACTCTGAAAAAGAGTTACAATGAACAAAAACAGTTCGAACTTCAGCGTAACTAGTTTAAAGACCCAGACTGAACAGGCACACCTGCACGCGTACACCGTATTCCAAGCTTCAGGCTTTAATACTTGTGCAAGCATGCAATATCATTGGCAAACTAGTTCCCCACCACTGGAGAAATTCAAGATTTTTGGTGTGGGGTGAAAGTGTAGCAACAGGGTGAGTCCATTTCTACAGTGTAAATACAGTTCAATATCAACAAACTTCAGCATGGAGTTCTCTCTTTACCGTGTCTTGTCATACCACTAGAGTAATGCACTTCCAATTCAGCAGAAAAGCTTTTTAAACAGAATTATTGCAAAGGTCTGTATGCACTGAGCAATAAATGTTACGCAAAGACATACACATTAAGCTGAAATCTTCTTGCATGCCCACATATGGTGTGAGACTGCAACATCTTACTGTATTTGGAATAAATGGTGTGGACTATGTTGTTACAATGTTAAGCATAGCTCAAAACTAAAGATAAATAGTGTCTGCTTTGCACTCATCAGGACTGCATGATCAAATTACAATAATTTATATCTGATATTGAAGCGTACATCAATTCAAAAATAAATTGTATTGCTTGTGGACTGAATATAAAATTGGTATTTTTGATTTATTTCTTGATCATACTGTTTGAAATTGATCAAATGGCAAAGTTTGAATATTTATTTTTTGATTCAAAACCTGCCTTCACAAACTCAATTTTCAACAAGTCTTTCATAGCTGCAAGTTTCTACAGAGATTTTAACACTCAAGAAAAGCAGTCAACACTGTACTAACACCAGCACATCACCCAACATGATTCTCAATCTCGATTTCAGGCAGATTATTGGGAGAGCTACAACGTGAGAGGGGAGTTGGGGAGGGGGGGTGTCTCAGAATCAGCACAGACACGATGGGCTGTGACCATTCCAATGATTTTACAAAATGGCAGGAGTACATCTACCTGTGTAGTTAAATAATACAACATGGCATTGGCAGTCATTAGATGTTTAGTCAACTCAGCCACTGGTAGTTGTGTCTTCATCTGTTTCAGGTCCAAGCTGTGAAATTCTCTCCTTACTTCTAGACCTATCCTTAAAACCCCTCTGACCAAGCATTTATTCATCTGAACCATTACCTACTCATGTGGGTCACATCATATTGTTTTTGCAATGTCTCTGAAGTGCCTTGGGATATACAGCACTATTAAAATAGGTTCTTGTTGTTGATGCCACATGAACTCAATGCCAATACCTTCCAAGGTGTGGTTCACATTCCTGGTGGGTTTTTTTTTTTGAACATTACAATATGCTAATGTTATGTCAGTTAACATGTGGTTAAGTAATTAAAATCTGGAATGCACTGCCTGTGCACAGTGGAGGCAGATTCAGAAGATGCTTTCAAGAGGAACTTGGATTATCTGAAAAGAATGGATGTGCAGGTTACAGGGAAAAGATGGGGGAATGCAACTAATGGATTGGTCATTTGGAGCACCAATGCAGACAATGGGCCAAACGGACCTACTGCACACTAACAATTGTGATTCTATACCTTAGAATGCTTGCGAATTGTGGGTCTTTCATTAGTACAGGAATGTTGGATGTGCCAAATTTGGAAATGGAAAAATAACTCTGCACTCAATGGATGCTGGAAGTATTGCAGTCGAATGCAAAAACAGGGTCAATGAATTTTACCCAGTAACGTGATAAAATCTGGAGATGCAAGTTGAATCTTTGTTCATGGTTTTATTAACCGAATTACATCTTGAAAGCAAGATTCTATTTATGAATAAACATTTGAGAAAATAGCATCTGCGATAGAAACAAAAACAAACACCACCACAAATTCCTGCAGCAGCACTAAGAAACCTACACAATGCTAGCAAATGCAGCTCATGGGGCTAACCTATCAAAATTAATTTTATAAAACTTTCAAAAACTACAGTCAAGACTAGCAATGCCAAATATATCTTGCCCACAATAATAAAGTTTCTGCTACCCTTCACACTGGTATAGTATTCAATGGAAGTAACTAACTCAGGCTTTGGATTCCAAATCCATGATAGATCTCAATGCATTTTCTGAGCTCAAACTCCAGCATAGTGTTCAGGAGCTGCTGTGTTGTTACAGTGCTACTCATAGCACCACTTTTCCCAAGCTGCCTCCAATGCCATATTCTTGGATATGTGGACCAAAACTGATCAGCATTCCAGGTGTGGCCTAGTTAGTGCCTTGTATAATTATAGCAGGACTGCTCTATCAAAGCGTATGCAGACTCAATGGGCTGACTGGTCTCCTATACTGTAGGGATTCTATGGTACACAATGTTAAATACCTTGAATTATTAAACCGTATACCAATATCATTCAAACCCCTTGCAAATACAGCCCAATCCATCATGCAAACCAGCCTCCCATTCATTGATTCTGTCTACACTTCCAGCTGCCTCAGCAAATTAGCCAACATAATTAAGCACCCCATGCACCCAGGGCATTCTTCCACTTACAACTGGTCGTGAAAAAGATACGAGTTTATGTACCAACAGATTAGAGAACAGTTTCTCCCCTGCTGTTCAGATTTTTGAATGTATCTACCTTGCATTAAGTTGATCGTTCTCTACACCCTAGCTATAACTATAACACTATATTCTGCACTCTCTCCTTCTCTATGAAGAATGTTTTGTCTGTACAGCAGGGAAACAGTACTTTTCACTGTATTTAATACGTGACAATAATAAATCAAACTCTGAACCGTTTGGACTTAGTTTCCCCAATACAAATGGCATTCTGTAGTTTCAAAACAGCTCAGAACAAGCAGAATTGAATTCCATTCCAAGGAATCAGAGTCAACATTTTAAATGGCGAGTGAGCCACATTTGGATTACACAAATGTCAGTAAAATGTATCATTTTGTGTTAATGGCAGTTTGAAGGGACAGGTGAACGTGATAGAGGGAGTTTGTTTTGCAGCCCACAATAATGCAGACATTCCAGAAGATTAAAAAGCAGAAACTGTTTGTACAAACAGCCCACAAAAGACAGATGTCAACACAGAAGAGTATCAGCACCAAAGCACGATGCAATCACAGAATACCAAAGCTCACAGCCACTCCTCCTCCGGGACAATTTCCGGTAAAAGTATTAAAAGAACCATTTCCTTTAGGACATTCATCTCAAATTCTCATCCTGTCCCGTTTACTGCAGATTTTTCACATGAATTTTGGTATGAGGCTTTCATTAACGCTTCAAAGGAAACAAAAGTACAACTCCTAGGGGAATTAACACCCTCAATTGTTTCCAATGCAGTATTAAACTCCGGCAATTTAGTTTTGATTTTAGAATCCAATTTAAACAACAATCTGCAAGGCTATTACCCTTCATTTGAATAGCCTTCCTAAATTAGACTGCTGAATAGATTTTTAGAAAGGAATCACAGATTTGACCCATTACAGCAGACAGAACAGTCCATTCACTCTCCTCAACACAGAAGCATTTTTTTTGAACCAAAAAAGTGAGCTTCTTGCAAGGTCTCCAGACAAGAGCAAGGTTTATACTTCACAGGGTTTAAATCCAAAACCGGGAAAGCGGAAAGAAACTTACAGCACAAGCTTCTTAGCATGCCAGCTCAAACCATGCTAAGCATGCACCTGATTATCAGCAATGCTACACATAAATCACTGCAAGGGCTTGTGAATTCTTCCGATTCCTCTAAGGTTGTTTGGAATCCAACATACCTCCTTTATTTTACCCAACTTGTACTGTCCCAGATACACTGAGGAAATTCACAAGCTCAAGCATTACACACAATGCATTCATTCACATTTCAGAAATGCACGGATAGGTGCACATTGATGTTTAAAGCATTTGCAGTCACCTTTTATCATTTCAAGGGGTGGAGAGGAAGAAAAACAAACTCAGGCAGGAAGCTGCATCAGCTGTGGCTCAGCAGGTAGCACTCTTCAAATCAAGAGGTTAGGAGTTCAAGCTCCATTCTAGAAACACGAGTACAAAATCTAGGCTGACGCTGGAGTGAAGTGTTGAGAAAACATTGCACTGAGAAGTTGGTATCTTTTGAATGAGATGTTAGGCCAAGCCCAGCCAGTGTTTCTAAAGTGGACATAAAATCTCTTTCTGCATGCACAATGCTAAAAGCTGGACAGTTATCCCAGTGTCCAGATCAATATTGGCCTTTCAATCACTGGCTCAGTGACAGTGATTAGCACCGCTGCCTCAGCATGAGGGACCACGGTTCGATTCCCGGCTTGGGTCACTGCCCGGAGTCTACATGTTCTGTGTCTGCACGGGCTTTCTCCGGGTGCTCCGACTTACTTCCCCAGTCCAAATAGCATACAGATCAGGTGCACTGCCATGGTAAATTCTGTGTAGCTGAACAGGAGTCAAAAATGTAATGACTAGGGAATTTTCACAATAACTTCATTACAGTGTTAATGTAAGCCTATATGTGACCCCAATAAAGGAACTTTAAACCACTTTAAAAAAGTGATCAAGTCAATTTTTTTTCCAAGTCACAATAGTACAAGAGGACCATAGGCTGCTTTCTCGAGGGGGAGAGCTGACTGGTGTGGTGATTTAATTTGAGGATCAACATACCTCAGGCAAGAGGTAAGATCGAGAAAGCAGGGCTTTCATGAATAATCTCAGCCAGCACAGGAATCAAACCCGTGTTGTTGATGTCACTCTGCATCACTAGTTAGCTGTATGACCAGAGGTAACCTAATATGTCATCAACACTTTTGTGGGAGTTTACTGCTGTTCTTTCAACATTACAAGAGTGATTAAAATTTCCAAAATATCTGTGAAGCACTTTGGGGCATCCTGTGCTCAGAAAAATGTTATACAAGCAATTTGTTCAAAGTTGCATATGCTAAGCAAGCCACAGCGCACTGCGGAGTAACTTAGGCAGTTAACAAGACTGAAGGACAGAACATCAACATTCAAATATAAAGCAGTTATAAATCAAACAAAAAACTTTGTTTGGAAATCATATTTACAAAAGACAAAATATGAAGTGTTTCAGAAGATGGGACACACCCTAGAAAACCTCAGAGGTTGTGCTAACAGCTGCATTTCAGAATAATTACTGTTTTATTTTTAAAGGGAATATGTGTATCAGATGCCAGATCAGCATTTGTTGCCCATCCCTAACTGTCCCCAGCAAAATGATGCTGAGCCACTGCAGTCCATATTGCGCAGCTATACTGTTGTTGGAATGAAGATTGGGGACTTTGACTGAATGGCAGCAGAGGAAGGTGGTTAAGTTGCAGAATGGTGTGTGACTTGGAAGGAAGCTTGCAGGTGAAGTCTGCTGTCCTTGTCCTTTAAAGGAAAAGGAGTTCATGGGTTTAGAAGGTGCTGTCAAACAGCCTTGAATAATTATTGCAATGCATCTTCTTCCATTGCCACTGTGCATCAATAGAAGGGGTTGAACATTGAACGTGGTTAGATTCTCTGAATAGTGATGACTATTTCTTGGTACTGTAGTGGTATCAATGTTAGTGCTATCCACATTTAAAACAGAATGATGCTTATAAATTGAGGTTAATTTATCCGAAAGTTTTAGTGAAAAATACATCAGAGCATCTTGCATGATGCCAGTTACCTCCTCCTACTGAGGACGTATCAGAAAGGGAAGACCCGTCAATGGAAGCAGTGGATCATGCATCACCTATTTGTTAGAACTTTATCAAGACAGTACCTCACCTAGAGGCTGAAGACTAGCCAGTGAATTATCTTACTGGGATTTTCAAGTGCACAATTCAGAAGTTCCACACACAAGACTTCTAAAGAAAGTGGAACAGTACGGCGAGGTGAGGGAGGAATCAAATTGCTTGGCTGTTTACAGTCCACAAGAAAGCAACGATCAAAGCTTCACAGAAATCTGAGTTTTTTCATCATTTCTAACAATGATTAACAATGAGAGTGCTCTTGTATACAACTTTCATCATTATTGTGTGGCAATGAGATAAACAGCATTAAAGAACAGAGACACCATCACCAGAATGGATACAAGAGCAAGGAATAACAGTGACAAAAAACAGCAGACATGGGTACACAATAAAAGGATGCTATTTTGTAAGGGTGGATGTGCTTGCTATTGAGATTGAAGTACTGTGAACACTTCCTGCACACAACAGGAAATCTCTTCAGTTAAGCTCTGCTGAAAACCTGTTTCTTTTCAACTTTCAGACTCTGAGGACTCCATGTTGAGAAATACAAGACAAAACCTACTTTTTTTTTTTAAACACAAAATCTCTTGGGACATTGCCAATTAACAGATCAATAAGTACATTAATTTGTAACTGCATGCGTCCAGTGCTTGGTGGTCATCTGGAACTAGCAGACCAACTCAATATTAAAGTTGGTAATCTTAAACAGATTTCACACAAATGACTACTCAGCAGTTACTATTGTTAAACCTTTATAAATGCCAAGACAGATGCATCAGTTGTCTAAGTTGCAAATTCACTTCAAAATAAGATCACAGTATAAAAAAACTAAACAAAGGAACATATGAGCACAATGCAAGGTCAACATTAAGGCCTTTGAAAATCAAGATGGTTGTAGCAAAGTTAACAATAAAGTAAACAATTTGTCCCCTCTTTCCCCTTATTTCTAAAGGACAGAGAAACACAAGCAAAAAGTGACCGAGTTGTATGCTATTCTGTCTCAACTTATTCAGTACTACACTGGAACTTTACTGCAAGAACATTAGGTAACATTTACATCATGTTATTGCAATACCATGGCCAAAAATAAAAGTTTGAAGAGTTTAAGTCTACCCCTTATCTTCAAATATTCAATGCAGGTCTTTGATCAGGTTGCCTGAACAATACAGAATAGTAAGGAGAAAGTTGGCCAATGTTCCTTCTTTCCTTGGAGAAACATAATCTATGTTTGGTGCTTAGTTTATACAATGAAACACTGAAGACTTCATATTATAAATAACCACAAATATCTGTAGTTAAAAGTACTTTGAAAACTTCAAATCACTCAAAGTGCAATCATTGGTCCAACTGTGTTACAGTAACAATGTTGCTGTGACACAGCAAAGATGCAGGAATAATGTTGTACTATTATACATGCAAGATCCGCCAGTATCCTGTATGAGTTTTGCCAGGCCAGACATGAAACAACACATCAAGATAGCAGCATTTCACGTGCATCTCGGATTTATTTTGTAATGCTTTACAATATGCTCAAACAAATGGATCTTGCTCTGTTTTTTCATGCATCTCTTCTATTGTTCTAATCCACATTTATTCTCTGAAGATCCCTGCTTCATAAGCTGACCTAAAGGTTGGCTTAAGACTACAAACTTAGATCTATTTTCCATATCATTGGGGATCAAAGCTACAGTAAAACAACCGATCTAGGTACAGAGCAAGTATCAAATCACAAGATCGGTTTAAAGATACATGGGAATCTTGAATAAATAGTTTAAACCATTTTCACCAGTTATCAAAGCATTCATCTCTTCACTCTGGCTTGAATATTCTGATGGATTTACAGTTCACTTAGAGCCAACCTTCTCCCAGAATATGATGTAACTTTTCAAATCCTCTGAAAAGCACCTGGACTTTTTCTATCTGCCCATTTCTCAATGTGCTTAGCTGGATGTTGTATTAATCTACATGGTTCAATTTCCAAGCATTAAGAATGAGTTTAAACACATTTCAGATAAAACATTTGGTTTTTTTTTGCAGCTACTTTCAAAAGGAAGTTAATTCAAAAAAAAAAAAGGGGAAATGCTTTTGTGCTTATCCATCTTCTAAAAGAATGCTGCCCATTTTGAGTACTCTTGGCAGTACAAGATGAAACTGGACATCATTTATATTTTATTCTGGTGGGATACAGAAATTCTGAATACCCACCCACTTTAACGCTACATATTAACAAGTTTCAATGCTTTGACTATTTACATCCATTTATCAAGTAGTTCTGATTGTTACAATATTTCTAATTTAACTGTAATCTAAGGCAGGCAAGACTATTTGTCAGCAACACACCAGAAGTACAAAGTTACAAGCTCATGGTGAACAGTATGTACTGACATTTAGAGATAAGACGACCTTGAAGAAAGATAATATGTAACAGTGAGTGAGAAACTCCTACACTTAATAGCAGTGCAATCACAAAACTCACATTAGACATTTTAATTATTCCTCTGCAGCTTACTTAAGCATCAAAATTTTGATCAAAGCTCTGAGGGCCAGTTGTAATGGTGAATAAAGCACTTTATCTCAAATATGAAGGGAGAGAGCAAAGATACTGGTTGTGTGAGAGAGCTCAGGTATAATGGTCCATAAGTCGAGAACAGAACAATATAGTACAACAGCAAGGAAACTGCTGTTTTGAGTGTTAAAAAATGCTGGTTGCAATTTGAGTGACCTTTTCCCCCTCAAGGCAGGGATTTCAGTTGGGATGGAGTTCCACCAGCAATGGTCAGTCATACATGAACCAAGGAGACTGATGCTTGCAGACTACTTCAGTTTGGAGAAGTGGTATGGGCACATTGTCCCCATCTCTACTTGTTCAGAGCACGAGCGTAGGGGCAAGTGGGGTCCTGGCTTCGTCATCATGTTGATTATAAAAAGACTGGTGAAGGTGGGGCAGCTTTCATTGGAGAAGAGAAGACTGCGAGGAGATTTAATACAGGTATTCAAAAAAGGAATCTGGCCAGGGTAGATGGGGAGAAACTGTTCCCACTCATGAAAAGTGAGAGAATGAGGGAGCAAAATTTAAAATTAACTGGCAAAGAAGCAAAAAGGACAATGAGGAAGCATTTTTACATTGCCTAAGTGTACAACAGAAGTTCAATCAAGACAAAAGTGAACTAAATTTATATGCAGGATTACAGAGAGAAATTGGCATTAGATGAATTATTCGTTTGGAGAGTCAGTAGAGACATGGCTGGCTGAATGGCAACCTTCTGTGCTGTAACAATTGTGTCATGCACTTTAGTTTCTCTATATATATTAAAATCAACAGTCTACATTTCCAGTTATCTTCTGCTTTTCAATTTTTAAAATGTGTAAATGATGAATAAAATTTGATTAGAAATAAACTTGGAAGTTTAATTTTTAATACTGGAAAATCAAGAAACTCAAATAATACAATTCTATTTGTCCCAAAATTCTACTGCACCCAAGGGTCTAAATTAAACCAAGTTTACTTACATCTTCAGTGTCCTTGACTCGTAGGATCTGTTCTCTCAGGTCCTGTAAGTCATTAAACGTTGACTGTGCGGTTATAGAATATACTAGTGCAAACCCCTGGCCGTTCTTCATGTACAGATCTCGCATTGCTGTGAATTGCTCCTGCAATGGACAAGAGTGATAGATTTCATGTTTGATAAGTTGCAGAGACCATACATCTCAATTTTAGCCCACATTTGTCGAGAACACAGCATCTTCCATGATGGAGTCAAAAGGATGATGGACACTTAGATGCGCATTTAGTGTAATTTGTCGTCCCTGCAGTTTCTGGTGTTGCTGTGTCTTCATACTGGCTGCAACCTTTTGTTTTTTTAAAATGAGTTTTGGTTTTATAGTAAGCACAGTTCATGGATTTCCACAAACCATACAAAAAGTGAGGGAAGATGAAAATATCCCACTGAACTTGCCAGTACTTAAAAAAATTATGGGATACGGGCATCACTGGCTAGATTAGCATTTATTTCCCATCCTCAGTAAATCTCGAGGTGGTGATGGGGGTAAACTGCCTTCTTAAACTGCTGCAGTCTGAGCTGTTAGAGAAAGAATTCCAGGATTTTGAGACAGCAATAGTGAAGGAATGGCAATATATTTTTGGGATGGTGAGGACACGAGGTTGGGTGTTCCCAGCTATCTGTGTGGGATCCTGCTCACTGTCACAATTGCTACCACTGAGCCAAAGGATGCCTCCATAACTCAAGAGAAACAACTCTATGGACGGCACAATGCTGAAGGGAATCTTGGCTATAACTATTACTGCTTTAGTCCAGAGTTACAAGCTGGCTGAGCAAATCAATTTTTTTCCACAGCATACATTGAGATTCTTCCTCAGTGAAGTCTCAGCCATACCAACAATCTCATCTTTTCAACACTTCTTCCATCATCCTTTCAGTCACTTAAGGGTACTCAGTAAAGAATTATCTAAATTCAACTAGGAATGATTTATGGTACAAGAAAAAATATTTAAAAACTCACATTAAGCTTTATACTAATGTTTTAACTGAATGGAAACCTAGGTCTGTGTTAGGAGACAGTACTGTCCAAACTAAAACAGCTCAGCTAGTTTATGCCAGTGCGGGCTACAACAAAGCTTTCTAAACAGCAGGTATTAAATCCACATCTGATAGCTTCAAATCAAAAATATCAACTTCTTTATAATACTGAGAAACATAACTTTGTCATGTTAATAGGCAGTTTTATGAATTTAATGAGAATTGTGCAAGGAAAAATGTAAAACCAGGATTTGTTCGTGGCTGTGGTGTGACTGGCAAGGGCAGCATCTATTACCCATTCCCAAACTCCACAAGAATTAGTAGCATACCAGCTTTTTGAACTGCTGATATGATGCAGTGAGAGGGTAGTTACAGGGAATGCCAGGATCTGAAGTCAGTGAAAAAACTGCAATATTTTCATAAAATCAGACTGACGTGACTTGCAGGGGAACTTACAGATGGTGGTGCTTCCATGCACTTGCTGCCATTGTCCTCCTTGGTGACAGAAATCATGAGTTTAGAAAGTGCTGCTGAATAAACCCTGGTGAGTTGCTGCAACGCAGCTTGTAAGTGCAACACCATTTGATAAGATCAGTACTTTTGAAATGTGAATTAAGAAAATTTGTAGAGAGTTTTGAAAATAAATCTCAAGTTGGAATGTTGTACTGCCTGATATAACACCAGAGGGAGCACCAGAGCTCTTCTGAACACCTAGTGTTGGGCCATGTTTTGTGAAGCATCAGCAAATTGCAGCACTCTGATAACTTGAACATGTTGCTCAAGTTATCATGAACATCCATAACCAAGATCAGAAGTTGGTACAGGTTTCATCATTCAATTGCTATACTGCAACTTCAGTCACAAAAAAGTCACATTATGAACAACACAAAATAATATAAAATGCACTACAGAATTTTCTGGAACAATCGTTTGTCAACGAAAGGCCAACATCCAAATCAGCTGTAACTCAAACACCCATCACTTGATTATCCACCATTGTCATTCCATTATGTAGATAAGATGATTCTGCCCTTTGTAGGAACAAATAACACCACCAGAAGTTAAGAATTTTAAAAATTTAAAGAACATTCTCAAGGCTTAGGAAAATTGTCATTGAATGGTATATTCTGGATTTAAACTAATAAATTTCAGAATTTTAACTATACTTCAGAGAAGTAAAGACTGCATTTTCCTACAGAATGGGAGTACAAGGTTATTCTGAACTCCAGTGAGGGGTTTTAGTGGCGGTTTCAGTGATCACTATGAAGTTATTTCGACAAAGGAAGAGGCTAAAGTGACTAGATTTATCACAAGTTAACAACAGGACAAGGGAGGCATGCTTGGGTGTTTGCTGGCCTCTTCATTAAATTGCAGCATGTCAGAATATCAGCTATGAACACAACATGGAAATCAACCATACAGGGTGCATTCCACTTAATTAATAAATGCCAGAAAACTGAGTAGAAGCAGTCTCTCATTGTTTGAGAGTTAAGCAATAATTTGTGTAGCCGCATTCAGGCACTGCAGGGTTCCAATAGACAATACTCAACTGGTTACAAAGCTTCACCTGGTCTCTGCCTTCTACAAACCCAGGTTTTTCTACAGGCTCTCTGAAGTTGGCAAAAATACCTAGATTTATTTTAAACACACACACCTCAGTGTAAAGATATAGAGATATTGTGCAAGTATGCTGAATGGCTAGCTATGTTACCGAGCCTATCAGCAAGGCGGTTGAGATAGCAATGAGGCAGACAGTGGCTCCTCGCCAGGCAAGAACAATGCTTTCTATTAGAAAGCTCAGGGATGATACAACAGCATTTTTGGTTTGGAACAAATCTCACGTGTTATGAATTTGCTACCACGATAAGTTATGAAATGGAATTCAATACCTTCGTTGATTTGAGTTTAAGTTTATTTAGTGTCATAAGTAGACTTACATTAACATTGCAATGAAGTTGCTGTGAAAATCCTCTTGTCACCATACTCTGCACTTGTTTGGGTACATTGAGGGAAAATTTAACATGGTCATAACCAACATGTTTCCAACTGTGCGTGGAAACCGGAGCTAGCAGACAATACCCACGCAGACACGGGGTAACAGTCTGCACAGTGATCCAAGCCGGGAATCAAACCAAGGCCCCTGGTGCTGTGAGGCAGTAGTGCTAACTACTGCCACTGTGCAGTTCATTCACTGGATTATTTCATGAACTCAATTGGTTCATGAAGGTCCTTGAAGGATTTTTCCCACTCCTGCTTGTCATTGCTTTCATTTTTACCTACATTTACAAATAAAAGTTAATCACAGTTAAAGGAACAATTATCTGATCAAAGTTTTAACCAGATATTGGCAGATTATGCTTTCACAGGGAAATCTTGGAGTTAGCCTCTATGAGGAAAGAGCTGAAGGAGATTCTACATTCAAGAGGCTAGATCATTTTTTGGAGCACTTTTTGCCTTCATAACCATTTCTGCTGCCATTTAATAAGCTGCTCGATTTGGGAGTGTGGAAGGATGTCATGCCAAGGTTGTCACAGAAACATTTTTGTAAATTGGTCAAACTATACCAATACCCTGGGGCTGTTCCCTTCCAAAGGAAATTTTCTGTCCTGGAGGCTACAGTTGAGGAAGAATCAACTGGGGATGGCCAAAGGGAGCAGGTCTCTGGGGGTGAGCCAGCTGAGAATGCTCAGGTGGGTAGGGGGAATAAGCAATTGGGCCTGGTAATTGGAGACTCCATAGTTAAGGGGACAGATAGGAGAGTAAATAGTAATAAAAGGGACTCAGGGCTGGTGTGTTGCCTCCCAGGGGCTGGGGTCCAGGATGTCACAGATCAGGTTTTTAAGATTCTTAAAGGAGAGGGGAGTCAGCCCCAAGTCATAGTTCATGTAGGGACACATGATGTAGGTAGGACAAGGGAAAGGGATATTAAACAGAAATTTATGGAGTTGGGGTGGAAGCTTAGGGCCAAAACTGGCAGAGTGGTTATCTCTGGACTCTTGCCTGTGCCACGGGATAGTTTAGAGAAGAACAGAGAGAGGGAATGTTTGAACTCGTGGCTGCGGGGATGGTGCAGGAGGGAGGGGTTCAGGTTCCTGAACAATTGGGACTCATTCTGGGATAGGTGGGACCTCTATAAGAGAGATGGTCTACACCTGAACCAGAGGGGAACTAACATCTTGGGGGGAAAATTTGCAAAGACTATGCAGGGGGCTTTAAACTGATTCAGAGGGGGGGTGGGATCCTGAGTAGTTGGGGTGCTAAGAGGGATGAGAATAGGGGGGTCATAGAGGAGAACTGCAAAACACAGCAGCATACGGGTGGAGTAGGGCATGGTTTGAAATGCGTATACTTTAATGCAAGGAGTATTCGCAATAAGGTGGAGGAACTTGCAGCTTGGACCAGTACCTGGAACTTTGATGTTGTGGCCATTTCAGAGACTTGGGTAGAGCAGGGACAGGAATGGATGTTGCAGGTTCCGGGGTTCAAATGCTTTAGTCGGAGTAGAGAAGGAGGTAGAAGGGGGGGAGGAGTGGCATTATTAGTCAAAGACTGTATCACAGTGACAGAAAGGAAGTTTGATGAGGACTTGTCTGTTGAGCTAGTAAGGGCTGAGATTAGAAACAGGAGAGGAGCAGGTCACCCTGTTGGGAGTCTTTTATAGACTTCCTAAAAGTTCTAGAGAGGTAGAGGAAAGGATTGCAAAGTCGATCCTGGACAGGAGTGAAAGTAATAGGGTAATTGTTATGGGGGACTTTAACTTTACTAATATTGATTGGAATAGCTATAGCTCTAGCACGTTAGAGGGGTCAGTTTTTGTACAAGGTGTGCAGGAAGGTTTTTTGACTCAGTATGTAGATAAGCCAACTAGAGGTGAGGCTACATTGGATTTGGTGCTGGGCAATGAGCCAGACCAGGTGTTAGGCTTGGAAGTTGGTGAACATTTTGGTGATAGTGACCACAATTCGGTTACGTTCACCTTAGTGATGGATAGGGATAGGCACGAAGCTGGGGGCAGTAGTTATAGCTGGGGGAAGGGTAATTATGAGGCCATAAGGAGAGAATTAGGGTGCATAGATTGGACTAGGAAACTACAGGGACTGGGAACATCTGGAATGTGGAGCTTATTCAAGGAGCAGCTGCTGCGAGTCCTTGATAAGTATGTCCCTGTCAGGCAAGGAGGAAATGGTCGAGTAAGAGAACCTTGGTGTACGAAAAAAGTTGATTTGCTGGTTAAAAGGAAAAAGGAGGCTTATGTCAGGATGAGGCTTGAAGGCTCAGTTAGTGCAATGGATAGCTATAGATTAGCCAGGAGGGAGCTAAAGAGTGAGTTGAGGAGAGCTAAGAGGGGACACGAGAAGACTTTGGCTGATAGGATTAAGGAGAATCCTAAAGCTTTCTTTAGATATGTTAAGAATAGAAGATTGGTTAGGGCAAGATTAGGGCCAGTCATAGACAGCAGTGGGAAGTTGTGCGTGGAGCCTGAAGAGATTGGAGAGGCACTGAATAAATATTTCTCTTCGGTATTCACGCAGGGAGATGTAAATGTAGTTGTGGAGAACACTGGGATACAGGGTTGCAAACTGGAAAGTATTGAAGTAGATAAGGAGGATGTGCTAGATATTCTTGAGGGTTTGAAGTTGGATAAGTCCCCTGGGCCGGACGAGATTTACCCTAGGATTCTCTGGGAGGCAAGAGAGGCGATTGCAGAGCCTCTGGCTCTGATCTTCAGGTCGTCGTTGGTTACGGGTGTGGTTCCGGAGGACTGGAGGATAGCGAATGTGGTCCCATTGTTCAAGAAGGGGAAGAGAGACCTTCCAGGGAATTATAGGCCAGTGAGTCTTACTTCTGTTGTGGGCAAAGTATTGGAGAGAATTATTAGGGATAGGATTTATAGTTATTTAGAGAGAAATGAATTGATTGGGGATAGTCAGCATGGTTTTGTGAAGGGTAGGTCGTGCCTTACTAACCTTTGAGTTTTTTGAAAAAGTGACCAAAGAGGTGGATGGGGGTAAGGCGGTTGATGTGGTATATATGGACTTTAGTAAGGCGTTCGATAAGGTGCTCCATGGAAGGCTTCTGCAGAAAATGCAGATGTATGGGATAGAGGGTGATTTAGCTAATTGTATTAGGAATTGGCTAGCAGATAGAAGACAGAGGGTGGTGGTTGATGGGAGATATTCATCCTGGAGTTCGGTGACAAGTGGTGTACCTCAGGGGTCTGTTTTGGGGCCCCTGCTGTTTGTAATTTTTATAAATGATCTGGATGAGGGTATTGAAGGATGAATTAGTATGTTTGCGATGACACTAAAGTCAGTGGAGTGGTAGATAGTGAAGAGGGGTGTTCTAGTTTGCAGAGAGACTTGGACAAGTTGCAGAGCTGGGCCGAGAGGTGGCAAATGGAGTTTAATGTGGAAAAGTGTGAGGTAATGCACTTTGGCAGGAATAATAAATGTGTAGAGTATAGGGCTAATGGTAGGATTCTTAATAGTGTTGATGAACAGAGGGATCTTGGTGTATTTGTGCATAGATCCCTGAAAGTAGGCAGTCAAGTCGATAAGGTTGTTAAGAAGGCATACGGAGTCTTAGCTTTTATTGGTAGGGGATTGAATTTCGGAGCCGCAACGTCATGTTGCAACTGTACAAAACTCTAGTGCGGCCGCACTTGGAGTATTGTGTGCAGTTCTGGTCCCCGCATTATAAGAAAGATGTGGAGGCATTGGAGAGGGTACAGAGGAGGTTTACCAGGATGTTGCCTGGTATGGAGGGCAGGTCTTATGAAGAGAGGCTGAGGGATTTGAGGTTGTTTTCGTTAGAAAGGAGGCGGCTAAGAGGGGACCTTATCGAAACATATAAGATGATTAGAGGTTTAGATAGGGTGGACAGTGATAGCCTTTTTCCTAGGATGGAGAAAGCTAGCACGAGGGGACACAGCTTTAAATTAAGGGGTGATAGTTATAGGACGGATATCAGAGGTAGGTTCTTTACCCAGAGGGTGGTTAGGGAGTGGAATGCCCTGCCTGCGGCAGTTGTAGATGCGCCAAGTTTGGTGGCGTTTAAGAGGTTAGTTGATAAGTTTATGGAAGAGAAGGGAATGGTTTAGTTTGGAGGGTCATTGCTTTTTTCATAATTGGTCGGCGCAACATCGAAGGCCGAAGGGCCTGTTCTGCGCTGTAATGTTCTATGTTCTATACAATTCTTTAAAAGCAAAGCAATAAAAATGGTATTTTTTTTTTATATAAAGTATTTCTTACTGTTCCTGCTGTGTCGAGGATTTCAAGCATACACTGTTGGCAGTCTACTTCAACTTGCTGCAAAGGAAGAAAACAGAACATATCTTAACCAAACTGTCCACATTTAAATGCTTCAGTGTTATGTATTCATAGCCAAATCCCTAATAAGAGTCTTATTAGCACCCATAGTAGAAAAACAGGAACAAACTATTCTTCCACCTGTTCTGCCAGTTTGTAGCTGATGTGTCTCAACTTGATTTATTTGCCTTTGATTTTTAAATTCCTTAAATATTCTTGCCAAAATTTTGTTGCTCTCAACCTTCAACTTACCTGCAGTATCTAGCCTTTTTTGGTGAAAGTGGAGATCTGGAATCCACTATCCTGTGCAGAAAAAAGTATCTCCTGATATCAATCTGAGCAGCCCCTCTAATTTCAAAATGTCATCCCCTTGCTGTAGAGTCAGAGATGTACATCATGGAAACAGACCCTTTGGCCCAACTTGTCTATGCTTTTTTTTTTAAAATCCCTAAGCTAGTCCCAGTTGCCTGCATTGCGCCCATTGGGTTCTGTGATGCCCTTGCCAGAGCAAAACAAAATAGGTTACATCAGTCCATCACACCCTTCTTTAAAGGTCCTCAACGAGGTCATTTTTATTTAGATTGGAAATACTTTTCTCTGCTTGTCTGGCTGGATTGTTTTCTCAATTATGCACCTTTTTAAAAAAGGCAATTACTCTTTCCTCCTACACTTATTTCTCTGCCTTGTGATGGAGCCATTGCATGCAAGTAGAAATGTTCAACTAAGTTAACAAATCATGGGTTTATGCTGCTAACTGGGCAGCTGTGAACAGTACACACAAATCCTCAAACTCAGATTTAAGACCCATTAAGTATGCTTAGTGATTTTTCATTCACAATAAAACCAAATTAAGATTCTCGTTTTCCAGGCATTTTTAAATATTTGGATATTCAACCAAAGCTAAATCCTGCCATTTATGTTGTTCGTAGACTTACCTGTATCATAAGTCACTCTTGTATTTGGCTAACAAATCAAGATGAATTTGGGTCTTGTCTCATTCAGCAATTCCTACACTTGTTTGCAGAAGGAAAGGCATCAAGTCTGGCACTATTAGTGTCATATCAGTTTTCATGTGGAAATGCCAGTGTTAGACTGGAGTGAGCACAGTAAGAAGTCTCACTACACCAGGTTAAAGTCCAACACGTTTGTTTGAAATTCAGCTTTCAGATCACCTCTCCTTCATTGAGTGAGTCATGAGTGTTCCGTGGAACACAGAATATTCAATTTCGGAAAGATCTTATGAAATTGTGTGCTCAAGATGAAGCATTTTGGCACCAAGGAAAATGGAGCAATTTCCATGGGCATCTGCTCCAGGTTTCAAATATTTTAGTTGTGTTAAACATACATGGTCAGAAATGTATAACTTTTGGAAGAGTACTCAATACTGCAATAGGCTTTTTCTGTGATCTAAATGAGATTGCCAACTGAAACAAAATTAGGTAAAAATGTTAATACTCTCATTAAAAAACTGCAGAAACCTAAGTGCAAAAGGAAGCCATTTGGCCCAAATCTACACCAACAATCCCACTTTGAGCCCTATCCCCACAAACCCACATTTACCCTACTAATCCTTCTAAACCTACACATCCCAGGACACTTCAGGCAATTTAACAGAGTCAATCAATCCAACGCGCATATCTTTGGAGTGTGAGAAAAAATCCACGCAGTCTCCCAAGCTGGGAATGGAACCCAGGTCCCTAGAGCTGCGAGCTGCAGCAATAACCACCATGCCACAGTGCCTGTTCTTATGCAGGAGCACTGAAGTTAACACTAAGTTTTTATATATTACACAATTAGAATAGCAGAGATTTCAGACACTATTAATACTGTTGTCATACGGCAACAATATTGCACTGAAGTGATTATCCACAGAACCATAGGAAGTTACAGCTCAGAAACAGGCCTTTTGGCCCTTCTTGTCCACGCTGAACCATTTTTTGCCTAGTCCCACTGACCTGCACTTGGACCATATGCCTCCACACCCCTCATCCACGATCCTGTCCAAGTTTTTCTTAAAATGTTAAAAGTGACCCTGCATTTACCTCTTTATCCGGCAACTCATTCCAAAATCCCACCACTCTGCGTTAAGACTCCCCCCCGCATATTCACTTAAAACTTTTCTCCTTCCACCCTTAATCTATGCCTTCTGGTTTTTTTTCTCCTCTAGCCTCAGTGGAAAAAGTCTGCTTTGCATTCACTATCTATAGCCATCAAAATCTTATACATAGTTGCAACAATTTCCAGATATTACACTTAAACATTTTACTTGAGTTCAGTGTCAGCTGATTATACCTATTATTGGTTTTATCAAAATTTATGCAAGCCATTTTCACTTCTGCATAGCAAATCAGAAACGAAAGTAATGCACCAATCCTAAAATCTGCCAGATGACAACATAAAATGGGAAGTTTGAATGGTCCAATAATGTTTTTACTTCTCTGCAGTTTCAACTGAAAAAATTTCATTTAAAAAAAGGAAGTTGGTATTAACTTCTCAAAATTATATAGCATCAAACTTTTGAATCTAGTATACCAGAGCTAACAGCCCTTCGGATAAGCCCCATTCCTGCTACGTTTCAGTTTTAAACTTAGCAAGGTCAAAAACAACTTCCATTCTGCTGGGCCATGCCTCTTTAGGAAGCACCTTGAACTGGAACATAATATCAACAGGCATTGGTGGCTTTCTGGTTGTTTGCATACATGATACTTCATACTATTGCAGACATCAGATTTTGAGGGGCCTTGGGTCACACACTCACTAAAGATCAGGAAGAGATACTAAAATCAATCAAATCAAGCAAAATGGGGCAGTTCACAGAAGCATATAATCCCTACAGTGCAGAGGCAGCCATTATGCCTATCAAGTCTGCACTAACTGCAAGAGCATCTTACCCAGGCCCCCCACCCTATCCTTGTAACCCTACACATTTCCCATAGCTAATCTAACCTACATAGATTTGGAGACTGTGGCAACTTAGCATGGCCAACCTACACAGTTGGATGATTTTTCCGCCTGTTAGAAACGAAGGTTCTCATTGGTTGTTTCCTATTATTAAATATCACCACTAAGCGAGCAAGTTAAATGGTGGACACAGGATTCCCACTCACGTTCACAAGACTCCAAAACCAACAACTGAGGAAGATGGTTTCCTTTGTTCATTTAAACATGATATGAGACACCCTAGTAACATTCTTCCCACTCCCAATGAGTGTATGATATTGCACTTTGCAATGCATTTATGGAGAGGCTAGTTAAGTACGTGATTGGGAAACAACGGGAAGGCAATGCTGTTAGGGTTGCAAGATGGGTGGGAAGAAGCTTGAGCAGAGCATAAACAACACAGAACCCCACTGGGCCAAATGGCCTGTTTCAGCACTGTAAATGGCATATGATTTTATTAAGTGAGATTGAAAACCTGCAGGTCAAGTTTTTCAATCAAGTAAACTGATTGCAACTTTCTGCACTCCTACTTGTTCATTAAATATATCTATGGTGTCATTAGCAAATTTTCAAATCTGTACTGCTCAAGCCTCACTGCCCCTGCCTGTGCACTGATCCAGCAGAACACAACGCAACAGCAATTATACTAAATTCAAATCAAACTGCCTTTCAGTTAGACAAACAAATCTATATTCGTATAGCAGTGATATGTTGTGACTATAACCTACATCTTAACTCATAACAGGGAAAATCCCAGCTCACAGGCTGAGCTGCTGTTGATCTTATGGGTCAGAAGTCATGGTATCATGGGCCTGCCTAACTAGAAAGCTCGTTAAAAGGAGTTATTTCACAACAGAAAGCAATAAGGATAAGAGGAGGAGGATTGGGCAAGAGAAACAAGTGCAGCAAAAGGTCTGGAGGAAAGGGAAGCCATAGGCTGGGACAGAGGAAAAGGAGATCACAAGCTAGAAATCAGAGGAGGGGGTCAGAAGAGAGGGAGCAGAGAGGAGTCATAGACCAGGGTGACAGAAGAGGGTAGGGGTCAACTGAAAATTTCCAAACTGCAAATAAATATTCAGAGACTCCTACAGCACAAAAGGCAGCCATTTGTTCATCACATCCATACTGTGGTACTACAAGGGTAGTCACATTAAAAGAAAGCTATGACTAAGGAACAAGCGTGTGAACAAGTTCCTCATATCCAAGTAATTGGCTAGCATCCCTTTAAAATGTATGGCATCAGCTTCCGCCATCTTTAAGTAAAACATTCCAGATCCTGAGGGATAAAATGTCACTCCATCTCCTCTCCAGATCTTTGGCCAATGCTTTTGAATCTAGTCCACCAAATTACTCACTTAGAGGAAATCATTTTCCTCTATTTGAGATCAAAATCTCATTTTTGAAAAAACCTCTTCCACCACTTAATTTTCTCTGTTCCAAGGAAAGCAATCCAAAACTGTATCAACCTCTTCTCATGGCTGAAGTTCATCATCACTCCAAACTTTTGGAATTCCTTCAGTATCCTTTCCAAACCTTTAGATTTTTCATGAAGTGTGCTGCCCAGAATGATCTGCAGCAATTCATTGGAGGCCTTAATCAGGCTTTTTAGTTAAATGGTTCCTTTGCTTTTCCACTTTACTTACATATCTATTTTCTTTGCCAAATCACCTTACCAACTTGCTTTGCCACTTTTAAAGATGTATGCACAAGAACATTAAGCTCAGTTACAATTTAAAGAAATCCCATATGAAGTCTTTCCATTTGTCCTTTTAAAGTTCATCATTTAGTATTTTGATTCAGAAAAAGGTACATCAGCCACATTTCAGGCTATTTCACTATTCTGAAGTCTATAACAATCAGTAGCTGCTACTGTATGAAGTTTGACAGGTTTTATATAATTTGAAATGCCCTAAATCCAAGCCCAGAATCAGAACAAAAATCAGGTAAATGAAGGAATGTCAAACTGAATGGAGGAACAGGCTTGAAGGACTAAATGACTCCTCCATTCTGTCACAAGCCTTTTTTGAAAATGGAGAGACTGTGACACAAGAAAAAAAAATGCTGGAAAACCCAGGTCTGGCTGCATGTATGGAAGGAGAAATTGGAATTAACGTTGAGTTTGTATGACTCTTCAACGATATGGTAACTGATTACACAATTGTTTTGCAAATAGAAACTGCATTTAATACAATGTAATTTGTGATCACTGCATTTTCAGATGCAACATACTTTCACATTCATTTTTCTCAAGGTAAGATGATAAAGTATGGACACTAAAAACAATTGTGACCTAAACAGCTAATTTTACGTGACTTAGCATTTTTGCAGCATGGAGATCAGGAGACCACACTGCAATAATAAGAGATAGTCAAACTGATCCCTCAGCAATGGAAGTCTAATAAGCAAAATATTGCAGATGCAGAAATAAAAACAGAAATCAAAGGAAATACTCAGGTAATGTTACATTTCTTAAACCAGTTAGATCTGTAACCATTCCAATTCTGAATAAAGATCAACCTGGAACATTAACCCTCTAGATAGATACTGCCTGGCTTAGTTCCAAGGTTCCCCGTTAGTAACGCAAGTCAGTAGGTTTAAATGGGCACTTACTGCTGATGGATAGTAATGGAGAAATGGAGTCAAGGAGCATGAAGGGAACAAAAAAAAAAAATCAAGATTCAATGTTAACAGTTTTGTTGATCTTCTAGGATTTAATCTATTCATGACTTAGGAAAGCAAATTTTTAATTTCTCAACAGATGCGTTTTTGCATTGCTTAGTTGGCTGTCAAATAAAATTCTACAGTGCAGGAGGAGGCCATTCAGCCCATTGAGTTTGCACCAACCACAATTCTATCCAGGTCCTATCCCCATAACTCCATCCATTTACCCTAATTAATCCCCCAGATACTAAGGGACGATTCATCATGACCAATCCACCTAACCAACACATCTTTGCACTGTAGAAGGAAACCGAGGCAGACAGAGAATGCGCAAGCTCCACAGAGTGTGATCGAATCCAGGCCCCTGGTGCTGTGAAGCAGCAGTGCTAACCACTGTCAAATGTCCAGAAACCACGTCTAATGCTTAGGATTTAACAATTCCAGTGCTCTCACTGGCCCAATAAAAAGGAGTTCAAATACAACTAACATTATTAGCAACCTAGACCCAGAGAAGTTCAACAAATTTATAAGCTTTCAGTACCCATATACTCATATGCACATTGCTGTTCTGTGCAGAATCCAAATAGCTTACCAGCATAAGCACTAGCTGGCTTCACATTAGTTTGGTGGGTTATCTGAAGCCAGATGCACAGAATTCTAGCCCCAATGCCAGGTTTTTCTTTTGAAGTGGCACTGAGCTAAGAATGCTATTGGAACACAGGGGTATATAATACAGTCAGCTTTTGGGCAACTCCCAACAATGTCACATCTACTACACATTGTTGCTTGCTTCAAGGTGGTTATTGTGAATGCCTTCTGCTTGGACAACTACAGATCTTGTGGTAATGGTTCATCAATGGTGTTATGTTAGAGAACTAACACAATCATGTAGCCTTGCCTGGCTTAGGTTGCAGAGTCTACTGCACAAAAATAACCATTGAGCCTAATAGGTCCAACCTACATGTTTATTTCACAAGTGTTTTCCCACCCTCTTTATCCAGTCTGATCAATGTAGAAATTTCTTCTATTTCTTTCTGCCTCATGTGCTTAACCAGCTTCCTTTGAATTTATGTTATTTGTCTTAATTGATTCTTGTAGAGCACATTTGGGTAATGAACTTCATTCTGAATATTTTATTGGATTTATTAGTGATCATCTCATTTTTATGGCTCTAGTTTTAGACAGTCCCACAAAATACTGTCTCCAGATTTACCCTATCAAACTCTAATTACTGTAGAGGCTTTTATATATCTCTCTCCAAACCCTTTTCTTCCCAGGCAAAAGACACTAGCCCATTCTGTGTTCCCAGATAATCATAACCCCTTTGGTTTCACCATCACCATTGCGAATCTTTTAGGCAACAGGCTTTAAGCAGACTAGAGAGGACTGACTTTTTTTTTTAAAAATCAAATGACTACAGAATAAAACTAGATTTCTTATAATTTTAAGCAGAGACAGGTAAATAGCAAGTGCATTCATCCATAATTCTGTTATAATGTTCTAAGTTATGATTCATACCAATCCCAATCTGCGAAACACTTGCACAAAACTGTAGTTCCTTAAAAAAAGCAAAGATTTGCACTACCCACAAGTTCAAAAGCTTCATTTTCTACATATTCAGTGGCTTAAACCAGGATTGTCTAATGTGTTACTCACGTGGCCAATTAGAAATTCAGGTATAGGCAATAAAAAAAATGTTTGATACACAAGTCATTGGGAAGGTGATCTCAATACTCATCTACATTGTATCTTGTACTATTACAACTGATGTTAAGGCTGCACTCCCAATCATTATGCTCACAGAAGCTTACAGTTTCTCTTTTTCTATGCTTCACAAAGTGAATAACCAAGATAAGAAACCTCATTTGGAATACTGCATCCAGTTCTGGTCATCTTACTACCAGAAGGACGTGGAGACTCTAGAGAGTGCAGAGGTGGTTTACCAGGATGCTGCCTGGTATGGTAGGTCTGAGTTACAAGACGAGGTTAGGCAAATTGGGGCTGTTTTCTTTAGAAAGACAGACTGAGAAGAGGTCTAATAGGGGTGTATAAGATTATAAGGAGTATAGATAGAGTAAACAGTGGTAGGCTTTTTCCTAGTTGGAATCAAATATCAGAAGGGGTCACAGGCTTAGGGTGAGGGGGGGGCAAGATATAATCTGGATGCTAGAGGGAGTTTTTTCAGAGGGTTTTGGGGGTATGGAAAGCACTGCCCAAGTAAGGTGGTGCAGGCAGGCACTTGAGTTATTTAAAAAGATACTTAGATGGGCACATGAACAGAATGGGGATGGAGGGATATAGAAGACTGATTTAAAATAGGAATCATAAGCCTTGGGGAGTTCCCTGGGAGTGTGTAAATTGTGAACGATATTGATATATTTCTGTTTTATCCTACAGGTACTTCGGTCCACCTTGTTGTCTAACAAGGGGCATACACACGATGGATCGAGAGCGGGCTGCTCTTGGACTTCAAGAGTATCCTAATGCTTCACGTTGTTAGTGTACACTTGAACTGGACCAGTTGACGGGCAACACGACAGCTCAGTGACTATCACTGTGCTATGCGGATACATGGATTTGGGCCTGCATCTGTGGCAGTTTGTGCCTTTTCCCCATGCTTGCATGGGTTTTCTCTGGGTGCTCCGGTTTCCTCCCACATCTCAAAGATGTGCTCTTAGGCTGATTGGCAGAACAAATTCTCCTAAATTGTCTTGCAAATTTGGTTCCAATGCAGATTTCTATAAACACAGACATGGATCATGGGTAGAAGTTGGAATATCGAGGTGGCGGCACAGGCTTGTTGGGCCAAAGGGCCTGTTTCCCATGCTGTTTTGTTCTTTCCATTCAAAGAGTTGCAAACCTTGAGAATTCTCCATTCCTGAACCCTTTGGATCAGCCATTGTGTATTGTAAAAGTTGTGGTTAGTAGGCTTTGGGTTCCATAGGGAATCATGAGGCGGGGCAATAAAATGGAGTCAAGGTCGGAAGATGAGCCATACCTGATTGAATGGGAGAATGCAAGAGGTCCAGTAGCTTGCAAGTTTTTATGCTTTGATCACATTAAAATTGAGCTGAGCTACCTGGGATGGCACAATGAGTTTGTCTATGCAGAAAGGTCCTGCACAAACACCTGTCCCCCAGCCCCTCCAACCATTATAGTGTCTCACCTTTCTGTAGGAGTCTTCTATTGTTGGGTCATACTTTTCAACAAATATTCCTTGGACAAACTGTACAGTCTGAAAGAGGGAAAAACAAAAATCAATCAGTAAATAAGCACTTAAAACTGTACAATTCTATACGCATACTGTGTGTTGTGGACACTATTCTTTAGTGGGAACACGACTACTTTGGAAATGGTATAGAAGAGATTCACAAGAGAGGTTCCATGGATGAAGGATTGCAATTATGTAGGTAGGGTACAAAAGTTGAAATTGTTCTACTTAGAGATTTGATACAGATGTTTAAAATGATGAAGGCTTTAGATACAGTAAATTAAGATAAATTGTTTTCAGTTGTTGTAGAATTGATAAATCAGTTCCCCCTTGGTTATGATTGACATTGAGTCTTTGGGATTTGGAATACTCTGCTTAATAAGGTTGTGGAAATAAATTCAATAATAGCATTCATTCCAATTCCCTGTTGAAGGTTAAGGAAAAAAAGATTAGATGAATATGGGGTGGAGGGGGGGGAACTAATTAGATTGCTCTTCAAAGGGCAGGCACAGACTCAATGTGTTGAATAGCTTCCTTCTGCACTATTCTATGATCCAATCACAGCGTTTTCTAAAGGAAGATGTCAAAAATGGGAAGAAAACATTCAACACTGAGAATGTTTAAACTGCCAGGCCAGAATACAAGATAACATGCACTTGCACACATTCTGCTTCAAAGACAAATGAGGCATCTTGCTTATTGAGTATCACAGATGAAAAACAGGACCTTATAATCACTACCACATATCTCTATGACTTTTAATTTTTAGAACTAGCTCCAAGAGCAAGATTAAAACTTTATGAAGTTTGCAGTCACTGTTGTGTAGATGCTCAATATATAGAGGTCTATAAGTTTCAACCAAGGTTTATTTATACATTGCATTATACAAAAAAAAAGCACTGGTTCAGTATCAAGTACCTGATTAATGAACATGACCAATATCTAAATATCAATTTTGCTTAAAGATGACATTTGCCAGGTATGGATGAAATCCTTAAAATGAATAATGGCTTTAGGGAAGTCTCAACAGGCTGTAAAAGATAATCTGATGGATTAAAACACATTGGCCTGGGTTTCCAAACTATAACGCTGATGGGTTGGGTGTCAGGAAATTTAAACCACGAATTACAACTTAAAGTGGTGGCAGCATAGTGGTATTGTGACTGGATTGGCAATTCAGAGACCCAGGACAATGTCCTGGGGACCCAGGTTTGAATCCCACCATGGCTGATGGTGAAAATTAAAAAACAATAATCTAAAAATTAAAGGTTTAATGACCACCATGAAATTATTGTAGATTGCTGTAAAAACAAAACCCCATCTGGTTCACTAATGTCATTCTCTTGGTCTGGCTTACACATGACTCCAGATCCACAGCAATATGGTGGAGATTGAAATGGTCTATCAAGCCACTCAGTTCATTTGGGATGGACAATAAATGCTGGCTCAACCAGTGTCACCAACCTCCATTAATAAAATGAAGATGAGTGGCAACTAGACAAAATTCTCACCAAGGACAACTGAAATGGATGATTCTCAACTACACAAGTTTAAAATTAAAGAAGTTAGCATCTGTGGAGAAAGACAAGTAGTTAATCTTTGCAGGTTGATTTGAATGAGAGAACTGGAGCATCTACTTTATATATAAAGTTTGAATTGATTAACAGTTCAATACAAATGAATTCTTCTTCAATATGAGCAGTTGTGTTTCAGACAGCATGATAGATATTGAATCAATATAACCTTGGTGGTTAAGTGGCAGGCTATCCAGGATCTATATTGTTGTATGTTCAAAGTTGAAGTATGATATGAAAAAGGAAAGTGGAAGTAGCAAGAGAAAGTAGTGATGAACATTTCCTTTCTGAACTGAAGATCTGCAGTATGGTTCCCAGGGGTAGGTACTAGGTCTTCTGCAATTACTGACCTATGTTAATGCCCTAAACTTGGATACACAGGGCATAACTTTCAGGGTACAAAACTTAAGTGTTGTGATCTGCTAGGAGAATAGTTCTAGGTTTCAAGATGACATGGACAGTCTGGAGGAATTCAGTAGACGTGCAGCTGGTGAAATTTAACCTAAGTTGATAGGAAAGGTGAGAAGCTATATAAAACAAGGGCTCAATTCTTAAGGGGCACAGGAACAGAGATCTAGGAGGTAAATGCACAAGTTGTTTGATTCAAAAGACAGAGGCTTTATAAATAAAGCCAAAAGTTAGTGAAGATTTACGAGCTCAATGAGAATAGCTGTCCAATTCTGGGATCTGCACTATAGGAAAGATGAGATGGCATTAGCAAGTGTAGAAAAGATGCACAAGCAAGGGTTTTTTTTTTGGGGGGGGGGGTGGAGAAGGACTTCAGTCAGTGGAAAGAAACTGGGTTTGTTCTCCTAAAAAGAAAATTAAGCAGAGAATTGACAGAGGCATTCAAAAATCAGAGATCTAAACAGACTAGATAGGGACAAACTGTTCTCATTAATGGAATGGTCAATTTAAGGTGAATAGGCAAAATCAATTTAGTAAGTCTCACAACACCAGGTTTAAATCCATCCGATTTATTTGATAGTAAACTCAATCTTTCAAACTATGGTCTTCGTCAGGTGAGTTTACTATCAAATAAATCTGTTGGATTTAAACCTGGTGTTGAGACTTCTTACTGTGTTCACCCCAGTCCAACGCCGGCATCTCTACATCAAAATCAATTCGACATGAGAATCACAGAATACCCATACTGCAGAAGACAGCCATTTGCCCTGCACTGATCACAATCCTACCCAGGCCCTACCCCCATAATCCCTTGCATTTACCCCAGCTAGACCCCCTGTCACTAAGGGTCAATTCAACATAGCTTATGCATCTAACCCACACATCGTTGGGCTGTGGAAGAAACTGGAACAGTCAGCAGAAACCCATGCAGACACAGGGAGAACATGCAAACTCTACACCAGCCGGGAATCAAACCCAGGTTCCTGGCACTGAGACAGCAGTGAAATATAAATAAGGAAAAACTCTTTTTTAAACATGCAGTCTTAAGAGTGTAGTGGAGGCAGATTCAAACCGTGGTGAACCAGAACTGAAACAACTGAAGACAATATTTACAAACCAGGGAAAAATGGAACTAGCTGAAGTGAGAGTTGGCACTGACATGGTGAGTTGAATAGCTCCTATAATGTAAATGTTGCTCCACTGCTCTTTTCTAGGTCACTGTCAAGTTGCCCTATATTTTTTTGCACCAGTAAAATTTGTGTGCTTTGCACAATTAACAGATGAGCACACCAAATCTAAGCTTCATTGAAACAAGCTGGACACTGACTTACAAGGGTATACTCTTTTAGATGTCAAGACTGCTTCAAATATTAAGACCTCAGTATAGTGTCAAATGAATTTGCAAAAAAAAAAAGGGTTTGTTTGTCCACAGGATCTGAAAGATATTTCAGAAGCCAACAAGATTAAGTACACTTAAAAAGCTGACAGTATATCAAAGAAACAAAACTGACAGGTGGCCCAAGTGCATTATAGTTCGATTAAATTGTTAGGCAAATGAATACAGGAATATTCATTTAGCTCACTTCCATTTCACCAGCAGCAGCACTAGAGATAAACTAACCAGTCACAATATTTGGAGTACAGCTGCCAACTAATGTAAAATTGAATGGAATCTGAGCAATTGGATGCTTCAGATAGTTACACACTAGAATGTATTGAATAGCAAAGCAAGGCACATCAGGCACTGAGCAACTGTTAGGCAAATCAAGTTGATCTGCAAGCAGGCGTGAATCGCACCTACTTTGAAGTTACAATTGTTGATGTTTACACCGGATACCCGACCAGCTGTTGATTCAGCATGTACAGAACGAAACATGACTGACTTCCACTGCACAAATGTTCTCAGTCTAGGCTGCAACAGTACCATTCAATAAATTTTGTTTGAACCACCTAGGGTATATAGCAGGTTATGGGGGTGGATCAGGGGCAAATTCCAACTTTGCTGTCCCAGGAAATTTCCATTTAGTCAGAGGTGTTCCAATAAATGATACTTAGAAATTATATAGTGCATTAAAATTCTGAACAAGCCAAACTCTAGATGTTTTCCTATTTGGATTGCACAACTGGTTCTGCACCCAACAAAAGGATACTCAAGGAGATTATGGAGAGAAACTGTAAACATCAACCCTGCATCAGCCATAAAGTGGAGAAGGGGTAAGAGCACAATAGCGATTGACAAATTTGGGAAGCTTTGGGAGAGGGCTGAAGATAAATAACTAAGGGTGCTCGGACTAGATCATACAGTTAGAAAACAAAGTAATAAAACATAGTACCCAGACTTGTCAAGTAATTCAAAGAAAGAAAACAACATGGATAATAAGACAAGCAATGTCCTAAGAGCCAGGAAAACATTAACCTGACCAAGGAAAAGTCAGTATACCAAGGATGGCAAAAACTGTTTTCAATGCAGATGTACAATTTTGAGACTGAGACCAGGGACAATTGAGAAATTACAATAAAACAAATGACAGGCTGCAATCACCCACCCTCAATGGATTGCATACACCAAAGGACATCAGAGGGAAGTGAGAAATGTCAGGCATCCTTAAGGAACAAGTGAAAATAGCCATGCAACATGAACATTGAAGCAAAGAAATGGGATGGTTTGCTGGGTACTGCGAGGCTTACAGAGCAAAAGGAGGGATCATTAAAGCTGCTTGTATTCAACATGGTTACCACTTCATTAAACCAGGAATCATAACCAGCAGACAAAAACCAACTGGACAGAAAAGCAGAGAACTTCCTAATGTAATTAATTCACATTTTAGGAAAAAAGTTGATGTTACTCATTATACAGATATATTTCTAATTAAAATACAGTGTACGCTTTGCGCATTAAATCTCTGGCATTGCTGGGGGGGGCTGACAATTTGTGGACAAAAACCTATTAAGAAATCCAATAACGTATCAAACTGATTACAGACTTTACGCTGTTAGGAAAGTATGTAAAGGAAGAACTATTCACTGGGGAAACTATTGAAATTTAAACAGCGAGAGGCAATGCTCTTGGATTTATTTCAATTACTGATGAAACTGTGTTCAATTTGGAAGATTCAGGAACATGCTTTATCAAATCACATTATCTGTTGATTCAACTTAATGAAACTTGTTTCAGGGTAAAATGTTATAAGTGCAAGACTAAAATGATTAATATCATTGCAAGTCACAGTCATGCCTCAAATGCAGTTTAATTTAATGGCTTATTCTTAAGGTTTTTCTGCTTATTGGTCCAGCAAGTAATATTATTTCAAGAATTCACATTTATTGGGCCATTTTATATCCTCAATAATGAAAAGCACTTTACACCCAATGGATGGACCTTAATGTAGTCAGTCACTTAAGGAAATAGTAGCAGTCAATTTAGAGAAAAAGTCCACAAACAGCAAAGACAGAAATGGCCAATCTGTTTTGGTGGCTTCATTTGAAGAACAAGGCTTTGATGCCCACTTAACAGGTACATGTGCAGATTCAATGTCAAGTCAAATTTCAAGTTAGCTACAGTAGTACTTCAAGCTTTATTTATGGGATGTGGATATCACTGACCAGGGCAATACTTGTTGTCCATCCCTAGTTGCCCTTAAGATGGTAAGCCACTGCCTTGAATTGCTGCAGTCCCAGAGTGTAGGTACATCCACAGTGCTGTTAGACAGGAAATTCTAGCACTTTTAACATAGCAAGTGAAGGAATGGTGATATATTTCTAGGTCAGAATGATTAGGGGGCAGCTTCCAGGTGGTGTTGTGCCCAGGTATCTGCTGCCCACATCCTTTTAAACAGTAGCAGTTGTGGAATCTGAATGTGCTGTCTCAGCAGCCATGATACTTTCCTGCAGTGCATTTTATAGACAGTACACACTGCTTCCATTGTTCATTGATGGTGCTTGTGGCAAGAGCATCAATTGAGCTGACTGTCTGAGTGACAGCTCTCCCAATTTTGGAACCAACTCACAGATGCAGGACTTTGCAGAATCAACAAGGCTAAAGTGGCTATCATTTCCAGTGCCTAGATCAATGCCAGGCAGCCCACCAGTTTCATTCCTTTGTTTTTTTTGTAGCAGTTAGATACAACCAAGTGACTTGCTAGCCATTTAAAGAGTCAACTACATTGATGTGGGTCTGGAATCACTAGTTTGTAGATTGCCTAGAGAATGCATCTGTCCAACTAAGACACAATTAAGACAGTTACAGCAGCCACTGAAACTGACTTAGATATTGTCATTTGAGAGAGGACTAGTACTAGGGGACACAGTTCAAGAATGAGAGAATGAAGATTTCTTTTTTTGAGGGTTGTAATAGAATTTTCATTCTCAAATCAGAGCTGGTTAGCGTCAACAAAGCAGATTTTTGATAAACAAGGGGTTCAAAGGTTATGCAGTGGTAGTGGCTGTAGCAGTGGGTAGGGGAGAAAAAAAGCTGAGGCCACAACCTGATCAGCCATGATCTTATTGAATGCTGGAGTAGGCTCAGAGCTGAATGGCCTACAACAGCATAAGACATAGGAGCAGAATTAGGCCATGGTGACCCACTGAGTCTGCTGCACCATTCAATCACAGTTGATGATACTTACTCCAATGCTTATACCCTATGTTCATATCAGTACACCTAGATCAAGGTACTACAGGGTAGAAATTTAGATTGGAGATGCCACCAGCCAATCAGCTGCTCTTATATTCACTTCTATTGACTGCATCGGAACTCTATCAAGTCCACTGCATAATGGACAGCCAATCAATACAAATTTTCACAATGTGCATTCAACACAAAGTACCCAAGACTCTTCACAAGAAAATTTAAAAACTTAAGTCACACAAGATAATAGGAAGAGTAACAAACTCAGTTAAAGAGATAGATTTTGAGAGGGAGAGAAGAGGGAGAGAAGCAGATGTTTTTAGAAAGGTGTTCTAGAACTTAGAGATTAAGCAAATGAAAACACATCTGGCAATGATGCAATGAAAATGGGGCTGTACAAGGAGGCCAAAATTGAATACTACAAAGATCTCAGATGATTATAGAGATGCAGGAGGGTTACAGATGTGGAGGTGAAAAGTTAGGCTGGGATTTAAAATAATAAAAATGCATTGCTGGAACAGATAATCACATGGGGGGGGTAGAAAAACAGGAGTGAGCAGGACTCAACTAAGTTAGGGATTGGCAGCAGAATTTTGGATGCATTTAAAGTGAAAATGTCGAAAATGGGAACGAATAAAGACACGGATGGGGATTTCAGCATACAGATGCAGTAAGGCAAGGGAAGATTACGTTCCTATGGATGCTAAAGTAGGTTGGTCTCGATTATCTCAAAGACATGAGTTGGGAACCTCAAGTTCGGGCCACAGGTTAATAATTCTAAGTTGCTGAACAAAGTCACTACCGTTCAGTTCAAAACAACTCAATCTGTACACCAGAAAAGTTGCAGCTTTCCCAATTCTTCTCATATATATGCACTGGAGCAAAACTATAAAACAGGATAAATGACCTACTGTTAGTGTTTCTTTTGATACTTACCAGCGCAGACTTTCCTACACCTCCTGAACCGAGGACAACCAGTTTGTATTCACGCATCCTGTGACGTTGTTGAACAGCGTCACTATCTGCAAGATAAAAGTACACCCTGTTTAGGAACAGAAAAACACTATCCATAAAGCATGCATTTTGGTGTAGAACTTAGCAATCATCTGCATTCGCCACCACTACTGGTGAATTAAACTGCTGCATACAAAAATTGAGGGAGCAAAGATTACTTTTAAGTCTCCAGACAAGAACTTAGCAAAAAAGCCAGAGTTTTTTTTTTTAAATACAATCTGTTCACCACAATCTACAAAATCCAGGAAAAAAGTTTCCCTTTCCATATCTTTACAAACCCCACACAGATGAAGAAAAACATACTGACAGTAACTGACATCACCCTCCAACTATGGAGATTTTCCTTTGTGGCTCTTCAAAATGGAAGCAGAGTTTTCCAACATTAATAATGCGGCAATGTCAAAAGAGAACGGCATGCTGGATAAAATACAGTCCACTCACCACAAGTACCCGAAGCCCGAATAGATAAAATGAGCAAGTGGAGATAGGCTGCCCCAGAACTCAAAAATCAGATCAACTATGCCAGAGTTACCAGGTTACTGAATCTCACATACCACATTTAACAATCTCTCTGGTACAAAATGACTAGCCATCTGAAACAGACTGTGCTCAAGATAAGCAACTCAACTGCATTTTAATGCAATGAAATGCAGGTTTTTGGGGTGGGGAGGGCAGGAGGAGAGCATCTGAAGACCAAGATTAAGATAAACTCAAAAATTCACTCAAATATTCTAGCCTTACAGGGACAGTTCAAGCCAACAGCTAAAAGGCTCATATGTACTTCATACCCTAGACAGGTCATACAATTATATGCAACACTATCAATATCCCACATATACACCACATTAGTATTTATGTATAAATACTAAAAAATCCAAAAGGAACTAATACATCTGAAAAACAAACATTTCCCAAGTTCAAGTTATGGGTTAATGTCAAGTGGAAAGAACGTTCAGAGTTCACCACAACTGACAGCATTTGCTTATATATAGCACCAGTACAGCACTGCAAGTACATCTCACAGTAAAATCTCTTTCCTGTCACCTGACCACACCCTGATCTTACGTCCTGTTAGAAACACTTCCTGTTCCATCTTACATAGCCCACATCAATAGCTGGCAGCCAGTCACCAGTGGCAACAAAACATAAAACTCTGAAAAACTCTGTTTTGCACTCAAGTCTGCTCTGAAAAGAACATAACCCGTCACTTAAAAAGTTTAAAATAATCAAATAGTCATGACACCACATTAATATGCTTCCAGGTTTGTTAAGATTTACTGAACACATTGGTAATCTACTACAGGAAATAGATACTTTAGCAAATGCACTGGAGGGGATTTTTAAAAAAAAAAAATACTGCTAGTTGTTATAGACTGGAATACACCACTCAAAAAAATGTGGAATCAGACAGTAAACTTTAAAAAGGGAATGGGGCAAATTGAGATGGAAATATGCACAGGACTATGGGGAAAGGATAGAGTAGGTTAAATGACAGGTCTTTCAAAAACCAAATAGCCTCATTCAGAACTTCATGATCCTGCTTGAACATCATTCATGCAAACTCAAAATTCTACCACTATTAGACAGACTGGTAATCTCTAGCACCATGCACTCAAAAATACTCTAGATAATTCAACTGGAAGAATAAAAATCTATATAGTTGCTTTTGTCAAATAAAAGTTGCAAAGACATCTGACATGCCCATAATACAGCACTGAAATCCTGATAATAGCACCAAGGGGACTTTTAAAATCAATTTTTTACAGATAGTGACCTCTTGCATATCAAAACAATTAAAGTAGGTCACATCTCAATCATGTCCTCTTGCCTTTATAAATAGAGACTTCGTCACATAATTTACTGACCATCTCAATACACTGATCAGTACCAGCTCACTTGAGGCAAACTCATTTTTCATGCTGGTTTACTCATGCATGAATCCGAGACCTGTGCGTTCATCCCTGAAAAGAGCAAGCCCTCACCATCAGTGATAGTTCAAAAGTGATGCCAGAGAGCAAGTGCAGAATATTAGTAACAAGTTAATACAAAGCAAAACTTACATTATGATCCATTGTATCACATTCCTTTTAGCAATGTGAATTTGGCTATTAAAATCTTAAAACTTTGGAATTGCACATTAACTAATGGCTCACAAATTAATTTGTTTGTAATCCAACAGGTTTGTAAGTATCTGGTTCTTGGTTTCTTGCATATTTAAAACAGATATATTCTACAAAAGTAGAATTTGTACCGTCAAAATTGTCTTCAAGGACTGAGTTGAATAATCTGCCTCAACCTATATGGGATAGTTATTTCAAAACTGCAACATGGGTTTTCCAGAACATGACAGAGCACAATGACAAGAGTACCCCTGCTTATACAAATTCTCACAATTAGAATTTCAAACGCACAAGTGAGCCAGGTAACCCTTACAAGCAAGCGTCCATTGAAATTCAAACACATTGAAAAAAAACAGACATCATAAAAAATTCTTTTCATTCTAGTGAACAGGAACAAATCTGATCTCTTGAAAGAATCTTCAATAACACTTTCTTCCCTGTACAAGCAAAGATAATTCTGAAGTTCAGTCCCTCCAGCTTTTTAATTTATTCAATCTTCAAGACCAACAAGCTGATTTGGAAATTCCAACCAGTTGCTTGGTTGCATCAGCCTCCTGCTGACAGCCTCCATCTATCCCGCAACCTATTTATCGATTTAGTTTGGACTACAACATCGTTATCCTGACAAAACCATATCCAAACTCCATAGCCTAGGGCTCAGCTCCTCCTGACTGGATCCTAGACTTCTAACCCACAGACTGCGATCAGTAACAATAGGCAACACCTCCTCCCCCACAATGATCCTCAACTGCAGTACCTCAAGACTATTAATGTACTCATACCTTATGACTATGTGGCCAAATTCCACTCCAATTTCATTAAGTTTGCTGATGACACCACTGTAGTGGGCTGGATCTCAAATGACAGCAAGACAGTACAGGAAAGACAGAATCTGGTGAAATGTGTCGATAATCTCTCCCTTAACGTCAACAAACAGATAACCAACAACTTCAGGAAACTTAGTTGAGGATGTGCCCTGGTCCACAATAAAACAATGACAGAAGCAGAACTAGCCAAACAGCTCCAAGTTTCTTGGTGTCCATATCACCAACCACCTGCCCTGGCCCCTCCACGCTGATGCTAAATTTCAGAAAGCCCACCAATGCCTGTACTTTCTCAGTATGTTAAGCAAATGCAGCATGTCCACTACAATACTAACCAACTTTTATAGTACATCCAGAAAGGATGCTTTCTTTGGTGCATCACAGCTCAGCAGCTGCTGTTCTAACTAAGACGGCAAGAAACTATAAAGGATTGTGAACAGAGTCCAGCCCATAATACAGTCCCCATAGCTAGGGAAAGATAAGCTAACGTATGGTATGCCCAAAGGTCTGGCAGAAGGGAAGGTGGTGTTCTTGAGTCATTTGATACATGATCTCATTTTTCCATTTTCCCTGCGGAGCTTGGGGTCCTTGATTATGCTGGGAGCTTTTTGGAAGCAGTGGAAAGTCAATGGATGGGGGACTGGTCTATTTTCACAACCCTTTACAGTTTCTTGCAGTCTTAGAACAGCAGCCACTGAGCTGTGATGCACCATAGAAAGCATCCTTTCTGGGTGCATCTGTAATAAGTTCATTAGAGTTGTAGTGGACATGCTGAATCTCCTTAACATCCTGAGAAAGTACATGTATTGATGGGCTTTCTGAAATTTAGCATTAGCATGGAGGGGCTAGGGCAGATGGTTGGTGATCTGGACACCAAGAAACTTGGAGCTGTCGACCATTTTTGCTTCTTTCACCGTTGATTGTAGACCAGGGCACGTCCTCAACTAAGTTTCCTGAAGTTGATGATTATCTGTTTTGTTGACGTTAAGGGAGAGAGATTATCCTCTTTCCTTCTCTCCAATATAATCTACGAATGCTGTGTTTTGTCAGTATAGCATGCAAGAAACAATACTTTTCACTATATCCCAATGTATGTGAATAGTAAATAAAAATAATCAAGCTCCATTTTCTACATACTCCACTCCATTTTAAACTTCTAATTATGATTCACTAGTTCAGTGCTGCTTGTCAGGATCAGCAGACTCATCGACAATTTTCATCTTTAAAAAGCACACTTCCAAGACCCTCTTGAACCTGGACATGCATTTGAAGACTACAGGCCAACAACCCAAACTGGATTAGGTCAGCTGCCTCCTGGTCAGCCAGAGATGACACAATGGGGTAAATGGCCTCGGCATTGTAAATTTGTCAGCTCATTGTTCAACCCTAAACTACATAGTGATTTAATTTAAATCACCAAAAAGTATTGATTTTGGTTCATTAGAATATGCTTTGTCTTTTGCTAAAACTCAAAGTGACAGCATGATACCATTCATAATGCAACACCACACAGTTTCAAATCCCACACAAATATAGAAACAATTTTGCATATTTGTTACTGAATCTGAAGTGTCATTTAGGATTGAGATCTCCAGTGGGGTACTTTAAGGCAGCCATTTCCCATCTGGGGTTGAAAATCAGGTGTCTTTCATTATTAGTTGCAATTTAAGATCAGTACACTGTGGAGGAAAAGAGTAAAAGTACTTTTTTGGCTATTTACTGATGTGCAGGTGAAGGTCCATTAATCAAAGTAGGATGTCAGACCAGTAGATGACTTGCACCAATTAAGTTGTGAATACACATCTACTTTTGTTTGCCTCTGTTACAAAATAAATACTAAATTGCAAATTCTGGTGACATTTTATCAGTTGTGAAAATAAAGTTTTATTTTCTAATCAACCACAAAAATACTTTGCATAAATACTTTGGTATTTCTCTCAAGAGAAAGGGTAAACTGTCTTAGACTGACTTAGAATCCAGAGCCTGAAGAAATATTTTAAAGATTTGTAAAACAGTCAAGCTTCCCTCTGCAACATTTGGATTCCCTCCCTGGTCTACTGTTGCGTTTCCCCTCTCGGCACTGCATTGCAGAACACTTATTAGTTCCGCTTCTGGCCATTTCCTCCCATGCTGCAGATCATTTTTTCCCCTCAGAAAATATGCCTTTTTATGGAAATGCGTCGCCTCCTGACTCAGAATTGCAGGCAGCTAAGAATCCTCCGCAGGGAGTATGTGCAAGATAATTTCTATGTTTGAAAGTCGCTGGAAAAAACACAGTTCAGCTGATGATGCAGCTTGGAGTAAACACAGCGAATTGCATGTTTACATTTTACAAGCTGAATCTTGGCTAACCCGATGAACAGATCAGCTCAAAGGCAAAATGACATCACTTACTAATTATCTATTGTATAGCAGCCTCTTAGCAAATCTTCTTCTCCATGTAAGGAGATAAAATACAAAAACTGCATAAATGGAACCGGGGTCGGGGGGGGGGGGGGAATGTACACCTTCTTCGAGCAATTAAATCACTTTGCTATCTTTAATTATATGCAAAGATAAAACTACCAGCCAATCACATGAAGAATCTTGATTCGAGGGCTTGGGAGGTGATGAGGGAAGACAGAGAGAGGGAGAGGGTGGAATGATTTGACCTGGCATTCACACAAGACCATTTTCTTTTACAGTCAATATATTTCTTTTTACCATTAGAAAGTCCAATGTTTATACTTTAAATAGAAGCTACATTAAATGAGAAAAAAAAAAGCAATGAAATGGAAAGCTCGTGCAAAGCACATTGAAGTGAACAGGGACAATAGGGAGGAAAGACTGAAGGAGACTGCAGAGCGGAAAGTGGGACAAGGGTGGTAAAGACAAGTAAACTGCCTCAGATGGAGTCAGTAGGAGGGGAAAGAGATGCAAAGATGTAAAAAAGCTTTCCTTAAAATGAGGAACAACAAACTAATGATTGCACTGACCACAAACTACAAAGTCAGACAGTAGTGAGATACACCAGTGATGAATGGGATATTTAAACTTAGTCACAAGTAGGCTTGTATTAACAATGCAATGAAGTTAGTGAAAATTCCCTCATTGCCACACTCCTGCACTTGTTCACGTTCATAGAGGGAGCATTTATCATGGCCAGTTCACTAATCTGCACATCTTTGGATTGTGGGAGGAAACCACAGCACTGAGGAAACATGCAAACTTTGCGCAGACAGTGATCCAAGCCAGGAGTCGAATCCAGGTCTCTGGAATTGTAGGGTAGCAGTGCTAACCATTGTACCATCCCAAGCTATAAAGTGTAGTACGAGTTTCTCGTGTCAGGAAAATTGGCAAATGTGGTATTCTTTCAGTTGTGCACTTGGAATTTTTAAATTGAATTACACTGGAATAAATCAGGTCTAAGCAGATGGTAGCCAACAAATCAAATGCACATAAGGGATAAAATGAAGTGCTATAGTACCAGATGACCACTCCCTCGAGAGATCTAACTGATATAGTGATTTAACCAAGGATTAGCTCAACTGAGGCAAGAAGCAAGGTTGAGGGCGGGGGGGGGGGGTGGTTCTTCACGAACCATCTCAGCCAGTGCACAGATTGAACCCACACTTTGTTGCTCTGCATTACAAACCAACCATCTCAGCTAACGAACCTCTTACATGGCCACACTGAAAAGTTACATCTTGATTCTGTCAATGAAACTTGAATTTTAAAATCAGGTAGAATAATTTGGGCACACTAAACTACTTCAGCTCTCCTTTTGAGAGAATGTTAGCATTATGATGTGGAGATGCTGGTGCTGGACTGGAGTAAACACAGTAAGAAATCTCACATTGTTGAGATTTCTTACTGATTTTAGCATTATTAGAGCTACTTACAGGCACAGTATAACTATCCACTGCAGGTACAAAAATAAATGGTTGTGTTATGGATAGACTGAGTGGAGTTTTCATTGAAATGGCTTGTTTTAACCCACTCCAGTTTGGAAAAATTACATTTAAAAATGAACTTAAGGCAATCAAGGTTCTAGCTAATCATATATCAAGTTTCAAAATGATACTTACCAACTATACTGTTGCTACCCTGTAGCATACAGAATTTCACTGGAATCCACTGCGCATTTTCAAACAATGCCAGTAGTAAACTATAAGCAAGAATGCTACCATTCATATCTCATGTGGCCAGCTCAGAGGCTTTGCAACATTCTTGGAAACTTTTTTCCTTTTTCTTAAAAACAAGATGACTTGCAAGAAAAATTGATTGGTATTTAAAAATATCAATGAATTGATGTGTATTATTTTCCAGAGTGGGTGCATTTTTGTTTGCTGCGCATTTAGAATTTAAATCATAACTTGTAACATCAGGTCCCTAGGTTTCCACAAGTCTAGCTTTTAAAAATATAAAAAATTCAAAAGTTAAAAAAGCAATCCAAGTGGAAGAATATTGGAAGTACTCCAAGATCAAAAATGTAACAGGTCTTTGATTGGGAATGCAAAAATTTAATTTGATGAGCAATGCAAACTTAACCTGTTCCTTACCAAGAAGGAATATGCTGACCTTTAGCACAACAATCAATCAATCACACAACCAACAATGCAATTACTGAATAATGCCAGGATTCAGAGAGTGGGTGTTAAGCTTTTGACAAAGGAAGCGAGTATGCTATTTACTGATGTATACAGCGCAAAACACTTAGAATATGACAAAAACATACCACTGATGGCACAGTCAATGATCTGAAACATCAACCCCATCAATAGCTGATTACCTGCTCCCTTATTCTATAGCCATTTGCAATGACAATGTAATAGTCCCCACTCCCTGACGTTGAATGCTGAGTTTTATAACATTGGTGAAGGTCACATACAAGTGAAAAGGAAATTGATCACTTAATAGCCAATATTAAAGCCATATGGATGGTCTGTAGGAACACAAGAACAGTAGACCATTCAGCCCTGAGCCTGGTCTGCCATTTAACTAGATTATGGTTGATTTTCTACCTTAATGACATCTTCCTACAGTATTCCCATATCCTTTGATGTCATTGTTATCTAGAAATCTATTGACTGCTGCTTTAAACATACCCACAGTTCTGAGGTAGAGAATTGCAAAAATTCACTGCCCTCTGACGAAATTCCCCAAGTCGGTCCAAAATGGCTTCTCTTATTTTATTATGTCGCAACATTGTAGAATCCTCTGCCCCTATCCAATGGAGTAAGAAGTCTGACAATACCAGGTTTAAGTCCAACTGATTTATTTGATACTAAACTCAAGCTTGAGGTTATCCTCTTCGTCAGATGAATGAGGTGAACAAATAAATCGGTTGGACTTAAACTTGGTGTTGTCAGACTTCTTACTATATTTACCCCAGTCCAACGCTGGCATCTCTACATCATGCCTACCCAATGGAAACATCCTTCCTGCAAGTACCTTCTCAAACCCTGTAAGAATGTTGTACATTAGAGGTGATCACCTCTAAACTCTACAGAATGGAGGCAGAGTCAAAAAGTGGCAGTTCCTCAGTCTCCCCTCATAGGGAATTCCTGCCACCAAGGATTTGTCTGATAAATAATACTGAAGAGCAGTTATTTTCAAAAAGCAATTTCAAATTGCACAAATCTGAACAATTTTCAACATTGCTTCTTATTGGAACCATTCAATGCACTCCTTTTATGACCAGTATATCCTTCCTTTGGCAAGGAGATGAAAACTACATAAAATATTGCATGAATGATCTCACCAAGGCTCAAACTGGCAAAGACAACTCAAAATCCAGACTCTCCTTTCTGACAGGCAAAGCCCAAAAGCATCTTTCTCTAGTCATACCTGGTAAGTCTTTGTATACCATCAGAATAGGAACGAGCAGTCATATTTCTAATGTGCTATTTCTAACAGGACAAATCAATTTGCTGCATATTTTTAGATATTAAAGGTCTGACATATTCACCAAAATGGTCAAATTTGTTGAAATGGTTGGTGCAGATCTACATTAAAATGTCTTTGTTTTCAAGATCTGAATTTGGTTCTTGCTCTCAAATAGTGGGATTAAAAGTCTGCAGACTGCACATTCCTGCCAGACCATACTGGAATGTTCCAGATCCATGGACATACATTCTTAATGCCAAGGTGAAAAGTTTGATCAAGAGGAACTGATTGATGCATTAATACATTACTGTCCCTCTACACAAACTGGTTTGGATACCTGTCAAACAAGACAAATCTCTTTGCTGCCACCATATCCATTTATGTTTCAGAATTATTCACTGGCCTTAAATTAAGTTGGTGAGAAAATAACAGTCAAGGAATTTCAGTTTCTTTTTAAAACTAGAAAACTTAAAATCAGTCAATCTGAGCTGTGATCAATCAGTTCAAAGGATTTAAAAATTAATTCATTAAAACTGAGGAATGGATTTGATACAAGTAAGCTCAGCAGTTGGGCTGAATTATTTCATGATCAATACAGTCATCCATTATTATATTGAAAATCTTTTTTAAAGTCACAAGGTATTGCCACTCCTGGAAGTACTGAATAACAAAGGATGTTATGTTTTCCACGTTTGACACAGTGAGCTTAGTTTTCAAAATAAAGTAGACCAAGAAAACAGCAGGCAGACAAAAATAATAAAATCTTGCTAAAAATGCTCAAGTGCAACTACATACAGGAAAACTAACTGCGTTGTGTGGTCAGCATGCATCTGGGAGGAGTCACTCAGTGCAAAGACTTTTTCAGGTAATATGCTGTGGAGTCCCACACCACTTCATAAATAGTGCCTGAAGGGATTAGAAGAATGCAGCATTATTCACTTACGGGATTGCCCCTGAAATACTGAAGTCCAGTTATTTTTGAAAAGTAATTTCAAATTGTTCAGATTTGTGCAATCTATTTTCAACATTTAGCTCCTTATTGGAACCACTGAGACTGCATGCAAATTGTAAATGGCTCAAGAGCACATTGCATTATAAACTCCTCGCAGCTTACGTGAGTGAATTATTTGAATTTATTAAGTTACACTCCAAATGACGACTGACACCATTTTGCCCGCTTCCTGCTCATGACTCCACTCCAATTCAGTGACACGATTAAGAGAGCAGCTAAACACCATTACACACCAGATGCATTTTAAATGGTCTCAATTGGAACAAACCAAGTGGTCAAGTTTGATCAAGATTAAGAACAGAGGTGGAAAGAGGTTGGCAAAGTGCATCTGCACACATAGGGAAAACATTACTGGCAAGTTTTAGTACAACATAGCTGTAAAATTACAATGGAGAGTTCCAAATTCTGAAAAGTCAAACAGAAAGCTCAGTCTGCATTGTGAACACTTCCCCCCACCCTTTCCTCCCATTAATTTCATTCACCAGTGAAAATATTGATGCAAAGTTTCTTTTTAAAGCTGACCTGTCAAGCTGCTGCTCCAACTTTATTGCTGTAAAGACAGATCTGACTTCTGTCACTTTTTCCCCAAATGGTACCTTGCATTTCAAATACGCCAACATCTTTTGGTCTTTAAAAAAATTTTGGAACATGGCTTCCTACTTGCTCTTGTAGATTGTGGTTGACTCTCAACTGCACTTTGTTATGGTTTTGGCCAGACCACACAGACAGCAGATTTCCTTCCCTAAACCAGTTAGATTTTTCCTACAATCAACAATGGTTTCATGGTCGTCAGTAGATTCTTAATTCCAGATTTTTTTTTGTTTAAAATGAATTCAAATTCCCTCATCTGCCATGTGGGATTTGAACTCGGGCCCCTAGAGAATTAGCTGAGTTTCTGGATTAATAGTCTAGTGATGATATCACTAAGCCATCACCTCCCCCTCTTCTAAAGGGGTTTCAGGAAAATGGCATAAACAACATACTATCATTGGATGTAGATGTGACAAAGAACTGTAAATTTCTGGTCAGGTTTACTTTTTAAACAAAAAAAATCATCAACACACCTAAAATTTAAGAAAGTGAATAGAACAATGCTGTATAGACCAGGTAGGAGACAGGTAAGTAGTTATGTATCAGTCTTGGAATTTACACACATCTGAAAATGTTGCACTAATAGACCCCAAGGCATGGTTTCAGCACTATGTTTGGTTTTGGTCTCATTATAACAGATGAAGTCAACCAAGGCAGATTCCCAGATTTAAAGGTCCATGTTAGGAGGGTAGATTGCTCAATCCTGGATCTCAATTCCTCATAAGACAATGAGTCTTAATAGAAAGATTTTTTTTTAATTTAAGTACAGAGAAATTAGGCCCAGTAAAGTATCACTTATTTAAGGAATAGTGAACCAAGGAGAGAATGTGTGCTAGCGCTACAATAATTGGCCTCCCAAGAGCACACAATCTTCTTGTGTTATGATGTTTCCAAATTAAATTCTAAGGTTCTCTGATACCACACTAAGTTGAATGGTGCCTTGGTGTTGAGCAACTACTGCCATCTTGGACACTTATATAGTAACCAGGATTTACAGCTGAATTTTGGATCAAAACACAAAAACTGAAGCAGTGTAGATTTGGGGCCAGAAGGAAGCACAAGAGATACACAGTCTTCAGAAACTAACATAGTATAAATAATATCCTAAGATTTGAGGAGTGGAAGTAACTATGGTCAGAAGATAATCCATTATCTTAGATACAGCTTTAATTCATGGGTGAGATGTGAACGTTCACCTGAAGGCAAAAACATTTAAATGGACAAAGAATAAGAGACGGAAGTAAAAAAAATAAGGCAAGGCTTCTGATAGAGTTATTGGGGAACTGAAATAAGATCATACCATGAGATCTAGAAAGTGCAGCACTAAAGCAGCAACTATATAGCACAAAAGAGAAATCAGAGGAAGAGTCATCAACTACATATGCTGGAGTGATCACAGAAGACAGTAGATAAGCACAAACAGATACCGTCATAGGATTTGAAGGTGAAGGTATTTAAACAGCAGAACTCAATACATGTGGTGGCCCATTGCTGAATGGTTATAGCAAAAGCTTTTAAAATCATGGATTAAGCCCAAATTTCTAGGATGAAAAGGTCAGTGCCAGCAGCAGATTCTGTAACTGTAGAAAGCACCAAGAGCACTAAGGTGATAGTCTGAAGAGCAAAAAAGTGATCTTTCAGAAGAAAGGCAAACATGCACATTTTCAGGGTCATGACTAAAAAGATTTTAAAGCTTTAGAAAAACATCTGATTTAAATACTTACCTCATCATGTCAAAAAGCAGGATAAATATAATTTTGATACAATTCCTCACATTTAATGGAGGGTAAACCTTTAATAAATGAAGCAATCTGCCATATTAACAAAGCAGAACACAGAATGAGGCTTTTTTCATTAAAACTGCCTTTTCCTCTTATTTCCCTTTCAAGCACAATTCATGAGCCTGTCACTAAATGGCCTACAGCAAGAAAACACATTTAATCTGGATGTTTACAAAAGCAATTCCCTTCCAAATTGTTCACACTATTACTATTGGGCTCAGCAGCTACGTTTCAGTTTTCAACTGAAGTTCAGCAAATTATTAAAAAGTGGGACGCTTAGTGAGGACAAAGTTAATTAAATTATAGCTATGAAGTGTAACTAACTATGGTCACATGGAAGTATGGTTAAAAAAGTACAGAATGCAAGTCACTAATTTATTAAACACTGCCATGCATTATTTGATTACAGAAACAATTGTAAAGCCAGTGCACGGAAAATGAATCTGCAGTCAATGCTCAGGAGCAGCTTTCAAATAATTTTAATGATAGTATTTTAACACTTGATGTAACACTATGGAGAAAGAAAAAATGCCAATTCTGAGTAGAATAGAAAGGATTTACTTGCAACAGTCAGCCTTTTCTGTTGAATTATTTAATTCAAGGGACAATTCTACTCAATGGTTTTCTCATTTCTAAGATGGCACCAGAGCAAGGCAACTTCTTGCGAGCTGTGCCCAGCATACCTTCTGATTCTATGCTTCTAAAACTTCATTCTAACTCTTTTAAACCTCTCTAAACCTTACCAATGATGTAACACTACATTCTGCACTCCACTTTCCTTCTCGAAGAGTATGCTTTGTCTGCATAGTACACAAATACTTTTCACTGCATATTATAGCGACAATCAAAAATCATATTTTTGACCTAAAGATACCAAATGCGTTAGAGATGTTTATGCTCACCTCTGTATAAATCCAGAAGGCTTTTAGTGCAGGAAATCATGGAATAGTATTTAGTAAAAATTGATTAGCAAAGGGCGTCTCTATGACACGTGGTTTCAGCTACAATAATTTAGAGAACTGTCTATGTAATACAAGCAAATATAGGTCATGTGCATAATTACTTGTATAATCTTCAAGTGGCTCATTTTCTACCAAAGCTTTTCTTTTCCCCACATTAAAAATACTTCAGTAACCACAGAAGCACTGAGCAAAAACACTTGTTATCTTGGCACAAAATGGAGGCAAAACAGGTGTGCAAATTTACATATTGCAATTAACTGTGCAATAGCATTAATGTTTTATTTATTTCAGAAATGCAATGAGCTGAATTTGGATTCCTAATTAGCCATGTGGTAAGAGGCAGATGTATTGGCTAACTTAACATACATAATGGCATACAAGTGATGTCAATATATTGTATTTAATGCTGCATTATAATCACAAGTCCTTCCCAAATAATATTGTGGGTGCACTTACAGCACATGGGCTGCAACAGTTCAAGGTGGTAGCTCATCACCACTATCTCTAGGGAAACCAGGGATGGACAATAAATGTTGGCCTAGTCAGCAACAGACATCCTGCAAATCTTGAAAAACAAGTAAAAACAAAAACCGGTCACATCAGATTATTGCATCTAGGTAGCAGCAATAATTTCAACTGCATTCATGATTTACTACAATGGCTGTTAAATTTACATAATCATAAATCAGGCAACAATATTACAATAAGTGTAATCAAAATAAATGACCCATTTTATTTACCCAGAGACAAAATTAGATAAATTGTAGCCCTGTTCCTACTAGTCAGCAGTCCAAAGTTTTTTTTTCCTTTCACTGCTATAAAACTAACTGCACAAAAACCCATCTACTCAATTAATTTCAATTTTTGTACCATGTTACTGTTCTTACATTATTCACTTGCGCTAAATATTCTAATTAGGTGACAACATTCACTTGTGACAGTGTTTCAGACAATGTTCTCCACCCCACTGTGTATCCAATGTTTAATCAAAATTCATGTCAAAATCTCCAACCACAGTTGCATCAACAATAATGCTGTTAAAATTCCAACACCATCTGGATTTTTGTATCCTACCACGTGGAAAAACAAACTTGCATGGCTATGACTTTCATGACCCGAATGGGCCATGGATGGAATTTGAGTATAATCACTATTGTTGCATTGGCAAGTATGCAGTCAAACTGTACAAAGTTTTTTTTAAATTCCTTGAAGGGGTCTAAACATTGCTGAATAAGCCTTCATTTATATACTGCCCATCCCTAATTACCAATAAATGATGCTGAGCTGCTGTTTTGACTCGCTGTAGCCCATGTGGGTAGATACTCCCAGTGCTGTTTGGGATAGGATTCCAGAATTTTGCCCCAGCCACAATAAAGAAACTACAATACATTTCCAAGTCAGGATGGTAAGTGGCTTGAAGGGAAATCTCCAGTGTTCCTATGTGTCTGCTGTCCTGTTCCTTCCAAATTGTAGCGGTCATAGCCCGAGGTGTTGCCCAAGGAGTTTTAGCAAGTTGCTGCAGTGCATCTTGTAGATGGTACACACTGTAATGGAGGGAGTGAATGTTTCTGCCAAGCAGACTGCTTTGCCTTGGGTTGTGTCAAACTTCCTGAATGTTGTTGGAGTTGCACTCACCCAGGCAAGGGGAGTATATTCCACCACATTCTTGATGCATCTTGCTGGTGGGCAGGCATTGGAGAGTCAGGAGGCGAGTTACACTCCACAGAATTCCTAGTCTCGAACCGGCTCTTGTAGCCGCAGTATTTATATGGCTGTCCCAATTCAGTTTCTGAACTTGTTGACAGTGGGGTTTCGATGATGGTAATGTCATTGAATGACAAGGATAATGGTTAGATTCTCACTTGTTAGAGGTGATGAATCCCTGGAACTTGTGCGGCATTTCTGAAACTTGCTACTTGTCTACCTGGATAGTTGTCCACAAACATGATAAAGTTGTTTTAATGATAGGTTAAGGGGATAAAGTTTGACCAGTACATGGGGGAACTCCATTCTCTATCAATTGAAGTTTTAACATCTACCCTAATAGAGATATGGCCCTCAGTTTAATATTTCAATTAAAACACTTTCTAACAAAGTAGCACCATCCTCAGTATTGTACCGAAGCCTTAGCTTAGGAAGGTGCTCAAACCCTGAAGCTGGGGCTGAATACTTTAAACTTAGAAACAGTGTTACCACTGAAACAAGCTGAGACTTACTACCAGTTGGTAATCCTCAAATTCACAACATTTCAGCTGATTAACATCAGTTAGTTAGTTAGTTATCTGATGGACAAGATCTGCTTCCTCAGCACTCAGGGACTTCAGTAGCTAATTCAGTTATTACTGCACAACAGAGGTCAGGGCAACACTGCTTGAAAAGGAAATAATTGTGCTCAAATTCATGTTGCACCTTTTTATCATTTTGCTTAGAGCCCAATAGCTATTCATTTTAGTACTTTAGAGATTAGCATTTTGGAGATGTCACTCCCTCACTGTGGCCTTTGGTAGAGTTGTAACTAACTACACATACACCTGATTCTCCATTCATTCTTGGAAATGCGATAACAACCAAACAGGAATTTGGTGCAGAATCATTTTATCATCCCCTTTAGTTAGTGAGAACATATCCATTAAGAGACAGGGTTATCCTAATTTCCACACAGACTACAGATCATATTTATATTAACTTATCAAAGGACCATGCCCATTGTAGCATCCTTGAAACTAGTGGGTTGTAGTATGGAGATTGTCAGATACCGGTCCACATCTAGCAGTGGTGCAAGTGGTTAAACAAGTTCCAGCAATGGCTTCAGCAAGAAGTCAGTAAGCATCAAGTAGTTTTCAGTAACAAAGGGGGAAAAAAGCCCATTTATAACTGCTACAGATTTTGTCGCATCTTTTGATCGGATGCAATTTCAAAGAATATTTTGATATAATCACAAGTTGGAGAATACAAATACAAACACTTTTATATGTAATGCACTCAATGCACAAAATGTTCTTACCCATAGCTCTTCCCCCAATCTGGTGTACAAAGCAAATCCATAACATTTCTAAGTGAATCATCAGCTTTTGGTGCAATCACAGAAGATGTAAGAATGTTTCATGCCAATAATTTGGCAACAATAAAATATCAAGAATGTCCCTGGAACTGCATTCTCAGACATTATCACTACCAAGAGGAGATCATTCTGCCACCATCCCTCTCTCCCTTCCACCCCCTTTGGAGCTAATGACAGTATTCTGAACACACTCCTTGGCTGTTTCACAACTGTATGGTTTTCTCACGGTCACAAAGTTGACTTGACATTCATTTTTATCCCAAGCATATACTTTCCTGAAACATTACTCAGCTCAAAAATAATGTACAGCTACATTACTAGCAGCTGTACAATAACTAGATAAATCTAAAGATTAGGTGAAACAAAGACTCAAAGGCAGCTTCCCTTGGAAATGAGCATATTTTTCATAAAACACATCAAAAATTCACCCATACATATCTGCAGAGAATAGCAGCACAGAAGGGGACCAATCAGGCCACCGAGTTTGTGCTGGCTCCATGAAAAAGTCATGCAATTAATCCCACAGGCTTTTACAGTCCAGATTTATAACAGTTAAATGCTGCAAAGTAATATAATTAGGCTACAGCAGATCTCTTACCAGGGTATCCAATTAGACAGAGTTAATTTGGCACATTAAAAATATAGGTCAATAGAATGAGTCAAAAACAAAACACTAATATTCCTAGACATAATGGTTTTATCACAACAAATGCCATTGTATTTACCAGCTAACTTTATAAAGGGAATAGTTAGGCAAAGGCTGGCTGATTGGGCTGGTCAGAACGTTTCTGGCACTCTGAATGGAAGATCACCAGTCTGTTGCAGAAAATGAGCAATACTGGAATATTTAATGTCCTACAGATCTCTGCAACTTTAGGCTCCCACTATAGGGCAAACAGTCAATCGCTCAGCACGTGATCTTAAACTTCAGATGTGTCTAAGAATGGAAGCATTGTTTAGTTTCAGGACAGCAGCCAGCAAAAGGAAGACACTGGTTTCAACAGGGCTGCAGCATGACTAAATAGAACAATGCACAGAGATGCTGTGTGAAGTGGGAGGGGCAGTTACAGAACAGCAGTTCAAGAGGACTATTTAAGAGACTACCCCATTGATACCATTTTGTGAAATTCTTCTGAGCAAACATGGGGATTAGAATTGGAGATAGTAAAGAGAATTGCAGGGCAAATACTGTACAGATATATTACACCATTTCATCACAAATGGTGCAAGTGTTGAATTTAAGATTCCAATACTTTCTAGTTCACAGGCTTAGATTTAGGATTGGTAAGGTGCACCATCATACAGTCATTGTTCCTTACTCCATGACGGCAGGGCAGCCAACTGAATTGTTTTATTTAAAAATTATGCAGATTGACAATATTAGAGGGAGAGTTAGATTTCCCTCCACAAAAATCCAAGCAATATCAATAAGGAAAAGGATGGTTAACAGTTGACTAAAAATTCCAGAATGGCTTCAGTGGCATTTTTGCAAGTTTGGAAATTTCAGATGCACAATTAATTCTTAGAATCGAAGAATGCTCAGAAAGATGCTGCACCACAACCATATTGACCAGGCCCTATTCCACATATTTACCTTGCTGATCCTCCTGATGTTAAGAGGCATGACTAGTTTGTCTAACCTGTACATCTTTGGAGTGGAGGAAACTCACTTAGGCCTGAGAACATGCAAACCTCACAGAGCAACCCAAGGCCCTGGCGCTATGAGACAGCAATGCTAACCACTGCCACCGTGCTGCCCTGAAGCCAATTTAAGTTTTAAGTCAGCTACTTTTCTAAAAATAAAGTTCTCCCCAGTAACCAGGTCAATATTTATTCTGCAACCAAAAATTACTAAATCAGATCAAATGGTCATCATATTGCCCTTGTCAGGACTTTGGACAAGTACTTGATTGTACAGGACACCCAGAGGTTATGGAAAGTGTCATACAAGTCTTCCCACTTTTCCCAATTGAGGGAAAATATTTTTGGATGCCAGTTGTTAATTTCACACAAAACATTCAGAAATTGTTTGTCAAAGGTGGAAAAATATTAAATTGTTTTGCAGAAGTAACATTATACACTAAGCCAATTAGGACAAAAGAACAAGTGGCCAAAAGCTTGATTAAATAGATGGTTTAATGAGCAACTTAGAGGAAAGAGAGAACATGAGGATCAGAGAAGTTTAGGGAGGAAATTCCAACACTTAAGCCCCAGACAGTTGAAAGCACAACTTCTAATCATGGAGCAATTAAAACCACAGACGCTCAAGAGGCCAGAATTAGATAAACACAAATTGGAGAGTTATAGGTTTGGAAATTAATGAAAGGGAGGTTAAACAATGGAAGGATTTTTGAAAGAAAGATCAGAATTTTAAAATTACTTGACTGATAGCCAATATAGGTCAGCAATTAGAGGGGGATAGGGGAACAGGACTTAAAGTAAATATCACTGGCAGCATATTTGGATGCCTCAAGTCTGAGTATGAGAGGGGTCAGCCAGGAATGCAGAGAGTTGGAGGCCATCTTGCATTACCATTCTTCAGGTTACTAAGTTATGCAGAGTGGATCAGGCAAACCCAAATCCACCTCCCTGGTTACTCCAAAAAATCAAATTGAATCCAGTTCATGGTTCCCACTAGAGAGACATACAAACTGACAAGAAACAGCATTTCAGCCAATCTCAGGCTTTATTTTAGCCAAAAGGCCAAGAAACTTGAGTAGAATTGATTTTACATCACTTATTATAGATTTTACTAAACGGGACAAAAGGCCAAGTCAGTTGCATTTTAACATGTGCCTGTAAGCAACCCGATTTAGGGATGCTTTAAAAAGAAATTCATCTATGAGATGACCAAAAATTGAAAACACAACACTTCTCTAAAGTGTGCTAGAGTTCAAATTCTGGCCCAGAGTACAATTTATCACAATTATATTTATCTTCAGTTGTTGAGGAGAGATCAATATGTAATGAAAAATGAACGATCATTCAAACTGTGTATTAAGCCTGTATTTCTTTAGCAGTTGGCAAATACAGTCTCAGTTAACAATTACTGGCTTGATTCACAAGTCAGCATTTGCTTAATTTTAACATTTTGATACATTGGGAACCAAGTGCAACAACAAATTCCAACTTTAGCCATTTTGAATCTGGATGACCCTTCGTCAAGAACTCTGACAAAAGATCATCCAGACTCAAAACGCTGGCTCTATTCTCTCTCAGATGCCATCAGATCTGCTGAGATTTTCCAACATTTGTCTTTGTTTCAGATTCCAGCAACTGCGGTATTTTGCCTTTAAATTCCAATTTCTGGTGTTTGGGATTTGATTCAACTCTTTGCTGACATTAGGGAAGAGGGCATATGAAGGGAAGAAGAGGGGATGATAATTATATGGAACTGCACAATGCTCCTATTTCAGGAATCCACTTTTCATGGCTCGGATTAGACAGGCAAGATGAACTACAGTCCTTTACAATGTTGACTCAAAAGTGTGCTATTTACCATTTGGATGGCCACACAATTACATTCAGATGAAGCCTCCTTTAAAACTGCTTTATAAGCTTTCTCAAATGATGATCCAATAAAGGCAGAAGCAGATATCAATCATCGGAAAATGCTGGAATCCGTTATTAGGCAAATGGTAACAGGATACATAGAATAAACATGCTTCAGAAAAGGGAAGTAGTCGTCAACAAATCTATCTTTTGAGGTAACTTGCAGGGTAGATAAAGAGCAATCAATGGTAATTATTTGGATAAGGTGCCATGGAAGACTGTTTTACAAGATAAGGGATTATGGGCATGGAGTATTACCATGGATAAAGAATTGCATAAAGACAGGGAAAAATGATTAAAGAGATAATTTTCCATTTGGCAAGTGTTATTCACAGGTACTGCAAAGATCAAAATTGAAGCCTCTCAGTTGATTACTGAAAGGGGCAGTAAAAACATTTTCAAATTTGATGAAAAAATGAACAATGGGAAAAATTAAGCTGTGAGGACATAAATCTACAAAAGAATTAGAGGGGTTGAGACAGCAATAAAGTGGCAGATGGAGTATAATGTGGTAAGCATCACATTGGTAAGAACAACACTTTTTGAATGGTGAGAATTTAATAAGTGGTGGAATTTAAGAATGCAAAGTTAACATGCAAGGAAAACAAGCAATTAGGAAGGGAAATATTTTGTTGACATTTATTGCAGACTTAAATAGTGGAATAAGGAAGTTTTCCTGCAATGTGCTTAGACAAGACTATGCTAGAGTAATGTGCACTTTTCGACTTCTCAAAAGGAAGACTACATTGGCCTTGAGGGGATGTAACGAAGGTACACCAAATTAATTCCTGGAATAAGAGGATTGTCCCCTGAGGAGAAGTGAGTTGAATTGGCCTGAGTTTAGGCAAGGGGTGGTAATTTCATTGAAGTATACAAGATTGAGAAGATGCAACAAGATTTTTCCCCTGGTTAGGGGATTTAGAATTAGGAGTCAGTCTTCCATTTCAGACTGACGCAGGGAAATTCCTTCACTTGATGAATCTTTGAAATTTTATACTAAGAGGTGCAGATGCTCACAGTATATTGAAGGCAGAGATTAGTCAACTTTTGGACTCCAAGGAAATAGAGTGAAGAATAGTTACTAACATTGTGATATTACTGGAAGAGCCAACCTGAGATCATAAGACCCATGATTGCTTCTATTACTTCGTGATAATGAGCAACAGAAATGTTAAAATATTAAAGAAATGGCAGGCAAAAGGAAACATTGTTCAAGACAATTACAAGACATACATATCTATTAAAAATCTTTGCTAAATAGCTCTATCTTCTGAGGAAACCAATGGTCTTCTTCCATGATGTACCTTGTAAGAATAGAGATTATGGCTGAAGTCACTGTTGCTGAGCAACTCAGTGCATGGCAAATGTACAAGGTCAGTTTTGACGTTACTCAATGGTCACATTTTAGAAAGGAATATCTTGGCACAGTTGAGATCAAAGTGAATCAGTCATCTTAAAGATATGAAATTGCAGGCTTAGGAAGTAGGTTTGACTGACAGAATATATTCTGCAATTCTGGTTCAAGTTAAATAAAATTGCATCTACTCAAAATGGTAGAGAATTACAAAACAGTGCAGATTGTCTGGATTTCCATTGTCCACTGTTAAGTCACAACTCATTCAACAAGACTGCTATTAAATGTGTTTCAACTGTTGACAGATTCAGGAAGAAAAGAAAATTGCAACAGTCGCCTACTTACAATACACTAACTAATTGCATCATACAACAATTGTTTCTCTTTAAACTGTTTTTATTTTTCACATTGTCGAATCTGATTTTGTTGACTTTACTATGGTCTTTCTTCAAAAAGAGATTCAGCCTTCACATTCCAATATTCTGACTTCCCATTGTTGCATCTTTAAACATTCCCAGTAATCTTTCTGCAATTACCTTGATTATTGGATTAATTCGTATGAAGGTATTTTTTGTCCTTTTGTGGTCACTCATTTATGATCTAAATTTACTCTACAGTAGTTTCCTTTTAGGTACCCAGATGCTCCTACTTGGTCTTAAATATTTTAGGTTAACTTTATAGTTACTGCTGAATATATTTAAATGTTATAACTTGTAATTTACAAGCTAGAAACAGATAAACACTCTACAAAATGTGTAATTTCTTGGGAATTACATCCATTTGTATTGTAAAAAAGTGTATTAATCATAATACACAAGATGGCCAATTAGTCCACAGGCTAGTCTTGTTCCAAAAGAGCTATTCATTTGGGGATCAGAGCCAAGTGCTTTATGAATAAAAATTATGTACACTTCCTGTTCAATTCTCCATAAATTGTTCAAACTTATTTCGAGATACAGTGTAAAAATTCTGTGTGCAGTCACCTAGGAAAATAAGCAGCTTTGAGAGCTGGTGATGCTGTGGTGGGAGTTTAAGTCTTTCTCCATGATGAACTTCTACAATAAACTTCAACTATGGAAAACGTCAGTTACGTGCCTTTATTCAGTTTAAATGTTAATCCATCCTTTTAAATAAAATTTACTTCCATAACGGTTTGTGTTAATGGCTAATTCCATGAACAATCCTCAGCACAACAAATCAAAGCTTGTTTTTGTAAACCTTAGAGAAAATGTTATTGGTCCCTTTGTACATAAAGCACAGATTACAACTGGTTGCTCTAAGAGTATCCAAGCAGCAAAGTTGTTTAACACTGCTGGTTTTCTTAATAATAATTTAAATTAAGGGACTGATTAAAATTCTCAGGTTATAGCTTCTTAGTTAAGGGAGAAAGAATGGAATGGGGAGGGGGGGGGGGGGGGGGGATCTGATGAAGGAGCTCAAGTAGAGTTAAATATTGGCATGAATGGTGGAAACTCAGTAAGATTCTGGCAACACCAATTTTAAATCCAACCGATTTATTTGATAGTAAATCTGCAAGCTTTCAACTTTCATCTTCATCAGGCAAATGCAGTGTTCTGGAACGCCAGCATCTCTACATCATGAGCTGGTGGGCCAGCCCGTTTTGTATATTCCACATACTAATTCTAGTTAAATCTATGCTCCCTATTTGAAAACTCAACTAAATTAAAAACTTTTCTCTAACTTACCTCAAATTTAAACACAATTGTATCCTTTTACACTTCTGTTGGAAATCACACACCTTGGCATTGTCAAAAGCCTATTCTAGAGAAACTCTTTCACACCATGTCCACTACCTTGTGACACATTTCCTAATTAGAATATAGAAACACAAATAGGGCACGCAAATAGGAACGCAAAACCATATCATTCACCACCGCTCAGTGTTAACCTGAAATCTACAAGATTATGAGGGGCATCGAGAAAGTGGACAGTCAGAAGCTTTTCCCCAGGGTGGAAGAATCAATTACCATAGGACATAGGTTTAAAAAAGATGTACGAGGAGGCTTTTTTAAAAAAAGAGATGGTGGTGAGTGCCTGGAACTCATTGCCAGGGGAGGTAGTGGAAGCCGAAAATAATAGTGACTTTAAAGGAGGGGGCTTAACAAATACACGAATAGGATGGGAAGAAGAATATGGGCCCCAGAAGGATGGGGGTTTTAGTTCAGACTGGTAGCATGGGCAGTGTAGGCTTGGAGGGCCAAAGGGCCCATTCCTATGCTGCAATTCTTTGTTCTAAAAATGTAGTATCCAGATGAAAAAGATTAATATTTGCTGCCAGTCTCAAGTTTAACCAGTTATAAAACAAAATAGACATCAAGTACTGACCGGGCAGGAAGAGTAGTTTGCTAACCCTAGAATGCGACATACTGAATGTGTCAATTTGCAAAAGAACAAGATCCCAAGTGTTTTAACAGCATCACCTTCACACCAGCTTCAAAAACAGATACTATTTAATCTCCTCCACTGTCCATGGATTGTGATTATTTATTCACTTTATTTCCCTAAACAGGAATGCACAACGTTCTCAGAAGCAACAATGAAATTAAAATATACACAGTCCAAGTTCAGTATAAATTAAAGGAAATTGAATATCAAGCAAAGTTACTGATTTACAATATTCACTGGGAGAAAATCATTAAATATACTAAAAATGAAATCCAATTTACTAGGATCACTCTGGATGAAAAGTCCAGTAAAGCACAAGACTAGCAAGTTACATCATATCTGGATGGGTATGCTAATGTCTTGTTGCTGAACCAGCTGTGGTTATCCAAAAGAAATGGGGAAAAGCAGCCAAAATGGTCACTACAATTCTAACACTGTCTGTGCTTCTTTTGGCTAGCCATAGTAATTTCAATGTCATCACTCCACATGGGAACCTGAAGGAATTGCTTCATCATAGAAGGACTTGTACTTCAGATATCATCAGGCAAACTTAAGTAGCATCTTTGGAATTGAGTGACTGGATACAGGTCAAGACCTCAGAACATTTGTAACAAAATAAGAGTTAGACAATAGCAACCAACAGTCTAGGGACATAACTGTTCTTCAGGCTGGTGCTGTTTCTATATTCCTGCCACAGTAAGACACTACTCAAATGGAAAGATACTAAAGAAAATGGACAAACGCACAAAAAAGACTTAGATGAGAAGTAAATCTAATATCTACAGGAGATTAAAACCATAAAGAAGCAAACAAAATTTGAAGATTTTTAAATGAGGGCATAAAGTGCAGTGAAGAGATAATTGTGTGGAAGGTCTGAAGTCATGGTAGCAGTATGTGCAGTTATAGGCACAAAAAGATAGTCATAGTGAACTGCACAGATTAACCAATTAAGTTAGATTAAGTGGGGACTTATAAATAATGAAAGCAGATATTAGAAGAAATGAGAACACCAGATTCAATAAAAGGATTCCAAGACTTATGAAAAGTTTTCAAAGAACAAAGAAAGTTACAATAGAGGAACAGGCCCTTCGGCTCTCCAAGCTTGCATCGACCATATTGCCTGACTTAACTAAAGCTCCTATCCTTCCAGGGACCATACCCTTCTATTACCATCCTATTCATGTACTCGTCAAGGCACCCCTTAAAAGCCACTACCTCCCCTCGGCAGCAAGTTCCTGGTACCCACTACTCAAAAAATCTGCCTCATACATCTCCTTTAAACTTATGACCACTATTAACTCTGCTATCCTGGAAAAAAGCCTCTGACTATCCACTCAGTCCACACTCTCAATCTTGTAGACTGTCAGGTTTCTCCTCAACCTCCATCACTGCAGTAAGAACAAATCAAGTTTCACATTTCTCTCCTCATAACTAATGCCCTCCATATCAGGCAATATACTGGCAAATCTTTTCTATACCCCCTCAAAAGCCTCCACATCCTTCAGTAAACTTTTTCTGCCACTGTCCCTCAAGCTGCTAAAGAACGAATAAAGACAAGGTAAATACTGCCACAAAAAAATAGGATGCTTGTAAGAATTTTTTTTGAAAAAGAGAATAGAACAGATGGGGCTTTGGAAGATTTGGGAACAAAATGAGGTGGGACTCACTGGTGAGGTCAGATAGCCAAGTGGAATGACTGTCAAAGGACACTGGACGCTGTAAACTATTGTGGAAGAAGTGAGCCCTTTGGAGAGCCAGGTGTAGCTCATGTAACATTACACATCTTGACTGTGAGAGTTGAAGTGAAAATACAGTATCTTGTAGTCATTAGTTGAGTGTAAAATGTATGATTTGATGGGTTTAGTTTGCTACACGAGCTCTTGCATTGATGGTTGAGAAATTCATCTTTTAAAAAGTTAAATGGTCTCTCCAGGATCATAATAATGGACTATGAGAATAAGATAGTAAGATGGTTTTCAGCAAGCACAACATGCAAAAGGTTCCATGAAATGAGGAAAACAGTAGAAAAGTAAAAAATTGCCACTACCATAAGAGAACACAGTCAGCTGATCAACTGAAAAATAACTGACATCTATAGAACCACACGACAATAAGGGTAACAAGAGAATAAAATCAAGTTGTAAAAGATACCATGTTCATAATTTTTTAAGCACATTCATGTTTGTTGCAAGTACAAACCACCAATTTTTAAGAGATTATGGGTACAGTGTAGTTCTGACTTCCTTATTTGGTGTGAACACAAGCGTATTTACAATAAAGTAAAAGGCTTTAATCTTAAAAAACAGCATTGGATATTAAATCAGATTGCAAATGAATAAATAAATTTGCATGGAATAAATTAAACATTATAGGCCACATAGCTGAACTGTTCATCCTCCACAAATCTGCAATCCTAATGTGAAGCACCACCCTGTTCCCAAGTTAGAATCCCTAAAGTACAGGAGGCTATTTGGCCTATCGAGATTAATCTAATAATAATCCCGCCCTTTCCTATTACCCCACATATTCATTCTGCCAATTCCTCCCGGAAACTAGAGTCAATTTAGCCTGGCCAACCTAACCTGCACATCTTTTGGACTGTAGGAGGAAACCTGAGCATCCAGAAGAAACCTACAGATACGGAGCAAATGTGCAAACTCCACAGATAGTGACCCAAACTGGGAATCAAACTTGGGTGGTTGTGCCACCAAGAATTGTGCCACCATGCTGCGCTCTCTTGTTGGAAATGGCCTTTATTGCCAAGTGTCAGGTGATGTTCCTTACCATTTGTCAGTTAAGTCTGGATACTGTGTAGGTCTAGCTGAATTTGGACATCAACTGCTTCAGTACCAGGAAATGCTAATGTCATTGATGAGTCAGCTGAAGGCAATTTGGACCAGGACATTATCCTGAGGAATTCTTGGTGACTAACCTTCAGCAACTACAACCATCTCTCTTTGTACTCGGTATGATTTCAAAGAGAGTTTTCCCTCCAACCCACTTCCCATTTAATCCAGTTTTGCTAAGGCTCCTGAATGCCATGATCAAACATTTGTCTTGACACGAAGGGAAGTCACATTCGCCACTGGAATACAATTCTTTTGCCCATGTTTGAACCAAAGCTGTAACGAGTTCAGATGACTAGTGACTAAGGCAAGCCCAAATTGAGTGTCAGTGAGCAGGTTATAGCCAAGTGCCACTTGATAGCACTACTGATGGCTCCTTTCATCACTTTACTGATGACCAAGAGCAGTCTGTCAGGTGGTAATTGGCAGGACTGGATTTCTCCTATTGTGTATACAGGACATTCCTGGGCAATTCTCCACATTGTCAGGTAGACACCAATGTTGTAGCTCTACTGAACAGCTTGGCTAGGTTCGCAGCAAGTTCTGAAGCACAAATCTAATACTCCCAGGGCCCACCGCCTTTCCAATATCCAGAGCCTTTAGTCATTTGTTGATATTACATGGAGTGAAGCTAATTGGCTGAAGACTAGCAGTCATGATGCAGGGCACTTCTGGAGACAGCAAAGATTGATTCTTCTCCACTCAGCACCTCTGGTGAAAGAGTCTAGCAAATGTTTCAACCTCATCTTTTGCATTGATGTGAACTCCGCATCACAGAGGGAGGATCTATATGAAGCCTCCTCTTCCTCTAGTGAGCTGTTTAATTGTCCACCACCATTCACAGCTGCTGTGGCAGAATTGCAGAGCTTAGATCTGATCCATTTGTTGAGAGATCATTTAGCTCAGTCTATCCCTCACCAATTATGCTGTTGCTACAATACCCATCTTGTGTTGAAACGTCACCAGTTTCACCTCATTTTTAGATACGCCCGATTGCTGCTCCGGCATTCTTTTCTGTACTCTTCATTGAGCTTGGGTTGGTCCCCTGGCTTGGTGGTAATAGTAGAGTGGGGGATATATCAGACCATGACATTACAGATTATACTGGAGTACAATTCTGCTGCTGTTGGTGACCCACAGCATTGCCGATGTCCTGTCTTGACTCCTTAGATCTGTTTGAAATCTATCCCATTTAGTATAGTGGTATATACAGACAACGTGACAGAGGCATCTCCACAAACACTGTGATGGTCACCTCTATGGATATCTCAATTACCTCACCATCTGCTGCACATCCTGTCAAAACAGCTATGCTCTTTGGTACATCACGAGCTTGGTGAACAGCAGTAATACTGGGCCTGTGATGGACATCGAGTCCTTCACCCAGAGAACATTCAGCGCTCATGCCACCTTCAGTACTTCCTCCAAATAATATCAGCCTAGAGGAATACAGTACATGTAACCAGCAAGATATGACCTTAAACATCCAAGAACATTCAGCTTCCTCCCATGTCCCTGGAATTCATGCTTATAGATGGAACATCTATAATTAAGGCAGTGGGCCCTGGGAGTATTAGATTTGTGCTTCAGAACTTGCTGCGAACCTAGCCAAGCTGTTCAGTAGAGCTACAACATTGGTGTCTACCTGACAATGTGGAGAATTGCCCAGGAATGTCCTGTATACACAATAGGAGAAATCCAGTCCTGCCAAGTAGATGGAACATCTAAACATTTCGTGAAGGGTAGGTCATGCCTTACTAACCTCATTGAGTTTTTTGAGAAAGTGACCAGAGAGGTGGATGGGGGTAAGGCGGTTGATGTAGTATATATGGACTTTAGTAAGGCTTTTGATAAGGTGGCCCATGGAAGACTTCTACAGAAAATGCAGATGTGTGGAATAGAGGGTGATTTAGCTAATTGGATTAGGAATTGGCTGGCAGATAGAAGACAGAGGGTGGTGGTTGATGGGAGATATTCATCGTGGAGTTCGGTGACGAGTGGTGTGCCTCAGGGGTCTGTTTTGGGGCCCCTGCTGTTTGTAATTTTTATAAATGATCTGGATGAGGGTATTGAGGGATGGATCAGTAAATTTGCAGATGATACTAAAGTTGGTGGAGTGGTAGATAGTGAAGAGGGGTGTTTTAGTTTACAGAGTGACTTGGACAAGTTGCAGAGCTGGGCCGAGAGGTGGCAAATGGAGTTTAATGTGGAAAAGTGTGAGGTAATGCACTTTGGCAGGAACAATAAATGTGTAGAGTATAGGGCTAATGGTAGGGCTCTTAATAGTGTTGAGGAACAGAAGGATCTTGGTGTATGTGTCAATAGATCCCTGAAAGTAGGCAGTCAAGTGGATAAAGTTGTTAAGAAGGCATATGGAGTCTTAGCTTTTATTGGTAGGGGGATTGAATTTAGGAGCCGCAGCATCATGTTGCAACTGTACAAAACTCTAGTGCGGCCGCACTTGGAGTATTGTGTGCAGTTCTGGTCCCCACATTATAAGAAAGATGTGGAGGCATTGGAGAGGGTACAGAGGAGGTTTACCAGGATGTTGCCTGGTATGGAGGGCAGGTCCTATGAAGAGAGGTTGAAGGATTTGAGGTTGTTTTCGTTAGAAAGGAGGCGGCTAAGAGGGGATCTTATTGAAGCATATAAGATGATTAGAGGTTTAGATAGGGTGGACAGTGATAGCCTTTTTCCTAGGATGGAGAAAGCTAGCACGAGGGGACACAGCTTTAAATTAAGGGGTATGAGTTATAGGACGGATATCAGAGGTAGGTTCTTTACTCAAAGAGTGATTAGGGAGTGGAATGCCCTGCCTGCAGCTGTTGTAGATGCGCCAAGTTTGGTGGCGTTTAAGAGGTTAATTGATAAGTATATGGAAGAGAAGGGAATGGTTTAGTTTGGAGGGGCTTTTTATTTTGGTCGGCACAACATCGAAGGCCGAAGGGCCTGTTCTGTGCTGTATTGTTCTATGTTCTATGTTCTATCCAAATTTACAGTTAGCTTCAAAACCTGCCCAGACTCCTGCGCTGGAACTATGCCACCTTATCTGCCACAAAATCAGAGGCGAGGTGGGCAGACAAATGTCCACTGACCTTGGGTGAGAATTTCAAGTCTTGGTCAAATGAGTCATAAAATCCTGCTCCTAGTGTATTCTACTCCGCACATTCCATGGAACATATCTTCCTACTGAACCTATGTTACCCACATTTGATTGTTAGAAGGGGAGAATTATGCCAATTCTGTTTCCAGGGATACATACACAAGCCTGTGTTAAAGCACATTAGCCAAATCATCCTGAAGTATTTCAGATAGCAGATCGCAAAGATGCACTAAGCTGCTTGCAAAATCTCTGTTCAAAAAACCAAAGGCAGCTGCCCAGAACAATAAATTCTTATAGTCGAGTCTTCTATTTTGAGAAACAGTCTTGACAGAAAGACATAGCAACAAAACACCCACTAATCAGAACAGGAATTTATTTACATGGAAACAAACTCTAACGGATATTTATACAAGTAAATATTCGACTAATATTAAGAGCAGAACCCAATGATTAATAAAATTCAAGTGTTATTAATTCTACAACTGGATTAACAAAATTGGAATATATTTCTGCTAATAAAAATAAATTTGGGGGGTGAAACATGCAGGCAGATGAACAGCAGACATTACAATCAAACTGTAGTACAGCAGAGTGGTAGTTTCTGAAAATTTGCAGCAGTCTCAGGAGACCATAGTGACAGCATATTCTGCTAAAGGTAACCAAGGGCTCCAGGAATGCTTTTGTTTTACAATTAAGCATTTAAATCCAGGGGCTGCAGTCATGACTCACCCTTGTGTCCAAATGGGCGGGTAAGGTGAAGCTTAGTACTTGCCAATCTTATTGCTTGCTGAATGAACTATTAAATTAGTACAAGTGAACAAATTAAATGAACCCTACACCTTCTGACGACATATGCAATAATTTCCATCTTTACTCACCAGCTTCAATCTAACAGTACCTCTCTATACATTTAGACAAAACTCCTGGCATACTCAGTGCCAGTATTTATTCTGAATCCAAAGATGTTAACCAGCCTGGTAAAACTGTTACAAACGTACATGACAAAGCAGAAAATTACAAAAGGTGGTCAAAAATTACCAGTGACTGTAGCAGCAGAAAGATCAGCTGAGACTCACGATTTTCATAGCTTTCAAATACCTTTCAAGAGATAACCAGAACATCAGAAGATAAATTTGCATGGGAATGGCACTCGGTAAATTGCTCTTGCCAAAAGTCTGCAACAACAAAATAAACCAAACATACTCCTTTCTGCTGCAACCATTCCGATCCTAAGTTTCAACAGATAAGATGTTGTAATACAGCTCTCTGGTGGAAGAAAGTGATTTATTTTCAGGAATTACTAATGCACTAAGTTGATTTACTATTGAAGACCTTTCTTTAGGACAATAGGACTATAAGGAAGAATCAAATTATCCCAATTATCAAAGCCAATTATTCATTTAAGTAAGATTGCCAGATGTTACCAGAAATCAAATTAAAAATTAACTTCATGACAACTTGCATGGTAGTAAATGTCCCAATGAAGGGAAATAACAATGGAATTTTACAAAAACAAGTTGAGAGAAAGATAAGCAATGACTTAAAAGTTGCCAGCAGATTTTAAAAGTAGTAGCAGCAAGATGACAAGGTATTTAAAGGGAGTTTCAGAGCTTGCCTGAAAGTAGTGAGATCCTACCAGCAAAGAAAGTGAGGCTGGGAGAAGAACGAGGGATTGCACAGGCACCCAGAGGGCACAACGAGATGCAGAAGTTTAACGAGATGTGATGGAAAACAAACATCCTATGGAAGTTACTCAGGACGGCTGTGTGGATGAACTGGGTAAGATGAAAGCAATAGAATTTAAACAAATAGGGAGTTAAATGGAAGCAACAGCAAAAGACAACCTGGAAATTAAAAATAAAGCATGCTTAAGTGGTACGGCAACAGTGGTGATGATGGTGAGCAATCTAGGATACATACAGTTTGAAACTCAACTCCAAAAACATGACTGCTTAAGCACATCTAAATAAGCAGCGTGGGGAGGGATGAAGTTAAATACCAGTTTTGGATGAGAATGAAGTAGAATCTTGTCGGGCAAACAGACTTACCAATAGCATGATGTCAAATAAGCAATCTGAGTACGCCAAAATGAACTCCCATTAGATCCACAGGATCTCAGCTCCATATCAGTGGACTTTGATGTTCAGCATCTTACAGAAAATTCATAAGCCAAATTATCCATTACTGCAATATGGTTGAGAGTACTCAGTTGTACTTGGGCAACTGCAGTGGAGGTCGTGGTACAATTTTGAAAGGAGCATGGGTGGGAAAGTTTTAACAGAAACAAAGGGGCTGCAGTCTTAGCATTCAGCGATGTCACCAGATTTACTATGCCGATAGCAAAATTCTTGAGGAAGAAGCAAGGCCCATACTCACTGCATTTTAAATGTACATATGCTTTGAATAATATCACTTGAAAATAGCTATCACTAGTTATAGCTTCAGGCATTAGGATTTGACCTTAATGCAGTATTATTTACATGCCCTCTAGACATTAGCAGAGCTTGGGAAGGACAGAATACATAAACCATGAATGCTGGAAAAACATTTGCCTTTCTCACACAACATTCAGCTTTATCAAGAAGTTACACAATCTCCTTTCCTATTGTTAAGGAATTGAGATTGTATATCAAACTAAGATTCATTTGTGACATAAGTAGGAAGAGCCACAGAAAATCCCAAAACTAACAACACAAATCTATTACATGCATTTCAAATACAAGAGAACAAAAATAAGCCACACGACACTTCAATTGAAGATGATCATGGCTTAACTTTGACATCAACACCACTTTCCCACGACTGAGTCCCAGTAGTCAAAAACTTGACCATTCACAGCTCTCAAGGATACAGAACTCCGAAGATTCAGAAGAGGAAATTAGACCTCAAGAGTCTTAAATGGCTGACCCATTTTGCACAATTTGATCCCCCAGTTCTAGATACTCCAACAAGACAAGCAGCCTCTCGCATCTACTCTGTAAATTCCCTCTACGTTTTAATGAGGGTACAAAGAACAAAACATCATGGGAAACAGATTCTTTGGCCCAACAAGCCCACGCCATAACTTCGATGTTTCCACTTCTACCCATGTTCCCTGTCATCCCTGTCTATGTTTATACATAGTAAGTCTGACAACAGCAGGTTTAAATCCAGCCAATTTATTTGATAGTAAATCGGTTGGATTTAAACATGGTGTTGTCAGACTTCTTACTGCGTTTACCCCAATCCAACACCAGCTTCTCTACATTATGTTTATAGATCTATGCATTAGAACCAAATTTGAGACAATTTAGGGGAAATTTGTGAACTGGAGAATATGGAGCCACCCTCATCCCTTTCAATCTAAATATGGTGTAGTTAGTGATAAATTCAGAATGAAAATTATGTCAGCTTTTGTACAATGAACTGTTGTTCCATCCTTCCTTTATCTTTCAATATGTAAAGCTTGAAATTCTTTTGAATGTACTAGGTCAAGTTCAAACTAAACCAATCACCCACATCCAGTTGCAAGACTAAAAATTAGATACACAATATTCTTAATACCTTATCTTGTGACTTTGAGAGCCAATTAAGGCAGTTAAGGGAGATGACAAGAGTACTTTATATATTAGTACATTAAAGCAAGCAACTTGTGCATCAACTCAGGCAAACATGGAGCTGAAATAGCCATATACATAACTTGGATGAGAGATTTGCCATAAGAAATCAAGTAAATTGGCTCTATATTCTCTAGTTCAGGTGATGAATGGGAGGTAATCTCATCAAAACAGTGAAAGGTTTTACAGAGTAGATGTTGTGAATCTGTTTCCTTCATCTCATTGGTGTCTAGAATTGGGAAATTACAGGATGAGGGGTCAGTCATTATAGGACAGTTTCCTCATTGGAGCGTTCTGAATCTTTGGAATTTGAGACAAACTGATCTATTTCAATGTCACATGTATTAACATAATATATTGTTTTTTGTGTGGTATAAGACACAGGACACCATTTCATACATGAGTGTGCAGAATGTAGGGTTACAGTCATAGCTAGAGCGTAGAGAAAGATCAACTTAATGCATTGAAAAATTTGACAGCAGGGAAGAAGCTGTTGAGGCGGTTGGCACATCACCTCAAGCTTTCGTATTTTTTTCCTAAAAGTGGAAGAGAGAATGCCCAGGATGCATGGGGCCCTTAATTATGCTGGCTGCTTTTCCAAGACAGCAGCAGCAAGTGTAGACAATCATTGAATGGATGGCTGGTTTGTGATGGATTGGGCTACATTCACAATCTTTTATAGTTCCTTGCAGTCTTGGTTGGAGCAGAGCCATACCAAGCTGTGATACAACCAGAGAGAATGCTTTCTATGCTGCATCTGTAAGAGCTGGCAAGAGTTGTGGCTGACATGCCAGATTTCTTTATTCTTCTGAGGAAGTAGGGGTGTTGATGGGCTCTCTTGACTATGGAGGTGGAGGTGGAGGTGGAGGTGGAGGTGGAGGTGGAGGTGGAGGTGGAGGTGGAGGTGGAGGTGGAGGTGGAGGTGGAGGTGGAGTGGAGTGGAGGTGGAGGTGGAGGTGAGGTGGAGGGGAGTGGAGGTGGAGGTGAGGTGGAGGTGGAGGTGGAGGTGGAGTGGAGGTGGAGGTGGAGGTGGAGGTGGAGGTGGAGGTGGAGGTGGAGGTGGAGGTGGAGGTGGAGGTGGAGGTGGAGGTGGAGGTGGAGAGATCAGGATAGGTTGTTGGTGATTTGGACACCTAAAATCTAAAGCTCTCAACTTTTCTACTTCGTCCCCATTGAGGTAGACGGTCATGTTTTCCCTTCCACTTCCTGAAATCAACAGCAGTCTCCTTCATTTTGTAGGCACTGAGGGGAAATTAATGTTGCCGCACCAATTCAGATTTTTTACCTCATTCCTGTACTTCGTCTTGTCATTGTTTGAGATCCAATTTATTACAGTGATATCATCAGCAAACAAATCAAATTGGAGGCAAATTTGGCTACACAGTCATAGGGGCATATGGACTATACTAGAAGGCTGAGAACACAGCCTTTTGAGGGTACTAACGTTGAGGATGATCATGGAGGAAATACTGTTGCCTATCCTTACTGATTGTGGTCCATGATTTAAGAAACATAGGATCCAGTCACAGAATATTCTATTTAGTAAAATACAATCCCACCTAGGTGCTATTCCCATTTCAGTGAGCTGCAGGTAAATTTTAGTATTTTGAGGGTCAGGAATAAGTGAAAAGGAAAGTTGTGCATTAAACAGTGCAGTCAACGTTTAAGCAAAATCCACTGCTTCAGGAGCCTGATCAGGAAATCTTCATACAGCTTTATTTAGTCAGCACAAGTATCATATCTACGCGTTCTAAAATTTGAAAGTTCTCAAGCACTGCAAGAAACATGAATGGTATTACAGTCCATGGTTCCCATTTTCACACAGTTTTAAAGAAATTTAGATTTATATGGTACCTTTTCTAACCTCAGATGTCCCAAGAACACTTCAGAGATAATGAAGCTTTTTTTCCCCCCAAATTTTTTGTGATGTAGGAAAAGTGCAGTTTTTACTGCCAAGGCTATTCAATTCACCCACATGAGGGCCTAACACGCCCTCCTGGCAGGAAAAGTCCCATCACTGCTCAGAATTGCCAATTCCCTTCTAGTGAAGTGGTTGAGACATGGACACAAAGCTTTCATTTCAGCAACACTCTGAAGCCAGTGACTATGGATCACGGAATGAAAATATTAATGTAATACTGTATGTTAAGCCAAACACTTGATAAAAAGCTATGTTGCAGAAATGGGAATGAATTGGCACATGTATAAAAGAAAGCATTTATGATTTCAGTGCTCCATTTTTCTAAGTGCTTTGAAGAGAAGACATAAATATACATTCCTCCTTTCCCCTACCACACCCCACTTACATATTCCTTCTGGATCACTAATGAATATTTGAAAAGTGTAATAAACATTTCACTGAGTTGAGTAACATTAAAAGAGGCGCTCAGTAGCCTTTTGCTATTTGGAAGATGGTAAAATCAAAAACCCCCAAACACAATCTGCTTTGGAATTAGTTACATTTGTGTTAAGATTTATTAATTTGAGAAACATTGCATGTCTGAAGTAATATCTATTAACACCTGTCAATGTTCAGTTTTTTGTATTTAATAACTTATTAGAAAAGTGGTATGTACTAAGAGTGGGAGGAGTTTAGCAATTGCTTAAAAAGCCATGGCAAAGAGCATTTTGCTTCGAGTTATGACATTTATTTCACCAGTAAGACATACCATTATAAAATCTCTTCCTTTCACTCCTTCCTCCCCAACCAGTCCTACAAAGTCAATTTGTCGAAGATGTCCCTGACTTGTAGTCACTGGATCAGGCAAAGTCAGTGTTTCCAACAAACAAGCTAAACTGACTCAAAACAGTGAAGAGCACGTGTTAATTTAACAGAAAGATGATGTTTCTTGTCCAACTCCTGGCATGATTCACTATCATAACACCCACCCAATATTACTCTCATAAATCCTCAAACTGACACTTGAGGATTTTTCCCTGGAGTCATCTGCTTTTTAAATAGAAATTTAAACTTCCCTTAATTATTCAAGTGCATAGTGCACAATTTTCAGCTCAAAATGCTACCTTGTCATTTCAGATATTAATTTTGTTTAATTCTATTAGGACAGCATCTGACATCTCAAATAGTAGAAGAGAGGAGGGCAAGTTTAAGGAAACCTCACTTCTAGCACATCTTCTGTTGGAGTAGCAAACAATAGTTCCACAAGTTTTCAGGAGGGTAGGATTGAAGCTAAAATGAAACACCACCCTCCCAACTCCCAAAAGCCTGTCTCTTCACAGATACTGCCTGATTTGAGTATTTTCAGCACTTTTTTGTTTTAATATGCCCAAGTACATTTATCCAGCACAGTCATGTTGATCCTAGAATATTCCAACTGACCTAGGTCAAGTTTGACATGAACCTTTGGTTAGAAGTAAATGGCACAGTTGAGCTGCTTTGTCAATGTTAGTTACTTAATGGCTTTGGGACACTAAATGAAAAGGTCACCCTAGATAAAATCAAAAGCATCTCTCAACTGTATCTCACTGCAAGCAAAAGGTTTCTTAGATGAAATGTACATCTATTGCACTGACATCCAGCTCATCTCACGAATTCTCAAGATAGCAGGCAGGATAAGCAGCAAGTTTCCTGCACTTAAAATACCATAGCGTATCTTGGATACTGCAAAGTTCTGGCAACTCATGAAAATTCACAGCTTGAGATTATGTAACTCAAATTAGTTTTGCCATTTTGTTATTGATGAATTGTCAAAATATCAACTTCATTTTAGTAGTCAATCCACCACAGAACTGGCATGCAAGTCACTTTATACGGTAAAGGCAAAAGCCAAAAAAGCTTGCTCAGGAATAGACTACGTAGTTCACAAGGAAGCAGTATAGTTGCTACTTTCTACACAAATTGTCACAATATCAGCTACAGAATCAAGCCATTCAACTAATGATTCCAGTCAACATTTGCGCTTTATCTGAGCATAACCCTTTATTTCCTTCTTCCTTCATTTGCTTAGCTCACCTCTTGAATGCATGCACATAACTCATTCAACTACTCAGTGATAGTAAGTTAAAACATTCTGACCATGCTCTGGTTAAAGGTTCTTTGAATTCCTTATTAGGATTTCTTAGTTACTAACTGGTAATGATGGCTTCTAGATGTAGTATTCCCCCATAAGGATATCTGTCCTCTTTAAATAAATAAATAAATAAGGTCATTTCTAATCTCATCTTCCAGTGTCAAGTCCATATAATTGTCTCCTTGGCAAATACTTCACAATAATGAGATCACATAAGATCAGGTTATAGACCAACTAGTTTCTGAAATCAAACTTTCGGAGTGCTGCTCCATCATCAGGTGAAGTGGAACGAGGTGCACCGGCACAGAACGTAGGTGGAACGATGATCGCCCATCACACTCAAACAAGAGTATCAAATGTTAAGTGCTGAAGCATAGGGCAGTGTTGAACTATAACCTGGTGTCGCGTGACCTCAAGTCTTTACAGGTAATCATAAGTGCTAATGAACAAATGCAAGCAGTTAAATATAATCAACACGTAAAGTGTCAACAGGCTGTATAACAAGTGAAGAAGTGATAATTTAAGGTAGAGATAATTACAAAAGGAAGATTGTACTAAACATTATGCAAGTCAATTCAGAAAGATTGTCACATGTAATCATGTGTGTATGGTGTTAAAACAGGACCAGGAAGATGTTCCCCCCACAGAACAGCATGAAGGCATTACACATTGCATGACATTTAGATATAGATATAGATATAGAACATTACAGCACAGAATAGGCCCTTCGGCCTTCGATGTTGTGCCGACCAAAATAAAAAGCAATGCCCCTCCAAACTAAACCATTCCCTTCTCTTCCATATACTTATCAATTAACCTCTTAAACGCCACCAAACTTGGCGCATCTACAACAGCTGCAGGCAGGGCATTCCACTCCCTAATCACTCTTTGAGTAAAGAACCTACCTCTGATATCCGTCCTATAACTCATACCCCTTAATTTAAAGCTGTGTCCCCTCGTGCTAGCTTTCTCCATCCTAGGAAAAAGGCTATCACTGTCCACCCTATCTAAACCTCTAATCATCTTATATGCTTCAATAAGATCCCCTCTTAGCCGCCTCCTTTCTAACGAAAACAACCTCAAATCCTTCAACCTCTCTTCATAGGACCTGCCCTCCATACCAGGCAACATCCTGGTAAACCTCCTCTGTACCCTCTCCAATGCCTCCACATCTTTCTTATAATGTGGGGACCAGAACTGCACACAATACTCCAAGTGCGGCCGCACTAGAGTTTTGTACAGTTGCAACATGATGCTGCGGCTCCTAAATTCAATCCCCCTACCAATAAAAGCTAAGACTCCATATGCCTTCTTAACAACTTTATCCACTTGACTGCCTACTTTCAGGGATCTATTGACACATACACCAAGATCCTTCTGTTCCTCAACACTATTAAGAGCCCTACCATTAGCCCTATACTCTACACATTTATTGTTCCTGCCAAAGTGCATTACCTCACACTTTTCCACATTAAACTCCATTTGCCACCTCTCGGCCCAGCTCTGCAACTTGTCCAAGTCACTCTGTAAACTATAACACCCCTCTTCACTATCTACCACTCCACCGACTTTAGTGTCATCTGCAAATTTACTGATCCATCCCTCAATACCCTCATCCAGGGTATCTATCACTGAACATGATAGATACATGAACATGATTTCTCTATCACTGAACATGACCACTTTTTTTCATTCATGGGAAGTGGGCAGTGCTAGCTCACTAGTATCCCGAGTTGCCCTCAGAGAGCAGTTGAGTCTCAACCACTTTTGCTGAAGCTCTGGAGTCACATGTAGGCCAGACAAGGACAGCAGATTTTCTTCCCTAAAAAGGCTGAACCAGATAGACTTTTCTGACAATCGGTAATTGTTTCATGGTTATCAGCAGACTCTCAATTCCAGATTTTTTTATTGAATTCAAATTTCACCATTTGCCATGGTGAAATTTGAACCTGGGTCCCCAGAACATTAGCTGAGTTTCTAGATTAATAGTCTAGCGATAATACCATTAAGCCATCGCCTCCTCTATCTTTACTTCCCCTTGGTAGTTTTATTATGATCATAAACGTCCTTTTTAAATTTGTGCCTTTAGATAATTTATCAAGGAACGCAAAATAAAGTTTCAACATTCCTTGTTCCTTCCAAATTTTGACTTGTAATCTCATTATATTCTTCCTTTCTGGCAATGCACTTAAAATAGGTCCCTTACGTCTTTAATCATTCATGCCATTGCAGTAATATTTACTTTTATTTTAAATAAAGCAGAGAACTTTTCTTGATTGCTGTCAACTAGATTTCCAATGGTTATCCCACAGCATTTAGCAAAATTGTGGGAAAATAAAATGGACAAGTTGTATTCTCAGCCCCTCATCAATCCCTTAACTTTAGTCTTTAGCATGGTTATGCCCTTTTCAATTATTTCTCTCAACCTTATCATACAGTGGTCACTATTGGCCAGATGCTGCTCTACTTTTACTTTTCTTATCCACTACAGCTAATTACCAGATCCAGTAACAAATCATCCAAAAGTTCATCACAAACTGAAACACTAACTCATTTTTCGGCCTCCACAAATGCTATGAGTATTTCCAGCATTTTCTATTTTTATTTCAGATATTTATCCTTCAACTGTTTTTCTTTACCCCTTTTGGCCAAAAGAGGAGCCTATTAATTCAATAGTTGAAATCTCCCTTAAGGATCTTGGCTTCATGTCACACAATCTGTAACCCCCATGACTTGCCTGGGTTAGCAAAAAACCTCACTTACTGTGCTGTCTGGAGACAATACACATCCCTCTAACCTCTGCTGTTAGCCACTTTAAGACTTGAATGGCAGGTTAGGTGTAAGGATTCGCATCAGCAATCTGTAAACTGTCTGTGCTGATGTGCGCGCTTTGAGACCAGAACACCTCATTCGGCTGACAGAGGCCACAAAGGCCGAAAGCTCGCAGATTTACTATCAAATAAATCGGTTGGATTTAAAATTGGTGTTGCCAGACTTTACTGAGTTTACCCCAATCCAACATTGGCATCTCTACATCATATCTTCTGCTGTCATACCTTAACAATTCTAACTTTATCTGGTACTTCAAAAGTATATTATAGCCACCAATTTCCCATGTGTGTTTTGGGACATGCATTGTACAGACATTTTGACAGCACATCCAAATATTTTTTAAAAAACGATCTTTTTAAAATTTGGTCTAACTAGCCTGTCCCGCGCTCTCATTTCATTCATATTTAGATTTGTTTGGTTATCATATTTTCTACTAGGACACTGGTCCCATTCTGGTTCTGGTAGAGTCCTTCCTATTGAACAAAGAACAAAACAGCACAGGAAACAAGCCCTTCGGCCCAACGAGCCTGCGCCGCCACCCCGATGTTCCCACCTCTATCCGTGATCCCTGTCTATGTTTATAGATCTATGGATTAAAAACCAAATTTGAGACAATTTAGGGAGAATTTGTTTTGCCAATTAGCCTAAGAGCACATCTTTGGGATGTGGGAGGAAACCGGAACACCCTGAGAAAACCCATGCAAGCATGAGGAGAATGTGCAAACTCCCACAGATACAGGCCCAAATCCATGTATCTGCACAACACAGCAAGTCACTGAGCTGTCGTGTTGCCCATCAAATGGTCCAGGTCAAGCGTACACCAACGATGTGAAGCACTAGGATACTCGAAAAAAATCCAAGAGCAGCCCTCTCACAACCCATCGCATTTATGCCCCTTGTTAGGCAACAAGTGGACCAAAGCACCTGTAGCATAAAAACAAGTACATCAATATCATGATCATCTATTTACACACTTCCCAGGGACTCCCAAGGCTTATGATCCCTATTTTAAATTAGTTTTCTATAGCCCTCCTTTCCCGTTCTGTTCATGTGCCCATCTAAGTATTTCTTAAATAACTCGAGAGCATGCCCCCACCATTTTACTTGGCAGTGCATTCCATATCCCCACCACCCTCTGAAAAAACTCCCTCTAGCATCCAAATTATACCTTACCCCCATCACCCTAAGCCCGTGACCCCTCGTGCTATTCGAGTCCATCCTAGGAAAAAGCTTAACCCTGTTTACTCTACTTATACCGCTCACAATCTTGTACACCTCTATCAGATCTCCTCTAAGTCTACGTTTTTCTAAGTATTGGTATAACTCTTTCTTACCCCAGCACCGAAGTCAGTATCCCATGAAAAATAGAGTGGGATAGTGGGTCGCAAGTCCATGCTGTAAATCAGATCACTCAGAACAAGTTTTGTTCTCCAAAACTAGAAACTGTCTAATATAACAATGGTTAGCTTTTAGTGAATCACTAATGCAAATTCTCAATATTGAAAAATATTCCCTCAATTGTGCCATACCACAGTAATCTGCTGTTGCAAGCACTAAAGGGCTGCTGACTTCCAACATATGAATAAGTGTGCTAGGGTTAATTGGCCATAATCCATACACTAAAGATCACTGGTTGCACTGGCCACACTTTATCAAACAGCTGGATAGTACTCAACTCTAAATAGACAGTTTTAAATATAGGGAAATGAATTAAACATTCTTTCATATACCTGTAAATTTTAAACTGCAGAGAGACCCACCTCCCTCAAGAAATTATTCAGGTTGGCTGGTGAATACCAAGCAATGTTGTTCACCTGGTCATGGTGGAAGACACTGTAGTAAAAGTGCTTGTTTGATGGCTGTTACTCGGCTAGTGCTGCTCTATAACTAAGTGTCTTGTGACAGTGCCATTTAGTGGGTGCTGAGAAAACCAGGAATTCTGAATATTCAGTGCAAACTCAAGGAAAGATGGATTGAGACTCAAATTAATGGCTAAAATTAGTGACTGTGCAGTTATTTTTGGATCATTTCAAAAAATGAGTTCATAACATGAGTGGAAACAAAGTGAATGTCACATGTAAAGCTTTGAAATTGATCAGCCATGTATTTCAGATTAATTGCAGCTACATAAGGATAGCCATTTCAGCATTTCAATCATACCAAAGAATATTAATTACAGTGCTGCCTGCCATAAGGCTTGTATGTTTGTTAATGTACACCAAGATGAAGATGCTTTAATGTTTGCAACACTGATTACTTAGAATTATTTCTATTGCTAGTAATAGATCTGCAAATCATTAGTACTGTGCACCACTGTGTAATACAAAACTATTCTTTTCAGCCACAAATAAACTTTCAAAAGGAGAAAATGTACAGACATGTTTAAGTGAATGTTAACAAATCTTCAGAGCTCTAACAATTCCACTAGAATCTTAATTCAACATCTGGGGTCAGCCGATGTGGAAAGCATTTGAACCAGTACTGGTCAATGTCATCTGTCTAGTCTGCAAGCTCCAATTGCTTCCATACTCTTTCCAGCTCTCTATCCCTTCAGCACATTCCTTAAAACCTATTATGTTTTTCAACACCTGTCCTATTATGAATGACTCAAACTGAGGCTATTTGTAAAGCGATTTGGAAAATTTTCCTAAGTTAACACTATATAAATGCAAGTTATGTCCAGTTAATGTTGTCTTCTCATTTCACACAATTCTTTATGGAATCTCTCCCAAAATGAAGAAACTTCAAATCTGCAGAACAGCTCTAAAGCACAAAAAACCTTTTAAACCTCAAAACTACTTGTCCTTTCTGCATTTAATAAGAGAAATAGCAATTCCTTTAACAAATAAAGCCTCAACTTCTGGACTCAGGCCAAAAGCTTAATAGAAAAACAAAGCATCTAAACAGCATATTTGAAATGTATTAATGCAGTATGCAGTCTTCTTTGTTTGTATGCCTTTTCAAATGCAAAGATCTGGTCCCTGCCATTAACAGTATAATGTATTATACAAGATCAGAAATAACCTAAAAATTCCCCTACACCAGATGGAAGTCAAGCACTTCATTTTAGTTTGGAAGCCTTATGCATTTGACAGTTTTACTCTGCTTCTCCATTCTCTTCTTGTTGGGCAAAAAGTTTTTTTCTAAAAATGACTCAAATAATCTGAAGTGCCACAATTTTTATGATGCTTTGTACACATTTGGCACATGTTCAGCATAAGTGCCGTTGCATGTTACAAAACTTGTAATCTGCCCTTGACTTTTCTTACCACAGTACCATGACTCAAGTCACTGACTGAAGAGATCCACATTTTTACTTCCACTTCCTTTGGAAGGAGGATAATATTATGGAATTACAACACAAGACTCATCTAGCTGTCATATGGCAGTACATTTCTCCTCTAAGGAATTGTTTGAAAATCATTTGCAACTGACGCCTAGTAAGACATTTAGTAACTGAAAGCTAGAAAGCCCGCTGTATCTGCACTAAACTACCTGTTAAGAATATACCCAAATTAGAATCAGAATCCTTACAGTGTAGATGGAGGCCATTTAGCCCATCAAGTCTGCATCAACCACAATCTTATCCAGGCCCTATTTCCATAAGCCCACATATTTACCCCTTGACATTAAAGGGGCAATTTAGCATGATCAATCTACCTAATCCACACATCTTTGGAATGTGGGAAGAAACTCAGGCAGACACAGGGAGAACGTGCAAACTCCACACAGACAGTGACTTGAAGCCAGAATTGAAGAAAGAAGTCTCACAACACCAGGTTAAATCCAACCAGTTTTTGAATAGTAAACCAACAAGCTTTCAGAAACACTGTTCCTTGGTCAGGTATGTCCTGATGAAGGAACAGCGTTTCCAAAACTTGTGGGTTTACTATCAAACAAACTAGCTAGACTTTAACCTGGTGTTGAGAGACTTCTTACTGTGCTTACCCCAGTCCAATGCCGGCATCTCCACATCACAGCCAGAATTGAACCCAGGTCCTTATGGTGCTGCGAGACAGCAATGCTAACCACTGTGCCACCATTAAGAATGTATATTATTGCAATGTACATAACCAAGCAGTGTTCGAAAGTCAAACTAGTTCAAAATATTTTGTAGAAATAAAGATTAAACATCAAGACATAAGGAGTTACTAGACAGTGATAAAAAGATTGGTCATTCCACTGTTGTATAAAGCAAAATAGGTCCAACTCAGCTTCATGAGCTATAGGCTAATTGCAGAGCTGGACATTTTTCACACCCTTTAAATCTGTATAATCGCCTTACAAGTCTACCATTTAGCATTTCAATAACACTGGAGCATTTTAGTTCCAAATTAAATTTGCAAATTACTGGCAAGATCTATCACACTTAAAAGCTTGTTTGCAAGTGGAAGGTTAAAGAACGTATTGTGTAACTATCATACACAAGTCATACCGTTTGTTATTGCTCAAGGCTTTACAAATGAGAAACCATCTTGCAGTTGTGTTGGGCACTGCAGCCAGCACAAGAGGAAACCTTATTGCAACCACCTGCAGATACAAATTTGCACCAAGTGTCATGCAGGAAGTATTGCATGACAAATCCTCAGAAGTAATGCTTAGGTAGCATGATAAAGGAAGTGATCAAATACAAAGCATTATACAAAATGGAAAATGCAAACTGTACAAGCAATGAACACTACTATAATAAGTGTCCTACAAATAGAGGCCCCCAAACAAGTACAAGGGGAAATGCTGCCCTGATCATATAATATGGGCAAATTTTGATAATTGTTTCTCAAATGGTCCACATATCCAAATACTGTTCCTTGCACTAGAAAGGCTGCAGTTAACAGGCAATTTAATCCATGTTTTAAAACAAAACTTGAAATAATCTGAAATTGTTCCTTTTAATGGCACTGTGATAATCCAATGCTTCACCAGGCCCTTTCAACTTCCATGTGTTAAATCTCCCAAACTGCAAATACATTTATCCTCTCCAAACATTGCAAATTCCATTTGCACATGCATACATTGTAACAATGGGGAAAATTGGGAACTGAGGAAGTTACCTCCTTCCTCATCCACCCCACAAAAGGGTTTCCTCAGGAGAAACCCTTTTATGCCAAAAGTAAATAAAAAGAGATATTCAATAAACATCATATCCAAAATACAACCCCTGGACCATATCGGACCTAGAACACACAAATTAACTTTGCTATGCACCAGTTCAGCTTTAAAGTCTTGCAAGAGACTGTCCTCGACACTGCTGCTGCATTGACAAACTTTTAAATGACAGCTAGATAGATATGCATATCAATAGCCAACTTAATGTAAATTTAAATGCTTCATAATTTAATTGCCACCAGAATATCTTTAGTACCAAAATTGGAGAGCCAAATTCTTCCATGAAGCTATCCAATAAATTGACAGTAAAAAGACAACTAAACTGCTTCAGAAAAATGAAATATCTTTGCCAAATTATTATACAATCAGAACTGATGCCCCAGAATTCAGTGTGTGGACTTTACTGAAATAAGTTCACTTCAAACCAAGAGATATAATCTGCCCATCATTCAACATCTGACTTTTTTTGATACAGAAGTCTCATAACACCAAATGAAGGAACAATCTAGTGTTGAGACTTCTTACTGTGCCCACCCCAGTGCAATGCCAGCATCTCCACTTCATTTTTTGATAGCTATAGTCAGTTTAGAACATTACAGCGCAGAACAGGCCCTTCGATGTTGCGCAGACCAATTAACAAAAAGCAATGACCCTCTAACCTAAACCATTCCCTTTTCGTCCATAAACGTCTCAAATGCCACCAAACTTGGTGTATCTATAACTGCAGCAGGCAGGGCATTCCATACCCTTACCACCCTCTGGGTAAAGAACCTACCTCTGACATCCATCCTATAACTACCACCCCTTAATTTAAAGCTATGTCCCCTCGTGCTAGCTTTCTCCATCCTAGGAAAAAGGCTATCACTGTCCACCCTATCTAAACCTCTAATCATCTTATATGTTTCAATAAGGTCTCCTCTTAGCCGCCTTCTTTCCAATGAAAACAACCTCAAATCCCTCAGCCTCTCTTCATAAGACCTGCCCTCCATACCAGGCAACATCCTGGTAAACCTCCTCTGTACCCTCTCCATGCCTCCACATCTTTCTTATAATGTGGGGACCAGAACTGCACACAATACTCCAAGTGCGGCCGCACTAGAGTTTTGTACAGTTGCAACATGACGTTGCGGCTCCGAAATTCAATCCCCCTACCAATAAAAGCTAAGACTCCATATGCCTTCTTAACAACCTTATCGACTTGATTGCCAACTTTCAGGGATCTATGCACAAATACACCAAGATCCCTCTGTTCATCAACACTATTAAGAGTCCTACCATTAGCCCTATACTCTACACATTTGTTATTCCTGCCAAAGTGAATTACCTCACACTTTTCCATTAAACTCCATTTGCCACCTCTCGGCCCAGCTCTGCAACTTGTCCAAGTCTCTCTGCAAACTATAACACCCCTCTTCACTATCTACCACTCCTCCGACTTTAGTGTCATCTGCAAATTTACTAATCCATCCTTCAATACCCTCATCCAGATCATTTATAAAAATTACAAACAGCAGGGGCCCCAAAACAGACCCCTGAGGTACACCACTTGTAACCGAACTCCACGATGAATAATTTCCATCAACCACCACCCTCTGTCTTCTATCAGCTAGCCAATTCCTAATCCAATTAGCTAAATCACCCTCAATCCCATACATCTGCATTTTCTGCAGAAGCCTTCCATGGGCCACCTTATCGAACGCCTTACTAAAGTCCATATATACCACATCAACTGCCTTACCCCCATCCACCTCTTTGGTCACTTTTTCAAAAAACTCAATGAGGTTAGTAAGGCACGACCTACCCTTCACAAAACCATGCTGACTATCCCCAATCAATTCATTTCTCTCTAAATAACTATAAATCCTATCCCTAATAATTCTTTCCAATACTTTGCCCACAACAGAAGTAAGACTCACCGGTCTATAATTCCCAGGAAAGTCTCTCTTCCCCTTCTTGAACAATGGGACCACATTCGCTATCCTCCAGTCTTCCGGCAGTATACCTGTAACCAACGACGACCTGAAGATCAGAGCCAGAGGCTCTGCAATCGCCTCTCTCGCCTCCCAGAGAATCCTAGGGTAAATCCCGTCCGGCCCAGGGGACTTATCTAACTTCAAACCCTCAAGAATATCCAGCACATCCTCCTTATCTACTTCAATACTTTCCAGTTTACAACCCTGTATCCCCCACAACTACATTTACATCTCCCTGCGTGAATACCAGCTCAGTTGCTGGATGGCTCAGTAATGATGCCAACAGCAAGGGTTCAATTCCCAGGCCAACTGAAGTTATTCATGAAGACCCCACCTTGTCAATCTTGTCCCTCACCTGAGGTGTGCTGATTCTCAGGTAAAAATCACTGGTCTCCCCATTTTAATACCAAGATCAGTGCTCCTATTGGTAGCGATATTAGATCGAATAGCTCAAAGAGGAAATACATTGATATCTTGAATGTTAAAACGTGCAAAGTATTAGACAAAAACTGTTTGGTTATAGAATCAAAATCCCTACAGCACAGGTGGTGGCTATTCGACCCATCTCACCCAGGCCCCTATTTCTGTAACCCCACATATTTACTCTGCTATTCACCCCAAAGGCAACTTAGCTTGGCCAATTTTTGGATTTGTGGGAAGTCCACAGCACTGGAGGAAACCCACACAGACATGGCAAGAATGTGCAATCCCACACAGAGTGGGGTACGGCTAGAATTAAACCCAGGTTCCTGCTCTTGTGAGGCCGCTGTGCTAACTACTGCACTTCCTATGCAAAAGTTGGCCATTTATATTGTGATGTAGAGATGCCGGCATTGGACTGGGGTAAACTCAGTATTTATATTGCCCATTTATATTGTCACAGGATGCCTCTGGGGTTGTACCAAAGGCAGCATCATGGTTAGTACTGCTGCCTCAGTGCCAGAAATCCAGATTTCTATTCTGGGCTTGGGTCATTGTCTGTGCGAAGTCTGCATGGGTTTCCTCCCATAAACCAATGATGTGTGGGTCAGGTTGACTGGCCACGCTAAATTACTGGTTAGTATCAAGAGGACCAGCAGAGTAAATATAGAGGGCTATGGGCTGGGTGGGACTGTGGTTGGTACAGACTCAATGGGCCAAATGGCCTTCTTCTGCACTGTAGGGATCCTATAATCAAATGCCACCACATGTTGTTAGAACTTTGAATACATGAAGAGCTGCTACACCATTCAGCTGGAATAAGTTTTACAATAAATCTTGCGCATTGCTAATTTTCAATTACTGCAAGCCTATTTTCAGATGCAATTCTTCAGTTGTGAAGTTCTCCTGAGGATTTGAAAGTCATTAAATAAATGCAAGCTCTCGCTTTTGACTGTACTTGCTGTATAGCAAGTCAAACAAATTCAGGCTTCTACTAAATTCCAACCCCAAAAGGACTGCCTATTGCTTCTATTCTGTAGTCCAAATCCATTGCCTATTTCTTTTAATAGTAAACAAAGCACTATGTTGCATTTTCTGCACAAGAGCAAACCAACACGTTTGCCAATTAAATGCATGCTCTGGGAGTGAAGAAGAGCTCCCAAAAGATAGCTCCTGAGAAACTTTTCAAAATTACTTTGCTGTTCTCACTACAACCTCACTGACATCAACTAGAAATTCGTGTTTGTAAATGGCACAATAAAGAAGCTAGCATCATTAAAAACTCAAGTGCACTCCAGGGACTGGTATGATACTTGGGTGTATGACTGCTACCTACTGCAGTGCTGTTAACGTGTATTGAATCTTTTTGATTACATGATTAACAGAATTTGCATTGATAGGTAGACTATCTTGTAAGCAAAAGTTTCCATAAATATATTGAATGTTAGCCAATTATAGTAGTGTGGGAATATATGCAAGACTATAATGGAGAATAAGGAAATCATACACTTGTATCTGTTTTCAAAGTGGAGGAAGAGGACAAAATATTAGTGGTACAAGGGAGCCTAAAAATAAGTCACAGGAAGGAACATGGTTGATTTATTTATTAACAAAACTGTGATGGAGGAAATAATGGCACTTAAGATAGGCCATTCTCTATGAGTAGCTGGAGTTTTCAAAAAAGATTCTTAGCTTTCTGATTTAAGAATTGAGCTTTTAGATGACAAAGAATAGAGCAGCATTTAAAAAGGGAGAGAGAAACCAGGTAACAACAGGCCTACTGGGTGTTCAGTCATCGAGAACTTTTACTAGTAGCAGATCATAGGCAAATCAATATGGATTTGTGAAGGAAATGCCCTGACTACTGTAGCTGAATTTACTTTTGTGGTGGTGACCAGCTAGTTGGAAAGAGGGAAGTGTCTATGAATGCTGTCAAATGAACTTCCAGAGGCAGTGTGTGGCTCCACACAAGAGTGGAAACATGAATACAGAGAACTAGAGGCAACTGTAACCTGGGCCAGTAATCAGTTGAAAAGAGTGCAAGGGATAAAGAGCTCATTGTGATTGGTGGGATGCAATAGATGATGCTTCCAAAGGATAGGTACTAGGAGTTCAATAATAATAACCCGAAAGATTGTGTATCCAAAGTTGCAGAAGACAATTGCAAATGGTAAAGTGCCTAAATCTCAACTGGGTTAGACTTCAGTAAGTTTCTGTAGCCATGAGCAAGCAAGACTGCGAAACAAACAAGGAAAATTTTCTAACCTGCATCTCATTGCTTGTCAGAAAGGAATTTTGAAACCTTAAAAGCCAGGGATCAAAGTAATCAAGGTGACAAAAAGACAAGATAAAAAATAAGAGAAAGTTAATTTAGAAGTAGATAGATCTGATACTGAACAAAACCTCAACTTGCCAGAGAAAGTTATACTTAGTCTAACATTCAGTGGTGCAAGTCATAACCTATCCTCACTCTAGCACAAATGTTGAAAGATAGATGTAGCTTCACAAACCACTTGGATAAGCTTTGCTTCCATTGAAACAAGTTTATGGGAACCAAAGAGGACAAACAAAACTGTTGTAGGAATGGGTAAAGGAAAAGCACAATCACATCAGAAAGTTTACTTCCAGAATCAAGTAATTCCATATATATTCAACAGCTACATGAGTAACACCGAGCTACCTCTACTGCCTTCCTCACATTAGAAGTTTTACTTTTCAAAAATAGAAAACAAAATCTAGATGGATGGCAATTTAAGGCTCAGTGAAACTCCAAAAGAAAAATTTAGTCACAAGTAGGCTTACGTTAAGACTGCAATGAAGTTGCTATGAAAATCCACTAAACGCCATGCTCTGGCACCTGTTCAGGTACACTGAGGGAGTGTTTAGCATTGCCAATGCATCTAACCAGCATGTCTTTTAGACTGTGGAGAGAAACTGGAGCACTGGAGGAATCCCACACAGACATGGGGAACGTGTGGGCTCTGCACAGAAGAGTGACCCAAAGCAAAATCTGACCTGAATAATAATTAAATTACTGCTGTGCAACTCAGTGCCACCCATCTTGTACTATTTAATTGCATTCCTCGCAATATCTCATTATGTATGCTAAAGTTTAGTAACATTAAAAATGTTACTGTTTCTAACCAATGGAGTCCTACAAAGTGAAATGGAAATTTGCAAATATTGTTGATCTCAGGTTCTGGCTCTTATCTCAAGATATGGGAGTGTTAGAACAATTTCTAACAAACTTGTTTTTTTCTGTAAAAGTTGTATCAATTTCACAATATTAGACATTTTCCTTCTTTATCTTTCCAGAAGTCAGATAATAGTTATCAGCAATATTCCACTCTCATTGCACTTCCCGTTTTACCAAGGCACTGTTGAGGTCCAATTGCAGTATATATTTTCACAGCATTTTTTTTCAAACTTTTGATAATGTTTACTGCAAATTCGTCTTGCAGATAATTTCAACGGAATTGTTGCTTTGGCCATTTCCAATTTCGTTAGTCCATTTGATAGAGTTTGCCAATCAGAACCCAATTTTCCTGCAGTTTGGAGTGTCAAATAACTTCAGGACAGCCAATTACACAAGCTACATCTGACTAATAAAAGGATGTACTCTTCAATATGGTGCCTCCCACCCCAAACAGTTACTACAGACTTTAATAAAGAAATGTGTTTTAATAAACAAATGAAGACACAACCATATCAAATTTTATCATCTGATTCTAATTCTCAAACATATCCTTGACATACTAGACAGTTGCCAGGAACAATACCCAAAAGGTGGATGTATAATGAATTAAAATACAAATCTATTCCCATTTAATAATCAGTGGTACTTCTAACATGGCCATTTATCACTTGTTTAAACGGTGAGCTCTGAACACGCTGCTAAATGAGGAGGACAGAGGGGTAGAAAATATGGCTCAAGAATTTGACATGCACGCTGGTTTAAGAGTAAAATCTAATTGCAATCAAGCAGACAATTTCAAAAGATGATAAACAGAATTGGTTACACACGGTCACGTTAGGAATGAAGTAGCTTTATGATTCACTTTCGCTGATAGCTGGAAACCAGTGAGGCAGGGACAAATGTCACATATGAAGTGTGAATCAGGTGCTGTTCGTTCCATTGTGGGCTCCTGTAAACCCAATTGTCATAGTGACACGTGCAGATCTATAGTTGGTGTTGCCATTTTCTATTTCCACAACTACTATCTCACAAGTGTGAAAAAGACACTTAGGGCCTTTACATCAGGCTTTCAAACATCTTCGAAAGAGAGCATACCACTAGTTTAGTTTACGGGAGATGGATACTTCACCATACATCCTAAAACATGCCCAAGTCAGAGAAATTGCTTCTGCTTGAGAAATACTAGCACACTTAGGGATTTGCCAAGAGGATTGCATTGTTCGTGAGTTGGCTCTTAGGAGGTTCAAAGCAAGGAAACAGGCTCTTCGGCCCAACTTGTCCATGCTCTCCCACAAGGTGCTCAGTGTGCCACAAATAGCAAACATGAAAGATTCTGATCTTTAAGATTTTCATTTAACGAAGGACACCTCAAAAAGATCTTGCTCTATCTTTGGTAAATTTACTTTTACATTGAATAGTGTAATAGTTTAGCATGTCTCTTTATCCACAATTTTGCATGTCTCAAAAAGGCCCAATAACCCAGCATCGGGTCAGCTTGATGTTACAGTAAGGTTGGTGTTGGGTCTCGCACAAAAAACTAGCTCTTAAACAGGTCACCATAAGCACAAACTAAATCCAGCCCATATTTTCAGTGAAGGAAATTAAATTCTATTTTACTGCATAATTGCCTTAATAATTCTCTCATCTGCTGCAAATGGATAATACTCATTTTAGATGTTAGTTCTTTTTTAAAGCTTGAATTAATTGTGATCTCTTCCACCAGATTGAATTGCGTCTGTTATTCATTTAATTATTTCAGCACTGACTAAAAGCTCCATTAGCAAAAACAAATTGATGTATGAAGCATGCAAAATATATTATTTTTAAATTTAAAAATAAAAGACAGCAAGGTCTTTTGACGTGCGCTTCATTAAATAAAAACTTTAAACTAATGGGTTTCATAATTTTGTTTATAAAATACCCAAGATAGAAATTAATCCTTGTGTTGGACAAGCTGTTTCATAGAACAATACAGCACAGAACAGGCCCTTCGGCCTTCGATGTTGTGCCGACCAAAATAAAAAGCAATGCCCCTCCAAACTAAACCATTCCCTTCTCTTCCATATACTTATCAATTAACCTCTTAAACGCCACCAAACTTGGCGCATCTACAACAGCTGCAGGCAGGGCATTCCACTCCCTAATCACTCTTTGAGTAAAGAACCTACCTCTGATATCCGTCCTATAACTCATACCCCTTAATTTAAAGTTGTGTCCCCTCGTGCTAGCTTTCTCCATCCTAGGAAAAAGGCTATCACTGTCCACCCTATCCAAACCTCTAATCATCTTATATGCTTCAATAAGATCCCCCCTTAGCCGCCTCCTTTCTAACGAAAACAACCTCAAATCCTTCAACCTCTCTTCATAGGACCTGCCCTCCATACCAGGCAACATCCTAGTAAACCTCCTCTGTACCCTCTCCAATGCCTCCACATCTTTCTTATAATGTGGCGACCAGAACTGCACACAATACTCCAAGTGCGGCCGCACTAGAGTTTTGTACAGTTGCAACATGATGCTGCGGCTCCTAAATTCAATCCCCCTACCAATAAAAGCTAAGACTCCATATGCCTTCTTAACAACTTTATCCACTTGACTGCCTACTTTCAGGGATCTATTGACACATCCACCAAGATCCTTCTGTTCCTCAACACTATTAAGAGCCCTACCATTAGCCCTATACTCTACACATTTATTGTTCCTGCCAAAGTGCATTACCTCACACTTTTCCACATTAAACTCCATTTGCCACCTCTCGGCCCAGCTCTGCAACTTGTCCAAGTCACTGTGTAAACTAAAACACCCCTCTTCACTATCTACCACTCCACCAACTTTAGTATCATCTGCAAATTTACTGATCCATCCCTCAATACCCTCATCCAGATCATTTATAAAAATTACAAACAGCAGTCAGTTGGATACAACAAATCTCATTGGGAGCACACAATTGAGGCAAACAAGAATATCTGGTCCTCCTTATTTGGGTTTAGGTTTGTGTTCACATCAACCCTAGTTTACCTACAGCATAGTCAGCCAGGTTACAAATATGAATTCAAGTCTCACTCTAAGACCTGTTCATATAGTCCAGTATTGGGAGAAGCTTTTCGGAAGAGATATTAAACATAAGCCCTGACTGGTGGACTGCACCTATGACTTACACAAAAAAAAAATTGCATAATTCTGATAAATTTACTATGCGGAGAAGGGTGAGAGAAAGTTGGAATTGCTGAGCTGCTCTTGAAGAGTCAGCATGAACGGAATAGGCTGAATGCTTCTTTCTTGTGCTCTAATCATTTTATGACTCAGAAACAGATAACCCAGTCAGAGTTTTGAAGGCTTGACCTTACTAATTAACTGATCAGTATGAGTTAAATTGCCCTTTTCCCAGCAGCCAAGCCATACAATAATTTTTCTCTATTTGCATAGCACTTACGATATACCAGAGCAAAACAGAATGTCCAAATATCTATCCAAAAAGATAAGGAACCAGAGAAATTCTTAGGGCCCTGAACATTATACCTCAACCAGCATCAAAAAATAAAATTATCCAGTTATTTTTGACATTACTGTCTGTGGAACCTTGTGTGCAGATGGGAACATAGGAACGTGAGCTAGAAGAAAGCATTGCGAGTTTAGCCTTTTGACCCTGCTCCGTCATTCAATAATGATCATGGCTGATTTCCAGCTTATCACAACTTTACTTCCGTGCATTCTCCCCTATAGTTCTTTATCCCCTTTTAATGAAATTTTTCTCCCTTGAATCCATTGATTAATTCTGCATCAATTGCACTGTGGAGCAGTGAGTTCTATAGATTTACAACCCTCAGAAGTAGCCACTCCTCAGTCACGAGCCTCCCCCCCAACCCTGCAACTCTACAATCATGACTCTTGTTGTAGAAAGGGGGAATATTTGGTTAATTATTTTTTCCAGTTCCATGGAGGATTTTATGTATTACAATCAAATTCCCCTCCTCGTTCTTCTGTCTTCTAGCAAGGACAAGTTACTCAACCACTCCTCATATGACAGCGCCTTCAAATCGGGAATCAATCTCCAGTGCCACCACATCTTCCTCAAAGAAGGTGATCAAAACAGAACACAATACATGAAGCGTGATCTCAATGCCTTATACAATTACAACATTTTGCTACTTTAGACTTTTTGCAACAAATGCCATGATCTCATTTGCCTTCCTTAACATTCTGCATCTGGATACCCACTGAGATTCATGCATAAGGTCACCCAGATCCCTCTGCACAAAATGCTTTTTGAATCAGTTTCCCATTTAAATAGTAATTTGTCCTTTTATTTTTCTGGCCAAAATGGATAACTTTACATTTATCCACATTAAACTTCATCTGCCAGATTCTGATCTATTCCCTCACCTGTCAATACCCATTTATAAACTTTTTCATCTCATAGCCTGCTTTCCCACTTTTGTCATCAGCAAATTTTGCTATATTACATTGTCCCTACCAACAGTCATTGATATAGATTATAAATAGTTGTTCTCTTTCCTACATTGCAACAATAGGTACATTTCAAAAGTACATCACTGTCTATGATCAGAAACAGCAAATAGTGTTACGAGCTCCCACACCAGCATCAAGGCCCATGAGTTCCTTTAGTCTTCCTTACTGGAGAGGATGGAGAGCTTGGCTGAAACTTCATTGAGCAAGTTCTATTGCAACCAATACCACAACCCAGATTCCAAAGGGCAATGTTTCTAAGATGGTGTCAGAGCAAGCTGACTTTTTGAAAGCTGCACTCAGCATTTCTTTTAATATTTTAGATCTTAGCTATGATTATAACACTACATTTTGCACTCTCCTTCTCTATGAAGGATATGTTTTGTCTGTGTAGCACGCAAGAAATAATGCCTTTCACTATAAAGTGATGCCACAATAAATCAAATCTGCTGCTGCACTGTGTCCTGAGCTCAATCCCATTGCTGCAGAAACGTGTGGACTCAAGACCAATATCACGTATATCCTCTTTCTTGATAAAGGACCATGAGTTAAAGCAGATCCAACTAAGTAACATGAGTATATAAAATAGCCATAATATAAAAAGAGCAAAATACTGTGGATGCTGGAATTAAACAAACAGAAAACGCCAGCACGCCTGACAGCATGTGGCTAGAATAAACCCAACGTAGAGTCTGGATGACCCATCACCAGCTTTGATGGAGTGTCATCGAGATGTAAACACTGCTTTTATTCTCCTCTTAGATGCTGTTAAAGCTGCTGAGGTTTTTCAGCATTTTTCTGTTTTTTGATACAAAAATAACCATTTTTACAACGTACTGTTACATGCTGATCCATAATACATAAATTTTAAATAAGTGATAAAATGGGGTTATATTAAAATAGTTTGAGAAGACCTGATTCAGAACAACCAGAGTTTGCAAACAGCATCCACAAATGCATCATCTTTCCTTTTTTCTTAAAGATCATTGTCTTTATGGTGGTCCTCATTTTCTTCTCCAAATGGTATTTAGAATCGTAAGAAACTTTTGCCTTGGATATACTTTTTCTAATAAAATAGGCAACTACGCAAAAAAAACAAGTTGGTATATGACTGTCAGAAGGCAGGCTACCTCATCTTCTAATGTTCAATTATTCAGTGATGTCAAGCCCTCCAATTATCAGGGACTAAAATTATCTTTTGGCCTCAACGGTTACAATACAAAAGCCAATATTGTGCCCATACCAACTCAAAAACTCAGCTAATCTCTCCCACTTCTTCCTGTTTCCCCCGACCTAAAAAATCCTGCAAATCTCTAAGATCATCAGTCTATTCACTTCTGAAAGCCGTGATTGGATCTGTCACCAGCAACCATAAGCTCTCAGTATATGCAAATGCATAAACACAACCCTTCCATAATTAGGAGTTTTGCCACGTTTAGGTCCGCACTTCTGAACAACTCTATCAAACCTCCTCTGACTAGTCCAACTTTGTCAATCTAGCCAGGTAATTAGAGTCTCAAGACCTGTAATAATCAAATATTTTCTGAACCTCACCAACTTCAGTGTAATGTGGAGCTCAGTTTTTCTTTTAAAAATGCTATTTAAATATTTTCACAAATCCATAAACAATGAAAATGATTGCAAAGGTATAATGGCATATGTATTTCAAAAAAAAACTCAAGCATTGTAGGAAACTATCCAGCTCATTAACAGAATTCCTACAGTGCAGAAAGTGGCCTTTAGGTCTGCACTAATTCTGCAAGAGAGCATCTTAACGAGACACACCCCACCCTACCTTCTTACCCCGCACATTTACCGTGGCTAATTCACCTAATCTACACATCTTTGGATGGTAGGAGGAAACTAAACCATCTAAGGAAACCCATACAAGATGAGGAAAAGTGCAAACTCCACACAAAGTTTGAAATTGACCCCAGATCCCTAGCACTGAGGCAACAGTACTAACCACTGCATAAGCGCAATCCAAACTAATCCTGCTGCACTGCATTCTTAATCTTGCATTTCTTCCATACTGGAAGTTCTTAACTTTCCCACTGATAACTCAAACACAAACACATGGAAACCTCTATCCATTCGCTTTATAAATTCTACATTTTCATAGTTTTACCAACTTCCCAACCACACAAAAAGATTTAGTATCAAAAACTTTACAAATTTAACAGCTAGAAAACTCGATCTCCTCTTGGTTCCAGTTGAACTAGATCAGTATCACATCCCTATTCTCTAATAGTTTCCCATCCCAGCATCATGCTAGTCATTCTACATGGTACACAGTCCGTTCCAATTTAAAACTCCTCCCCCACCATCAGCTTGCATAACATGTAGTCTAATCAATGCTTCATTCAGATTTGTAACTATTTTTGCATCTTACATCCTTGTTTAAGTTTTTTTTTTAAAAAGTCTTCTCAAAATAGACAATTATCTTTATAAAACAATCTCTGTTCCACTCTTCAACTGTCAAATAGTGCCAGGTCTGAGTTGGTGCAGAGAGGAAAATACCTGTCACTACATCATCCAAACCCACTCATCCTTTGCAATAATTGGAAATAAATCTATTCAAATAATGCTGGAATAAAAGTTGTGTGTGAAGAAGCAACTGAAGACCAACCTGTCTGAGCATGTATTCTTCATTTAAACCGGTTTTCAACTATGAAAACAAGTTCCATATAGACTCAATTTGCACAATGTATTTACTTTCCTGTAGAGCAACAGATGGATAAAGTTTCTCATGTACTCAATGGCCATTATAAATTTGGTCTCCATTTATTTTTATTCCAGTTTGCAATCATTCGTGTATTAAAAGCGTAAACTCCTTAATATTCAAGGAAGTCACTACCACCCATTCTCCCCTTCCCCAAAAATTCCAAAAAGGAGAGATGGATTTAAGGACAGATCTTTCAATTTGAGTCCACTTGCCCACAGCTATCAAGTTCCTAGAAACTGCAAAAACTTTAAAGGTACAAAAAAAAATGCTGGAATTTTTAATAAATCAGATGACATAACTAGAACTTGTTGTGACTCAAGGCCCTATAGCACAATTGAGTCAAACAGGAAGGAGGTCACAGTGCTTCAGTTTCCAGCAGATGGTCTTTGGGTCACAGCCATATCTGCCAACTTTTTAAGTTCCAACTCAGTGAAACAACACAAAATAATTCAGTTTCTGTAAACCCAAGATTAGGCTGCAAGTTACACAGGTCTAATTGAATTTTCTTTCAATACATCAATAGTCAATATTTCTATCTGGTTGATTTGAATTTTTTAATACAAGACACTTTAAGCTTTAAGATATTCATTCTCCCACAAAGTTTCAGTTTGCAGGGGATAGAAACTGGCTCTAATATAGCTCAGTTAATCCAATGCTCTACCAAATTCTGTGGATCAGTGATGGCACAGTAGTCATGTTTCAATTCTCCTGCATTGCTCAAGATGAGGCTGCAGTACTATAAGATGGCAAGTGGCCAATTTAAAAGTCTGCAATTTGCATGCATCATGGGAAGCAATATTCTGGATTTCTTAAGTGGCTGAGGGAAGGAGCATGCTCCTTTGGGAGGCAAGAACAGTGAACTTTTCCAATGATAGTCAATATCTCAGGTTGAAGAATAGCTCAGATGCGGAGAAAAGGTGTTTTTCCATAGTGTGGAAAAGCACCACCTCCAAAAACATTTACTACAATCCTTACTCAAGTTCTTTACTGAACCACTGAAATTGCACTGCTATACAAGAATGAACTTGCACATGATCCTGCTGATGCCATGTTATTGTAGAGAAAACTGGTACCCAAAAAAAAAATGACAAGGAACTGTAATCTGAAGTTTCCATCAGCTTGTTTCAAGTCGTTCCAAAAATATAATGAAGTGTCTCACAAATGAGTCTTATTCACCCCAACTAATCTATGGTTACAATCATACAGACAGGTATTCCCATACTCTGGCTCCATGCCAACATTGTAGATCACAAACTAAATACTTCCCTAACCAGAGAGGGTAGGGAAACATTGCTGACAAAGCTGATAGGGTTAACTACAACAGCAAATAACAATTAACATGCTGCACTAAAGATAACATATCACCCACCGAACATACAATCTTGAAAGTCATCTGAACAATAGAAATATATAGATCCTCAGTTGCGCAATGAGCTGCACTCCTCCAGAAAGGCACACAAATGTAATACAAAAGCAAATTATTGTGGATGCAGGAAGTTGAGAGCGAGATTAAAAACAGAAAATGCTGATCTGACAGCAACTGTAAAGAGAGAACACAGCCAATGTTAAGTCATAGTTGGAGTCATAGAATCTACAGTGCAGGAAGTTATTTGGCCCATTCAGCCTGTACTGACAACAACTCCACTCAGGTCCTATCACCGTAACCCACACACATTGATCCTCCTAATCCCCCGATACTAAGGAGCCATTTATCACGGCCAATCAACCTAACCTGCACATTTTTGGACTGTGGAAGGAAACCAGAGCACCCAGAGGAAACTCACGCAGACACAAGGAGCATGTGCAGATTCCATACAGACAGTGATCTAAGGCCAGATTTGAACCCAGATCTCTGATTCTGAGGCAGCAGTGCTAGTCACTGTGCCACTATGCCACAGCTGATGAAGAGTCATCCCAGACTAGAAACAATAGCTCTGTTCTGTCCTCTCTTCACAGATGTCAGATCTGCTGAGATTTTCCAGCATTTTCTGTTCAGACAAACGTAATGTATGCCCATATCCTGCTTCAAATCCACAAAGGCTTGATTAGTAACACTTACCAAGCTGACATGTTTATATTGGTCAGAGACAGAAATTAGAGGTGGGAAAGTTCCAAAGAGTACATGTTCATAGTTCTTTGAAAGTGAAGTCACAAGTGGACAGAACACTGAAGGCAGCATTCAGCATGCTTGGTTTCATCAGTCAGAACACATTGAATACAGAAGTTGGGACATTTTGTTGAAGTTGTACAAGACACTGGTAAGGCCACACTTGGAATACTGTGTGCAAATCTGATCACCCTATTTTAGGAAGAATATTATTAAATTAGAAAGAGTGCAGTAAAGATGTACTAGGATGCTAGTGAGACTTGATAGTTTGAGTTATAAGGACACGCTGGGACTCTTCTCTGGAGTAGTGGAAGCCGAGAGGTGATTTTATGGAGGTCTATAAAGTGAGAGGCACAGGTCAGATGGAAAGTCAATATCTTTTCCCAAAGGTAGAGGAGCCTAAAACTAGAGGGCATAGTTTTAAGCTGAGAGGGAGAGATACAAAAGGTCCACAGGGGCAATTTTTTTCCACAGAGGGTGGAGTGTGTCTGGAACAAGCTGCATATAGAGGCAGATACAATTGTCTTTTAAAAATCATCTAGTTAGTTACATGGGTAAAATGAGTAGAGGAGGATATGGGTCAAATGCAGGCAATTGGGATGAGGTTTGAGATTTTAAAAAAGGCAGTATGGATAAGTTGGGCCGATGGACCTGTTTCCATGCTGTAAACCTCTGACTCTACTAGTATGATGAAGTATTGTTTTTGCTAAAATCTTAGGTGTGCTGAGAATCAAAGCATTTCTTAAAAATCTAAAATTCACTTTTTGGAGAGATACCAAAGAATTTTATAATTTAAAAGTCACCATCATGAATGAGCAAGGGCTTTGCATATAGTGTGTAAACATTTTGTACAGGAAAGTCACTATTTTGAAAAGGATGTTGAACAATTTTATACACATAGCTCAACTGGAGAGAGTGTTGATCTAAAGTTTTAACTGAACTTAGCATTCCACGTAGATGTTAATCAAAACCAATGAATAAAGACGATTCCTCATTCGAAGCTGCATATTCCAAATATAAGCACACATCACCACTGGTAATATTCTCAGTTATAAAAATAAGTCCTCAAACTGCTCCAGTTATTGAGTGCAACCTAAAAAAAACTTGACCTTTGAAACCAAGCACTATAATCTGAATTCAAATTGGATGGCTACGTATTAAATCATGGCACTAGTGAACAGAAGTGTCATCCTTACACATTCGCATGTTGTCAGTCATGTGATCTTCCTTGCTTTGATTGCTGTTTTAAGGAATATGCCACAAAAGAGCAATCAAAAATCCTGTTTGTTTCAAACGTACATAGATAGTCTGCAAGGCATCTAGAAATCTGCAACTTTCTTCAGAGGTGGTGTTAAAATATTTTAAAGATTCAAATTATTTTTGAAAATAAAAAAGGACATGTTTGTTATTCTCTGCAATGGAAGATAGGCTAAATGATAAGAGGGTGGGATAGGAAATACCTAATGTGCACTGCAATTTCAATAGTCCAGTGGCTGATATCAAATTAAGACAATGGCACTCTGCCTAACCGATGGCTTTCTGCTTGCAGTACTTTAAAGATCGCCAAATTCCATAAACAGGGCAGCATTCTGAAATCTCACCCAATCCCAGAGCCAAGTAGCCATTCACAGGCAAGTTTTCATTTCCATAAGCAGAGCCTCCAGGCTACATAACTTTGGCAGGAAAACAAGAGAAACAAAATCACATCAGGTTCTTTCCCTAACTTTAAGTGCAACATTTTAAACAAAAGAAAATGGACGGGAAAGAATGCTTCGTTTCTTTAAATGCAAAGATGCTCATCTATTTCCACTGCCTTTACGTCCACAATCTTTACCCTATTCTAATGTCCAACGGAAGATAGATAAATCAACACAGACCATTGGGAGGGGGTCCTGATTATTTTAAACATATTTAAAGGATGTAGAATGTCCTTACAGACATCTGAACAGTGACAGGAAATGGAATTCTGCCAAATATAGCATTAAACAAATATATTTCACATGGAGGAATGAATTATACAAAAAAATGTAACACTGCTATAAATGCAGTCACTTACGCAAGCCCAGCAGTTTTCCCCTCCCACTGGGATTTTGGGAAGATGAAACTGATCAAGGCCCAATGCTTCCTGGTTTGTAGACGCAGTATTGTGTATTCTTCCAATGAACCATCAGGGACATCCACAGTTCTCTACTAATGGTCAAAATGTTTGAAATTTTCAAAATGAAACTTAATTATTTAAAAATTACCACAAACAGGTAACAGGACTTTTGTTTTGGTCAGACTATGCAAAATCTCCCCAACACAGACTTGAAGACCGCACAAGGTACATACTAAGAAATGTTTTGAAAGCTGAAGAAAAATGCAGATGACGTACGAGTTGAAGACAGCAAGACTGGCAACCAATGGCTCTCTGATAGGTCAGATGGTATGAAGGGGAATAGCACTGGTCTGCCAACTCCAGCCTAAACAAGGGCAAGGATTTTGAATTGAACAAGCTGGGAACTAGTCAGGGACAGTGAGAACATGAACACTTGGGATTTTCACTAAAAAAGTAATCAAGCAACTTCAGACAAGTTGAAGTGTGCCAATATTGAACTCAGGATGAAAGCACAGTAACGAAGGAGTAAATAAGGGTTCGTTGACAATGGAAAAGGATGGGGAGGGTTGAGATGGAAGGACAGGTAATGTTGTCAATTCTAAAAGAACAAATCAGGAAAACACAGGCTTGTATGCACCTCTGTACCCCACAAATTAAGCACAAAAAGCTCTAATATCACATTATACGTAAAGGCCTTAAAGAGGAAGTGTGCAGAGATTACATACAGTAATATATGTTTCTTCCCATTTTAAGGCTTAAAAGTTTCATTCCCACCCACAGTTCACACAAATGCAGGAAGTATGTATTCTTTAAAATTTCAAGACAAAACCCTCTGTCTTAAGTTTCTTGTTCAAGTTAGGATTGCATGTGACAGTCAGCCAGCTTTGTAATACCAGTAATTGCCAAACAGCATATGGCATGTTCAATTTGATATGATTACTGTAAAAAAACTGCAAAATAGAATTCTATCAAAAGACTATGGTGCAACCCCTCTTCTGGCAGTGAAAGAAGTTGACTAAAACCAATGTCACTCCGCTAAGAAAACGGCTGCTATGAAATCCTGCCCAACCTTACACAATCTCACAGGCAGTAGAAGACTGCTAGTTTTTGAAACTCCTTTCAGATCATGCAGACATTTCTTCTGGTGCGGTAACACATTCCATTCTTTATCATGACAGCATATTCACCATTATTTTTTCCTTAATTTAACCAGAAGGCCTTACAGTTCACTAGAAGATCAATCCAGTTCTTTTTTAAAAACCATTTCAACCAAAACTCCAAACCATGATGTATTCACACTGCATAAAATTGCACCAATTAATGTCACAGTCATTCTAACCACAAGATGACTGTTAATCTTAAAGTACTGAGTAAAGTGCACTGTACAGATATTTTGAACTCAAGACATCCTAATTTAACATTCTGCTCAGATACCTTTTAAACAAACACACCCAGTTCACATTAACCAAAACAAGAGACAGAGTTTGTTTTATTTGAACTCCTAATACTAAAAGGAAATATCACTATCCCTAATTAATACTATTGCAACGCGAAATGAATGCTACTACTAAACAACACTGTCAAACATTCAATTCTGTATGATATTAAAATCTCCAACCACCAGTATTTCAACCTAATGAAACAACTCAAAATGCTCCCTGAATGCAACTCGATGACAAATTTATGATCTTACTTCCAGGTATTATCCACATTCAGGTATGCCGGATACACAAATTTCACACTCACATTAACACTTACCAAAATCCTGCAGGACTACACCTACGCATTACAACTGAAAACGAAAACCAGCCATGTTTCAGAATTTAAAATTCCACCATTCAACCTCAGGGAGAGAGCAAAGTCATACAAAGTACTAAAGAGAAGCTCAGATCACAAGGGGATCCTTAAATAAGCATTGCAGAATAAGGAAGGAGGGCAGCAGCCAATCAGTATACGCAAGTATTGCAGGTAGCAACCAACTGCATACAAAAAGGCCACACCTTTTAAAGAAAAACCGTCACCTACAATCTGAAGCCCTGAGCTCAATGTGGTGGGTATAACCAGCTACAGAAATGACAAAGCAAATGCAACAGTTTACAAAAATTAGAAGTATGCGTGTTTGCAGGTCCTGAATTCATTCCTGGCATTCCAGGACTTTGCTATTATTGTAGTTTCCGGTTTATTTCTATTTTGTTCCCATTTGCCAGGAAACACAAATGGAAACCACCCTACACACTGATTGGTCTGTCAAGACAGTTCGTTTAGAGATGCCTAAAATTTATCAAGGGCCCCAATTCTTCCTTCATGTAAGGAATCACAATGTATAAACCTATAGAGTGTATCTGGATTCATTTGTGTGATAATGGTATCTCTTCACATTCAAGAGGTTCATTAAATATAGTAAGACAGAATTAATTAAAACAAGTGCTTCAGATGATTTGAAAGACAGGATCTTTAAAAGCATCATAACTACAATAAAAGGTTTGTTACTTTAAAATCAGGGGCTGATATACTCCACAAACATCATTCAAAGAGCTATGAACAGAATTGAATCTTGGGAAGACACTTTACAGCAAGCAGCTCTGATGAACTTGCCTGCAAAGCATCCAGTCATCTTTCTGTTAACTGGTGTATTTCCACCATTTGCTGTTGCCAAGTTTACCAAGCATGTTAGACCAACTCAAAGTAAAATACAAATAAAAGTACATTTGAATGTGGTGGCAACTGGTGCAAGATAGTTTCTACAGCCAGGCAGGTTAGAATTCCAGAGACCAACATTAGTTGTTAAATACCATCAGCATCAAACTTGTGAAATCTATAATAGCATTTTTGTTGTTATCCAGTTGAGGGTTTTGGGTTTGGTACAAATACCTGGGCAGACTTTATCATCAAAACAAAACCAAAGACACGTCAGTATAACAGCAAGTTGCATTAAACACCCACCACTACCTACTGTGCCCAATGTTACTCCACCCAGATACTGAAAAGCTTTCACTTCACAAGTGATCACAGGGAAAAAGTTTCACAGCTTTATCATTTCATGCTGCTGATAATCCGACCTGTCTATTTATTCATTTCCCCCCCCCCCCCCCCCTCCAAACTGAAGCCAAAGCTTGCACACTGGTGAGGGAAGGAGGTGCCCAGAGTTTACACACTGGTGAATATGGAAGGAGAGGGGTACCCAAAGTTTGCACACTGATGGGATGAGGGTGCACCCAGAGTTTCCATCCTGACGGGGGGAGTGCAAGAAGGTGCCCAGAGTTTGCAGACTGGTGGGGGGTGTTTGGCTGCAGTTTGCTCACTGGTGCTGTTTCTGGAGTTGCTGCGAGCTGGGCACAGCCCACCCCACACTCCAGCTGCTGTCAACCACAATGCCATCGCCCATGATGTCCTGACCCCCAGTCTAGCCGGGGTGTGGACTCTCTCCCCACAGGAAGAAGGAGAGCTCGGTGCAGCCCCAGGCCCCCAGTGCTTGTGTGTGTGTCTCTCTCTCTCCCCGGGGCCCGGGACTCCACCCCGCCGGGCCTGAGGCGGAGGCCCGTGGGGGGTGGGGGGAAAGAGGGAGGTGACGGGGCTCCGGGAGTATTGGTAGCGACGGCCTCGGCCCCGATACCGCCTCCGGGCTCCCGGCCCCTCAACACTCAGCACCACCTCGGGATCGGTCGGCCGCCCGACGCGGTTCTCCCTCAGCCCGGCGGCCCCGCCGCTCTCTCTGCCCCCCCCCCCCCCCCCCCCCCGGGCCCAGAGCCTTGTCCCCGGAATCTCCCTGTCTCCGGGTTTACCTCACTCTCTCCCTATCCCCGGCCTCTCTCTCTCTCTCTCTCTCTCTCTGTCCTCCCGGGCCCTGTCCCCGGTCTCTCCGTGCCCTTCGGCCCCGGCTTTACCTCACTCTCTCTCGGTCTCTCCGCCGCCGGCTCACCGACTCACTCCGCTCGAGCTCCTCTCACAACGTCACTGGCAGCCTCGCTCTGGTACCTTAAAAAGGGAAACGCCTCTTAAAGCGGCAACGTCCCCAGGCGTGGCCCCACCGCACACCTCAAAATATTGAAACATGCCCCAAATAGTGAAACAGCCGCCAAATATTGATTTAGCATAGAAACCCACAGTGCAGAAAGAGCCCATCGAGTCTTTTCACCGAACACAATCCTACCCAGGCCCTATCCCCATATCCCTACATATTATACCCACTAATCCTTCTAACTAAGCATCCCTGAGCACTAAAGGATAATTTCTTAGCACGGTCAATCAAACCTGACCCGCACATCTTTGGACTGTGGGAGGAAACCGGAATACCCAGAGGAAACCCATGCCAAATAAATAAATTTGATTTATTATTGTCATATGTATTAACACACAGAGAAAAATATTGTTTCTTGCACGTTATACAGACAAAGCATACCATTCATAGAGAAGGAAACGAGAGAATGCAGAATGTAGTGTTATAGTCATAGCTAAGGTAAAGAGAAAGATCAACTTATTGCAAGGTAAATCCATTCAAAATCTGACAGCAGCAGCAGGAAAGAAACTGTTCTTGACAGCAACAGAGACCTGGGTTCAATCCCTGCTTTAGGTGACTGTGCTTGTATGTTCTCCCCATGTCTGTGTGGATTTCCTCCGGATGCTCCAGTTTCCTCCCACAGTCCAACATGCAGCTTAACTGCATTGGCTATGCTAAATTCCCCCTCATTGTATCTGAATAGGCACCACAATGTGGCAACTAATAGATTTTCACAGTAAATTCATTACAGTGTTAATGTAAGCCTACTTGTGATACTAATAAATAAACTTTAAACTTAAACTCCCAAAATACTCCACATGCTGACACACCACAAAACTGAAAAACTCAAATAATGAAACCCCCAAATACTGAAACATACCCAAATACTGGTATGTTTTTTCTGAAATACACACAAGGAACAATACTTCTCACTATATACCAAAATATGCGGCAATAATAAATCAAATCAAAATATTAAAACATTACAAATATTAATTACCCATAAGAGGATCAAGTACATGGCTGGAGAGATGGTGTAGCTGGGGTGGATCTATATTCTTGAGGTACTGGGACTGGTTCTGGAAAGCTGGGACCTGTAAAAACTGCACAAGCACAGGCTGAAATCAATGACCTTGCCAGTTCTGTTGGAGAGTATTTATACCAGTGTGGCAGGGGGGTGGAATCCCACGAGTTTGATCAGATAGGTCAGATTCAGGTTAGAAAAATGGGGTGGAAAACATAAGGTAGTGATGTTGAAAGTGCAGTGATGGACTTAGAATTACAGTGGGAGGAAAGTTTAAAAAGTGTCCAGCAAGGGAATTGATGAGATAAACTGTTTATACTTCAATGCAAGGAATATTACAAACAAGGCGATGAGTTAAGGGCTCAGGTAGACACATGGCAGCATAATGTCATTGCTAGAACAGAAACCTAGCTAAAGGAGTGGCAACAAAAACAGAAAGTGATGGAAAATCTCAGCAGATCTGTCAGCATCTGTGGGGCGAGAATAGAATCAATCTTTCGATCTAGATGAACCTACATCAGAGCTGTGCCCAATTGGAAAGTGAGATGTGCTTCCGCCAGTTTGTTTGAGGTTTGCTAGAACATTGCAAAAGGCCAAGAATGATCATGTGGAGAGGAGAGAGGGGTTGAAGTGGCAAGCCACAGGAAGATCTGGGTCTTGCTTGTGGATGGACAGAAGATGCTCAGCAAAGCAGTCACCCAATCTGCATTTGGTCTCTTCGATCTAGAAAAGACTGCATTGGGAGCTGTGAATGCAATAGACCAAATTGAAGGAAATGCACGTGAAACACTGCTTCACCTGAAAGGAGTGTTTAGGACCTAGGACAGTGAGCAGGGAAGAGGTAAAGTGACTGGTGTTGCACTTTCTACGATTACATGGGAAGGTGCTGTGAGCAGGGGGTGAGGTGTTGGGTGTGATGAGGAGTGGACCAGGGTGTCCCTGAGAGAATGGTCCCTATGGAATGCTGAGGGGAAGATGTGTTGGGGAGCACATCAGGCTGGAGATGGTGGAAATGGTGGAAGATAATCCTTTGAATGCGGAGGCTGTTGGGGTGAAAAGTGAGGACAAAGGAGACCTTATCCTGGTTCCGGGAGGGAAGGGAGAGGATGAGGGCAGTGACCCAGGTGGTAAATCTGATGCGGTTGAGAGCCCTGTCAACTACAATGTGTGGAAAACCATGATTGAGGAAGAAGGGAGACATATCAGCCGCGCTATTTTGGAAAGTGGCATCATCAGAATAGATGCAACAGAGGCAAAAGATTTGAGAGAATGGGATGGAGTCTTTACAGAATGTGGGATGTGAACAGCTGCAGTCAAGGTAGCTATGGGAGTCGATGGGCTTGTGGTGGATTACCGTGGACAGTTTATCATCAGAAATAGAGACAGAGAGACCAAGGAAGGGAGAAGAAATGTCAGAAATGGATGATGTGAAAGTAATAGAAGCGTGAAAATTGGGAACAAAATTGATAAATTTTCCTGGATCTAGACAAGGCCAAGGATCAGCACCAAAATAGTTATTGATGTATCGATAAAAGGGTTGTGGGAGGGGAGTGGAGTTGGACTGGAACACAGAATGCTTCACATAACCCATAAAGAGACAGGCATAACTGGGACCACACCTTTTATTTGAAGGAAGTGAGATGAATTAAAGGATGAATTAAAGGCAAATGCATTTGCCTGATGAAGATGAAAGGTCGAAAGCTCACAAATTTACTATCAATAAATTGGTTGGATTTAAAATTGGTGTTGCTAGATTCTTACTGAGTTCTTAAATCAGAACAACAGAGCTAGCTAGCTGTTAAGGATTATGTTTTGCCATATCTAAGTACCTTAATTGATAAAAGTTATGCTAATCCTTTTTGTTATATTGTAACTGAGTTCTTAAATAAAGTTTGTTTTGATAAAAGCTTCCTGGTGGCTCACATGAATCCTATCTGGAGTGAAACACGTTATTCTCACCTGTTCAAAATCAATTGTAAAACTTAGGTTCCAGGCTAACTTTACAAAACACATTGGAATTTTGTTAAAGTCTGGGCCTTAACAAAACCAAACCGACATGTACACAGAACAACTCCCTCACGCACAGAACAAATTCCCACACACATAGACCAAACTCCCACATGCACACTTATGAAACCAAACTGTCACACACACAAAAACCACACACACACATCAAACTTGCACACTCTCTCACACACTCCGTTGCACACGTGCAAAGCAAAATTTATCCTGCATGAAACCAAACTCACACCGTGACAATACTATGCCTTTAAGAAAAGTATTTTAATCATGTTTCTTTGCAGGCCTTTCAAGCATCTCCTCTACAACCTTTTGTCCATTTCCAATGTCTTCTAATTGTTACTGAAGTGACGTAATGGACATCTTGTTTAGTTTTAATCTGGTTAGATGCAGCGTCCTGGGGTTTTACAATACTTTTGGAATTGTTGGATGGACCATGCTTGACAGGTCAAGTGCTGCCTAGGGACAGATTTTTCCACAGAAAAATCCACGATTTTAGCTTAGTTTAGGTACTGTTTGTGTTCCAGGCATGTTATAATCCAGGCTGGAAACTTCAAAATGTTTTATGAAGATAACCAAGACCCTTAGTTTTTGCATTTGAATTTGGTATAGGTGACCATTGAGTGTTTCACTCTAGGTATGGTTCAAATGACCCACTAGGAAGACTTTTCAAACAAACTTTATTTAAGAACACAGTTAAAATAAGAAAAAAAAAGCGCAACTTTTACCAATTATAAAAATCCCATGATATTATGTAAACCTTAACAGCTAACTATCATGCTCCAAGTGAAATGACACCCACAAACATACACCTCTTTCCAGACTTGGCACAGAAAGTCAGTATGCTCCAGTGATGCTGGATTTTGCAGCTTTTTAGCACTGCTGTCAATTGGCCCTTCGAATATTGGATTAAATCTCTGAAGCTCCCAACTCCTGGAACTTCCAGCACAGCTCTGGTGAGAGAGAGAGAGACAGAGACACTGCCTTCTTCCACCAACTTCTAACAGCAACTCACAAACAGCAGAATTTTCAACTCCAGAGAGAGGGGAAAACCAAAGCCACTGCTTCCTGTCTCACATTGTATCAGCATCTGAGAAAAATGAAACTAAAACTTTGGTCTTTGTTGCAGGAAAAAAACCATCCTTTGGTCTGTCAATCATGCTTTACCTAGCAATTCCACAGGATCATTAAAATCATGGACACTGCATTAGTAAAAAGATCGTGTATATCAACACAGACATCAAGTTTCTTCAAGGATGCAAAAAAGCAGACAAGATTCCGAAAGAACCACAGAGATTTTTTACATCATTGCTGCATTAGGCCAGATTAAAATAAACAAGAGATTCATTATATTCCTTCAGTAACATCAGTTACAGACAGTACGGCAACAACAAAGCACCAAGGCCTGTTTGAACAGCCTGAACAGAAAGCTCAGTAAAATTCGTATCGCAGACAGGAAGCAATATTCTTAAATAAACTTTGTTTGCTAAAATATTCCTGGTGGGTCACTTGAATTACACCTGGACTGAAACACTTTATGCTTACCTATGCCAAATTCGAATATAAAAACCTAGGGTCTAGGTTCGCTTCATAAAACGCCTTAGGGATTCTGACCTGGGTCACAGCAATGCACACTCAAATGAAACTCACGCAAGCCAAACTCATGTACACACAGTTCATACTCTCACATAAAAAACAAAATTCACACGCAGATACAAAATCAAACACACGCAAAATCAAACTGACAAACACGCAAAATGAAATTCACTTACACACTGGAAATCAAACTCACACACACACACGAACACACACGAACACACACACACACACACGAACACACACACACACACACACCACACACACACACACACACACACCACACACACACACACACACACACACACACACACACACACACACACACACACACACACACACACACACCAAACTTTCACGCATACACACACACACACATAAACCAAACTTTCATACATACTCACATACACTCACTCACACACACACACACACAAACACTCAACTCACACGCTCACACACACTCACAAACCAAACTCTCACAAACGCACACTCACACACTCACATACACACACCCAAATACTCACAAACCAAACTCTCACACAACAGACATTCACAAATCAAACTCTCACACACACGCACTCACACACACACTCACACACACACCCTTACACGCTTATGTTTACACACACTCACACAAAACAAATTCTCACACACACACACACTCACACATTCACAGCCACGCAAACACACACTCACATACACACTCTCTCACACACAAACACACACACACAATTAAGGAACACAACTCATACCAACACTTACCCAAGCTCACAAATTCAAACTCATTGACACACTCTCCAGTGATGTGTTGACATCCTCCAATTCATGAGGCCACTTATCTGGTAGCACAATGAATGGGAGCATGCTTTATTAGAAATGTCCATCCCTGCTTCCAAACTGTCACAAGCTCCTGAAGTTCGGAAATATTGTGCTTCAAGACAAAACAGCTACTAAATCAGATTCAGCGCACTGTAATCTACCATCAGCCATAAGAATGACATTGAGTCAACACTTGGCACAATCATATCCATCAGTATGACATGTTCACACTTGCATAATCGATCAGACTCACAATCTTAATACCAGTTTTAATGCCAGTTCAGTTAGTGACTGGTAGATAAACAGCCTGAAAAGGGGTTGAAGAGAGAGAGGTTGAATGATTCACTTGGACATTTTTTATTGAGATACGTGAGCCCCAATCTCTTCTCTCCAGTTCTGATTCTAGAGGCCAGTGAAAAACAAATCACAATGCTGAAGGTGAGGCCAGGTAAACACAGCAGCTTTCCTCCCTTATGTTGAACCAGATGTGTTTTTACAACAATCTAGTCATTTCACAATCATTATTAATAAATCTTTTATTTCTTTGCTTCCATCTATTTAGGATCGTGCTATTCACACCCCCTCTCAAAGCATGGGCCAGAATTCTCCCATCCCGCCCGCCACTAGGATTTTAGCGGGCCAGTTGCAGAGAATGTGAAACCCCTTGATGGAAGAATGGGAATTTACAGCTTTTAGAGCAGCACGGCTGGAGAATTCCATTCATGTTTCTCTGTCATTAGCTGTCCAATCACCACATCCTTAGCTTTTGGCTCAGGAAACAATGTGTCGTATAATTCCTATTAATTTCCTATCAGAGATTCCCTTTTGTTCTTCCTACCCTTCTCCCGCTTTCATTTGCTCAAACTCTCTTATGGTTCAAACCCCAATCTGATAACAGCTCACAGGCCTGAACATTCAACTCCAAGGCTGGAATATAGGGGGAGATGATGGCTTAGTGGTACTATCACTGGACTATTAATCCAGAAACTCAGCTAATGTTCTGGGGACCCAGGTTTGAATCCCACCATGGCAGATGGTGGAATTAGAATCCAATAAAAAAATATCTGGAATTAAGAACCGACTGATGATCATGAAACCATTGTGGATTGTTGGAAAAACCCATCTGGTTCACTAATGTCCTTTAGGGAAGGAAATATGCCATCCTTACCTGGCCTGGTCTACATCTGATTCCAGAAGCACAGCAATGTGGATGACTCTCAACTGCCCTCAGGCAACTAAGGACGGGCAATAAATGCTGGCCAGCCGATGACATCCATGTCCCACAAATGAATTTTTTAAAAATTTACTGTCCCACCCATCACGGGAATCCAAGCAGGTGAGGAACAGTAAATGGGATGGTCCATTGACCTCGGGTGGGACATTATGTCCTGGGATCACCTAACTTAACCCCCTCACCGATTGAGATCCTTGCCAGTGAGGATCACAGATGGTCCCCACCAATGTGGACCAGATGAGATGATCTTGCCAATGGGACTGGAAGTTATAGAAGCCTCTGGGTGGTCAGGAGAAGCATCATCAGTGCCAATTTTGCACTGCCAGGCTGGCACCCTGGCACTGCCCACCAGGGAGGCAACTGGGGGGCATAATCGACCTGGGTGGCAATCAGACAGGTGGGCAGAACGATGTCCAGAGTGGCAACTGGGGAAGGGTGCGATATATGTTGTGAGGGGTGGGAGAATGCACAGTGACAGGAGATCTCCCATTCTGTGTCCATGGTATAAAAGGAGATCAGACTACGTGTACATTGATGCTCCATTCACTCAGCAGCCAGCTTCACAGACAAACTGAGGCTCCACCCAGGTCCTTGCTAGTGCGAATCGCATGACAGTTCCTATTTTACAGAGTAACATAAATTCATCTTACATACCTTGGTGAAAAAACTGGCAAGAAAGCCTTCTGTTTTCTCACTCGTTTGTCACTTAGAATATTTTGAGCAAGTTCCACCCCAGTCTATTCAAACTCCCTTAAGACAATCTATTCATGCAAGGAAGCAGTTTAGTGAATATTTGATTCAGTAACTTTGGAACATATATGTTCCAAAGACCATTAGAAAGTCTTCTAATAAGACCTTAGAAGGACTTATCTAAGGTCCTTCCTTAGATAAAGAGACCAAAACTGTAGGTGACTCACCTAGTGCAGTTTATCCAACACATTTGATGATTATAGTAAGGCTTCTTTATTCATATACTCCAATCCCTTTGAAGCAAAATCTGACTTACTGTTTGCCATTTCTGTCTCCATTGGTGTGCCTGACCAGTGAGCATTTTCAGTATTTTCTGCTCCTATACCTTCTTGCATTAATTTTCTGTGATTTTGTGTATAAGGACACCCAGGTCCCTCTGACTATTAATAGTTTCCAGTCTCACACATCGGTATCAGATCTAGCTCAGATAAAGGCCAATCTGCCCACAGGACATTCCCTTGCCCAGAACATGTCCCAGTGTCCTAGGAATCCTTCCAATAACCCCTAGATATTTCTAATTTTCTCCTCCCTAATTTCTAGAGCTGGTGGCAACAATAGTTATTCAGGGGTTATTACTCTCGAGGTCCTTTCCTTTGTTCTAGAATCTAACTCCTCAAACTTTCCCTTCGAGAACTTCATCTTTTTCTTTCCTCTTATTGATTACTGGGTGAACCATAATTTCCACCTTCGATTTTGCTGTCTGCTTCATTACCTCCCGTTAAACTGGCATCTCAGAGGCAGTGAATCATTTGAAACTGCCAGCCTGAGCTGCAAAAATAGACTGTTTATTCCCCTAATTATGGAATCTCGCACAACTACTGAAAAAGAATAAAGAACAGTACAGCACAGGAACAGGCCCTTCAGCCCATCAAGCTCCCACTGACACAGGACGCCTTTCTAAACAAAAAGCTTTTTGCCTCTACGCGGCCTTATCCCTCTATTTGCTGTCCATTCGTGTATCTGTCATGATGCCTCTTAACCATTGCTATCGCATCTGCTTCTCCACCTCCTCTGGCAGCGAGCTCCAGGCACTTACCTTCCTCTGCTTAAAAAAAGACTTGCCTCTCACGTCTCCTTTAAACTTTCTCCCCTTTTACCTTAAACCGATGTCCCTTAGTAATTGACATTTCTATCCTGGGCAAAAGACTCTGACTATCCATTCTGTCCATGCCTCTCGTCGTTTGGTAAAACTTCTATCACGTTGCCCCTCAGTCAACAAATCAAGTTTGTCCAATCTTTCCTCATAGCTAATACAATGCTCTTAATCTCATGTCTTCCGCTTTTCATCCTGTGCGACCCTTTGGCCCAAAATGTTACTGTTTTGCTCATGAACCTTTAGTAAGCTCAAAGCTCTGCAGCCTGTATCCTGTCTGCACCAAGCATTGGCTATCCATTAGTCCTGTGTTTGCAGGTCTACATCAGCTATGTGGCCTGGCAACACCTTGACCTTAAAGTTGAGGTGCAATTCAGCCATGATCTAACTGGCGGAATGATTAATGATGATTCACTTAGAAATGGGTGGTTTTACATAATTGGAGAGGACAGTCTACAGGGAAGAGATCTCAGTGTTATTGTGTATCACTTTCTAATGCTTGAATACTAATGTTGTTGAGCTTACAAAAGGTGCATGACCAAAACAGTAACATCTTGGGCCAAAACATCATGCAGGATGAAAAGCGAAAGACATGAGATTAAGATTTTAGATTATACTTCCTGGAATAATTTTTGATTACCTAAAAGTTTTTTTCTGACTTCTTTCCCTAATTGTTTTTTTTAAAATATCTTTAGTGTCTATCTCAGGGAATTATATGACTGTCTCCCATATCTGGCGCAAAAGAAGATGGTTGTGGTGGTTGGACATCAGTCATCTCAGGATATCTCTGCAGGAGTTCCTCAGGATAGTGTCCTCGGTCCAACCATCTTCAGCTGCTTCATCAATAATCTTCCTCCCATCATAAGTTCAGAAGTGGAAAGGTTCACTGCTGACTGTACGATGTTCAGCACCATTCGTGATTCCGCAGATACTGAAGCATTTGTCTCCATATGCAACAAGACAGGGACAACATGGGCTTGGACTAATTAGTAGCAAGTAACATTTTCACCATACAAATGCCAAATAATGACCATCCCCATTGAGAGAATCTTACTATCTCCTCTTGGTATTCAATAGCTTTATCATTGCTGAATCCCCACTATAAACATCTACTATTAAAATTTACTAATGACTAGAAACCGAACTGGATGAGTCATATAAATATTGTGGCTACCAGAGCAGGTCAGAAGCTTGGAATTCTATGGTGAGTAACTCACCTCCTGAATTCCCAGTCTGTCTATCATCTTCTAGGCACAAGAGGATGATGAAATGGATGAGTGCAACTCCAACAACTCAACAATCTCCACACCATCAAGAACAAAACATCCCTCTTCATTGGCAGCTGACTTTAAACATTCATTCCCTCCATCACAGATGTGCAGTGGCAGCAATAGGCACCATCTACAAGATGCGTTGCATCAAAACTCCTGAGATAGCACTTTCCAAACCCACAACCTCTCCCACTTAGCAGAACAAGGGCAGCAAATGCATGGGAATACCACCACTTTCAAGGTCCCCACTCACCATCCTAACTTGGAATTATATTATTGCTTCACTGTCGCTGGGTCTAAATCCCTCCCTGTGGGTGTACTACACCATATGTATTGCAGCGGTTTAAGAAGTTAATTCGCCAGTACCTTTTCAAAGGCAATTGTGAATGAGCAGTAAATGCTGGCCTTGCCAACGAAGCCCATTATCTCATGAATGAATTTTTAAAAATGCTGCGGGAACCACATCGAATAGGCTAGCTGAATCAGTCAATCTTTTTCTGTCTGTCATTTTAATAGCTTTGCATGTAGGTTACAGGTTTGAGGGGCTGAATGGTCTGCTTTTGTTCCTGTATTCCTATCCAGTTAGTAACATTCTTGCCTATGAGTCAGAAAGCTGTGGATTCAAACCTAGCTCCAGGAGTTAGGCACAGATACAGAGTCTGACACTCTGGTGAGACACGAAGGGAGAGCTGCAGTGCTGGAGGCGCTGGCCTTTGGATCAGATGTTAAACCCCTGTAAATCTCTGTAATGGATGTAAAAGATCCCATGGCACCATTTTGAAGTAGACCGGGGAGTTACCACAGGTTTCCTGGCCAAAGTTTATTTCTCAATAATCATTAAGCAAATACTTTATTATGTTGCATGTTGTGGGAACTTGCTGTGTGTAAATTGGTTGTTGCATGTCCTGCACTACAACAGTGATTCCATTTAAACCTACTTCACTGGCTATAAAGTGCCTCGGGGGAGGGTTGGCACAGTGGTTGGCACTGCTGCCTCACAGCACCAAGGACCCGGGTTCAATTCCGACTTGGGTCACTGTCTGTGTGGAGTTTGCACATTCTCCTTGGGTGCTCCGGCTTCCCCCCACAGTACAAAGGGTGAGGGTTAAGCGGCTTAGCTGTGCTAAATTGCCACTTAGTGTTACAGGGAATAGTAGGGCAAATATGTGATGTTATGGGAATAGGGACTGGGTGGGATTGTGGTTGGTGCATACACAACAAGCCGAATAGCTTTTTTTCTGCAACGTAGAAGTTCCATGCCCTGTGATCAAGAAAGGTGACAAAAGTTTGAGGTCACGTACCAACAAGCTCAAGAATAGCTTTTTCCCTGCTGCTGTCAAACTTTTGAATGGATCAACCTTGCATTAAGTTAATCTTTCTCTATACCATAGCTATGACTGTAACACTACATTCTGCACCTTCCCCTTTCCTTCCCTATGAATGGTATGCTTTGTCTGTAAAGAGCGTAAGCAACTATACTTTTCACTGTATACTAATATTTGTGATAATAAATCAAATTAAAAGATGCTATACAAATGCTTTTTCTTTATGTGCAATGTTAGATAATGAGAAAGCATCAGGCTCATTTGTAGCTGTATTTTCATCATAGAATTTCTACAGCACAGAAGGAGGTCATTCAGTCCATCAAGTCTGCACCAACTCTGACTTAGGCCTTATCCCTCATACTATCCTCGTAAAGCCACACATTTACCATGGCTAATCCCCCTACCCTACACATCTTGGGGCAATTTAGCGTGGCCAATCCATATAATTTACACACCTTTTGAGTGTGAGTGGAAACCAGAGCACCTGGAGGAAACCCTCACAGGCACGGGGAGAATGCGCAAAGTCCACGCAGACATTAACCCAAGGCCGGAATTGAACCCGGGTCCCTGGCACTGTGAAGCAGCGGTGCTAGCCACTGTGCCACCGTGTAATCTTCTCTGTGGTGAATAAGCTGCCACGATTCACTGCCCAGACTCACAGTATGAACTGGAGGGTGAATTGGTGGTTACTTGTGAAACTTTTGGCCAAACTCGAGTCACCACCTTTAGAAAATGAGAAGAGGAAACTGGAAGCGAAATGGTGTATGCCTTCTGTCAGAGCGAAATAACTGTGGGGGGGAGCGGGGGGATGATCTCTGAATAGTGACACGTCACTGAAATGTCGAATGACAAACATCCCCTTTCAACATTATCTTTCTCTTCATATTTATATCAAATCAAACAGATGTTGTGGACAGAATGGAATGAGAGGAAGTTGGCAGGAGTCATTGGTGGGAGTCAATCAAAAAGAGCAGGACGCATTAACCACAGAGCACATCCTGAGAGAGCAGATATCAGGCCCAAAGGGGAACCGTTGCAAAAATTAACTCAAAATCCACACAATCAGTGGGATGAGTAACGTGAGTGGTCCGGGGGTGGGGGGCGGTGGGGGGACATGGGGCTGGAGGGAGTAAGTGCGAGTGGGACAAGTGAGTGTGGGATGGGGTAGTGGGAGAGTGGGTCAGGGACGAGGAGTGGGCGAGGAGGGGGGGTCGGGTGCAGGGAATAGGTGGATTGGGGCTGGGGAGAGGGTGAGGAGGAGTCTTGGGATGGGGGGAGTGGGTGGAAGTGGGTGGGGGATGGGTCAGGATGGGGTGGCGGAGTGGTGGGGATGGGGCAGTGGGTAGGGTGGGGGGGGCGTGGGGATGTCGAGTGGGGGAAGGGGTTAGGTAAAGGAAGGGGCTGGGCAGGAGTGGGTGGAGGAGTCAGTGTGGGGTATGGGGGAATGGGGATGGGAGGAATGCGGCTGGGAGGGTTGGGAGGGGTGAGTGGGTGGGATAATTGGGGGGATGGGGGTTAGGGCTGGTGGTCCAGAAGAATCAGGCTGGATGGTGCAATATGTCAAGCGCTGGCTGTTCAACACTAGGTCTTGGCTTTGAAACAGGCTCAGTTAATAGACTAAGACTCATTTCATCTCCCAGCTGTAATATTCCTCGTCAAATGAGCTTTGGGACTTTTTGTAATGGCCAAAGTGTCACAGAGCCACCCCAGCCCAGGCTCACAGCCATCATTAATTCACAAAAACCTCACTCAGAAAAACTCCCTGCAGGATGCTGGGCCAGCGAGTGGAAAAATGACACTGACACAGCAGTGGGTGTTCCCCGGAGCCTCTGACCCAATGCAGAGCACAGGAAGCTTTACTTTGTGTCACGCTGTGCTGCAACCGACCCAAGAGAACTCTGCTAACTGGAAAGTGAACTATAGCACAAATTTCACCAAAAGAAAGGGTAGAAATCCACATTAGAGTATTGTGTGGGCCACCGTTTGTCTCCTCGAATTTCTCTGCGTCTCCTCGGTAAAGTTAATTTATTAGTTACAACTAAGGCTTACATTAACACTGCAGTAAAGTTATTGTGAAATTCCCCTAGTTGCCACACTCCTGCGTCCGTTTGGGTCAATGCACCCTAACCAGCATGTCTTTCAGACTGTTTGGGGGGGGAAACCAGAGCTCCCAGAGGAAACCCACGCAGACACGAGGAGAACATGCAAACTCCACACAAACAGTGACGCAAGCGGGAAGCAAACACGAACCTGTGAAGCAGCAGTGCTAAACACTGTGTCTTGATCCCCGCTCAGATTCCACCTTCATGGTGGAAATCGCTGAACTCGACTCTGTGCTTTCCCCGTTCCCAACAAAATGCAAATATTCCGGCTAAGTGCTTCAGACTTGGCTTCCAAATGAGAGTGCCGCATAAACACTTGCCAATCAATAGGAAGAGGGAGTCAGCCACTTATCCCGATTGAGTGGAGGAGCACTCAACACATTTCCTTTAACAAGAGCTGTCTTTCAGTGTAAAACACTTCTCTGCATGATCAGAAAATCTTACAAGTTGATCGAGGGCTATTAAATCAAAGGTTAAAACAAAGCCACATGTTCAACATCAAAGCAGTCCAAATTCCAGACTACGTGAGAAAACAAACAAGGGCCACTCCTAGTGTGACCCACATTTGACTGGTGTAGTGCTCGCTGAATATAATCAATGCAGATGACCCATTTAGGACACCAGGAAAACACCCAAGGCAAATTCAAGGCTGACTTCTGATCAGTATCATGGGTGGCATATGGTGGCACAGTGGTTAGCACTGCTGCCTCACAGTGCCAGGGACCCAAGTTCAAATTCAGATTCAGGTCATTGTCTGTGTAGACTTTGCATGTTCTCCATGTGTCTATGGAGGTTTCTTCTGGGTGCGCCAGTTTCTTCCCACAGTGCAAACCTGTGTGGGTTAGGTTTATTGGCCATGCTAAATTGCCCGTTAGTGTCAGGGGATTAACAGGGTAAATATGTGGGGTTATGGGATGAGGCCCTGGGGGGGAATTGTGGTCGATGGGCTGAATTGCCTCCTTCTGCACTGCAGAGAATTCTATGAGTCTGTGAATCTCCTGTAAATCTTCAGAATAGAATGTGGTGATGATCACAAAATCACAAGTAATCATAGGGTTGACAGGGCATTTGGTTCACGGTAACCCAACCAATTAGAAAACAGCAATCCACTTATTGCAGCATCCAATAAGATTAAAGAGAAGGGGTCCACTTCATCCCTCAGGCCTGTTCTACCATTCAAGGGGAAGGCAGCGGTGTAATGTCTTATCACTAGACTAGTAGTCCAGAGAACCGGGACAATGCTCTGGGGACTCTGTTCGAATCCTGCCACGGTAGATGGTGAATTTGATAAAAATCTGGAATTAAAAGTCCAGTGATAACCGTGAAACCATTGTTGATTGTTGTAAAAATCCATTTGGTTGACTTATGTCCTTTAGGGAAGGAAGTGTACCCGAACAGGCACCGGAATGTGGCAACTGGGGGATTTTCACAGTAATATAAGCCTTACGTAAGACTAATGAATTTAACTTTAAATCTATAATCTTTACCTGGTCTAGTCTACATGTGACTATAGATCCACAGTAATGTAGTTGATTCTAAAATGCCCTCAGGGATGGGCAATAAACATTAGTCTAGCCAATGATGGCCACATCCCATGAATGAGACAAAAGAAATCACGATTGATCTGTGACGGAGTTTAAGATGCATCATTTTATTTCTTTAAAGGTTGTAATTTGCTAACAATGCTTGGGTGCAGTGTGGGTGTGACTTGTTCATTGTTTTGGAATATGAGAGTAAAATGATTGTACTTCAAACATCTTTTTGAAAGAAATAACAAGACTTTCATTTATATAGCAACTTCCACATCCCAAAACTACTTCATGACCAATCTTACAAAAGCAAAATACTGCAGAAGCAGGAAATCTGAAATAAAGACAAAAGGCGCTCAAACTCTCAGCAAGTCGGGCAGCGTCTGTGGAGAGAAACAAAGAACTTTATCAGAATCTACTCTGACACGGGTATCCCAGTACTTCGTAAGAGTGGCATCCTAAACTCTGCCAACCCACTCTTCATTTGTGCTAATCACCCACCATTCTCTAGAAACATTGAATTCCTATAATGCAAAAGTTGGCCATTCAGCCCATCGAGCCTGCATCGACCATCCAGGCCCTGTTCTCCTTATCACAGACACTGCTAATCCCCCTGACACAAAGTGGCAATTTAGCACGACCAAACCACCTAACCTACACACCTTTGGACTCAGTAAGAAGTCTCACAACACTGAGTTAAAGTCTTTCAGAGCGCTGCTCCTTCATCACTTGCCTGATGAACAAGCAGTGCTCCAAAAACTCGTGATAGCAAATAAATCTGTTGGACTTTAACCTGGCATTGTGAGACTTCTTACTGTGCCCACCCCAATTCAACACCGGCAGCTCCACATCGTGGTCACCTTTGGACTGTGGGAGGAAAGTGGAGCACTTGGAAGAAATCTACACAGACACAGGGAGAACGTGTAAACTCCGCATAGACAATCACTCGAGGCCGGAATCGAAAGCGGGTCCCTAGTGCAGTGTGGCAGCAGTGCTAACTGTTGTGCCGCCATGCCATTTTCTAATCTACATTGACTCTTGGTGCTGTAACACCTTGAATTGAAAATTCTAATTGTTGTATTCAGATTCTTCCTTCGTATTATCTCTCCTCTTCACTGTAAACTCCTCCAGCCCTATCAGATCCCTGCAGTGTTCCAACTCACTTCACTTACTTCATTGCTGGCTATGTCTTAAACATCTGGAATTCCCTCCCTAAACCTCACCATCTCGCTCTCTCTTTTGCTTGAAATGTACCATTTTGACTAAGGATTTGGTCACTCCTGTCCCATTATCTTCCGGATCAAATCAAAGTCTCCTCACGTGTCTGAGAGATTTCAGGACACTGAACTTCATCATTGTCTCAGAGGACCATGGGCTACTTTCTCCTTTGAGAGAAAGCTGACTGGTGGTGATTTAACCTGAGGGTCAAGATTGAGAAGATAGGGCTTTCAGGGATAACCTCAGACAGTCTGGGAATTATGACATTAGAGGTACTATACAAATGCAAACAGTTGAGAGAAGAGCAGATCAACTGAGACTGTGTTAAATTCTGTAATGCTGTTCATTAACTCAGGTTAGGTTTGAATGAAAAGGCCGGAGATATATGTATTAGAAGCTAAGACATATATAATAATATATGCATTAGAGGAATTGTTCCTGCAAACTTACCCTCAAAGAGTTTGGATTACGTGGTTCTATATTTACTGAGTTAATTAGAATTACATGAAGGCAGTATCTATAGGCATTTTCCAGGCAGCTATCTCCACTGCCTGGGGGTTCTGAGCTGATGAAAGCTGAGGTAATCTATTTGGATGTTATTCTATAAACTAACATATACACAGTCTTGGAAGGATGGGTGATTAGACGGACATGATCTCACACCTCCTGTTGCTTAGTGACAATGTGTTGCTAAACGGGAAAACATCTTGCTGAAGCGGTCAGGTTATAAGATTTCCTGTTTGAATCAACTCAGGTCTGTGCGTGGGACTATACAAATTGTTAACCCTTTGAAGAGCAATTTAGTGGGTTAAACGTTACTCTACTTTCCTCTTTTTCCTTCCTACTGTTTGCTGAGGCCACTGATCCATTCTGGTATCATCAGATACTTGTCCAATATACCCCTTCTTTACATTGTGAGCTGAGATCATAGAATCCCTACAGTGCAGGAGAAGACCATTTGGCCAATCAAGCCTGCACTGACAACAATCCCACCTCATCCCCACATATTAACCTCATTAAACACCATGACATTGAGGGTTAATTTAGCATGGCCAATCAATCTAACTTGCTAATCTTTGCAGTCTGGCAACAAACCGGAGCACCCGGAGGAAACTCGCTTAGACACGGGAAGAACATGCAAACTCCACACAGACAGTGATCCAAGCCGGTAATTGAACCTGGGTCCCCGACGCCGTGAGGCCGTGGTGCTAACCACTGTACCACCATGTCACCCATCAGATAGTAAGTGCTATTTGACAATGGGAAAATAGCACAATCAACAAATAGTAATGGTATTGGTCTGGCGATCCAAAGGTAGTGAGTTCAAATCCTGCCCTGGCAAATTATGAGGTTCAGTTCAATCAATCTGGTGATTTGCACATTAGTACCAACAAAAAAATGATCATGAAAACTGCCCAATTCCAATTGTTTTATTCCTATTGGATCTGACCGACATGTTACTCCAGTCCCACACCTTATGGTTGACTCTTCACGTCCTCTGAACTAGCCTAACTGGTTTGCACAGTCATTATGTTCTGGTAAAATGGAATGGGCAATGGTTTACATGCTCGTTATGTTTGGGCGAACAGAAATGGCAATGCAATGCGTGCTGTCAACATTGTCATATTCCCGAGGGCAAGAAGATAGCCCAATGTTGGTCCTATCAAACTCCTGCATACTTAGAATTTGCGGGCAGTTTACCGGATACTGATCATCAGGATTGAGGATGCCAACTGATACTTCTCCATATCCCAAAACTAATGTACTATTCCAACAATTCCTTTATCTGCCTTATGACAGACTAAGGTTTAAATCTAGATAAGAGAATCAGAGTTATAGAAGTTTACAGCATGGAAACAGGGCCTTCGGCCCAACCTGTCCATGCCACACAGTTTTTACCACTAAGCTAGTTCCAATTGTCCATGTTTTGTCTATATCCCTCTATACCCATCTTACCCACGTAACTGTCTTTTTAAAAGACAAAATTGTACCCGCCTCTACTACTGTCTCCAGCATCTTGTTCTAGAGATTCATCACCTTCTGAGTGAAAACATTGCCTCTCTGGACCCTTTTGTATCTCTCCCCTCTCACCATAAACATATGCCCTCTAGTTTTAGACTCCTCTATCATCGGGAAAATATGTTCAGTATCTACCTTATCTATCCCTCGTTATTTTACAGACCTCTATAAGATCACCCCTAAGACTCCTGCATTCTAGGAAAAAATGCTCCGATCTATCCTGTCTTATAACTCAAACCATCAAGCCCCAATAACATCCTAGTCAATCTTTTCTGCACTCTTTCCCGTTTAATAATATCATTTTTATAATAAGGTGACCAGAACTGTACACAATATTCCAGGTGTGGCCTTCCCAATGTCTTGTACAACTTCAACAAGACATCCCAACTTCTGCATTCAAAGTTCTGACCAATGAAACCAAGCATGTCAAGTGCCTTTTTCACCACTCTGTCCACCTGTGACTCCACTTTTAAGGAGCTATGAACCTCTACCCCCAGATCACTTTGTTCTATAACTCTCCCCAATGCCCTACCATTAACTGAGTAAATTCTGCACCCAATACAATCTACCAAAATTCATCAGTTCACGTCTATTTATATTAAACTCCATTTGCCATTCATTGGCCCATTGGCCCAATTGATCAAAATCCTGTTGCAATCCTAGATGGCCTTCTTCACCGTCTACTTACTAACTATGCCTCCTATATTCTCATCCAAATCATCAATATAAATGACAAATAACAGTGGACCAGCACGACTGGTCACAGGCCTTCAGTTTGAAAAACAACCCTCTACAACCACACCCTGTCTTCTGTCATAGAGCTAATTTTGTATCCGTTTCACTGACTCATCCTGGATCCCGTGAGATTTAATTTTTAATCTAATCAACAAGCTATCATTGTTGTACTTTATCAAAAGCCTTGCTAAAGTCCATGTAGACAATGTTGACTACACTGCTCTCAAATACCTTCTTAGTTACCCCTTCAAAAAACTCAGTTAAACTTGTGAGACATGATTTTCCACGCTGACTGTGTCTAATCAGTCCTTGCCTCTGCAAATGCTTGTAGATTCTGTCTCTTCCAACAACGTACCCAGTACAGATGTTAGAAATTGCTCAATGATAACAGACCAAAATCCATCCTGTTCATCTTGGTTACATGATACAGAAATGATGGAATTATTGATTGATTGAAGTGAGCAAGCCCTATCAGGAGGTCTATGACAGACCCCGATGTGAAGTGAGGAACATCCCCTGTAGTGGAGAGCTTTGGGAACCAGCAGTCCAGGCTCCTCAGCACATTACGTTCATCTTCGGACTTGTGTCAAATTACTCACATACTCAAACGTGAAATCTTATTTTCTGAAATAAACATAATTCACATTTGAATGAATTAATACTAATTGGATTCATCATCTCCTTTGGGAATCTAATTGACCACTTGCCCACTGAAACATTGTTATACAGATTAGATTTGAATTAATCTTCTTCCAGTGAAGATTGTGTCCTTTGGTTCATAGGGTCATAGAAAGTTACAGCACAAAAGGAGGCTATTTGGCCCATCATGTCTGGGCCAGGCAAAATAGGACCATCCAATCTAATCACATTTTCCAGCTGTAATAATCTAACTGAGGCCAGTCTTCCACCACCAATCATTGTATATTTACAATGTGTTCAGACAACAGCTTAGCAGCTACAGATTACAGGTCATCCATGAATCTATCAATGGCCAATCTGAATGGATCTAGTTGGTTTAAACCCCTCCCAATCCCCACTGCTTCACCATCATTGGACAAGCCTCCACTCATCCACTGGGAGGGCTCCTATTGAATGAGAGATATGATATGGGGAAATCCATTGACAATCCTCCATGACCATCTTAACAGCAGCTTGTGTTGGTGGTCACTGCTGCCTCACGGCTCCAGGGACTCAGGTTCAATTCTGGCTTCCAATCACTGTCTGTTCTCTTTGTGTCTACATGAGTTTCCTCCAGGTGCTCCAGCTTCCTTCTACAGTCCAAAAGATGCGGTGGTTAGGTGCATTAGCCATGCTAAATTCCGCTTCAGTCTACCAAAACAGGTGCTGGATTGTGGCAACTAGGGGATTTTCACAGTAACTGCATTGCGGTGTTAATGTTGTGACACTAATAAACTTTCTGGTAGGTTATGGCATCTCTCATTATATCTAGGTGTATTTTAGACGTGATGACGGTACCTGCCTCTAAAAACCCTCCAGGGAATGGATTTTCGATCCCACCATCTTTTAGATAAAAACAATTCTCTCCAACTTCCTTGTAATTCTTCTGCCAATTACTTTAATTCTGTACCCCCTGGTAATTGGCCTCTCGGGTGAGGAACGCACAACGTTCATATCTACTCTATCAAGGCCCCTCATCATCTTATCCGCCTCAGATTAATCTTCCCACACCTCTATTGTTCTACAGACATCAGCCCCAGTCAATCCGATCTTTTCTCATAGCTAAAATTTTCCAATCCTGATATTTTAAAAAATAATTTTCAAGATGTGGACCTCACAGGCTGGGCCAGCATTTATTGTCCAAAACTAATCACCCTTGAGAAGGTGGTGGTGAGCTCCCCTCTTGAACTGCTGCAGTCCATATGGTGTAAGTACATCCTCAGTGCTGTTAGAGAGGGTATTCTAGGATTAGGACCCTTCTAAGTCTCTTCTGTACCTCCTTGAGTGTAATCCCATCCTTCTATTGATATCAGCAGTGGTCTAACTGATGGCGGCAGGTTGGCACCAGAGACCTGCACTCGATTCTCAACTTGGGTCACTCTCTATGTGGAGTCTGTGATCCCTCCCAGTGTCTGCACAGCTTTCCTCTAGTTTCTTCCCACAATCAAAAAGATGTGCATTGGCCATGCTAAATTCTCCCTCAGTGTACCTTAACAGATAGCGCATGGGGATTTTCACAGTAACTTAATTGCAGTGTCAATGTAAGCCTATTTGTGACACTAACAAATAAACTTAAACTGGTGTTGTACACAGCATAATCCTCCCAATGTTATATTCTATATCTTGCCTGATAATGGAAAGGATTCTATTTGCCTTCCCAGCCACCTTATCAATGTCGTGCTACATTGCATTTCTCACAATCCTGCCGTTGGTTTGATATTCCCTTGCCTTATTTGGCCAATATAAACAGAAAGTTCTCTGGATTGAATTCCATTTGCCAATTTTCTGCTCATGTTTCCAGTCATTGCTGTCAGTCTGCAGTCATCAGCTTTCTTCCCCGTTATCAACCACCCGATCAAGCTCTGCATCATCTGCAGACTTCTGAATCACACCCACTACATTTAAGTTGAATGTTAAAACTTGTCAGGGTCTATATTATCCTGTCATAGCTACCCTTCCTCTATGGCTGCGTTATTCACCAAGAGGGTCTTTTCTCAAGCTGCCAAATGAACGCTCGATTGAACCCTACTTACTGAAAACTGCAATACGTGGCGGTTTAAGCCACTTTTGAGTTACACTGAGGCTGATTTATCACAGTGAAGGAATCAAGGCTGAGGCTGCAGGGGCAGCAGAGAAGTTGAAAAGAGAAGCCAGTATTATTGAGGAAGTAAGTGCCCGATTGTAGGTCATTGTCACAAGGCCCGGTGAGTTCATAGTTTTTAGGTTCTGGAAACAATGAGCTATAAGCAATGTCATGAATGAATGTAGCCAGATGCACAGAGGAGGAATCGTGTGGGGTGATATATGTTTAGCTCAACAGGAAACAAAAATAGGTTTCAGACATTATTGGAGGTTTTGAATGAAATTAACAAAAACTTGAAGACGAAGGCTTACTCAAGATCCTGTTTTGGTCTTGGTTGAGCTGAGTTTACTATATTTTCTAGATTAATTTAGCGATTGCATCTATTCCTGTAAACTGACAATCCAGACTTGTTCAATATACAGCTATCCATGGGAATTGACAGGTAATCTTCTTGACCTGCACAATGTATAACACTATTATTTCAGATGTACTTTTTTGTCTGATAAGCTGTTTGGGAGGGGGAAGCTGGAGGCATTGCATGTGAGGGGGGATGAGGTGGGGACTCCCAACATCACATTGCTGTGCTTACACAGAGTCAGGATAGCACAAACAAAGATAAGAGCACTGACAACAACAATAACCACAGAGAGAATTGGGTGGAATGGAGGATGTGTGGGGATTGGTGAGTTTGTGTAATGCGGCTGAGAGGGAGGGAGTTCATTAGCTCAGTTTAAGTAACTTCTTCTAACCCCATAAACCTCTGAGAACTCTATGTTTCTCTATTTTCAGCCTCTTGCAATGCTCTCACTTCTTCCACTCTTGTAATAAATTCACAGAAGCAGGAATCCCTTCACAAGAATTTATTTACAATTCTAACAGCGGTACACAAAACACAAGTAGTCAGCAGTCTACCTTTGTGAGTACCAGAGGAACTGTCATTCCTGGTTAAATACAAGGAAAAGACTCCGTGATTGGTCCATCAGTTGGCCCCTTAATCAGTGAGTTCGTATTCCAGTAGGCCAATCTCAATGGCCAGACTGAAGTCATTATAGCCCTAAACTCTGGAACTTTCCTGTTGTACAATTCATTGAATTAAAATTACACAATAATATAGTAGTATTTAAACAACCTTCTAATGTGCTTAACATTTTTAATGTATTCCTACAAACATTCCGAGGTAAACTTTTCACTCAGAGGGTGGTGAGTGACTGGAATCGGCTGCCGTTGGTGGTGGTAGAGGCAAACTTTTTGGAGTGTTATAGATAGGCCTGCTAGGTATGGATATGATCAGTGCAACTTATGGGACGAAGGGCCTGTTTGTGCTGTAGTTTTCGATGTTCTATGTTCTATATTCTATTCCACCATAATTCCTTGAAGAACTTTCCTGCAATTCTGTACAGATATATTGCAAACAGCAAGCAAGCCATTGAGGTGCAGGAGTCTGAATTTGAGGAATATTGCTTGGAAAAGGATAAGGAGCTGTACATAATCCCATGCTGTACGTGCCCTGAGACTATTTGATGGGGGACAGTGTAGAGGGAGCTTTACTCTGTATCTAATCCTGTGCTGTACCTGCCCTGGGAGTGTTTGATGGGGGGACAGTGTAGAGAGAGCTTTCCTCTATATCTAACCTCATGCTGTACCTGCCCTGGGAGTATTTGATTGGAGTCATGATGTGGGGATGCCAGTGTTGGACTGGGATAAGCACAGTAAGAAGTGTCATAACATTAGGTTAAAGTCCAACAGGTTTATTTGGTAGCAAATGCCACTAACGTTCGGGCCTCTGACCCTTCATCAGGTGAGTAGAGAGTTCTGAATTCATTATCACACAAAATTCATCCCTTCTTCTCCCCCCTGTAGAGCTTTGCTGGAATCAATTACAGTGGACACAGGTTTAAAAGGTGCAAGGGGCAAGTTTTAAAGGAGATATACAAGGTAGATGTTTTACAGAAAGAGTGCCTGGAACTCATAGCTGAGGGAAGTAGTGGAAGTGGATGTAGTAGTGACTTTTAAGAAGCGTCTTGACAAAGACATGAATAGGATGGAAATAGAAGGATATGTTCCCAGAAGGGTAGAAGGTTTTAGTTCAGGAGGTTTTAGTTCATGGTCGGTGCAGGCTTGGAGGGCTGAAAGGCCTGTTCCTGAATTGTAATTTTCTTTGTTCTTTGAATCCAGATGACTCTTTGTCAAAGCTTTGATAAAGGGTCATTTGGATTCGAACCGTCAGCTGAGATTGACTCTGTGTCTAACCCATTCTGTATGTGCCATGAGTGAGGCTCACGGGGATTGCTAAAATGCTAAATGCTTCATTCTTCAGTGAAAACAATCCTCAACTTAATGAATATGAAAAATAATCACACAAAAAGGAACTCAGTAATGTGCACTCCAAGTTCACTCACAGCTGAGGCTATCTGTGGAAAGCTTTTGCAAAGCAGAAAATGGAAACATTTCCATCCTGTAAAAAACTGCACAATAGAATCCCTTTTGAAGAGGTTGTCCCATTTTGTAGACACTTTCATTTCCTCATTTTGTCTCATTCTTTCCTCAGAGGTGCTGGCGAATGATTCCATGGATCCCAACTGCCCGCTGGTATTTTGTACCAGTGTACAATATCCCTGCCTGACCCTGGAGATTGAGAAATATCAGGCAATTCAACTGTGGTGCGTCACGTCTAAACTAAACTTAACTTGAAATCTGAACAAGTGTGCATTTTATCACAGGGGGATGGGGGGGGGGGGGGGGGGGGTACTGAATCACCATCACTAGTCTCAGGCACTGAGGCCAGTTTCAGTTCCCCAACTGTTACCCTGGCTGGAAGCAGCTGTAGCCACAGAGTGAGTGTGCCAAATCTTCTCCTTTCCAAACCCACAACTTACACTGTCTGGAAAGACAAGGGCAGTAGGTGCAAAACTAAATTCCCTCCAAGGCCTAAACCATTGATAAAACATCGCCCATTTCTTTATCTATCAAGATCCTGGAACTCCCTTCTGAACAGTGGGAGTGCAGTGGGAAGTGATGGCCTAGTGATATTATCGCTGGACCGTTAATTCAGAAACTCAGTGAATGCTCTGAAGACCCAGGTTCGAATCCCACCGCGACAGATGGTGGAATTTGAATTCAATAAAAAGTATCTGGAATTAAGAACCTACCGATGATTAAGAATTGCTATAATGCAAAAAACAATACCTTTCACTGTATACTAATACATGTGACAATAATAAATCAAATAACAAGATAGGGCTCTGGTGTGATTCACCCCACAGTCAAATAGCTTGCTGCCACACAGAGTTAGGCAGTGAGGGAGGTAAAACGTGTGCATAGAGGAGAACATTTTGCACAAGGTAATTAACCGCTGCTTATTTCACACCCACGTTGCATCAACCCTGAAACTGTTTTACATTGATACAATCTGTGAATATTTGCCTAAAACTTTCAGCAAAACTGTGGAAATGAATTAAATACAAGGATGAACAGATTGTAATCCAAAACCGTACATTCCCTGAAACTGTCTGAACACAGAAATGAAAATAACGCACATTGTGGGAAACTGGAAATGGAAATTCAGGAAGTGCTCTGTAAAAGTGGATCTTTCAGTCTCACATCTGATTGCCATCTCGTACTGCTACCGACCATCCAGGCTGTAAAAATAACCGGAAGGTTAACTCTCCAGTAATTCATTATCAGTAAGTTACTACTTTTTAAAATATTGGCAAAAACTCAGTTAGTGAAATGCTCAATGAAAGTTCTCTGTGCAGGAAGGTTTTCAGATAATGGCGACCCAGAGGAAGAGAGGCAGGGATTAATGACTATTTCTGGAAAGATGCGGAGATGTTGGCCAACACTAAGAATAACAGAGCCATCCGTCCTGTGATGGGAGTGCAGCTGTAGCTACAGTAGCTGCAGAATAACAGGGTGAGTGGGGCTGGAGGTTACTGCACTCAGCGCTACGTCACTGAAAGAGCGGGGACTGGACACAGGGAGATCTTCTAGCTCAATCCGTGAGCAGCATGTTTTGTCACCGTGGGTGGCACAGTGGAACAGTGGTTAGCGCTGCTGCCTCACTGTGCCAGGGACCCAGGTTCAATTCCTGCCTTGGATCACTGTCTGTGTGGAGTTTGCACGTTCTTCCTGTGACTGCGTGGGTTTCCTCCAGGTGCTCCGGTTTCCTCCCACAGTCCTAAGATATAAAGGTGAGATACATGAGTAAGAGGAGGCCATTTGGCCCTTCAAGCCTGCTTCCCCATTCATCACGATCATGGCTGATCGTCCAACTCAATAGCCTAATCCTGCTTTCTCCCCATAACCTTTGATCCCATTCGCTCCAAGTGAGATATCCAGCCATCTATTGAAAACATCCAATGTTTTGACATCATTTATTGCCCGTCCCTAGTCACTCTTGAACTGAGTGGTTTTGTAGGCCATTTCAAAGGGCAGTTGAGAGTCAACCACATTGCTGTGGCTCTAGAATCACATATGGGCCAGACCAGGTAAGGATGGCAGATTTCCTTCCCTAAAGGATATTAATGAACCAGATGGGTTTTTCCAACAGTTGTTTCATGGTTATCAATAGATTCTTAATTCCAGATATTTTTTATTGAATTCAAATTCCACCATCTGCCGTGGAGGGATTCGAACCCCAGTCCCTAGAACATTAGCTGAATTTCTGGCTTAATAATCTAGCGATAACAGCACTTGGCTATCACCTTCCTACCACAATCATTGACAGCGAAATGTGCCAAATCTTACAACCATGGCATCATTAATTATGCAACCTGGTATTTTGCACTGCATTTTGTGGCAGGGTCTGCTGCCCTATCCGGGCACCATATGGTAAAGCTACCTAACATCACTGATCTAATATTAGAGAGAAAGTGGACCTCCTGAAAATGAGGATAGATCCCCAGGAACAGTGTGAAGCTGGAAGATGAAGCCCCTCCGGAACACCAAATCAGGAAGATTCATCCACCCAGTCCTGCAATGTTCCCGGGTCCAGGGTTATCAATGGCCTCCATCCTGAACTCCAGAAACATCCACAGGCACCCTTCAGATAAGTCCCAACTTCTACATGCCACATTGTCCCAAATATTTCTCACAAGGGCATGTTTTTCTACAGGTTCTGTGATGAAATCGGCTTTGAAATTGGCTTTGGGGCTGGAGCTCAGAGGAGCTATCTTCAGATGAAGTGTGGAGACCGCATCAGGAGCCTTAAAGATCCTGTTGTCACTCACTCTGTGTGGAAGGGTAGAATAAATCCTTCTGGGGAGCTGGCTGACCATTGTGCCTCAACCAACATCTGAACACAAATGATCTAATTATTATCATGTTGCTCTTTATTGAATCTTGCTGTGCACAAATTGGCTGCTGTGTTTCCCAAATTACTCTTCACAACTACATTGTTGGTTCAAAAGCACCGTGGGACGTTGTGAAATGTGTTGAAGAAATGCAAATATTTCTTCAGAGACTTTACATCTTTAAACGATGTTACCAAGGATAGCGTGTAACAGAAAGAGTTGCAATTCTTATTCTCCTTTCTCATTGTCAGAACACTCTACAGCCAATGAAGTCTTCTTGAAGTGTTTTTTGGTCATGTAGGAAATGCCACAGAAAGTTGGAGGGCAGAAATGCTCCCATAAACAGCAGCACGATACTGACCAGATCATCTTTCTGTGTGATGTTAGTCATGAACAAATACTGAACATGGAAATTCCTTTCCCTTCATTGCATAGCTTTTGGAAGACATTGGTATAATCAGACAAAGTTAGCATGGATTTATGAAAGAGAAATCATGTTTAGCAAATCTACTGGAATTGTTTCAGAATGTAACTAGTATGGTTGACCAGGAAGAGTTGGTGAGTGTGCTTTATTCAGACTTTCAGAAGGTTTTCAACAAAGTCTCACATCGCAAATTAATTTGCAAAATTAAAACACATGGGATTGTGGGTAGTGAGATGGATCGAAAGCTGATTAGCAGATAGGAAGCAAAGAGTTGGCATAAATGGGTCTTTTTTTTAATTGGCAGTCAGTAACTAATGGGGTTCTGCAGGGATCTGTGCTCAGGCCCCAACTCTTCACATTATATATTAATGATTTGGAAAATTTTATCTTGAAATTTGCAAGTGATACAAAGTTGGGTGGGAGGATGAGCTGTGAGGAGGATGCAGAGATGCTTCAGCATGATTTGGACAGGTTGAGCGCATGGGTATCTGCATGGCAGAAGCAGCATAATGTGGATAAATGTGAGGCTATCCACTTTGGTAACAATAATAAGAAGGCAGATTATTACTTGAATGGGTGTAAATTGAGAGAGATGGATACTCAACGAGACCTTGGAGTCCTTGTGCATCAGTCGCTGAAAGTAAGCGTGCAGGTACAGCAGGCAGTAAAGAAGGCAAATGGTATGTTGGCCTTCATAGTGAGAGGATTTGAGTATCGGGATAGGGATATTTTGCTGTAATTGTAAAGAGTGTTAGTGAGGCCATATCTGGAGTATTGTGTGTAATTTGGGTGTCCTTATCTGAGGAAGGATATTCTTACTATAAGAGAGAATACAGCGAAGATTTACCAGGCTGATCCCTGGTAGGACAGGATTGTCTGGGATGAGGAGAGACTAAATTGGTTAGGATTATATTCATTGGAGTTCAGAAGAGTGAGAGGAGTTCTCATAAAACCTTATAAAGGTTTAGCAAGATTAAAGTAAAGTTTATTTTTTAGTCATAAGTATTAAGTATTAACACTGCAATAAAGTTATTGTGAAATTCCCCTAGTCACCACAGTCTGGTGCCTGTTCAGGTCAATGCACCTAACCAGCACGTCTTTCAGAATGTAGGAGGAAATCAGAACACTCACAGGAAACCACACAGACACTGAGAGAACGTGCAAATTCCACAAAAAGAGTGGGAATCGAACCTAGGTCCCTGTCGCTGTGAGGCAGCCGTGCTACTCACTGTGCCACCCTACCGCCCACTGATTAAACAAGGTGGATTCAGAAAGAATGTTTCTGATGGTAGAGGAGTCCAGAACTAGGGGTCATAGTTTGAGGATAACCTTTTAGAACTGAAGTCAGGGAGATTTCTTCAGCAAGTGTGTGGAGAATGTGTGGAATTCACTCCACAGAATGTAGTTGAGGCCAAAATATTGTGTGATTTCAAGAAGAAATTAGGGAGAGGCCTTGGGGCTAAAGGGATCAAAGGATTGGGGGAAAGGAGGGGATCAGGATATTGGAATTTGATGATCAGTCATGATCAAAATGAATTACAGGGCAGACTCGAAGGACTGAATGGCCTACTCCTGCTCTGGATGTTTCTATGATGTAGTGCCATGGGAGCTTTAACATGATGTGGAGATACTGGTGTTGGACTAGGATAAGGACAGTAAGTAGCCTCAGAACACCAGGTTAAAGTCCAACAGGTTTATTTGATAGCACAAGCTCAGTACTATACTCACTGTCAGCCTGGAATAGAAGTGTAAACCAAGGCTGTTGTGACTCAGGAATGAAAGTACTACCCACTAAGTCAGGGTCAACACTTTCTCTGATTTTTACTACCTGCATTGAATCCGAGTGTGACCCTCTGTTGCAGGGAGTCTCACTCTCCAGAGGCTCGATGCCATGTACTCTGCAGAGTAAATTAAGTAGATGGTAAATCATAGACAGCTGTCCGATACCCTCTGAGTACCTGCAATACCCTGTTACTGAGTTACTTTAAGACCATCCCAGCCCCTGTAACAGTAATTTCAGGGTAAAGTCAAACTATCTCAAAATAACGCCACTCTTGAAAATGTAACCAGAATGTAATAAAATTGTGGGAGTCGTAGAGAGCATAAATCACCAGAATAAAACCGAATGACCATCTGAGCTCTTAATCAGAGCTTGCTGTAGAAGCTTCTCAGTCCCAAAGGAGCAGTTAAAGGTTTATAAAAGCCAGTAAGAAAACACACTGCATCATATAAGACAGAACAGTCATTTGCCATCACTATTGAACTTGATTTCTTTTGGGACTTTGTCTGCTGATAATAAGGGTTGCAATACAGCAGAAGGCCATTCAGCCCATACTAGCCCTCTGCAAGAGCAAATCACTTCATCCCAGTGCCCATGTGCCCACAATTCAAAATAGAAAGATGATAGCTCTTCACTCTCATTGAATATTGAACCCAGGTTGTACAAAGATGTGTCCTAAAGATCCCTGTGGCAGAATGGTAGGGAGAAGTGGGTGATTAAGTACTGCCAAACATTCGTCCCTAGGTCCCTGTGGTATTCACTATCTTGGTGGATAAGAAGAAAGACCACCTTTCACGCCTTCAGGACATACGAAAACACTTTACAGCCAGTGAAATATTGTTGAAGTGTGATCACTATCGTAACTCAGGAAAACCAGTCGCCAATTTATACACAGCAAGCTCCCACAAATAGCAATGCGATAATAAGTAGGCATACATTAACTCTGAAATGAAATTATTGTGAAAATCTACACGCTGGCACCTGTTTGGGCAGAATGAAGGGGAATATAGCACTGCCAATGCACTTAACCAACACATCATTTGGACTATGGGAGGAAACTGGAGTAAATCAATGCAGACACAGGGAGAACATGCAGTGACCCAAACTGGGAATTGAATCTGGGTCCCTACGCTACGAGGCAGCAGCGCTAACCACTGTGCCACCTAAAGGGATCAAGTGATATGGAAGGAGGTAGGACCAGGATATTGAATTTGGTGATCAGTCAAAATGAATGGTGGAGCAGGCTCGAAGAGCTGAATGACCTACTCCTGCTTCTACTATCTTTGTATGTTTGTGTGATATAGTTCCGCGGAGTTTTAACATGACGTGGAGATGCTGGCGTTGGACTAGGGTGGACATAGTAAGCAGTCCTACAACACCAGGTTAAAGTCCAACCGGGTTATTTGGTAACACGAGCTTTCTGAGCAGCAAGGACAAACGGGACTTCTATTTAACATCCCATCTGAAAGATTGCTCCACTGCAGCACACTCTAATTGAAGCTGGTTGAAGGGTAAATATGAGATGGGTGAGTATGAAGACTCTCCTGTTCTCTGAACAATAGCTGTTGAGTCCTTTATATTCACCTGCAAGGCCCAATAAAGCCTTAATGTAATGTTTAATCTACTGAGCAATACCTCTGATAGCATAGCACGGTTTCAGTATGGTGTTGGAGTAACAGTTTAGACCATACTGTTCAAGTATTTGAAGCAGCTTTTAAACCCATGACTTAGAGATGGGAGGTGCTGACACCTACATAACAACATGTCCATGGCGTGTGGGTCATAGTTAGTGCTAAAGGGCTGATAAATATCTCAAGAGCAGGTAGAGGCAGCATGAGTGGTAACGGAGATCTTGATCAACACATAGGGCTGACTAATATCCTTTGTTAAACTTACAGTAAGCATGAATTCTGGAATTTCCCTCACATTATATTAAGACCAAAAACCCAACAACTGCCTGACGCATACAAATTCAGTTTGAAATGCTTGAAAAGCTTGTCTTTACTTGGGCAATACCTAATTTAAACTGTCTGCGTGAAGTGTTGGGTTCGGCGGGGGTGTGTGGTTGCTTGTATTGGGGAAGTGAGGTCCTTTTCCATTTCAGGCATTTGAACTCCAATTTTAACTCAAGATGCAATTCAGATGGGAGTGCATAAGGTTTGCTGCAGTTTTAAACCCAGGAGCTGCGTCATTCCAAGTGGCTGAGTTAAAATTGAACTTTATGCAGTAATAACAAGCACTCTTGGTATGTTAGAGCATGAGCATGATGACGGATAATTGCCTGATTTTTATTTTGTTCAAATAAAGTTGGATTCTTAATGAATTGGATCTGATCGAATTAGCCAGTACCAAAGATGACCTTTCAGCCCATCAGTCGGCCCCCCTTCACCAGTACTCCAGGGTTGTCATAGTGGTTAGCACTGCCACCTCACAGTGCCAGGAACCGCGGTTCAATTCCAGTCTCGGGTCACTGTTAGGTGTGATGATTTCAGCTGATGTTAATGTTGGGCAAGACAAATGACTTGATAACTTTTAGTTTTGAAACCTGTGTTGGAAAGTAACTGAGCACATTCACAGGAGTTTTCTGATGAACTTTTAACACAAAAACTAAAACAGTAATTAAAGAAGAAAAATGAACTATACTACAATAGACCAAAGGGTTGGGAACCTCTCAGTGCCACCACACGAGAATGACTCCAATCATTTATCCTAGCAATATTTTTACAGACACATAAAAATGAGCAAAAATAAATCATTTACCATATCCACATGTAGTCTAATATTCAGGGTAAGTCTGCTTTGCATGTGAATTTACAGGAAACTGTGGTCAGACACACCACATTTGAAAATAACTGACAGATGTGACCCAAACTGATTCCATGGATTTCCCAACAACCCATCCAGACACTTGTCACATCATGAGCCAACCAGCCTACCTGAAAGTCTGTTTATCTCACAAGGGTTTTCAATCTTCACATTTGAAGACATCACCTTGGAATTCTCTCCAAACATTGCTCCTATTTGGACAGCTTCAACAAGGATCCACTCCAGAGTTTTAATCTCACCTTCTAATATTTATTTCCAGCAATCTCCACATACAATAAACTTTCACCTTCCAGGCACAATTTCAGATATTTGGCCGTTGTCTCAGGATAAGGGGGTTGTCCTTTTAGGACTGAGGTGAGAAATGTCTTCACCCCCAGACGGTTGTGAATCTTTGGAATTCTTTATCCCAGTCTGTTGTGGATGTTTGGTTGATGAGTACATTCACTCCTGAGAGTGATATTTGTTGGGATAATGAGGGAATGAAGGAATATTGGAATAGGATGGGAAACTGGAGTCAGGGTCAAAAGCCAGCCAATTAAAAGGCCAGGTAGGTATTGGAGGTTTTGATTGGTAGGGGCTGGGGGCAGAAGCTATGCGCTCGAGTGTCATGCTGTTTTATTGATGTGGGAAGAAGAGAAAGGGAAAACATTTTTGGGAAATTTATCTCTTGTGAAAAGAGTTTGGATTGGGTTTGAGCTTTAAGACTAATGGTCAAACCAGAGCTAATAATTCCTGTGTTGTTGGGATCAAAGACCATCACCTGAGGAAAGAAGTAGGCTTCCATTGAACAAAGCAGACCTGCAGATATCATTTTGTTTGGGATTATCAGAGCAAAATTTCTGTAGAGCTTTCTGTTGAAGCATTAAATACCTGATGGGTGATTTGCATGGAGTAAGCGAAAGGGTCAGAGCTGGAACTGAAACAATATTTAATTGTCTATCTCCTAAAGTGGAATATGAAACAGATACCAAGAAATGAACAACGGTTAGCAGAGAGACCTATCACTGCTGCTGAATTGTTTCATTTGTGTTGGGATTATAGGTTTACGAGCAGATGTGACAATGTTTTCTAAGCTCCTGTGTGGGTGCTTACTGATGAGTGTGTTACTTTTTAAGTTCAAGTTATTTGAATAATTTATTCAGGTGTCTGAAATGGGAGGCTAATTTCCATATTCCAATCAGGGTTGACATTTTTTAAAGCAGCAAATCTCATATTAAGTTTTTGTCTTGAGGATCCTTGGAAATGTGAATGTTAGAGCTTCAAACCAAGAGTTCAGGACAGATGTGCCCTGAGGATTAGGTGTGCCTATTGTAGGTGAGGGGGAGAGAGAGGTGGGTTTGTGTGAGACTTAGAAAGCAGAGTGAGAAGTCTCACAACATCAGGTTAAAGTCCAACAAGTTTATTTGATAGTAAACCCAAGGCCGGCATCTCCACATCATTTTAGCAAGCAGGGCAGGTTTTAAACGGATGTTGGATTCTGGAAGTCTCATCTCCTTTGAAGAGTCAGTCGTGGATCAATAGTTGTACCTTCACCTTCATGCAGGTCATGGAATCAAACCCTAAACCTGAACCTGACCTTGTGCACATGATCAAGCTTGCTCCTCCATATTTGAATAGATTTAAGGCTGGTATTGACATGCTTCTGGACTCTTAGGGAATTACAGGATAAGGAGTAGTGGGTAGGAAAATGAGACAGAAGCCCAAGACAAGCCAGGACTGCACTGAATGGCAAAACACTCATGGTGGTCTATTTCTGATCCTAGAATCCCAACAGTGCAGAAGGAGGCCATTTAGCCCATCAAGTCTGCACCGACCACAATCCTGCCCAGGCCGTGTATACATAACCCTAGGCATTTATCCAAGCTAGTCCCCCTGACACTAAGGGACAATTTAACATAGCCATTCCACCTAACCTGCATACCTTTGGACTGTGGGAGGAAATCGGAGCACCTGGAGGGAACCCATGCAGACATGGGGAGAATGTACAGATTCCACTCGGTGACTCAAAGCTGGAATTGAACCGGATCTCTGGTGCTGTGAGGTAGCAGTGCTAACCACTGTGCCATTGTGCCGCCCTATTTCATGAATTCTTTGACTCACCGCTTTTGAATTTTCAACGTGATCTTAAACTGATGTCCTGTCTGTCCCCTGGGATGGGTGTTACTATTTGAAGAAGAACATTTATCCCTTGACCAAACTCACTGAAGCAAAACAATCCTCGTCCTGTTTGAGAGATCTTGCTGTAGAAGAGCTGACAGTTCAAATGTACTTCATTATCTGTGAAACATCATGGAATGTCTTGAGCTGATGTAAAGTGATATACAAATTAACATTCCTTAATTCTTATATCTGTTATGATAAGAATAAGCGCAAGATTGTGTTCGATTCCAGGCTTGGATCACTATCTGTGTGGAGTCTGCATCTTCTCCCCGTATCTGCGTTGGTTTCCTCGGGCTGCTCTGGTTTCCTCCTACATTCCGAAAGACGTGCTGGTTAGATGCATTGGGCATGGTAAATTCTCCCTCAGTGTACCCAACCAGGCGCCAGAGTGTGGCTACTAGGGCATTTTCATGGTAACTTCACTGCAGTGTTAATGTAAGCCTACTTCTGACCTAATAGATAAACTTAAAGTTAAGTTATAGAAGCATACAATCCTTGCAATGCATGAAAGAGGCCATTCAGCCCATCGAGTCTACACTGACTCTCCACTACACACAGACCTTCCCCTTTGCCTTATCTCAGTAACTCTATGTATTCACCATGGCTAATCCACCAAACCCCAACACATCTTGGAACTGTAGCAATTTAGCATGGCCAATCCACCGAACCTGAACAATGATATGGGTGGGATTTTACAACCTCACTCAGGCGAGACCGGAAATTCCCACCCGAGATCAATGGAGATTTCTGTTGTCAGACCCTGGCCCACGCTGATTCCATGGTGGTGGAATTCCAGCTGATATTTACATAATACATTTCATGGCCCCATATCGTCCACACAAATAAAATACGTCAGCCATCATTGCCGTTTTACTGCAGGAATCTGGGAGCCAGACTGCACTCAGGAAATTCCCACAAACAGCCATGTGTTAATAACATGGTAATATATCTTGCTCAGTGAGTTAGAGGTGAACATTGGCGATGGCACTGGGGAGATGGGGTCTCCTGCTGCTCTTTGCTACGGGATCCTCCATCTCCAACTCAGGCAGCAGGCAGCAGGCAGGCTCGTGATTTAACACCAGATCGAAAGTTCAGCACAATAGTGAAATTTATTGCTAAAGACAGCACTTCCAAAACTGCAGTATGTTCACAGCCCTGTGCTGTGCCAAACTGCGGTATGTGATTAAAGATCCCGGAGCAAGACTTGAATTCACAATGATCTGATTCAGAGCGGAGAGATCCGGAGAGGTCTGGGATATTGCTACATGGGAGGGGCAACCCCCCACCCCCTCCCCATCACACCCGAACCCAAAACCCTAACCTCCCAGAATAGCGGCACAATGGTTAACTCTGCTGCCTCATAGCTCCAGGGATCTGGGTTCAATTCTCAGCTTGGTTCACTATCTGTTTGGGGTTCGCATGTTCTCTCTGCGTCTGTGTGGGTTTCCACTGGGAGCTCTGCTTTCCTCCCCCAATCTGAAAGACATGCTGGTTAGGTGCATTAGCCATGCTGTATTCTCCCTCAGTGTACCCGAACAGGTGCTGGAGTGTGGCAACTAGGTGATTTTCACAGTAACTGCATTGCAGTGTTAATATAAGCTTAATCATAACACCAATAAATAAACTTTAAACATATTTAGATTTAATTGCGGATCAGATTTAAAATTTCCGCTGACAATGTTTTTTTAAGATTTATTTTCAAAAATAAATAAAATTCAGAAGAATGAATAAATTTGAAGACCAAGCTTGCTTCTGTGTTCCTTGGGTTGTGCGGGGGGAAAACAATGTGAGGAATATCAATGTGTTGTTGACTCGCCGCTGACCTCCCACTCAGCTGGATCAGTACCAGAATTCCGAAGGAGGATCTAAGCTATGGAGTTCCCGCCTGAAACATTCTGGCTCAAGAGTGGAAAGGAGCTATTCCAGAAATGGTTAAGCTGGCTGCATAGAGGAACTGAGATATGTCTCTTCCAGATCCCACCTGTCACCCAGTGCAGCTAGGGCGAGAATAGGATCAGGGTTATCTTCAATGTCCTTGCTGGAACAACCTTCCAACATTCACCATTTTGGCTGCTGCATCTGGAAGGTGACAATAAAGAATAGACAACATTCCTGGCACAAAGATTTAACATGAGTCAGCTTCAAAGAATGAAAGGTGATCTCACTGAAACTTACAAGACTCTTATAATGTATAGAATCCCTACAGTGTAGAACGAGACTATTCAGCCTATTGAGTCAGCATTGACTCTCTGAAAGAGCACCACCTTGACCCTATCCCCTTCACATTTACCATCAGTAATCCACCTAACCTATGCATCTTGGGACACTGAGAGGCAAGGTAGAACGGCCAATCCACCTAACCTGCATTCTTTGGACATGATAGCTATGATTCTTCTATGTTTCTCTGACAGAGTAGATGTAGATGTAGATGGAATGTTTTCTCGAGCTGTTGAATCTAGAACTAGGGGACACAGTCTGAGAATAGGAGGTAGATTGTTTGAGACTGAGATGAGAAGCAAAGATGACAGAGCAGTGAATCCGTGGAATTCTCTACTCCAGACTCATCCAGTGAGCATGTTCAAGATAGAAATGAATTTCTGGATACTAATGACCTCAAGGGACATGGGATGGGGAAGAAGGATGTAGAAGTAGATAATCGGCCATGATCAGTTTGAATGGCGGAGTGGGCTTGATTATGGGCCTGTTCCTTATCTTAAGTTCCTAATGTCATCAGTGGGGAAGAAAATCTCTCTATGGCTTCAACTGTCCTTGTCTCTCCAATCTCTTCCTGCCCTATAACCCTTCAAGATCTCAGCAGTGGCGGAGAAGGCCTCTTGGTAACAACCCAGACTATTTATGCAGAAACTTGGCTCATTTTCTGAGGACCCTGGTTCAAATCTCGCCACAGCAATGATAGAATTTGACTTCAATAAAAAAAATCTGGAATTATGACTGTGAAACGATTGTCGGAAAAAACAGCTGGTTTACTAATGAGTTTTAGGGAAGTATAATAAATCTTCAGAGGCAGAAGTCGCTTTACCAAAATCCCTTTATTTATAAACTCTAATGGCAGTATACAGAGTGTTATCAGTTAACTGTCGATCTCTGGGAGTGCCAGAGGAACTGACATTCCAAGTTAAATAAAAGGCAAAAACTCCCTGATTGGCCCATCAATTGGATTCTAATTAGGGAATTCATACACTAATAGGCTAAATCATTACAGGAAGGAAATCTGCCATTCTTAACTAGCCTGGTCTACATGTGATTCCAGAGCCACAGCAACATGGTTGACTCTCAACTGCCCTCTGAAATAAAGTTTATTATTTATTACATTAACACTGCAATGAAGTTACTGTGAAATTGCCCTAGTCGTCATTCTTTGGCACTTGTTGGGGTCAATGCACCTAACCAGCATAATCTTTCGGACTGTGTGAGGAAACCGGAGCACCCGGCAGAAATTCCGCAGACACAGGGAGAATGTACAAATTCTACACAGGCAGTGATCCAAACCAGGATTCGAATCCTGGTCCCTGGTGCTGTGAGGCAGCAGTGCGAACCACTGTGCAGTCCCCATGGGGACTGAGCAAATGGCCTAGCAAGCCACTCAGTTGTATCAATTGCTCAAAAAGGTGTCCCATCATCACCTTCTCAAGGGCAACTAGGGAAGAGCAATAAATGCTGGTCTAGCAGTAGTGTCTATGTCTCACAAATGAAAAAGAAAACATTTCCAATTTTATGCCTCTTGAACATCCCAATGTTTATCACTCTGTCATTGACGGTCGTTCCTTCAGCTTTAAACTCCGCGATTCCCTCCCCAAACCACCTTCTCCTCCTTTAAGATGCTGCTGAAAATCCGACAGAGATTTTATTCACTTGTCCAAAAACCCCCTTATTTGTCTCAATTCGAAAGTTGTTCATAACGAGCCTGGGAAATGCAAGTTGTTGTTGAAGAACGGGAACATACTGGGAATGAAAGTGAAAGCGAGTTCACTATTAATTTTGCAGAATGAAATAGTCCTTTGCCTTTAAATTCAGTGAACTGGACACAACAAATTGATTGGAACCTTGACCTGTGATTTATGTTCCTGATGTAACCTGACCAATTTATACTTCAATTCTTCCAATTAACTTGATGCTGAACTGAAAGGGTTCCAGGATCAATGATACATTGGGAAATGACTTTGCTCGTTGTGTTCTTGAAATATTCCTTTTGGGAATGGGTTTCACATTCCTGATGGATCAGCATAAGTTTGCTGGCCAATCGTCAAGGACATATATCACCTTGACTTGGAGGTTTCCAGCCTCGTTCCCTCAATTTGTGCTAAATGACCTGTTTATCTACCCTGTCAGCTGCAATTAGCCTGAGTGCTTTTAAATACAGAGAACCGTAAGGAAGACACAATACGGAGACACGGCAGCTAGCACTGCTATCTCACAACCAGCCAAGGATCTGGGTTTGATTCCCAGCCTTGAGTCACTGTCTATGTGAAGTCTGCACATTCTCCTCATGTCTGTGTGGGGTTCCTCTGGGTTGCTCCCAGACTCCAAAGATATGCAGGTTAGGTGGATTGGCCATGTTAAATTGCCCCTTAAAGTCAGGAGGGGGAGGGCTAGCTGGATAAGTGCATGGGAGTTACAGGAATTGAGCCTCTATGGGATTGTGGTTGATGCAGACTTGATAGGCTGAATGGCCTCCTCCTGCACTATGATTCTATAGACTGTTTGGGCCAACCTATTCCTGTTAGTTTTTACCCTCTGCACAGGGAAATAATTGGAAACACACATAGTCCATCTTGTTGAGGACTCTGTGTCTGTACTCGTTGGAGTTTAGAAGGATGGGTCCTGATAGAGTGGACATGGAGAGATTGTTTCCACTAGTAGGAAAAATTAGAACCAAAGGGCACAACCTTGGGCTAAAGGGATGATCCTTTAAAACAGAGATGATTTAGGAGATTCTTCAGCCAGACAGTGGTGAATCTGTGGAACTTTTTGCCACAGAAGGCTGTGGAAGCCAGGTCATTGAATGTCTTTAAGACAGAGGTTCTTGATTAATAAGGGGATCAGGAGTTACGGGGAAGAGGCAGGAGAATGGGGATGAGAAAAGTGTCAGCCATGATTGAATGGGACAGCAGACTCCATGGGCTGAGTGGCCTAATTCTGCTCCTATGTCTTATGGTCTTGTGGTCTGTTCACACAAACCTTCAGCCCCTTTTCCCTTATTCTCCTGTCAAATCTCATTATGGTTGTGTAAAGGGGTCACTTTATCCCAGCTGGCTGATTCTGATGGGTGATATTGGGTATTCAGTTTGTACCACGTGCCATTTTGCTCCTCAGTGACCCCAATCTTGCTGTTTTTATCTGAAGTGCTTGGCTTGGCTGTTTCACTTCCTCTCCTTCCAAATTTTCAATCTTTCCATTCTTGGGCACAAACCATTGCAAGGAAATCAGTGGATAAAGATAAAAGTTTCATTTATTAGTCACTAGTTGGCTTACATCAACACTGCAGAGAAGTCACTGTGAAAAATCCCCTAGTTGCCACATTCTAGTGCCTGTTTGGGTACACTCAGGGAGAGTTTAGCACCGCCAATGCAACTAACCGGTATGCTTTTTGCACTGTGGGAGGAAGCCAGAGTACCTGGAGGAAACCCACACAGACACAGGAAGAATGTGCAAACTCTACAGACAGTGACCTAAGCTGAGAATTGAACCTGGGTCCGTGGCGCTGTGAGGCAGCAGTGTTAACCACTGTGCTGATACAGGAGCTGAGAGGTGATAAATATCAGGAAAGGCTGATAGGGGCTCTTTTCATTCAGAAAGGGGAGTGCAGAGGGGTGAAGTCTTTAAGCTTATGAAGGGATTTGTGGACAAGGTGGACATGGAGAAGCCGTTTTCGCTCAAGGTGGGGTGACCAAGAGCAGAAGCTGTAAATGTAAGATAGTCACTAACAAATCAAATAGGAAACTCAGAAGAAATTGTTTTACCCAAAGAGCAGTGAGAAAATGTAACACTTTACCACAGGAAGTGGGCGGTATGGTGGCACAGTGGTTAGTGCTGCTGCTTAACATTGCCAGAGACTCGAGTTCAATGGCCAGCTTGCGTCACTGCCAGTGTGAATTTTGCATATTCTCCCCATGTCTGCATGGGTTTCCTCGGGTGCTCTGGTTTCCTGAAAAACGTGCTGGTTAGGCGCGTTGACCCAAACTACGAAAATTTCACAGTAACTTCATTGCAGCGTTAATATAAATAATAATAACTAATTTAGTAAACTTTAAGTGGTTGATGCAAATAGGTACCTTTCGGGGAAGCAGGATAAACATGAGGGAGAAAGGAATAGAGGGATATTCTGATAGGGTGAGATGGAAAGGAGTGGGACGTGGACATCACAGACAGATTTTAAAATCCAAAAATGATGCCCCAGTCTGCTTGTGATTATCTTACTGTACATTTGATTGTTTATTAAGCAATAAAGAAAAAAACTAAAATAAATTACATTTGGCTCAAAAAGATGGCTTCACACAGTAACAACTCTTGCCTGTCCCTAGTTATCATTGAACTGGGCCATTTTGGAGTGGGGCTACGAGTCACCCACAACTGCTGTTTGCAGTATAAATACCAGCATGGAGCAGTTGGGCCAAATGGCCTGTTTCTGTGCTGTACGTTCTACGTGAAAAGGGATTTCTCTGCAGCCGCAAAGGCTACAGGAATGCTCTCTCCCTCTGTACTAGGGGCTAAAATGTTACAGGATGGAGCCAGGTCTGGAGTATCCGAGCTATGAGGAAAGATTGGATTGTCTGGGGCTGTTTTACTTGGAGCAGCAAAGTTGAAAGGGGGCCTGGAAAAGATGTATAAGACCATGAGGGGCAGAGGTAGGGCGGAAGGCATCTTTTCCATTAGTAGAGACATCAATAACCAGGAGACTCAGATCCATGTTAACAGGTGGAAGGCTAAGAAGGGAGTTGAGGAGAAATTTCTTCATCCAGAGGGTGGTGGGAGTCTGAAACTCGCTGCCTGAAAGGGTGGTTAAGTCAGAATCTCTTGTAACATTGAAGAAGTATTTAGATTGGGTAGCACAGTGGTTATCACTGTGATCCCAGGTTCGATTCCCGGCTTCAGTTACTGACCATGTGGAGTTCATACATTCTCCCCTTGTCTGCGAGGTTTCCTCCAGGGGCTCCGATTTCCTCCCACAGTCCAATGATATGCAAGTTAGGTTCATTAGCCATGCTAAATTGACTCTAGTGTCAGAAGGATTAGCAGTGTAAGTATGTGGGATTGTGGTCAGTGTAGACTCGATGGGCCAAACAGCCTCTTTCTGCTCTGTAGAGATTCTATGAATGTTTATATGATTCCATGAATGTTTCTATGAATATTCATATGTGCAGCCATTACCTCTAGGGCAAGGGGCTAAGTGCTGAAAAGTGGAATTTGTGTAGTCAGATCTTTATTGACCAATGTGGACGCAATGGAACAAAACTTGAAACCACTGCCAAATCAATATTTTGCAATTTGTATATTATGAGGACAGATTTTGAAATCCAAAAATGATGCGCCAGACTACTTGTGATTACTTTATTGTAAATTTGATTGTTTATTAAGCGACAAAGAAAAAAGACTAAAATAAATTACATTTGGCTCAAAAAGATGGCTTCACACAGTAACAATACTTTAAACAGTTCCAAAAGATCATAACTAACCTCAAAGCTAACATTCTTTTCTTTTCAGATTCACTTTATAGATTTAAAAATCTAGTAATTTTGACCACATCTCAGAGAGGTGTCCTCTGAGGCTATTGGAAGCTGCTTCTTCAAATCTGGCTTTGGTTACACACTGTTTCCAAGAGTTCTGGTCATCTCTTGCTGCTGACTGTGAGGGAACTTAACAGCTACCCCTTACCCACAACAGAGTTTTTAGTATCTCCTTAAATATGTTTTTTCTTTGATCTCTCCATCCGTTCACCTAGTCTCTTTAGAAATGCTCTCTCCTAAACTGATTCAATTTATTTCTTTACTTTAGCTCTGAAAGGAAAAGTAAGTTTATCTTATCTCTACTTCCTTACTTTTTGTGACAACCTATTACACTCTACTTTGAACCAAAAGAAGCCATTCAAACCTACTCCCATTATTATCTGATGTAAACAACTGATTGAAGTTTCCTCTTGGCTCATTACCATATCAAACACATTTCTCACTGTTGGTTTTGACACTCACAGGGCTGGAATTCTCTAATGTTGTACACCTCTGCTGCCAGCAACAGCAGAGAATTTGGCGCTCAGCCAAATCTTCATTCACTGCAGCGGGACTGGAAAATTCCAGATTCGAGGATGTTAGAGAATTCCAGTCCCCATTTCTTACTGTAATTACCATCGTCACAAACTCCCAGCAACTTGCCTTCTGGTACATGAGGAATGTGACAATGATATGACCAACAGAAAAATATTTCAATTTCTTTGTTTGACAGGTGTAATCTACGTGAGGAGTGTTGTGGGCCTATGAAGAATGGAACTGGGAATATTGAGGAGGATGTGTCTATATTACAAAAAGGATAGGGAGGCATTGGAGAAGTTGCAAAAGCTGTTTTACAAGAATAATGAGGAACTAAACACTTGTAACTGTCAGGAAAGATTGAATAAGCTGGCATTCCTCTTTTGAGAAAAGGGAAGTCTGTGGAATGAATTAATAAAAGTCTAAAATATTTCAGAGGTTTAATTGGGTGAATGTGAGAGGATGGGCTGAAGTCAAAGGCCCGAGATTGGGACTGCTGCCATCCTGCGTATGGTTAAATTCCAACATCCATCACAAAGCCAACAGCGACAAGCTGGTCCAGCGTAACACAGTCATTGGGCTGGCTCTGAAATCAGCATCCCAGCACCAGGATCCAAAGGGAGGAGCCAAGGCCCAGGTCACAGAGTTTGGAGATGAGTTTTGTAGGAAGAATGGTGTTAATGCTAGTCAATAAATAGGTGAATCTTTGATACCCAGGTGTTCCAGGGTTGAGTGCAAGGCCAGGGAGATGGTGTCTGCTGTGGACCTGTTGCCTGAGAGGGGAACTGTGGTGGATCCAGGCAATCTGGGAGGTTGGAATTGATTCATGTCATGACTAACCTTTCGAAACACTTCATAATGATGGATGTCAAAGTTATAGGTGATAGCCATTAAGGCACGCTGCTTGGCTTTAATTTGGTACCGGGATGATGGTCGTCTTCCTGAAGCAGATAGGGGCATCAGATTGGTGTAAAGAGAGGTTGAAGATGTCTGTGAATACCCTGCCAGCTGATCCACGCAGGCCAGTTACTTTGGGTTGACCTTTGAGAAAGCTGCTCTGATATCTGCAATCGTGATCTCAGATACAGCTTCTTCTGAGGCTCCTGAGATGGAGGGCACGCTCTCGCTGACTCAAAATGAGCACAGAATGCATTGAGCTCATCAGGGAGGGATACATTGGAAATGGCGATTTTACGTCTTCTTTTAGCCCGTTGTGTCTTGCAGACCTTGCTGTGTTCGGCGAGGGTCTGTGTGTCTAACCTTGGACTCTAGCTTAGTCCATCTTGGCATCTTTGATAGATCTCTGTAAATCATATTTGGATTTCTTGTATAGGTCAGGGGATTTTCACGGTAACTGCAATGCAGTGTTAATGTAAACCTACTTGTGACACTAATATTAAGTTTAAAGCTTAAACTTAATGACTGATTTCAGCTGCTGGAGCTGGGAGGTTTAGCTAGCATTGGTAATCGAGTTTCTCAGAATATCTGATGATCTGATATCTCCATCAAGTCATCGTTCCAGGGAGGGAGATAAAAAAGAAATGCACCAATCAAAGTGAGAACAGCACAGTGGCACAGTGGTTAGCGCTGCTGCCTCACAGTGTCAGGGACCTGGCTTCAATTCCGGCCTTGGGTCACCGTCTGTGTGGAGTTTGCACATTCTCCCCATTTCTCTGTGTGTTTCCTCCTAGTGTTCTGGTTTCCTCCCACAGTTCAAAGACTATGCTGGTTGGGTGGAAATTGCCACTCGGTAGGTTAGATGGATGAGCCATGGGAAATGCACAGCGTTGTGGGGAAGGAGTGTGTGGGTGGGTCCCTTCTTCCACCTCCACCTCCCCTCCTCCTTCCCTTTCGTCCACCTCCTCTTCCTCCTCCTCTGTTACAGCCGCTTTCTCGGTACACTTGTCTCTGCACAACTCTGTAGACTGTGTCTCCAGGAAGTGGTATGTAAATGTAAGCTAATCACTCTGGGCCAGTGTTCTTCACTGAGCACAACGTGTTCTTTTCAAAAAGTTCAATAATATATACACAATCAGCTCTTAACACTGTAAATAAATATCCCACACAGCACATCTTCTTAACAGATCTAAGATCCTTTGACACCAGTGGAATTCTGCAAGCCTCTAAAGTCAATGCTATCTTTCCACAGTTCCTGACACCCTCTTTGCCTTGGGTCCTTCAGTACTGTTTACAGGGATTGTAGATAAGCATCGCTGGAATCTCATTGCCTTCCACTAACCTCCCCACAGCTAAAGGCTAATTGTTGGCAGAAAACTCTGGATCTTCCTTTTCAAAGGGTGTCCAGGTGACTAGGTGTGGTATATCACCTCTGGCAACTCTCAATTGTTGAGCTCCCTCTTCTCCTGCCAATAAAGGGGAGAACGATGATGCAATGCTCCAATTATACCTTCGAATAGCTGGCTAATTTGTATTTTGTCAGAGCCCAACATTTCTCAATACTTTTTACAATGAACAAGTCACCCCTCACAATCCCCCCAACAGGTTTATTTGGTATCTCGAGCTTTCGGAGCACTGCTCCTTCATCAGGTGGGTGGATAGGTGTGTTCACAAACAGAAACTCAATTGCAAGACAATGGTTGGAATGCGAGTCTTTGCAACTAATCAAGTCTTTATAAGTTCAGATGATGCGAGTGGAGAGAGGGTCAATTTTAGCATGGCCAATCAAACTAACCAGATAACCTTTGGAGTGTTAGCGGGAAGCGGAGCACCCGGAGGAAACCCGCACAGACATGAAGAGACTCCACACAGTCAGTGAACCGAAGCCGGAATCGAACCCGGATCTCTGGCACTGTGAGGCAACAGTGCAAACCACGGTGCCACCGTGCCCGCTCTCAAAAAAAAGTCATGGATGTTTACGGCATGGAAACAGGCCCTTAGACCCAACTTGTCCATGCCAGCACATCCTTCCTTAGTGACAGGGCCCAAAACTTAACATTCTAAGTAGAATGCTCTATCATTGGTGGAGATCTGATGGGCCAAATGGCCTCCTTCTGCAATGGACTGTTTCTATCATATCAATTCTCATTACCTTCTCAAAGTCAGAGATCTCACAACATCAGGTTCGAGTCCAACGGGTTTATTTGGAAGCACAAGCTTTTGAAATGCTGCTCCTTCCTCACCTGATGAAGGGACAGTGCTCTGAAAGCTCATAGAACATAGAACATAGAACATTACAGCACAGAACAGGCCCTTCGGCCTTCGATGTTGCGCCGACCAATATAAAAAGCAATGCCCCTCCAAACTAAACCATTCCCTTCTCTTCCATATACTTATCAACTAACCTCTTAAACGCCACCAAACTTGGCGCATCTACAACTGCTGCAGGCAGGGCATTCCACTCCCGAACCACCCTTTGGGTAAAGAACCTGCCTCTGATATCCGTCCTATAACTATCACCCCTTAATTTAAAGCTGTGTCCCCTCGTGCTAGCTTTTTCCATCCTAGGAAAAAGGCTATCACTGTCCACCCTATCTAAACCTCTAATCATCTTATATGTTTCGATCAAGTCCCCTCTTAGCCTCCTCCTTTCTAACGAAAACAACCTCAAATCCCTCAGCCTCTCCTCATAAGACCTGCCCTCCATACCAGGCAACATCCTGGTAAACCTCCTCTGTACCCTCTCCAATGCCTCCACATCTTTCTTATAATGTGGGGACCAGAACTGCACACAATACTCCAAGTGCGGCCGCACTAGAGTTTTGTACAGTTGCAACATGACGTTGCGGCTCCGAAATTCAATCCCTCTACCAATAAAAGCCAAGACTCCATATGCCTTCCTAACAACCTTCTCGACCTGACTGCCTACTTTCAGGGATCTATGCACATACACACCAAGATCCCTCTGTTCATCTAGACTACTAAGAATCCTACCATTTGCCCTATACTCTACACATTTATTATTTCTGCCATAGTGCATTACCTCACACTTTTCCACATTAAACTCCATTTGCCACCTCTCGGCCCAGCTCTGCAACTTGTCCAAGTCCCTCTGCAAACTATAACACCCCTCTTCACTATCTACCACTCCACCGACTTTAGTGTCATCTGCAAATTTACTAATCCATCCTTCAATACCCTCATCCAGATCATTTATAAAAATTACAAACAGCAGGGGCCCCAAAACAGACCCCTGAGGTACACCACTTGTCACATGACGCCAAATAAACCTGCTGAACTTTAACATGGCATTGTGAGACTTCTTACTGTGCCCACCCCAGTCCAACACCGGCATCTCCACATTACACCTTCCTAAAGAAACAGTAAGTGATACAGTGCCACAAAAATGGACTTGTGAGAAAAGTTAGAGCCCATGGAATGAAGGGGACAGGAGCAACATGGATATAAAATAAGCAGAATGACAGGAAGGAGAGGGTAGTTGTTATTGGATGTTTGCTGGACTGGGGGAGGATTTGTCGTGGAGTTCCGCATGCGTCAGTGATGGGATTCCCTGCTCTTCCTGATTTATATAAGTGATCTGGACTGGGGTTACTGGGCACAATTTCAAAATTTGCAATTGATACAAATCTTGGAAGCATTGTGAAATATATGGAGCATAGCGTAGAACTTTAAAGCAGCTTAGACATGGGCAGGTAAGTGGCAGATGAAGTTCAATGTGGAGAATATGAGGTGATTCATTTTAGTAGGAAGAACATGGAGAGAAGATATAAAATAAAGGCTGCAACCCTTAAGGGGACGCAGGAGTACAGGAACCTGTATATATATATCAATCATCGAAGGTGACATGTCAGGTCGAGAGAACAAAAAGGAAAGTTTATTTTTTAGTCACAAGCAGCTTACATTAATACTGTGAAAATCACCACACTCCAGCACCTATTTGGGTACACTGAGGGAGAATTTAACATGGCCAATGCACATAACCAGCCTATCTTTTGGACTGTGGGCGGAAACTGGAGAACCCGGAGGAAATCCATGCAAACACGAGGAGAACGTACAAACTCCGCATGGACAGTGACCCAAACTGGGAATTGAGCCCGAGTTTCTTGGCGCAGTGAGGGAGCAGTGCTAACCACTGTGCCACTATGCTACCCCAATTAATAATGCATACAGTTTCCTAGACATTATTAATAGAGGCATAGAATACATGAGTGAGGAGGTTATGGGAAACTTGTTTAAGACACCAGTCTGGCCTCAGCTGGAGTATTGTGCACCATTCTGGGTGCCGCACATCAGGAAAGGTGTGAAGGCATAGGAGAGAATGCAGTAAAGATTCACAAAATGGTTCCAGGATAAGGAATTGCATTTCTAATGATAGGTCAGAGAAACTGAACTGCTTTCCTTGGAGAAAAGAAGACTGAGAGAATGATTTGATAAAGATGTTCAAAATCATGAGGGGTCCAGACACAGTAGAGAGGGTGAAATTGTTCCCGCTTGTGAAAGGATGGAGAACAAGAGAGCCCAGATTTAAAATAATCGACAAAAAAAAACAAAAGATAAATTTTTAAAGGAGGAGAGAGAGGTAGAGAGATTTGGTAAGGGAATTGCAGAGTACAAGTCCCATGACTCCCGAATGGGTGGCACAGTAGTTAGCACTGCTGCCTCAGTGCCAGGAACCTGAGTTCGATTCCCAGCTTGGGTCGCTATCTGCATTATTCTTCCCGTGTCTGTGTGGATTTCCTCCGGGTGCTCCAGTTTCCTCCCACAGTCTGAAAGATGTGAAATTAGTTGCATTGACCTAAACAGGCGCCAGATGGTGGCAATTAGGAGAATTTCACAGTAACTTCATTGCAGTGTTAATGTAAGCCTTATTTGTGACTATTAAATAAGTAAACTTTTAAATCAATGGTGAAAAGATTAAAATCATAGTGCACAGGAAGCCACTGGAGTCACGTATAAATCCTAAAAGTTTCTTGGGCAGGAGGAGATTACCAAGAATATTATAGAATCATAGAATCCTACAGTGCAGAAGGAGACCATTCAACCCATAAAACTTACACCAACAAAAATCCCATCCAGACCCTAACCCCGTAACCCCCCCCATATTTACCCTGTTAATCCCTTGACACTAAGAGACAATTTAGCACAGCCAATCCACTTAACAAAAAGAGATATTGGAAAAGAAGGATGAGAGTTTTTGAAGTGAAGCATTGACAGCCAGTGAAGATTAGCAAGTGCAGGTGTGATGGGTAAATGAGATGTGGCACTAGGTAAAATACAAGCAGTAGAGCTTTGATGAACGCACCTTTATAGAGACAGACACGATTAGATAGACTGCCGCAGCAGAATTCATGAGCCATTATTTTTAAACAGCTCTCTATCCTCTGAGATGCTGCTTTGTGTACAGACACCTGGCCGATCATTTTTAATCTATCAGTTAAACTGGGCCAACATTCCCAGATGTCTGTAATGAGTCAGGTGCTTACCAATGTCAGTATTATACCAATTGTTCTATATTGTTTGCTGTTTACTTGGCAGGAGCTTCTTTTTAACATGAGACGCTGTATCCTTGGTGATGGGAGAATTGAAACTGAAATATTGTTAGACAGGTGTGTACTGACATTACTGAGCCGATTGAATAGAAGTATTGAGCTTGTCATCAAATCAACTATCCAGGAAAAGGAGGTAAGGTAATGTCCAAAAGAGGATGATCTTAATAGATCTCACCATCCCCAACTCTTCTTCTGCAAAGGACCATCAAGTATGTTTGAAGCCATTCAGCCCCTTCATTCCAATGGATTGTGACTGAGCTGCACCTCATTCAATTTACCTGCCTCTGCTCCATAACCATCGATACCTTTATCCAACTTGTATTCAAATAGTAACTGGTGGTATTTAAATGCAATTAATTAAGGAATTCAATGAATCAATAAATCTAAAATTGAAAATTAGTCTCAGTAATGAGAACCATTGTCAATTGTAGGAAAAACCCATCTGGTTCACTAATATCCTTTAGGGAAGGAAATCTGCTGTCCTAACCCAGTCTGGCCTACATGTGACTCCAGAGCCACAGCAATGTGATTGACTCTTTGCTGCCCTCTGAAATGGCCTGGGCCACTTCATTGTGGCAATTAGGAATCGGCAAAAATGCCATCCACATCCCATGAATGCACATATTCTTTGACATCAACAACCCACTTCACTCCTCCCCACTCCATCCCTACACCTAGTCTTACTCCACCCTCATCAGAGGAAGTCATTTCTCTGTATCTAGACTATCAGATCCTCTTAATCTTAATAACACCTCAGTATTGTCTTTTTATTTATTCAACGGATGTGGGCTTTGCTTTCTGAGCCAGAATTCATCGCTCTTCCTTCATTGCCCCTTGAGAGCTGCTGTAGGCCATGCGGTGTAGGTACACCCACAGTGCTGTTAGAAAGATGTTCCAGAATTTTGACCAAGAAAACAGTGAAGGGACAGCCAAGATAGTCCGATAACTGAATTCCTCATTCCTGGGACTTTGAAAGATTCTCGTGAATCTTTTCTCTCCAAAGCCTTCATATCCTTCCTAGCATATGGCACTCAGAACTGGATGCAAAAAAAGGACAGGATCCTGAACAATCACATACAAAATCCATTTCCTGGTCTTCTGTCTCACCTCTCCGCTAGTCCACGGCATTGTTCTCTGAGTGACAATCTTATTGATCAAAGTAAAGTTTATTTTGTTAGTGCCACAATAGGCTTACATTAACACTGCAATGAAATTATTGTGAAAATCCCTTAGTTGCCACACTCCAGCGCCTGTTCGGGTGTACTGAGGGAAAATTTAGCATGGCCAATCCACCTAACCAGCGCGTCTTTTGGACCGTGGGAGGAAATCAGAGGACTCAGATGAAACCTACGCAGACACGGGGAGAACATGCAGACTCCATGCAGGCAGTGACCCAAGTCTGGAATCGAACCAGAATCACTGCAAGGCAGCAGTGTTAACCCTTGTGCTACCGTGCCGCTCCCATGATCATTCAATCAAAAATTAAATTATGAGTGAATTCACACAAATTAATTCTCATGATCTGAGCTTGGCAAAATGGGCATGGAATTCCCATCTTCAATTAACCCAAGAAAGTAGTGATGGGCTGCCTTCTTGGAACAGCAGTAAGCAGTCTCACAACACCAGGTTAAAGTCCAAAGGTTTATTTGGTAGCACGAGATTTTGGGGCACTGCAAAATCTTTTGCACTCCAAAATCTTGCGATTCCAAACAAATCTGTTGGATTTTAACCTCACTCCAGTCCAATGACAGCATCTCCACGACAATCTTCCTTCTTGGAATGCTGCAGTCTATGCGGCGAACACACTCCTTCGATGCAGTTTAAGAACGGAGAGGCCTGAGATGCAACTTCAGAAGGACAGAGAAGAGACAATTGTGCTGTTCTGGGACCGCAGTCAGATATAGGTCAGGCTGGGTAAGCACATCGCGTTTACCTTTGCTAAAGGCTATTAATGAAGCAAGCAGACTTTTAGGATAGCCTGACAGGTTCACGGTCACCTTTATTAATACCAGCACTTTTCATTTCCAGTTTTCTGGACTGAATTCAGATTCTCGACCTCCATGTTCCCTGGATTATTAATCCACTTATATAATCACTACCTGCACAGTGTCCTCTGAGCAAATCTGAAGACAAATTTAGTACCATCCTACACAATAGCAAGCAAGCTCGGAAAAGTTATGCAGCATCCCACTCAGACTATGATGTCACTTATATTAGATCTGCGAGAGGTCGGAATTGGCCATCAGTCGGTTAGTAAGGCTGAAAGTAAACAGTTCTCAAGAAGGTCACCCTTAATCTTGTGTAAACACAATGGTCCTTTCATGCTTCAGTCAGTTATGTGACGTGTTTTAATATTGAATGATGCAACATCACCAATTCCAATGTGTAATACACAAGAGAAAGAATAGATATTTGTTCTTCCTGGAATACTGACAGTGCAATCATAGAATCCCTACAGTGCAGAAGAACCCAATCGGCCCATGAAATCTACACCAACTCTCTGACAGAGTGCCCCACCCTCACACATAACCCTGCACATTTTCCAGGGCTAATTCCCTAATCTACGCTGTATCACTTACGGTGTCTCACTAAGGTAATGAGAAATCATAGAAATCGTGGTACCCTATAGTACAGAAGGAGGCCACTCAGCCCACTGAGTGCATTAGCAGCAGAGCACTCTGACCAGACTCTATCTCCATAACCTGCTAGTCCCCATAGCTTACACATCTTGGGACACTACAGGGAAATTTGGCATGGCCAATCTACCTAACCACACGTCTTTGGACTGTGGGAGGAAACCGGAGCATCTGGAAGAAACCCACACAGACACAATGAGAATGTACAAACTCCACACTGGCAGTCACCCAAGCTGGGAATTGAACCTGGGTCCCTAGTGTTGTGAGGCAGCAGTGCTAACTGCTGTGCCACCATGCCACGCGTTATATTTGTCTTTCTACTGACCTATCATAGCTTCATGATGTTCCAAAGCATTTTATATCCAATCATGTATTTTGGAATTGTAATTTAGACAAATGTCAGAATCAATTTTCAAATAGCAAAATCATACAAACAGAATGAGAGCAAACATCTGTTAGTGATGTTGTTTAAGGGATAAATATTGTCCCGGGGTAAAGGCCCTGCTGCTGTGGAATAATGTGGGTTGCTGTAGTGCCACTGTTATGGAATCATTGGCTGGAATTCTACCATCTTGTCTGCCCCGGAATCGGAGCAGGCGAGAACCCACCAACGGAAACTTCCTTTGACCTCGAGCGGAAGTTTTTGGTCTTGCCCCGAACGAAGCCGTAAAATCCCATCCAAAGAGTCATACAATACAGGAAAGCCCGTTTGGCCCGTCGAGTCTGCACCGTCAACAATTAACACTAAAGGCGTGCTCATCCCATTTTCCCGTACTTGTCACATATCCCTATCACGTTCACGTGTTCCCAGTTCAAAGTCGAGTAGAAACATTTTCAAAACTCTTAATTTAAGTGTGAAAGGGCAATTTTAAAATTCAATGCAGTGTGCACAGTTTCAGTCCTCACATTTAAGGAACTACACAATTGTGTCAGAAAAGTTGAATTTTAGAAGAATCCGTGGAACTCTTTGCCACAGAAGGCTGTGGAGGCCAGGTCATTGAGTATCTTTAAGACAGAGATCGGTTCTTGATTAATAAGGGGACCGGGGATTATGGAGAAAAGGCAGGAAAATGGGGATGAGAAAAATATCAGTCATGATGGAATGGCGGAGCAGACTCAGTGGGCCGAGTGGCCTAATTCTGCTCCTATGTTTATGGTCTTAGAATGAGAGGTGATCTTAGCAAAACCTGTAAGATCCTGAAGGAATTTGCTGGGATGAATGCCGAAAGGATTCTGTCCCATGGAGTCACTATGTTTTGTACATAATTAAATTCCCACCAATAGCAATGTGACGATGATGGGATAAGCTATTTTGATTGATATTGGTTGATCTTCCCCAGCTTTGTCTTTAAGGTTAGAATTCTCCAGTCATTCAGGTATGGCCGCCACTGTAAGTGAGGACGAAGAATTTGGTGCTCAGCCACGTCTCCATTCACCACAGCGGGACTGGAAAATCCTGTGAACGGCCATAAGATTCCATCCAAAGTCTTTGAGACTGAAAGGTGAAGGTAGAGATCCTGAACACCCGCTTATGTGAAGATTCAGATATTGAGAAGGTTTTCAGGTACTGTAGAAAGTTAGAGACAAGCACGTCCTTTCCAAGTTCAATCACAAAGGGCCCTCAGGCAGTTGTCAAATGTGATTCATTGGAGCTTTGTTGAGTTCTTGGGTGTTGTCTAAGCTAAATACGTCATTGTTCATAATCCGCAATTTCTTTAACTGATTATCTGGCAGGCTTTAGACTCATGTCACAATCGGTTTCTGAAAACTGTGTAGCAAGTCGAAATATTGAATTTGCAACTGATTTCCCCACAGGAACAATGGTAAAAGTTGGGGGTCTTGGTTCCTGAACCAAGACTGGAAATCACTCATGGGACATCCCATGAGAGGTGTTAAATGCTCAACTATTGTCCTGTAAAGTTGCTGAGATGTCTGCATGCCTTAGCACACCTTCCTTGGTGAGTGTGGGAGATATAGTGAAGCTGTCAACCGCTGTCAGTTACCTGTTTAACCTTGAACTTCTGTGAGCCTGGGCGCACATTAAATACAAAATAAGCCTATGACAACGGTCGCACCACAAAAACGTAACAGAATAAAACACTCCTTTGCAACCTAATAAAGATGGCTCACTCTGTCCAGATGGGTGACACCGGGAATCAGTGCATGTGTGAACATGATGGTGCAACCCCGTAAAGGCAAAAGCAATGTTGCAAAGTTGAAATTGGTATCAATTTATCAATGTTGTAAATGCCATCTGTTGAAAGTCAATTGTTATTAAATCAAGTACAGCCTTTCCATGCTTTTGTGAATATATTTTACTGAGGGATATTTCAGCAGGGGCAGGGAGTTGGGGGCGGGGGGGGGGGTTGGGGGGGGGGTGGGGTGGGGGGGGGAGCAGGGAGTGCATAAAAATTCCAATTTCTGTACTCATTTTGAGTGAAGTATAGGTACGGTCACATAGTCAGAGTTATTGGATGAGGGAGGCATCGATGAAGGGACAGTTTAACGTAAAGTTTATTTTTCTGTTGCATTCTTTTGAATGCACTTACCTTGCATTAAGTAGATATTTCTCTACACCCTAGCTATGACTGTAACACTACATCCTGCACTCTCTCCTTTCCTTCTCCATGAATGGTATGCTTTGTCTGTATAAAGCTCAAGAAGCAATACTTTTCACTGTTTATTAATAGATGTGGCAATAATAAATCAAATCAAATCAAATTCTGTTCCTATGCCTCAATCCAGGATCAAATCCCTGAATCTCCTTCTTGCTTTAATTTTGAAAGGATTACAAATTTCAAATTGAAATCGATAGATGTTTGTTGGATAAGTCTACAAGGTGATATGGAGTCAATGTGGGTAGATGGAGTTTAGACATCGATCCACCAGGATCTAATTGAGTAGGGAACAAGGCTCAAGGGGTTGAATGCTCTCCTCCTATTCCTATGTGATGGGAATTCTCGCCAGTGATTACACAATGTTCAGCAGCATTCATGACTCCTCGGATACTGAGGCTGTCCGTGTCCAAATGCAGCAATAAACTTGGACAATTGAATTGAATTGATGTATTATTGTTACACATTTTGGGATACAGTGAAAACAAAACATATCATTCATAAAGTATACAGGGGGGAAGGAAAGGAAGAGGTGCAGTATATAGTGTAGCAGTTACTGATATGATTAACAGAAAGATAAGTTTAATGTTTTGTTTAGTTTATTTATTAGTGTCACCTTACATTAACATAGGCTTACATTAACATTGCAATGAAGTGACTGTGAAAATCCCCTAGTCACTACACTCCAGCACGTGTTTGGGTACACTGAGGGAGAATTTAGCATGGCCAATGCACCTAACCAGCATGTCTTTCAGACTGTGGGAGGAAGCTAGAGCATCCCGAGGAAACTCATGCTGACACGAGGAGAATTCACGTGCAGATTCCACGTAGACAGCAACCAAAGCCGGGTCCCTGGCATTGTCCAGTGGGGTCAAAATCCTGGAACTCCCTCCTTAAAAGCACCGTGTACCTATGCTTCAGAGACTACAGAAGTTCAAGAAAGCAGCTTGAGCAGCAATTGGGGATGGGCAATAAATGCTGGCCAGCCAGTAAAGTCTTGAACAAATATAAAAAAAACCTATCAAAACATGTCGAATAGCAGCCCCCCAGGGTGTCAATGGCACAGAATGAGGACTAGGTTCAGCCCTGTTAGAGTCTGGTTGGATGACAGTGCTAGCTTATCAACTGTGGAAGGCTGAACATGTCAAACCTTTCAATGGGATGATGATTCTTGCTTATAGAACAGGTTGCACATCAGAGAATCTCTACAATGCAGAAGGAGACCATTCAGCCCATCGAATCTGTACTGATCACCCAGCCCCTATTACTGTAACACTTCATATTTACCCTGCTAATCTCCCTGACACTTGGGTCAATTTAGCAATGCCAATCAACCTAACCAGCACATCTTTGGACTTTGGGAGGAAACCAGAATACTCAGAGAAAATCCACACAGGCACGGGGAGAGTGTGCAAACTCCACACAGACAGTGAACTGAGACTGGAATTGAACCCAGGTCCCTGGTGCTGTGAGGCAGCAGCGCTAACCACTATGTCAATGTGCCTCCCGAGCAGAGACTTTGATGAGTGTCTCTTTGCAGTGGTTTTAAAGCTCCTTTTTCCAAATACCAAGCTCACAAATGATTAATCTTCTGCATACTTCGGTGTTAAAGTGAAATGTCTTTCTCTGTGAAGGATTATGGTACAATAACACAGGTTCCACAGTTAAGAATAGCAATATTAACCCTTCTACTGGCAATGGTCTATTTTTAGATGCTGATAAACTGTGTTCCAGATAACAATAACCTACATTACAGCCTCTTCCTGGCGTTCACCTCCAGCTAAATCAAAATACAATATCACTGCTAATCAAATACATCCTGAAGAATGAATATTTTGTTTTCATACTGGGTATTTTCCCTCCTACATCAGGCCCCTCCTTTTGGGGTGGGATCCCTCCAGTGTCCTTTGACCTTAGATTAATCTGAGGCTTTTGATTTGATTTCTTATTGTGACATGTATTGGTCTCCAGTGAAGAGTATTGTTTCTTGCTTTGCTTTGTCTGGGGTGTGTGGGGTCCTTGATTATGCTGGCTGCTTTGCCGAGGCAGCGGGAAGTAAGACAGGGTCAATGGATGGGAGGCTGGTTTGTGTGATGGATTGAGCTACATTCACAACCTTATGTAGTTCCTTGCGCTCTATACAAACAAAGCACACCGTTCATTGAAAAGGAAATGAGACAGTGCAGAATATAGTGTTACAGTCATAACTAGGGTGTAGAGAAAGATCAACTTAATGCAAAGGATGTCCATTCAAAGGTCTGATAGCAGCAGGGAAGAAACTGTTCTTGTGTCAGTTGGTACGTGACTTCAGAATTTTGTATTTTTTTCCTGACAGAAAAAGTTGGAAGAGAGTATTGAGTGAGGACAACCGGACATTGAGGGAGAGATTATTGTCACCACACCAGTTCATCAGATTTTCTATCTCATTCCTGTACTCTGTCTTGTCATTGTTTGAGATTTGACTCATTACAGTGGTGTCATCAACAAACTTGAAAACTGAGTTGGAGGGGAATTTGGCCACACAGTCATGGGTGCATAAGGAGTGTAGTAGGGGGCTGAGGACACAGCTTTGTGAGGCACCAGTGTTGAGGGTTATTATGGTGGAGGTATTGCTGTCTATCCTTACTGATTGCATTGAGAAAGGATCTCTGAGAAAGGATGTCCAGGATTCAGCCTCAGAGGGAGGAGCCAGGCCCCAGGCTACATTGCTTGGAGATGAGTTTTGTGGGAATAATAATATTGAAGACTAAGCTGTAGACAATAAATCGGAGTCTGACATACAGACTTTGGTATTGGGGGGAGGTAAAGGTGAGGAAGAAGGGAACATGAGCCAATGTAACAGCTCAGCTCAGTCTTGGTCCTAGCTGATGTCCATCGATCCAGTCTAGGTCACTGGATAGTGATGACATATTTGCAAAACTGGAGTCAATAAGAATCAGGAGGCAAATTCTCCCCTGGTTGGAGTCATACCTGGCAGAAAGGAAGATGGTTGTGGTGATTGGAGACCAATCATCTCAGCTCCAGGACATCACTGCAGGAATCCTTCAGTGTCCTTGACCCAACCATCTTCAGCTGCTTCATCAATCCCTTCCGTCATAAGGTCAGAAGTCGGGATGTTTACTGGTGATTGCACAATGTTCAAAACTATTCTTTTTTTCATTAGTCCAAGGGACATGAGTGTCGTTGGTTGGCCAGTATTTATTGTCCATCTCTAAAGTCCATGGAAGGCTATTGAGAGTCAACCACATTGTTGTGGTTCTGGAGTCACCTATAGGCCAGACCAGTTAAGGACTGCAGATTCCCTTCCCTGAAGGGCATTAGTGAACCAGATGGGTTTTTTCTGAGAATTGACAATGGTTTCATGGTCATCAATAGATTCTTAGTTCCAGATTTTTAAAACTGAATTCAAATCTCACCATCTGTCATGGTGAGATTCGAAACATTAGCTGAATTTCTGGATTAATAGTCTATCACTAATACAATTAGGCCATCACATCCCCCTAACTATTCACAACTCCTCAGATACTGAAGGAACCCGTGTCCAGATATAGCAACATCTGGACAATATCCAGGTTTGGGCTGACAAATGTCAACTAACATTCGTGCCACACAAGTGCCAGGCAATGACCATCTCCAACAAGACAGGATCTAACCATCGCCTCTTGACATTCAATGGCATTACCATTGCTTAATTTCCCACTATCAACATCCTCAGAGTTACCATTCACAGAAACTCAACTGGACTAGCCTGCTAAATACTTTGGCTTCAAGAGTAGGTCATAAGTGAGGAATTCTGCAGTCACCTCCTGATTCCCCCAAAGCCTATCCATCATTTACACGACAGAAGTATGAAGAAATACTCTCCACTTGCCTGGATGGATGCAGATCCAACAACACTCAGGAGTCTTGACACCATCCAGGATAAAACAGCTCACTTGATTGATACCCCTTCCAAAAAAATTCAACCTTTCTGCCACTGGCAAACAATATGTACAGTCTACAAAATGCACTGCAGAAAATCATCAAAGTGCCTTAGGAAGCATCTTCCAAAGCCACAACCACTACCATTTAGAAGGAGAAGAACAGCAGATACCTAAGACACCATTATCTGGAAGTTCCCCTCCAAGCCACTCATCATCCTAACTTAGAAATATATCACTGTACCTTCAGTGTCACTAGGTCAGAATCCTGGAGCTCTCTCTCTAATGGCATTTTGGGTATATTTGTACCTCATGGATAGCAATGGTTCAAGAATCTCACCATCACTTCCTGAAGGGGAACCAGAATTGGGGATGGGCAATAAATGCTGTCCTAGCCAGTAACACCCACATCCCACCAATGAATGAAAGGAAAGGTTTCCGTTCTGATATCAATTCTTCTTCGACTTGGAATCCTGTCACTTTCCGAAAGTGCCGCTTCACTCTTAACTGGGATCAGCACGGACCATCACAAAAAAAAGGAAAAGTCAAATCTCAGAAATCCACAGTCGGTCTGTCAGCATCTGTGACACAGAAAGTGTCTACAAATCCATCTGAATATTATAGAAAGACAGGAGCAGGAGGAGATGATTTATCCCCCTGCGTCTTGTTTTAATGAGGCTCTGGTTGATCTGTGTGAGTTGATGAATTAATAATGTTAGCTATGCCAGCAGCATCTGAGTTAAGCTGATCTGCAGGTCAATGGATTTCCCAGACTGAAGCGAGGCAGGGGAGCGACACAGAGACATCTCAGCCTTGCTTGTGGGCAGGAGTGCTCCCCCATGGCTCTCCAAGAACTCCCCTCTCTGCAAAGGTCTCTGGGATGGGAGGATCGGGTCTTCTTGCGACTCTTTGGAGACCTGGATCCGGCCTGACTCAGCTGCCTTCTCCAGAATGCTCACCCTCTGAATGGAAGTCAAGCCAGTCACCTTGGCTTATATCTGGATGGGGAACCTGTTATTAGAATTGTATTGGATGTAATGTGATCAATGGGAGCAAGATGTAAGGGTCAGTTGGCCCAGTAAACTATGGAAGCAATTACAGAGGGATATAATATTCAGCTGATTCATTATAAATAAGGAACTATGTAGAATGGTGTGAAGCTTGGAGTGGCCCAAAGCGAGGCCCCAAGTTTGGAGTAATAATGTTTCTTTATTAAACCCTTTCTTTGATTTATAAATTGGAGTAAGTTTTGTTGTATTTTTATTGGTTGCATTTTTGAAGGAGTTCCTTCTGAAGAAACACCTGTCGGGGCCAAAACATACCAAGCTGGTACCAGAATGAGCGAGTTCTTGCTGGCTGTCCCCAGCATACCTTTAATTTCACCCTTTATCACCACACTCTCTCTTCACCCAAACTGAAACACTTTGGGGCGTGATCTTACACCCATTCATGTCACGGTCCCACTGCAGCAAAGCTGGAGAATTTCGCGCCAAGCCAAATCTCCATTCACTGCAGCGGGATGGGGAAATCCCACAGGTCGGAAAATTCCAGCCAACATTCTGCACCCTCTCCTGTTTCTCTTCTCCTATGTACTCTATGAACGGTATGCTTTGTCTGCGTAGCAGCAGGAAACAATACCTTTCATTGTATACTAGTACATGTGATAATAATAAATCAAAACAGTTCATGATACGTGGGCAAAAAATCGGAGTCGATTGTGCCGGGACATTCAGGAGGAAAAGGCATTCTATTGTGAGAGGAAAAGGTTGAATGATAGTGTAACAGTGAAGGAGGTGAGATCTATCAAAATGAGACAAGCTAATCACGGCCTATAATCGTAAGATTACAAAGATTACATAAAATTACACAGGATTACATAGGATTAACATCACAGAAACAGGCAATTCAGCCCAACAATCTATACCAGTGATTATTTCATTTTATGGCAGAAGGAAGCCATTCAGCCCATTGCATTTGGCTGACTATCTGTCAAAGCCCTTTCTCCTATTCTATCCCCATAATCCCTCACATAGCTAATCCATCCAATTTACACTCTTGGTACACTATGAGGTAATTTAGCATGGCCAATTAACCTAATGTGGGAGGAAGCCAGAGTACTCGGAGGAAACCCACGCAGAAACAAGGAAAATGTACAAACTCCACATAGACAGTGACCCGAGGCTCAGATTGAACTGGAGTCCGTGGCTTTGTGAGACAACAACGCTAACCGCTGTGCCACTCAAACGATTGCTCCACTTGAGCCTCCACCTGTTTTCTCTCATTCAAATTTCTCAGTGTAACCTGCTGTTCTCTTACCCCACAAAAGCTTGAAGTACACAAGGAATAGGAAAAGGATTAGAACACACAGCCCATCAAACCTGCCCCACCATTTGATTTGATTTGATGTAGCATTGTCACATGTATTAACATGCAGTGAATGAATTGTTTCTTATGTGCTATACAGTCAAAGCATACCATTCATAGAGAAGGAAAAGAGAGAATGCAGAATGTAGTGTGACTGTCATAGCTAGGGTGTCAAGAAAAATCAACTTAGTACGAGGTAGGTTTATTCAAAAGTCTAACAGCAGCAGCAAAGAAGCTGCTCTTGAGGCGGGTGGTACGTGTCTTCAGACTTTTGCATCTTTCTCCTGATGGAAGAAGGTGGAAGAGAGAATGTCCGGGGTTTGTGGCATCCTTAATTATACTGGTTTATTTTCCAAGGCAGCAGAAAGTGTAGATGGAGTCAATGGATGGGAGGCTGGTTTGAGTGATGGACTGGGCTTTGTTCACTATTCCGTAGTTTCTTGCGGCCTTGGACAGAGCAGGAACCACACTAAACTGTGATACCACCAGATAGAATGCTTTCTATGATGTATCTGTAAAAATTGATGAGAGCCATAATGAATGTGCAAAATTTCCTTAGTCTTCTAAGAAAGTAGAGGCGTTGGTGGGCTTTCTTAACCAGAGTGATGGCGTGGGGGCATTATTCAATGCCATCCAGGGCTTCAACTCCATTGTCCCAATACTACTGGATTCAATCAGCCCCTATGGTTTGGAATTTCCTGCTATTCCTATTCCTAAAGATGTTTCTCCACAGTTGCTTTTGGGGAGAAAATTCCATACTTAAGTTCCATTGCAATGTTCTTCTTTGCTTAACTGTAATTATGTCCCATTATTTTTGTTGAAAGCATGGCTGGGTGGTCCTGGGCTGGGTCACTCATCTGTGTCCAGTGTGGTAGGATAAAGATTCTCCCTGATAGAGACTTGGTGCTTCTCCACGAACCAGCATCTCCTGGAAATATTCAGTGAGATATGAAGAGGTTGGGAGCTGGGGGAGTGGGTGTGCACTTTATTACAGCACTGACTTTTTCACCTCTGGTCTCAGTCCAACTCAAACAGATGGGCAAAGATCTCAAGCCTGTGATGAAGATCTGGATCGTGCAGGGAGTTGGAATAATGCCATCTCACATCTGATACTCATTCCCAACCTTCTTTGTGATGGAGCTCACTCCACATGACTTCAACAGTCTGAAGAAGATTATGAGCCTGTTAGCTAAGCAAGAGCGATCAAAGATCGAGATTAAGACTTCAGAAGCTGGAAGTGTTGTCCTTTGAGCTGAGAAGGTTAAGGGGAGGTTTGATAGAGGTGGTCAAAGTCATGGTGGATTTAGATAGTGGAGATAAAGGAGAAAGTGACAATAAAGCCAGTGGTTAGAGGGCACAGATTGAATGAAGTTGACAAAAGGTCACAGGAGGGGATGAAGTGGCTGTTTCTTAAGCAGCGCGTTGCTACAATCTGGAATGTGCAACTTGAAAGGCTGATAGAATGTTCAAAGGGGGATTGAATAAATACAGGAAGGAAAATAATTGCAGAACTGTGGGAAAAGAGAAGAGAGAAGGACTAATTGGAAAGAGGCATAAGGTGATCTTTTGACCTCGTCCCACCCACCATTTGGCAAGGCGAGGGGGTAAGATTGCGTGGGAGGTGAAAAATTAGGTTCACGCCCATTTTGCCACCTCACACTATCTTATGTTTTGCCACACCCAGAGGGATCGCTAGGCCAATTTAAATATTTATGACATTCTTTGAGTCCCGGATGCTATTCTTCAGGCTTCTTGCTCACTCCCTCAGCAGTCAAGCTTCACATTGGTGAAAATCACTGCTGGTCTCCGTTAATGGAGACCAAATATGATGACCTAACTGGGGGGATTGGAGGCCATTTAAACCTTCCTGCTGTTTGAGGAATGGTCTGAGCGTGCTTGTGCGACAGTGCCAACCTGGCACCCTTGCACTGCATCTCGTATCCGGGAACTGCCATAATTGTGCCAGGACCAGGGGGTGGGACCTGAGTAAGGGTGGAGCCTGAGTGGGGGGAGGCCAATGACAAGCAGGAGGCAAGGGGGGACCTTGCAGCTGTGGGGAGGACACTCTGCTTGGGGGTAAGGCAAGGGAAGAGCTCTGGGGGAGGAGGGCATGTGGATGGCGGGACGAACTCTACAGGGATGGTCATTGGCAGGTAGGGGATACTCTTCAGTTGGGGGTGCTTGACGGGAGTTGGCGGGGGTGAGGACCAGCACAGGGAATGATTGTGGTGAAGGTGGGACCCCAAACACTCTGCAACTGCAATGAGTTTAGACTCCATCCCTCTACTGGCAAGAATCGCATCTGGATTTTTTTTTTGCACTTAGTGCCATAAGGTTGCAACTTTCAGCTGACTGCACAAAACAATGTCATTCTCTCCCGTTTTCCTACTCATTTGGCACTTAGAGTCTTTTTCTTCATGACCCATTGAGTCACAGAGTTTTATAATACAGAAAGAGGACATTCAGCCCATCAGGTCTGCACCAGCCATCAAGCACCTTATCTATTCTAACCCTATTTTCCAGCACCTGGTCCATATCCTTGTACGCTTTAGTGTTTCAAGTGCTCATTTAAATGCTTCTTAAACATTTTGAGGATTCCTACCTCTAACAACCTTTCAGGCAGAAAGTTCCAGATTCCCAGCACCCCATGGATGAAATAGCTTTTCTTCAAATTCTCTCGAAATCTCCTGCCTCTTACCTTCAATCTATGTCCCCTGATTATTGACCCTCTACTTGTCTACATCCCTCATAATTTTGTACACCCCGATAAGGTCTTCCCTCAGCCTTCTCTTCTCCAAGGAAAACAATCCCAGCAGCCTCTCTTTCCAATGGTCAGCATAGACCTGATGGGCCAAATGGACTCATTCTGTGCTGAATGCTGTGAGGATTCAGTATTTGGTTGGTTTTGGAATCGGGTGAAGTAGAGGACGGTGACTAGGTTTTATCTCTTAAACAATACGGAGATACGATTGTGAAAGGAGGGGAATCCAGTGTTATTAATTCAATTTTGAGCTTGTTGAATGTCATAACTTCAGGGCAGTGATGTAGAGACGCAGACACATATAGCTCGTGTTATCCAAAAACAGGAAACAGACGCTCACTGAGGAAAAGGGTGCAGATGTTGCAAGAATTATTTTCTGTTACAGACCACGCAGCATTGATTTCCAGAGCAGCTGCTCCACATGAAGCTTGAGAACTTTCTAGAGGTTGTCCCATGTCCTGCATTGTCCGCACCGCAGGCTTGGAGCAACCTGCAATGACAACAACGAGGACTTGCATTTATGTGACACCTTTAACATAATCCATCCCAAGGTACTTCACAGCAGCATTGTCAAACAGAACCACATGAGGAGATAATAGGATAGATGACCCAATCCAAGACAGAAGGGAGGTTTTAAGGAACATCTTAAAGGAGGAAACTGGTAAAGAGCCACAAAGATTCAGGCAGGGGATTCCAGAGCTCAGGACTTGGCAGTGCTAAAATTGTATATTTGTATATTAATTGTGATTAAATGTCTGCAGTTTTGGGGCATTAACTAAGGATTCAGTTGGTCTCCAATAAATAAGAACAAGCTGAAAGTTGGATGGGATTTGATGAGGTTTATGTTTGTACTATTGTGAATAAAACACAGTGTCAACCACTGCTGCTTCACAGCACCAAGAGAAAAAGTTAATTTATTAGGCACAAGCAAGGCTTCCATTACATTGCAATGAAGTTACTGTGAAATTCTCCTAGTCGCCACACTCTGGACCAGTATCTGAACCAGTACGTCTTTCAGACTGTGGGAGAAAACTGGAGCACCCGGAGGAAACACAAATGGGGAGAATGTGCAAATTCCACACAGACAGTGAATCAAACCCAGGTCCCTGATGCTGTGAAGCAGCAGTGCTAACCACTGTACCTTGGTGTCACGCATCAGGTTTGAAACGAGTTTGATTTCCAGCTTAGGTATCTTTCTGTGTGGAGTTTGTACATTCGCCCATGTCTGCGTTGGTCTCCTCTGGTGCTCCAGTTTCATCCAAAAGACATGCTGGCTACATGGATTTTCCACGTTAAATTCTCCCTCAATGAAATGAACAATTGCTGGAGTGTGGCAAGTGGGGGATTTTCATAGCAATTTGACTGCAGTGTTAATAGAAACACAGAAGATAGGAGCAGGAGGCCATTCAGGCCTTCAAGCCTGCTTTGCTATTCATTGTGATCATGGCTGACCATTAATAGCTTAATCCTCGGCTTTTTCCCCATAACCTTTGATCCCATTCATCCCATATATCCAGCCGCTTCTTGAATATATTCAATGTTTTGGCATAATGAAAATCTACTTGTGACAATAATAAATAAATACATTTTTAAAAATGTGAAAAGATTGGCCTGTGCATTATCCTTTCGTTTTCTGAAGATTAACAGGCATAAACGCTGGCGGTGGAGTGATTACAATCAGGCATTCTCTAGAGTGCAGAATTAGTGAGGCAGGGATCACCTCGAATGCTGGAGGAGGTTGCACAAATAGGAAGAGAGGAAGCTTCAGAGAAATTTGAAAACACGTTGAGAATTTTATCATCGCAGTTTAATTTTATAACGAAAATCAGAGAGCACAACGGCACTCATGTAACTGAAGACACTGCAGGAGAGGGATGACCTCAAGGTTACAGAGGGTAGAATGTGGGAGAGCAGCCAGGAGTGTACTGGAATATCCAAGTCTAGAGGAAATATGCCAGACAGGTTCAGCAGAGCTGAGACATTAATTGTGGAATTAGTAACGTTGCAGACTTGGAAATTGAGTAGGGACGTCTTGTTGAAGTTGGACAAGACATTGGTAAGGCTACACTTGGAATACTGTGTACAGTTCTGTCACTCTATTATAGAAAGGATATTATTAAACTGGAAAGAGTGTAGAAAAGATTTATCAGGACTCTACAAGGACTTGATGTGTTGAGTTATAAGGAGACACTGGATAGACTGGGGCTTTTTTCTCCAGAATGTAGAAGGCTGAGGTGTTATCTTATAGAGGTCTATAAAATAAGGAGGGACATAGACAATGTAGATAGTCAACATCTTTTCCCAAAGATAGAGGAGTCTAAAACTAGAGGGTATTGATTTAAGGTGAGAGGGGAGAGATACAAAAGTGTCCAGAGGGGCAATTTTTTCACACTGAAAGTGGTGAGTTCTGGAACAAGCTGCCAGAGGTAGTAGCAGAGGTGGGTACAATTTTGTCTTTAAAAAACATTTACATGGTAAGATGGATATAGAGGGATATGAGTCAAATGTGGGCAATTGGGACTATCCTAAGGGTTTTAAAGAAAAGGGGCAGCATGGACAAGTTGGGCCAAAGGGCCTGTTTCCATGTTGTAAACCTCTCTGGCTCTATGACTGGATGTGGGGAGTAGGCATGTGGTTAGATACTCACCTCAAGGTCAAAAGCACCTCTGAGGTTTGGAAGAATCTGGTTCAGTTTCAGATGGTTGCCGGGGAGATGGGTGGAATCAGTGGTCAGCGAATGGACTCTGGAACAGCTGAGAGCTCAGTACAATCGGAAGAGGAAGTGCTCAGTGTTGATCCAATCTCAATTAGGTTGTCCCGGAAGATATTGGGTGTCTTACTCTTGCAAGAAGGACTGGCTAGAATTCCTCTTCTAAATGTGTTGTCTTGCTTTGTTTTCCTTCATAGACTTTCAGGATTAAAGTTTTGGAAGTTTCCTGGCTTTTCTGTTTAGCAAAGCGTTTCTGGGTTCGGAATGAAGCACAGTGTCTCAGAGATTTTTCTTTCTTTGTATCTTAATGTTGCATCAAGCTGACCTTTGACATTTAGCTGGATTCCTCCTGGACCTCGGGAATTGGATTGCTCAAAGTTGCAGAGTAATTTTTTACAGTCACTGAACTCTTGTCAGATAAAACTGAACCCCCCAGCTCCTGCATTCAATTTAAATTCTGCATGATGGCCATTGACTTTGATATTGGCTTTTATATTCTTTTATTTCCTCAAGGTGAGTGATTTCCTGGTTGTCTGGATCCTGTCTGTCTTGCATGGAGCTTTTTTTGAAGAAACTTTGTTGATTGCTTTGCAAACACAGGCTTTTTTGATTTATAAAGAGAGCAGCCCATGTTGCTGTGTATCTCTATGATATACGCAGGACACCCTTTCCACCTGTGGATCTTCTTCCCGATGTGAAGATACCGGCAATGGACTGGGGTAAACACAGTAAGAAGTCTCACAACACCAGGTTAAAGTCCAACCAGTTTATTTGATAGTAAACCCACAAGCTTTTGGGGTTTGCCCCTTCATCAGGTGAGTGGACAGTTCTGGTCTCAAACAGGGCACATAAGAGGCACACATAGTTTACAGAATATTGATTAGAATGCAAGACTTTACAGATAACCTGCTATTCAAGTCTTAAAGATGCAAACAGTGAGAGTGGAGATAGCATCAGGCACAGGCTAAAGAGATTTGCACCGACCGCAATCTACCCCAGGCCCTATTTGTGAATCTGTCTTCTTTGATCTATCACCCCTGGGACAGGGGTAGGGGGGGGTGGGAAGGGAGTGATGGAGAGGGATGGGAGGAGTCCCTCACAGGAAGTGCAGCCCGTGATAGTATTATATAATATATAACACAGTATAATGTTAGCTCACAGATCAGTCACAAATTTATTTAATAGCCAAATGGGTTCAAGTACTCAATGACCTCCTCCTGCTCCAATATTCCTATGCATTCACTTGTTGTAAAATTGCATCTTGGCAACTCGCCCTTGCTTTTCTTAAATGCATATTTCCAAAAGCAATAACTGGCAATTACAAAGCAGCTTCAACATAGTAAAACATTCCAAGGCATTTCCTTGGCAGGTTATCAAAGTTTGACACCAGCCACACGAAGACAGATGCGGGCAGGTGACCAAAATCTTGGTCAGAGAGATCCACCTTAGAGACGGGAGAGAGGTGGAGAGGCAGGCTGTGCAGAGAGGAAACTCCACGGTTCCCACTGGCTGAAGGTTTTACTGAAGCAGATTAAAATAGAGAATGAGCAAGAGGCTCGGGTGGGGGGGGTTTGGTGGGGTGCGTGCTGGTGTGGGGGTGTGGGTAGGGCAGGAGGTCACAGAGAACTCAGAGGAACATCTCAGGACCTGAGGGAGGTGTTAATCTGACTTGATTTGATTTATTACTGTCGCATGTATTAGTATACAGTGAAAAGTATTGTTTCTTGCATGCTATACAGGCAAAGCACACCATTCATAGAGAAGGAAAGGAGAGAGTGCAGAATGTACTGTTACAGTCATAGCTAAGGTGTAGAGAAAGATCAACTTAATGCAAAGTAAGTCCATTCAAAAGTCTGATGGCAGCAGGGAAGAAGCTGATTAGTACATGTCCTCAGACTTTTGTATCTTTTTCTCAACGGAAGAAAGTGGAAGAGAGAATGTCCGCGGTATGTGGCTCCTTGATTATACTGGTTGCTTTCTGAGGCAGTAGACAGAGTCAACAAGAGATGGGAAATGGAGGGATTTTGACGATAAAGTGGAAACCTTCAAAATGTATGGTCAGGCTGGCAGAGAACGTAGGACAACAAGCACGGGGTTTAGAGTGTGGCCTTGCACAAATGGGAGGGGTTAAAGCAGGAAGAATTCCAGGGTGTTCTCTCCTTTACGCTTTTTGTCCCTTTGGCACAGTTGTTCAGCTGGATCATCATATCCTGCTCATTTCCCCTCTCACACAGTCAACATTCTTCACTCAAATTCCCACATTCCTTGGCATTTGTATATCTCGATCCCTGGATATTTTGTTTCTGTTTCTCTGTACAAGGGTAGCCAGCATTTTAAATATTTTAACCATTTGCAGAATTGAAACTTTTTTTACTCATTCATGGCACTTGGGCGATTTCATTCAAAAGACCCAGGTAAATACGGCTGCAAAACGGCATCGAGGGCACAAAATCTCACAAGAACAAGAATCTAGCTGGTGAGATCTCGCAGCGCAATCATTCTCGTGCAGCCCCCCCCCCCCCCAACCCACCCACTCCACCCCCCACCTCCACCGCCCCCATTGATGTAATGCAGTTCATGCCAAGGAAGGTCAGGAGCCTCAGTTACATTTCAACACCATTCGAAGGCGCCCTCCTGTATCGACCCGCCACGTTAGGATCTTCCCACCCCACTTGCCGATGTGAAATCAGTAAGATTCACAACAGGTCTGATGTGATGTCAACCAGATGAAGAGGCTCTCTGGGGGCACACAAGTAAGTATGTCCTCCAGGGGAGAGCGGGAAATGTCCCAGCATTGCTCCTTGACATTGTCCCCTGGCACTTCCATCTTGGCAGTGCCAACCAGTACTGCCAAATGCAGCGACAGGAGAGGGGTAGATTATCCTCTGGAGAACTCCTCGCGTTCACAGTAGGAAGCTTCCATGGCTGTGGTGGGATCTTTGATTTAAATTTTTCATAGAATGATAGGACCCCTACAATGCAGAAGGAGGCCATTTGGCCCATCAAGTCTCGCACTGACCACAATCCCAGCCAGGCCCTATTCCCATAACCCCACTATTTGTTTTGCTAACCGCTCCCTCCCCGACACTAGAGTCAATTTAGCATGGCCAACCCACCCAACCAGCACATCTTTGGACTATGGGAGGAAACTGGAGCACCTGGAGAAAACCCACACAGACACGGGGAGAATGTACAAACTCTGTACAGACAGTGAGCCGAGGCTGGAATTGAGCCCAGCTCCCTGGCTCTGTGAGGCAGCAGTGCTAACCACCGTGCCATGGTTTTGTGCCCTCCCCCCTTCTTGTTTTGTTTAATCTGGGCGCCCTAACATGTGACTGGCCTGCAGAATATTTCTGAAGTAATGAAAAATAGGATGAGAAATCTAACAGGCAGCCAGCGACTGAACACTGCTTTCCTTGTCTGAACCAGCACTGTGTTAAAAATAAAATGGGAAATTCCACTTGCCTGGCAGTTTCAGTGGACAGTTAAGGATGAATCGCAATACTTTGAGAACTGGGAGTTACATGTGCACTGAGTGTGTGGGGTTAGCTCAGTTGGTTGGACGGCTGGTTAGAGATGCAGAGCTGATGCTAACAACGTGGGTTCAGTTTCCATACTGGCTGAGATTATTCATGAGGGCTCTGCTTTCTCAATCTGGCCCCTTGCCTGAGGTGTGGCCATCCTCAGAGTTAAATCACCATCACTCAGCTCTCTCCCTTAAAGGGGAAAGCTGCCTATGGCCATCTGGGAAAATGGCAACTTTACATTTATCTTTACACAAAGGCCAGGCTGGGTAAGAAAGACAAATTCCTTTTCCTAAAGCATATTGATGAGTAAGATGGATTTTGATGTCAATCTTGTGCAGATTAGATTGATTGGCCATGATAAATTGCCCCTTAGCATCAGAAAGATTGGGAGGGAAAATATGTGGGGTTACTGGGATAGGATCTGGGTGGCATTGTTGTCAGTGCAGGCTCAATGGGCCGAATGGCCTCCTTCTGCGCTGTGGGGATTGGATAATTCTCAGTTGGTCTCACTACTGAGACCAGTTCTTTTTTTAAATTTCAGGTTTATTGATGAATTGAATTGAAACTGCTCCAGCTCCTGTAGTAGGATTTGATCTCTTGTGGTCAGATCATTAATTGAGGTCTTAGGATTATGAGACTGGTAATATAATCTCTACGCTAACCTTCTACATAAAACTAAACAGAACAACTTCTGAAGAAGCCTATAGGCTGGAATGGGACACACAATGCCAGCAATATTAGTACCAGAACTTGGTTCTACTTAATATTTCTCACCTCTCCCCACCTGCTCCTAGAGTTATTGGATATTCTCTTTTCTCCATAGGCTGGGGAGCCATGTAAGAAGTCTGACAACACCAGGTTTAAGTCCAACTGATTTATTTGATAGTAAACTCACCTGATGTTGTCAGACTTCTTACCGTGTTTATGCCAGTCCAACACCGGCACCTCCACATCATGGGGCCAGCCATATCCACGGATCTCCCCCAAATTACTGCAGCCTGTGGTGAATGCCAGCAGACGATCCAACACCAGCCAATCCCATCCTTCCAGTTTGGAAATTTCCACTCCTATCTCAGGGGACAGTAAAACCATTGGTAACATGCCAGGGTGACATTCTAGCTCACTCACCTCCTGTGCTTTCCCAGGTGCTGTCTCTTTTGATTCCTTGATTTCTAGAGCCATACAGCACAGAAGGAGGCCATTCAGCCCATCATGTCTGCACTGACCACAATCCCATCCTATTCCTGTAACACCACACATTTACCCTGCTAATCCCTCTGACACTGAGGGGCAAGTTAGCATGACCAATCAACCTAACATGCACATCTTTGGACTGTGGGAGGAAACCGGAGCACCCCGGACAAAATCCATGCAGATACGAGGAGAATGTGCAAATTCCACGCAGACAGTGACCCGAGGCTAGAACTGAACCCGAGTCCCTTGCGCTGTGAGGCAGCAGTGCTAATCACTGTGCCTCCCTCCCCCTCTCCCACTTATCCTCTGACTGAAACCAATCCAGGATCCCAGACGATCTCCAATATCCATTCTGCTTTATGCTGACAGTCCAACATGAAGTGGTCCAATGAGATTTCCTCTTAAACAGGAGATCCCAGTGATGAGACCCAAACTTTACATGCTGCTGACCCTTTCTCTTTAGTGGAGATGCTGGCGTTGGACTGGGGTAGACACAGTAAGAAGTCTCACAACACCACGTTAAAATCCAACAGGTTTATTTGGAATCACAAACTCTCTTAGCACTGCTCCTTCCTCAGGTGAGCGGAAGTAGATTCACAAACATGGCATATGTAGGCAAAGACACATTTGCAAGATAATTGGATTGACAGAAGCTTTTTCCTGGATAGTCAGAAGCTTTTTCCCAGGGTGGAATAGTCAATTACAAGGGGGCATAGATTTAAGGTGCGAAGGGCAGTGTTTAAGGGAGACATAGGAGGCAAGTTGTTTATACGGAAGCTTTGACAAAGGGTCATCTGGACTCGAAACATCAGCTCTTCTCTCTCCTTACAGATGCTGCCAGACCTGCTGAAATTTTCCAACATTTTTCCAACATTCTCTTCGGTATTCATGCAGGGAGATGTAAATGTAGTTGTGGAGGACACTGAGGTACAGGGTTGCAAACTGGAAAGTATTGAAGTAGATAGGGAGGATGTGCTAAATATTCTTGAGAGTTTGAAGTTGGATAAGTCCCCTGGGCCGGACGGGATTTACCCTAGGATTCTCTGGGAGGCAAGAGAGGCGATTGCAGAGCCTCTGGCTCTGATCTTCAGGTCGTCGTTGGTTACGGGTATGGTTCCGGAAGACTGGAGGATAGCGAATGTGGTCCCATTGTTCAAGAAGGGGAAGAGAGACCTTCCAGGGAATTATAGGCCAGTGAGTCTTACTTCTGTTGTGGGCAAAGTATTGGAGAGAATTATTAGGGATAGGATTTATAGTTATTTAGAGAGAAATGAATTGATTGGGGATAGTCAGCATGGTTTTGTGAAGGGTAGGTCATGCCTTACTAACCTTATTGAGTTTTTTGAAAAAGTGACCAAAGAGGTGGATGGGGGTAAGGCGGTTGATGTGGTATATATGGACTTTAGTAAGGCGTTCGATAAGGTGGCCCATGGAAGCTTCTGCAGAAAATGCAGATGTATGGGATAGAGGGTGATTTAGCTAATTGGATTAGGAATTGGCTAGCGGATAGAAGACAGAGGGTGGTGGTTGATGGGAGATATTCATCGTGGAGTTCGGTTACAAGTGGTGTACCTCAGGGGTCTGTTTTGGGGCCCCTGCTGTTTGTAATTTTTATAAATGATCTGGATGAGGGTATTGAAGGATGGATTAGTAAATTTGCAGATGACAGTAAAGTCGGTGGAGTGGTAGATAGTGAAGAGGGGTGTTATAGTTTGCAGAGAGACTTGGACAAGTTGCAGAGCTGGGCTGAGAGGTGGCAAATGGAGTTTAATGTGGAAAAGTGTGAGGTAATGCACTTTGGCAGGAATAATAAATGTTTAGAGTATAGGGCCAATGTTAGGATTCTTAATAGTGTTGATGAACAGAGGGATCTTGGTGTATTTGTGCATAGATCCCTGAAAGTAAGCAGTCAAGTTAAGGTTGTTAAGAAGGCATATGGAGTCTTAGCTTTTATTGGTAGGGGGATTGAATTTCGGAGCCGCAACGTCATGTTGCAACTGTACAAAACTCTAGTGCGGCCGCACTTGGAGTATTGTGTGCAGTTCTGGTCCCCACATTATAAGAAAGATGTGGAGGCATTGGAGAGGGTACAGAGGAGGTTTACCAGGATGTTGCCTGGTATGGAGGGCAGGTCTTATGAAGAGAGGCTGAGGGATTTGAGGTTGTTTTCGTTAGAAAGGAGGCGGCTAAGAGGGGATCTTATCGAAGCATATAAGATGATTAGAGGTTTAGATAGGGTGGACAGTGATAGCCTTTTTCCTAGGATGGAGAAAGCTAGCACGAGGGGACACAGCTTTAAATTAAGGGGTGATAGTTATAGGACGGATATCAGAGGTAGGTTCTTTACCCAGAGGGTGGTTAGGGAGTGGAATGCCCTGTCTGCGGCAGTTGTAGATGCGCCAAGTTTGGTGGCGTTTAAGAGGTTAGTTGATAAGTTTATGGAAGAGAAGGGAATGGTTTAGTTTGGAGGGTCATTGCTTTTTATAATGGTTGGCGCAACATCGAAGGCCGAAGGGCCTGTTCTGCGCCGTAATATTCTATGTTCTATGTTGTATGTTCTATGTTTTCTCTTTTGGTTTTAGATTCCAGCATCTGCAGTAATTTGCTTTGAGCTCATGTGTGCGAAACTTGGCTATTAGTTTCTGCTCGGTGATTCTGCGTCATCATGTGTTCTGAACTGCTTTGGAGAACATTTACCCAAAGGTCAGAATGCCTTTGACTGCTGAAGTGTTCCCCAACTGGAGGGGAACGCTCCTGCCTGGTAATTGCTGTAAGAAGTCTCACAACTCCAGCTTAAAGTCCAACAGGTTTATTGGATAGTAAACACCACTAGCTTTCTGAATGCTGTTCCTTTGTCAGGTGAGTGGACCCAGAATCTCTGACGCACTCGCCTGACGAAGGATCAGCGTTCCGAAAGCTTGTTATCAAATAAACCTGCTGGACTTTAACCTGGTGTTGTGAGACTTGTTAGTGTGTTTACCCCAGTCCAGTGCTGGCATCTCCACATCATGATAATTGTTGCGTAGTGTTTCTCTTTAAACAAGGTTTTGTTGATGGGGGAGCCATTTGAAAAGAGAACCAATTTGAACTGGCACCCCTCAAGAATTGGGGTCTTGAAGGTTCAGCTTTTAAAGGAACTTTTAACAGTGAGAGAAAGGACTGGAATTTGTCTGCATTGACACTCACTGGGAAAGGAGGGATGCGGGATTGTTCCATCACTCATTTTGGGTGATCATCACAGGCAAATTTCACCCCCACTCTCTCTTCGAAAAAGAATTCCGTTTGTTAAAAATTGTTCTTGAGAAAGGCTTCAGTTGACAAAGTCCCCTCTTTCAAATTTGCCACGATATTGGAGACCCTCATCTGTAACTAGGATCCGTGCTATGAATGTCCCTTTGTATCTGAGTGTGTTTGGCCTCTGTCATTTTCAGTTTATTTGGTTTAGGGATTGGTTCAAGAAGGCAGCTGGCTGGTTTTCTGGCTGAACCCCTTTGGTCAGGGTGTGGACAGGAAATGAAATCTCGGGAGAATGAAACAATCAAGTTGCTCTCTGCAGTGACCCCCTCCCCCTCCCACGCTCTGACCTCCAGCGTACTATAATGACCATAGTTGGACTCACTTTCTCTCCTTTCGGAGGGCTATTGCAGGGTTTCTTTGCTGTGTATTTACGATGTGTAACCAAGGCTGGGCAGGTCAGGAGTTAACATCTGAAACTTGCTACCACTCTGTTGCCCCTACACCCTCAATCACAACAAGTCCCATTCCCCCGATCACCCATCATCCTGGATGCTAGCTGACCTTAGTGACCTTACAGAGATTCTAGGTCCAGCAGCAACTCAATTGTAAAATTCCCCACTTTGATTTGCAATCTCTCTAAGACATTGGCCCTCACTATCTCTGTAATCATCTCCACCATTACTATCCTCCAATTCTACCCTCTTTTGTATGATCGTATCTGACTTCTTTTGTTCCACAATTGGTGACCAAATTGCCACGTGTCCCAATCCCGAGCTCGGGAATTCCTTTCTGAAACATTTCCAATCCGCTATCTCCTTCTTTTTCCTCTTTTCAGATACTCCTTAAAACAACCTCTTTGGCCATTTGTGCTACTGTCTCCTTAACT